>JARQOC010000002.1:81039606-82248356 GCA_033576535.1 Allobates femoralis
CACACACACATATAATATACATGCACACACACACAATACATGCACACACACACACATATACATGCACACACACACACACAATATATACATGCACACACACACACACACACAGATATATACATGCACACACACACACAATATACATGACACACACACACACAATATACATGCACACACACACAGATATATACATGCACACAACACACCACACAGATATATACATGCACACACACACAACATATATATATATATAATATATATATATACATGCACACACACCACATATATAATATATATATATACATGCACATACACACAATATATACATGCACACACACATATATATATATATATCATACAAATATATATATATACATGCACACACACACACAATAATATATACATTAACATGCAACACACACTAACACACACAACATATATATATACATGCCCCACACACACACATATATATATATACATGCACACACACACAGATATATACATGCACACACAACACACATATAATACATGCACACACACACATATATATACATGCACACACACACAGATATATACATGCACACACACACACAGATATATACATGCACACACACACACACACACACATATATACATGCCACACACACACACACACACACATATATACATGCACACACACACAGATATATACATATGCACACACACACAGATATATACATGCACACACACATATATATACATGCACACACACACACGATATATACATGCACACACACACAGATATATAACATGCACACACACACACACATATATACATGCACATACACACAGATATATAATCACACACACTATATATAATATATATACATGCACACACACACACATATATATATATACATGCACACACACACACAGATATATACATGCACATACACACAGATATATACATGCACACACACACACACAGATATATACATGCACACACACACACATTATAAATATATACATGCACACACACACACACAGATATATACATGCACACACACACACACATATACATGCACACACACACACACTCACACACATATACATGCCACACACACACACACAGATATATACATGCACACACACACACAGATATATACATGCACACACACACACACACACACAGATATATACATGCACACACAACCACATATACATGCACACACACACACACATATACATGCACACACACACAGATATATACATGCACACACACACAGTATACATGCACACACACACACACACAGATATATACATGCACACACACACATATATATACATGCACACACACACACATATACACATGCACACACACACATATATATATATATATAATATACATACACACACACACACACATATATATATATACATGCACCACACACAGATATATACATGCACACACACACACAGATATATACATGCACACACACACACACAGATATATACATGCACACACACACACACACAGATATATACATGCACACACACACACAGATATATACATGCACACACACACATATATACACATGCCACACACACAGATACATGCGCACACACACAACACACACACACACACAAGATATAACATGCACACACATATACATGCACACACAACACACACACAGATATATACATGCACACACACACACAGATATATACATGCACACACACACACACACACACAGATATATACATGCACACACACACACATATATACATCAACACACACATTTACATATATACACATGCACACACACATATACATGCACACACACACACACACACACCACAGATACATGCCACACACACACAGATATATACATGCGCACACACACACACACACACACACATATATACATGCACACACACACACATATATACATGCACACACACACACATATATATATATACATGCACACACACATATATATAATCTAACTATATATAATATATTTATATATATATATATATATATATAGATAGATAGATGCACATATGAAATGTGCCTAATCAAAGTGAATGTATATATGTGTGTGTGTGTAATCCATATGTACATGTGGATTACACACACATATATATGTGCTGGTTTGGGAGGGAGGGGGCCGCCGATACTCACCTTCCGAAGACGCCGGTCGTTGCCTAGCGACGCTGCGATTCCGGTCGGCTTCAACTGGCACACTACGCATGCGCGGACCCGGAAATGACGCGGTCTCCGGCCGCGTCATGAAGAGCGGGGCGGGAAGATTCCAATGGGCTTCCCCGCTCTTCAAATCGATAATGCCGCCCATTAGGGCGTTAGGAAGGGAGCGAGGCGGGGGGAGCGCGGCTCTGGGGACCCCGCCCTACTGTCAGGAACGCCCCACTGGCACTGGTCATGTAAGTTTATAAAGTGTTTATTTCACCTTATATAAAGCCATATTAGGTCAGCCAGGGATGGTTAGGGAGCTAGTTAGGGTCTGTAGGGGCAGGTAGTGATAGTTTAGGGGCCATAGATTAGGTGACAGGTTCCCTTTAAGATGTTAAGAACATTGTTTTCTCCAAAGAGCCATCATTTTATTTTCTCTCTCTGAATCCATGTGAAGACTTTTTTTTTTGCGTAACAAGTTGGTGTTATGGATGACACCAAATCACTTTACCACATGATGTGCTGTGTTTTTTTTTTTTTGGACTATAAACATTTTTTTGGGTGAAAGTAGGGGGAGGAATGCATCTTGCAGTACGAATGTACGGTGTGGCTGTGGGGAGTTGCGTCGGTGATGCCGGTAACCAAAGGCAAAAGCAGGCTGTAGGACCCCCAATCCTGGTAAATTGCTCCTCATCACTGGTATTTAGCACCCCAATCATTGGTATATAGCAATCATCACTGTATACAGCCCTTCATCACTGGTATATAGCACCCCTATCATGGTAAATGGCCCCTCATCCTGGTATATACCCACTTCACTGTACATATTCCCCCCATCACTGGTATATGGCCCCCCATCCTGGCAATACTTGTATATAGCACCCCCATAATGGTAAATGGCTCCTCATCCTGGTATATACCCCCCTCACTGTACATATTCCCCCATTACTGGTATATAGCCCCCCAGCCTGGTATATAGCCCCCCACCACTGGGGTATATAGCCCCCACCACTGGGGTGTATAGCCCCCCACCACTGGGGTATATAGCCCCCCACCACTGGGGTATATAGCCCCCACCACTGGGGTATATACCTCACCTTATGATCAATATATGCCCCATGCTGCCGCACACCATAAAATAATAAATCATTCATTCTTGCCTTCCATCCCTCTGCCACCACTGCCGTCCTCCGATCTTCCTGCTTCTCCCTGCTTTTGCCAACGTCATGTGACCGGCGCAGCAGCGATGATGCCATCGCTGCTGCGCCGGTCACATGATGCCGGCAAAAGCAGGAAGATCGGAGCACGTCAGCGGTGACAGAGCGACAGAAGGTAAGGATGAATAATTTATCATTTTATGGTGTGTGGCAGCATGGGGGCATATATTGATCATGGGGGGGAGCATACATAGTGCAATGGAATATGAACTACTCCCCCTGCCGCTAATGGACAGGGGGATGCAGTGCATATTGCATTGCACTAATGAGCGGGACCACGTGACCGCCTGCTCCTACTACAGCCTCCACCCATTCTCCAGCCCCTGATCACCGCCCCCCCACTCAGCCTGTACACTGTGACTCGACTATAAGCCAAGGGGGGCACTTTTTAGCACAAAAGTTGTGCTGAAAAACTCAGCTTATACTCGAGTATATACGGTAAATGCAGATTTTGCAGCAGTGACCTGCAGTTTTGCTGCACGTTTGTCTGGTAACATCCATCATGTCTAAACTTGGCAGAATCGAGCTTCTACGAGCCGCTGCTGCTGCAGGATTTCTTGGTGTGGTGTCTATAGATGAGATGTCATGATGAAGAATAAAGCAAAGGGTTGAGAATCTGTATTTCGTAGTTTTGCGGGGCTGATGTCCCCATAAACTGCTGTCCACAATTATTCTCTGCTGCTTCCTATTACAATCCATTTATTTATTTCCTCCCTTTCTCCCAGAGAATTATGGAAATTTCTTCTGCTTTTATTTCTCTGCCAAGAAGTGCTGGGCTGTTTATTTCCTCTGGTTAGATGAGTTTGCACAATGCCCTTGAGATCACATCAATTCCCTTTCATTTCTTGTGATTGCTTTAAATAAAAGTGTAAACACGACCCGTCCCTGAGGCTCTGGCACAGAGCGGCTACAATGACACACGGGGAGGGGGGGGGGGGGTCTCGGTACAGCACAAGGGATGCCGCTTACATTTTATTTTCTAGCTTACCTAAATTCTATACTCAGACTTTTAAAATCTGGAAAAAATAAAGGGTTTATATGGGGCTGAGTCCTATGGCCCCTAATTCTTCATTGCCTCAGTGCCTATTTTTGTCCTTTTTCTGGTCATCATAATGGGAGACCCAGACAATGGGGTTTAGGGCACTGCCCTCCGGAGGTCACACTAGGTACTACAAGTTTGTAGACACCGCCTCCTCCGCTTATAAACCCCTACCGCAGGGAACATCCTCAGTTTTAAACTTAGTGTGCTCGGAGGATCACGCTTTGCTTGCACTTCACTGCACTCTCACTACTTACGTGATGGCGTCTGAAGACAAGGTAATATGGTCCTAGTCGGGACCTGCGACAGCCTCCCCGCTCACCCTTTGTGGCACACGCTGGTGGAGGTACCGGAGGGCCTAGTGCCTGGACACTCTGTGTTCTCCCGGTACGCTGTTGCGCTCCTTTCCATCCCTCTCTGGGGGGCTCTGGAGAGTGGGAGATGGGAGCCTTGCACAGCTCCGCTCCGTCCGAGGCCTCCCTAAATGGTGCTTACAGACCGGACTGGAGCCAGCCCAGTCCGAGGCCTCCCTAAATGGTGCTTACACTCCGGACTGGGCTGAACCCCCGTCCGAGGCCTCCCTAAATGGTGCTTACAGACCGGACCGGCACTGAGGCACTCTGTGTCTCCTGTGTGCCTGGGGGTAGTGTCTGTCACTTTATGTGTCCTGACACTCAGACCGCGCGTTACCCTCGGGTCCGCGGATCTGGCGGTGTACCCTGTGCTGGGGTCACCCTGGCTGACCGCCCTGTGTGTCACAGGGGCTGAGGCCGTAGACTGTGCATGTTTGTATGTGATGACAGTCTGGGTATGTGTGCATGATGATTCCGCACTGTTTTCCCGCGCTGCGGGCTCCAGCACCTCCATTACAGAGGCTGCTTGGAGGAGGAGAGGCAGCCCTTACGGTGACGTCACCGGGGGGCGTGTGCGTGTGCTTCCCGCGTGTTCCCGGCGCCGCCCACGTCTGTGCTGGCGGCGGCCATCTTCTCCCTCACTTCCCGGCTGGGATCTACGGCAGCACGTGTCTGCACTTCAGAGGGAGACCGGAACTCGCGGAGGTCACACACACACACCGCTTCCTCCCACCGCGTTACTGCGGTCGGTAAGCCACCGGGATTCCCGGTTTGTTTTGTCTATTGGCCTTAGCCACAGTAGGGGTTTGAGGCATGTCCTCAGTTAAGAAGCATGCTGCTAAGGCGGCGGATAACACCATTACCTGTGCTACTTGCAAGGGAACTTTGGTGGAGGGGTCCTGCAATAACTGCGGACGCCCAGAAGCCCGGACTGGCTCAGCTGAGGCAGCAGCAGCTCCGGTGCTATACCCTGAGATTCAGGTAATCCAAGGGCCATGGGAAACGCAGAATAGGATCAATGAATCCCTGCTGTCCCAGATGTCCTCCATGTCGCAGTCACTGGAGGCACTGCATAGGAGACTGGAAAACCCAGCTACTCCTTCCAGTTACCCCCGGTGTCCCCCTCTTCTGCTGTGAGACCCCCTAAGCGGGCTCGTCGTGAGGATTCACCCGAGCTCCAGGCTCTCTCTGAGGAGGAGCGTTCCTCGGATGGTGAGGAAGATGATGGGGGTTCAAACTTCGGGTCTGTGTCTGTGTCTGAACCTCCAGACGGGGTGGAGGATCTGGTGTCCTCCATCAATGAGACCTTGCGTCTCGTGACTCCCCCTGAAGAGGTTGTCGTGCACCCGAAGGAGGTCTATCAATGGCTGCGGCCAGAGGCTAGACCAAGTGGATCCTTCATGGACCACACTAATTTTGGAAGGGTGGTTAGAGCACCCAGGTTACATCCTGGGCGGCGCTATGTCCGCAAACCTAAGGACAATCGCTTCCCCTTCCCCCAGGAGGTGCTTCAGGAATGGTCGCAGTCTCCAAAGGTGGACGCTTCCATGACTAGAATTGCTGCACGCTCCCTTTTCTCTGCCTCTGATAGCTCCTCGCTGAAGGATGCTACTGATAGACAGGTCGAGCAACTCGCCAAGTCTTCCTATGAGGCTGTGGGGTCTTCATTTGCCCCTAATTTTGCCACGGTCTGGACCTTACAAGCGATTACTACCTGCTTGGATGGTATCACTGACCTGGCAAGGTCCAGTCCGGAGGTCCTGGCACTCACTGAGAGAGCAAGGGCCTATGCGGACTACGCCAGGACGGCGTCTCTGGAAACTGCCACTCGCTCAGCTGTGGCTTCGGCCAATGCGATAGCGATCCGCAGGTTGTTGTGGCTGCGTCTTTGGGACTCAGATGCCACATCTAAGAAGATTCTGCAGAATCTTCCGTTCTCTGGTGACAGACTCTTTGGCACAGAGCTGGACAAGCTGATCAAGGATTCTGCTGAGTCTAAGATACCGCAGAATAAGCCTAAGCCACGGTATACCGTTAAGAGGAACCCAAAGCAGTGGTCCTTTCGGTCCGGCTCACAGTCATCAGCACCGTCGCTCGCACGGACCGAGGGGGCAAGCCCGCTTCTCAGTGGCGCTCCAAGAGTCGTCCAAAGAAGCCGGCGGGGGCGGCAGCTACCACCCCCAAACCCGCCTCTACATGACTCACTCTTTCATCCTGCCTCCCCACAGGTGGGGGGCCGCTTGTCTCGCTTTCAGGACAAGTGGCTACTTCACGTTCAAGATCAGTGGGTTCGAGACGTAGTCTCGCGAGGTTACAGGATAGAGCTGACGTCAAAACCATTATCCCGATTCCATCGGTCTGTTCCATCCCCAGAAAAGACTCAGGCTTTTCTCCGGGTGTTGGAGGGACTCCGCAGAGACGGAGTAGTGGTCCCAGTGCCCACGGCAGAGAGGTTCAGGGGTTTTTACTCCAACCTCTTTATTGTCCCAAAGAAGGACGGCTCCTTTCGACCGGTCCTAGACCTAAAATTGTTCAACCGTCACGTGTTGGTGCGGAAGTTCCGCATGGAATCCCTACGTTCCGTTATCGCGGCTCTGTCGCAGGGGGACTTCCTAGCGTCCATCGATATCAGGGACGCTTACCTTCACGTGCCCATTGCACCGGCTCATCAACGCTGGTTACGATTCGCAGTGGGGGACGAACATCTCCAATTTGTGGCCCTACCCTTCGGGTTGGCCTCTGCACAAGGGTGTTCACGAAGGTGATGGCATCTATGATGGCTCTCCTGCATGTGCAGGGTCACGCCGTCATACCCTATCTGGACGACCTATTGGTCAGGGCGCCATCGGAAGACCTTTGTCGGGTGAGCCTGGAAGCGACCATGAGGTCTCTGGAACAGTTCGGGTGGCTTCTCAATACTCAGAAGTCGACCCTGGTTCCGACCCAGTCATTGACATATCTGGGCATGGATTTCCACACGGACTCAGCCCTGGTGTCTCTACCTCAGGCCAAGCAGCTGGCGATCCACTCAGGAGTACAGCACGTTCTCCTGTCACCTCACTCATCCCTTCGGGAATTGATGAGACTGGTGGGACGCATGGTAGCGGCAATAGAGGCGGTGCCATTTGCACAGTTTCGTCTCCGTCCTCTCCAGCTGGAGATTCTTCGCCGGTGGGACAAGAGAGCGATCTCTCTGAATCGGTTGGTGGCCCTGTCACAACCGACCAGGGACTCCCTGCAGTGGTGGCTCCAGCCACGTCACTTGTCACGGGGAAGATCCTTCCTCAAACCTTCTTGGTTAGTGGTGACCACCGACGCCAGTCTGAAGGGCTGGGGCGCGGTGTTCTTACACCACAGGGCTCAAGGCCTCTGGACTCAGGCGGAGTCGACGTTGCAGATCAACGTCCTGGAGATCAAGGCGGTCTATCTGGCGCTCCTGGCGTTTCAGAAATTCCTGGCAGGACGACCCATTCGGGTACAGTCCGACAATGCGACGGCCGTCGCCTACATAAATCATCAGGGAGGGACCAGAAGCGCTCAGGCCCTCGCCGAAGTCCACCGCATCCTATCGTGGGTGGAGGAAAACGACTGCTTGATCTCCGCAGTTCACATCCCAGGGGTCGAGAACTGGGAGGCCGACTACCTGAGCCGGCAGGGGATGGACGCCGGA
This sequence comes from Allobates femoralis, assembly GCA_033576535.1. Taxonomy (NCBI): domain Eukaryota; kingdom Metazoa; phylum Chordata; class Amphibia; order Anura; family Aromobatidae; genus Allobates; species Allobates femoralis. The sequence continues at coordinate 81,048,059 of JARQOC010000002.1, forward strand.
GAGTGGTCCCTGCATCCAGACGTCTTCCGGGACATCTGCAGCAGATGGGGCACTCCGGACGTGGATCTGATGGCCTCAAGGCTGAATCATCAGGTGCCCCAGTACTTGGCGAGATCGTGGGATCCTCAGTCCCTGGGGGCGGATGCTCTGATACTGAGTTGGTCCAGCTTCCAACTGCCGTATGTGTTCCCTCCTCTGGCTCTGATTCCCAGGGTCCTGTGGAAGATCAGGTCGGAGTGCAGGATAGCCATTCTAGTGGCTCCGGATTGGCCCAGGAGGTCCTGGTACCCAGACCTGTGCCAACTGTCAGGCGGACACAGGTGGGCTCTTCCAGACCGCGCAGATTTACTCGCACAAGGCCCATTCTTCCACCTCAATTCCAGGGCCCTCAGATTGACTGCATGGCTCTTGAGGCCTGGCTACTGACATCTAGGGGTTTCTCCCCTACAGTGGTGGCCACTATGAATCGGGCTAGGAAGCCTGTTTCCAGGAAGATGTACCACCGGACGTGGAAGATCTTTTTTACCTGGTGTGCCTCTGGTGGACGGTCTCCTTGGCCCTTGTCCATCCCGACGTTGTTGGCTTTCTTACAGTCGGGTTTGGAGTTGGGATTATCCCTTGGCTCTTTGAAATGTCAAGTATCAGCACTTTCGGTGCTGTTTGACAGGCGATTGGCGCTCCTCCCGAAGGTGCGTCAATTTCTGCAGGGGGTGTCGCGGATGGTTCCGCCCTACAAGAGACCTCTGGACCCTTGGGACCTTAACATGGTCCTGGCGGCATTACAGAAACCGCCGTTTGAGCCGTTGAGAGATGTTTCTCTATCTCGTCTGTCCCAGAAAGTGGCCTTTCTGGTGGCGATTACGTCTCTAAGGAGGGTCTCAGAATTGGCTGCACTATCGTGCAAGTCACCCTTTCTGGTGGTTCACCAAGACAAGGTGGTGTTGCGCCCACGGCCAGAATTCTTGCCGAAGGTGGTTTCAACTTTTCACCTGAACCAGGAGATTGTTCTCCCATCATTTTGCCCCGCTCCCGTTCATCAGGTGGAGCGCGACCTCCATACTCTGGATCTCGTGAGAGCTGTACGCATTTATGTGTCCAGGACCGCCTCCTTCAGGAGTTCGGATTCCTTATTTGTTCTTACGACAGGTCGCTGTAAGGGGTCCGCGGCTTCGAAGTCGACCTTGGCCAGATGGATCAAGGCTTCCATTCAGGAGGCATACCGGTCTTCTGGTTTGCCTCTCCCGGTGGGATTGAAGGCTCACTCTACCAGAGCTGTAGGTGCCTCTTGGGCCTTGCGACATCGAGCATCTGCTCTACAGGTGTGTCAGGCGGCTACTTGGTCCAGCCTGCACACTTTCTCTAAGCACTATATGGTGCATGCCCATGCCTCTGCGGATGCAAGTCTGGGCAGGCGGGTTCTCCAGGCGGCGGTTGCCCACCTTTGAAGGGAACCATGTGTTATCCGTCTTGTTGAGGAACTCTTCCCGCCCTGGGGTATTGCTTTAGGACATCCCCATTGTCTGGGTCTCCCATTATGATGACCAGAAAAAAGAGAATTTTGTTTACGTACCGTAAATTCTTTTTTCTTTAATCATCAATGGGAGACCCAGCACCCACCCAGTTGTTCCTTTGCATGTTTTGCATTTGTTCTGCTCTCTGTTGAGACAGTGTTTGCCGGGTTGTTGAACCGTCTGTGCACGGCATTCTTCCCGAGGTTTCGGGTGTGGTTTATTTTCTCCTCGCAGCTTATGGACCAAACTGAGGATGTTCCCTGCGGTAGGGGTTTATAAGCGGAGGAGGCGGTGTCTACAAACTTGTAGTACCTAGTGTGACCTCCGGAGGGCAGTGCCCTAAACCCCATTGTCTGGGTCTCCCATTGATGATTAAAGAAAAAAGAATTTACGGTACGTAAACAAAATTCTCTTTTTTTGCAATTTTTTTGCACCCAATTCATTATTTTACTTGTACCCTTTAAGTCTGGTTCATATGGGCTCACCTATGTTTTTCCAGTGCTAAAAGAAGAAAAAAAAAGCTGCAAATTCACCAGCCGATGAATTGGTCTCCTTTTAATGTACAGACAGGGTTACATGGCGTGTAGGGAGGGGGAGCAAAAACCACGGACAACGGCAACCGCTGAGAGCGCTTCAACGGGTCCTACAGCTCTCGCGAAATGGGTACTGTTGTCTGTGGTTCTTGCTCCCCCTCCTTGCGCGCTATGTAACCCTATTGGCACATTAAAGGAGACATTAATTCATAGGACTGGTGAGTTTGCGGCTTTTTTCTCTCCTTTTATCGCTGGATGTTCATCTAGATTTTCATTTGAGCGAGCACCTCCGTCAGCTGATCACAGGTGCCCACAGATCCTCCACAGCGTAGGGAGATTTATTATTCTGTCCATTCTTCTGACCTAACATGGACGGTTTTCTTCACTTTCTAGATCTTATAACCTGTCTGGAGAAGGCGAGCCGTTTTTCTGATCCTGAATACAGGTATTGTATTGGTTCTCCTCCAGAAGGAAACCTGCCTCATACATTGGTGGCATGAAAGACCCTCACCTTACTTTGACCAAACAGCAAATTTGCATATGTAATTTTTTCTCTCCCCAAGCAGCATTGCATTAGGGCATTTTTCGTTGCGTTTTTTTACTATGGGGCTAAATAAAAATCAGTTTTGCAATTGGGTTTCCTTAAAATTGTTGCCTTTCATAGCCTCTGTGTTAAAGGGAACCAGGTTTTCCCCATAGAAACTACAACCACTTTTACAGGGAACCTGTCCGCATCTTTATGCCCCCAATCCTATCACTACCTGTACCTGTCCCTGATTAGTACATGGCATGGAGGAATTATAAAAGGTATTTTCATAGATCTGCAGGGGAGCGGTGGGTTTGCACAGATTGCTGAAGGGCTTAAAGGGAGCCTGTCAGGTCTTTTACAGCCCCAAACCATTCACTACCTGTCCCTGCAGCTTCCTACCACATCCCTAATCATCCCTGCCTGAGCTAAATATGAAGTATAATGGTTGAAAAAAAGCTTTTTATAACTTACATTATCCCCCATCATGTAGATTGTAGGTGTTCTCTAAGGCTGCATATTCCCCCTCGCTCCATTGCTATTATGCCCCGATGGGCGTGATAATTCAGAAGTGCGGCCCATCGTTTGTAATCCATGGGCCTCCTCCCTGGTATGACGCCGCTGCGTGTTATTTCCGGTCCTGTGCATTGTGGGGGATTATTCGGTGTTTGCACAGAGCTCGTGCTGAAGTACACCCTATAATCCCCCACAATGCACAGGACTGGAAATGATGTGCATTGTCATCATACCAGGGAAAGGAGGCCCATGGATTACAAACGAGGGACCGTCCTCCTGAATTATCACGCCTGCCGGGGCATGATGGCAATGTAGCTAACCTACCTCTCCTCTCGGCTCCGATCAGCTGATTTCTGATCACAGACCACATTGAAGTTAAATGTGTAGAAACACACACAGCCTGTAAGAGCCAAATGGTGCCACATTTTTAACAAAACCTAACTGCAAAAATGATTTGTAGCCACAAATGCATACATTTAAATATAAAAAATGTCCCCCATAGTAGACAATCCATTACATACCAGCTGGATATCCACAAGGAAAATAATTGCTTACCAGACGGGGGCCCGATTCTGTCACATCGGGAGATTCTAGAACATATTAGTTCAGCTATATTATTAATGTTTTAGGTTACTAAATGCAAAAATAAAATAGGTGCATGTAAAACTATGCAGTAGCCATTGAATTGTCAGAAATGTAAACAACAAAGTAGGTATATGTATGGAGAATGTGATGAATTCTGGTATTGATTAAAAGCCATATCATATCCCAATGGTACTGGTTATGTTTGTGACCTCAAATCTGGCAAATGGAGCAATATTGCAAATGTTCTGCTGTACTAATATGGCGGCCATTACACCCTGAGCGCTACTGCTGTGTAGTAATATAGCAGGCGCTTTAGCTATGATCTGATGGTAGATGCTAGACTGTATGTGCTCCATCCAGTTCTGACATGAATCCCGATAGGGGTTAATTGAGGGTTGGTCAAAGGCCGCCCTTGCATGATTCTAGTGGGTGGGAGGACATGTCACCACACCCATCAATGAAAGTGTTTTAGTTGGTGGGTGTAGCCTATGCACGGGTGCGGTCTTGGAAAGACTGGATTTTTTACAATCTGACCAATCAGTAGCTACCTGGTTCTTCCTGCAGTGTGGCCAGTGTCCTCTAGGTGGCACTATTTCAGGGACAAACTTACAGACATACAAACTAAGACTTTTATATAAGTAGATTGTGAAGGCTAGAAATGCTACACGGTTGGGTCCAGTGACCATGTTGGTCTGAACTGTGAATCCTCTGAAGCGCCTCCACAAGTGGAGGATGCTGGGTGCTCTGGGCGGTGTCCTCCTGAGGATGCATCTTGAGAACACCCCCTTTAACTCCTGTATGGATGGCAGACCGTTTGGGATCATTTTATTTTGTTAGGTCTTATATCATATGAGGCACATTGATACATTTTTTTTTTTCTTTCTTAATTTTTACATGCAGAAAGTACTGTCCAGCCGGTTGTCTGACACCTTTTGGCGAAATCTCAGGAACTATCCCCGTCGGCTACAGAGATGTAAGTACTTTGAACTTATCTTATCCTACAAATGGGTCATCAATATAGTGTTGGACAGCCTTTTTTATACTTGTGACTAGACAATAAATGCTGCAGACAACCTCTTCTCTATTCCCATGTTCCCGGATACCTGATGTCACTGGAACGGCATCGGAGGCTGTTTTTATTTACATGGGGCAATATAGTAATTGAGAAGATGTTGTGCAAGTCAGACAACCCTTTTAAAGGGAACCAACCACCTCGGATGACCCTCATACACTGTTAATATGTGCCCCTGCAGCCTAGTAAACCATTTGCAGCACTGCTTTTGTGTGAAAAGTGGCTGCAGTAGAAGTGAGATAATGATTTTATACACTTACATGCCTGCGTACTTGAGGGCGTCTCCCTGTGTGTGCTGGCACTTGTGGGCTGTGCTCATCATGCCTGCTCTCCCCCTCCCTTATGCACGCCCCCTCTCAGCCTGCTATACTGTGTGAGGCTGATTGCGTCATAAAGGGGGTGGGGCTACCGGGATGCCGCGATTTAGCCCCGCCCCTTTATGACGCAATCAGCCTCACATCACTATAGCAGGCTGAGAGGGGGCGTGCATAAGGGAGGGGAGAGCAGACATGATGAGCACAGCCCACAAGTGCCAGCACACACAGGGAGACGCCCTCAAGTACGCAGGCATGTAAGTGTATAAAATCATTATCTCACTTCTACTGCAGCCACTTTTCACACAAAAACAGTGCTGCAAATGGTTTACTAGGCTGCAGGGGCACATATTAACAGTGTATGAGGGTCATCCGAGGTGGTTGGTTCCCTTTAAGAATGTTTTATTGTCTAAATTATTAAACTATAACAAGCTTTTATTTTTATTTCTTTGCCTAAAAACTTGTTAATCAAAGCAATTAGTGTGGGTCGTGAGCTGTCAGGTTTTATTAGCTTTCTTTGGGTCATGCCTTCATTGTACGGACGTAGAAATGCCGAGCCGCGGGCCCTTCACACGCGCAGGCACTTTACACTCATTAAACTGATGGAATTCCTCGCTGGCCTTTGTGTTAAGCTCAACATTTCACAGTTGAAAAGTTCATTAAGTTCATGACCATTGTGTGCTGTTATAGTACAGCATATACCCATCAATGCCATATCACTGTATACCATTTATAGCATGAGCACATGGCCATATAAACACATTGTGGACCCCACTCTGGCTTCACTTTGCACAGGCCACTGTGTAGTGTAATGGTGAAGAACTCAATGTTGTCTATTTCAATTATTGACCAAGTAACATGGAACTGACAATGCAATTATGCAGGCTGAGCATAGCCATTATTTATGCACATGACCTCTTAGCTAAAGCTGAAGTGTGACGGCTAAGCATCTGGTGCCCCAACGAGAACTTGGCTCAAAGGTCCACCATGAAGACTCCTCACGAGTGTAATCAGGCCTTGTGTACCACGTGGCCAAATTGTAGCCTGTATTAACTGCCAGGCAATGGACACTATTGTTCCTTTTAAATGAATAAATATAACTAAAATAAATTACAATTTTTTTTTCAGTCATCATTGCTGTGCATGGCAGGAATTCATGCAGGGGTGTATCTAATACCCTCGGTGGACCAATAAGTGTTGTCATTAGTAATGGCATTGCATATTATGACACTGCTCAGGCAAACAATGTTACATCTAAAGTGTGAGTATCATAAACCTCTTCTCTTTATGTTCTTTCTTTCCATGTTAAGTTTTTGGCAAGCTGTGTAACTAATGCTGTGACACACTGTGCTCCTGTATGAGTGGCTGTAGTTCCTGTCCTTGACCTGAGGGAGCGCTGCTGGGGAAATAAGGTTGAGTTTCTGGTTGATGTCAAGTTATCTGGATTATTGAAAAGTCATATCACATTTTTTGGAGCTTCTACTATGAGGAATGTCACAGAGAGGCAGAACCTCCTTCATCACAGTGGCCAACTTATACCAAGAAGCGTGGTGTGCTGATAAGCGGAATGATGTACTGCAGTATGGCCTGTGTATAGGGGACCAAAAGGAGGTTGATATACTGCAGAATGAGCTGTATGCAGGGGTCTGAGAGGAGAGAGATACTGCAGGATATGCTGTATTTACAGGGGACTGAGAGGGGAGAGATACTGCAGGATAGGCTGTATTTACAGGGGACTGAGAGCAGAGAGAGACTGCAGGATAGGCTGTATTTACAGGGGACTGAGAGCAGAGAGAGACTGCAGGATAGGCTGTATTTACAGGGGACTGAGAGCAGAGAGAGACTGCAGGATAGGCTGTATTTACAGGGGACTGAGAGCAGAGAGAGACTGCAGGATAGGCTGTATTTACAGGGGACTGAGAGCAGAGAGAGACTGCAGGATAGGCTGTATTTACAGGGGACTGAGAGCAGAGAGAGACTGCAGGATAGGCTGTATTTACAGGGGACTGAGAGCAGAGAGAGACTGCAGGATAGGCTGTATTTACAGGGGACTGAGAGCAGAGAGAGACTGCAGGATAGGCTGTATTTACAGGGGACTGAGAGCAGAGAGAGACTGCAGGATAGGCTGTATTTACAGGGGACTGAGAGCAGAGAGAGAGAGACTGCAGGATAGCTGTATTTACAGGGGACTGAGGAGAGAGAGACTGCAGGATGTGCGTATACAGGGAAAAAAGGGTGATGCAAAAAGTACTGTGTACAGGGTGCAGAAGATTATATGCTGCAGTATGGTGGTCCATTGTATAGATTATATTGGTTTAACTTGGTTATAGGAGATGTTTTTGACATTGTGACAAAATCTCATAAAGCTTTTACTTGCATAACTGTGAGGCTGGATAATAGCTTCAAATTAAAACCGGGTAGATAGGAAATATGACATGCCATCTATCATTGGAAAAGTAAAACCATGATAGGAAATATAGTATTAAAATCTTCCACCTGGGACCTCCAGGCGTGAAGATACCGAATAGTTGGGGATCCCATAATTGTCTAGAGACTGAAGCCACATCTTGTGACCAGCTCCATCTGAGGTCACCAAGGGAGAGGTTTGTGGGAGTGGCTGTCCTTTTAATACAGGTGCTTCTCAATGAATTAAAATATTATCAAACAATTCATTTTTAAGTAATTCAATATGAAAAGTGAAACAGATTATATAGTCATTACAACTAGAGTGCTCTATTTCAAGTGTTTATTTCTGTTAATGTTGATGATTGTGGCTTACAACCAAGGAAAACCCATAGGTCATTATCTCAGAAAATTAAAGTAGGGAGAATGAAGGGATAAAAACCACGCTGCCGTATTCCATGAAGCATCAAAGGATGAATATAATTATTTCATTAGCGCATTTCAGGGCTCACTGAACCATGATAAGGAGCCATGACAATATGATATTGATTTGTCCAGAGGAAGGGGCCAGAGAGCCCTAAAACACGTTGACTAATAAGTCAATAGAATACAGCGGCTCCGTTTTTAACCCTTCACCCTCCCTACTCTATATGCACCATGCTGGGGACTGCAGCAGCCGTGATCTGCTTTTATAGTGGTTGTGACTCTCACAACCACACAAGGTGAAGTCATGTTTTATCTCTCAGACCCTTCATCCTCCCTACTTTAATTTTCTGAGATATCTTTTGGGTTTTCAGTGGTTGTAAGCCATAATCATCAACATTAACAGAAATAAACACTTGAAATAGATCACTCTGTAATGACTCTGTATAATGTGTTTCACTTTATGTATTGAATTACTGAAATTAACTTTTTGATGATATTCTAATTCATTGAGATTCACTTGTATATACAGCTTTTGAGTTGATGCCTTCGTTTAATTCTGAAAGTTACATGTGCCTGTAGGATTTCTCCATATTTTCTAAAAGGAGCGCTTCCCTCCTCTACAGTTTACGCCATTTCCGCAGGTTTACTACTTTACTTTTCTTTATCCTTTTTATGTATCTGTATATACTGTATTGTTTTGTCCTCACTGCTTTTGTCCATTTTTATAAACCCTACCTTCTTTTTAGATTAAATATATAAAATGTAATAGCTATGATTCTCTTGCTCTATAAACCGCATCCCGGAAGCCTCGTGGGCCAAATGTTTACAGGTGTCCCATCATCGTGGATTGTTGCTACTCATCTAGTTTTTATTGGGTTATTGAAGGGTTTGGCAGTGACCATAGCAAGATATATAAATATTCCATGTGTTGTAATCGTGGGTGTATATACTACACGTTCACTGTGAAAGTCCCCATTAATCAGCACAGTAGCAAAAGCAGCCATTGCCTTCAATCGTCCGTCAATTGTGTATTGTCTTGATTGGAGGCAGCGGAGTGCTGTTTGTGGCAAATTGGTGGCAGCTGTGGGATATCTGAGCAAGCTCTACCAAGCTTTGTTTGTGACACTTGGTGTCATCGGTGGGATCTCTGTGATTTTCTGGGCTGTCTGACACCACCCATTCTGTCATGTGAAGCTTGGATAGACAGAGGGAGCAGATTAAGACCAACAAAGCATATTTCTTGCACCTTTGTCTCCATCTTTATCTATATATTAACAAGAAGTATGCATCCACTATTTTTGTGAAAAATAATGCCATTATGGGAATAACCCTGTAAAGGAAAACTGTCAGGTCAAAAATCCATATGTAACGCTATTATTTTCTAATTCCTCGCTCTAAACTCCCTTGATGTATTTCTTTTATTTATATTTCCCCCCTATTTTCTGTAAACTTCAAATACAGAGATTCATTCCATCTGTCACTCACAGTGAATGATCCACTTAGTTCTCTGCTGTCCACTCCCAATACATGAATATGCATGTTACATATTCACATCACATCACTACACAGGAGGTCACTGGGGGGCTGTATCCTCCTCTATACTCTCTTTGAAGCAAAACCAAGAGATAAATAAACACAGGATCTCACAGCACAGAAGGGATTCCTTTTTACAGAAACAAATGGAGTCTACATCAGATAAGGCAGACCTGTAGCTTTCTCCCTCCATGTCCTGAACAGAACAGAGCTGTAGAAAGTGAAACCACACATCACTGAGAGGAGGGGGAGCAGGGAGGAGAGAGCTGCAGAGAGGGAGTGCAGAATTACATGACAGTTTATACAGGACTATTCCTGTTTGCTTATAATGGAGAAGACTAATCTAGGAGCTCTCTGCAGGGTGTGAAGATTCTGATAGCATGGAAACTACAAAGGGTAGAATAATGATTTTACATGTTTTTAAAAGGTCTGCCCAGGCCCTATTCAAGGGTAATATTTGTATCATACTGAAAAATGACCTGACACTGTCCCTTTTAAATGTGGCTTTTTGGGCTTAAATATTGATAACCTGTTGTTTTCATTTCTTAAAGGGGTTCTTTGTCATCTACGCTTTTCACGTTCAAGACTGGTGGTATGTATTTTATATATTGCTAGATACATAGATATCTGTTTAGGTACAGTGAAATATGTATAATCCATGTCAGTGTTCATGAGCACAGTACTCCTCTGCCTCCCGGCTTCCTGTGTAATGGGGAGGTGGTGCGCTTCTAATTAGCAGATAGGACAAGCAGTATGGTCGTGGACACAACATTGGCTCCTTTTTTTTTTTAAGTCAAATACTTTCTATTTGCAAAAATCTAATCAAGTATAACAGTACAAAATATAATATTTTCCAAGTTTACAAAAAGAACACATATCCCACAGAAGCAAAATCTACCCTCCCTCTGCCCACCTTCCCACAGTCCCTCAAGTCAATGCAAAGATATAAGGATTCAGGTTCTCCATATCATCTGCTTTCATACATAAGTACTGACTCCACCACACTCCCTCTGAATCATAGTCCGAGCACTCTGTCTCTCAGGAGGAGGTCAAAGGACGTCAGACCTGGGTAGTCTAGCCAGTTTCCCCAGACATTTTCAGACTGATTCGGCTTACCCCGCTTAGTATAGATGTTACGTTCCATGAGAATTATGAAATTAACTTAGTTTATAAATTCTTTCCTCGTCAGGGGGGCTCTCATCAAGCTAGTGTAATGCGATTATCCTACGTGCAATGTAGAACTTTCTCGCAATCACCAACTTTCCCCATTTGTCCGTCATCAAACCTTCCACATGCCCCAGGATACATGTCAACAGGTCACGGGATGCATCCACTCCGATCACCCCTTGTATGAGATTCAAAACTATTATCCAATATGTTTGCAATCAAGGGCAGGACTAGAGTATATGAACCATATCCGACAACCCATCCCACACCGTGGACAACCATAGTCCCACCTCAACCCTGCTCTATGCAGGGGTCCTATACAGTCTGTATACGTTAAATAAGTGTGACATTCGTCCGGATTCATTCATGGATATTTTAGGGATGCACTTCAAAATGTCTTCCCACTGTGCGTCTGATATGTGCCCCAGAACTTCAGCCTATTTTGATTTAGGCTGGCTTCTTCACAACACGATTTTTTTGGATCTGGAGCTATCCGGTGTGAACCTGGATCCGATTTTGCCCCTATTGTATCCCTCCCTATGAGGCTGGATGTCAGTTATTTGCCATCCGGTTTGGTGTCTGTTCGGCTGGATCCGGGTTATTTTGTTTTCTGCCCCGGATCCAGTTTTCGATTTTTGCCCTGGACACAAAAAAATGTGGCATGCTCCGATTTTGTGTCTGCGGCAAAAATCTAACAAAACCGGATCCGGGGCGATCTGGCGCCCATAACATGGGAGTCTATGAGCCCCGGATACGGTTCCTAGACACCGGGTGCTGAACGAGTGGGAAATTCAAGCTGCACTCGTTCAGCACCTGGAGAGCGCAGCTGAAAGAGCCGCGGCTGAAATCTCAGCACCGCGGCTAGCTCACCTGCAGCCGCTATGCTGAAGTCTCAGCACTGGACAGTGCCAGCCGCTGTTTCCGGCACAAAACAGGATCAGAGGGCAAATTTTCCCTCCGGTTCTGTTTGTTCAGGGCTGTCAGGTTCTGTCTGGTGCTTCCTGCAAAACACCGGACTGAACCTGACAGCAGAAAATTGCAGTGTGAAGCCGGCCTTAGCTGTCAGTGGATGTCTTTAAAAAAAAAAAAAAGTCTCTAGTATGGCCCGATACAGCAAGGAAATAAGCCCCCTAGTACCTAAACTTTGCCTCTATATAATATCAGTTGAGATGAGCGCAGAAGCTCTGTAGCTGGCTGGATCCTTCGATGAGGCCGCCTTCAGAGCAGCACTTGAATATTTTTATAGCGGGTAGCTTGTAAGTGGGGGCTCCTTGCCAAGGAAGCCGGCCACCTCTAATAGGCTGGTAAACTACACAGTGAGCAGTAAATTATAATATTAAAATTCCCTTCATCTTTGAGAACGCAGTTAGATTTGTTTATAAGGGGTAAATTCCAAAGGTGCTTGTTTATGCAACTACTTTACAATTTTACCCACTGAACAACTTAAGACAAATCATTTCAATTTATAGCTTAAGGGAACCTAACTGTTTCCCCAGCCTCTGGTATGTATAGCAAATATCCCTATATTCTAACGAGCCCCTTAATGTTGCTTAGTGATTGCTGAATTAATATAACCTTAACTTTGAAGCTATGCTGTGCAAATTAACATTTGAATATTTGGCAGAGGAGATCCTCTCACTAATCATGTAAGTTCGTGCAAGTGATATGATTTGCAAAAGCGGCGTCACTGTGTCAAGATTGCATATGTGTGTGATGTTCTCCCACCCTGAAAATTCACAATGAAGCCTGAACGTCCCTGGCTTCATCTGAGAGTGCCCAAGAGGTCAATAGTGACGCCAAATTCGGACAACGTGGAGAAGCTCCACATGTGCCAGCTGAAAATGTAAATATGGTTAACTTTAGTGGTTTGTGTTTTTCATTGGTGGCTGCAAGACCGACCTTATGTTTTCAGCTGACGAGTGTGGCGTTCCTCCATGCCTGTCTGTATCTGCCGATGCCTCCCAGAGTAGGAGGACGGACATGCTACCAAAATATCACAAGCTTAACTCCAAGCTAGTTTTGTCTTAGGACATGATTTGCAGACATGTAGACAATGCTATGAGGAATAGTACAGGATTTGGGAATCTTTCATTTGCAAAAAAGAAAACTGAGAGGAGACTTAATAGTCTATAAATATCTCAAGGGCTGTCACCAGGGCTGTGGAGTCTTCAAGCCAAATATCAGACTCCGACTCTTCAATTTCCCTGAATTCGACTCCACAACCAGGGCTGTGAGGTCAGTAAGCCGAACAGCCGACTCCAACTCTGACTCCTTAATTTCCCTGAATCCGACTCCACCCAAAATGGATTCCGATTTCACAGCCTTGGCTGTCACACTGTAGAGGGATCAGCTTTATTCTCATTTGCACAAGGAAAGAATAGAAGCAATGGGAGGAAACTGAATGGGAGGAGACACTGATTAGATATTAAAAAATCTTTTTGACAGTGAGGGTGATCAACGAGTGGAACAGGCGACCACAAGTGGTGGTGAGTTTCCCTTCAATGGAAATCTTCACATAGAGGCTGGACAGACATCTGTCTGGGATGATTTGGTGAATCCTACTTTGAGCAGAGGGTTGGACCAGATGACCCAGGAGGTTCCTTCCAGCTCCACCACTCTATGATTTTATGTGCTTAATACAGCCTCATTGAATGGGATGAATGTGTCTGCACCGCCGCATTTACCATTTGTCATTATAATATTGACTAGCTGTGAGCCCGATTCTAAAGAATCGGGAGTCTAGAATCTGTATATAATTTTTTTTAGGAGTTTTAAATAATAGACTTAAACACCAGATATATGACTAAGTAGCCGATGTAGGCAGAACTGTGAGGGTAGCAATATAGAGGAGGTGTAGAAAGAGTTAATGTCCGACTAACAAGACTATAACAGAGTAGGAACTTTATGATATCAAAAATGTTATTGAAGGAGTTAATGTCCCACAGGCACTCCCACAACAGACTCAGCGCTGTAAATTATATCCAAAATGGTGTCCAAGGGGTTAATGTACCAGTGGCAGTAGTTATAAACACTACCAAATATGCAGTTAATGCTGAACTGGTATATAATGGGTTAATTTCGCAGTGTCATTACAACTATATACTGTGTAATAGAAATAACCCCTTATATTCCGTTATTGTTGTTAATGTTCCTACTGGCAGTAGTAATAGAGACTACAAAGTATGGAGTTAAGGCAGAAATGGTATATAAGGGGATAACTTCGCAGTGGCAGTACAACTGGAGGACTTTGAGTTTCAAATTTACCGCTATAAGTGAGGCGCGAAGCTCATTGGTCGCTGTGTGTTGGCGCCGACCAATGAGCATAGCGCCTCACTTCCCATTGAGATACATAGCGGTCTTTAGAGCTGTGCATGGCCAGGCACTTGGTTCTGTTTTCGGCCACGGCCCTCGGCTCTCGTCGGTCGGAAGCTAGCTCTCGCTGCAGCCACCGGGGCTCCCACTGGCTCAGGTGACTGGAGCGAGTTATCTCTGGCGGGGTGTACGTGGGGCTATCTGCCGCTTGTAGCCACCGCCGGAGCTCGCGCTCTGGCGGGGGCTATCTGCCGCTTGTAGCCAGCGCCGGAGCTCGGCGGGGTGTACGTGGGCAATGCCGGCTTCGCGGGCATTGGACCCGCAATGCCCGCTTTGCGGCATTGCTCACCGGGGCGGGAGACTCGCAATGGCCGCTGCGCGGCCATTGCTCGCGAGGCTGCAACGGCTCGCAATGCCCGCTGCGCGGGCAATGCTTCACAGGTCGCATGGGCACTGTGCGCCCACGGCCACAACGACGAAAACAGCGCCGAAACTTACGGAAGTGCGTTAGGGGAATTATATATTAGATTACAATACAAGTATTTTGTGCACAGAAAGTCTTGTCAATATTTCCTTGCGACTTTAACATCTTTTAATTTGAACAGGAGCAATGTGGAACTGCTATTTCCATTCTATCAACTAGAATTGTGAGGTGGTTTATTTTTGTTTGTTTTTTATACCCTTCTCTTGTTTTATATAGGCTGTTATGGATTTCTGGGAATGGAAAACGGGGCTATTCCTGATTCCCAAATAACGGCCTCGTCTGTTCTGGAATGGACGGACCACGCCGGTCAGATCAATATATGGCAGCCGGAGAGAGCCAGACTGAGAAAACTGGGTCCAGCCTGGGGGGCATCATTCAACGATGAGAACCAGTGGCTGCAGATCGATCTGAACAAGCTGACAAAAGTCTCAGGTCTGTATGAAGGTTTATACGTTCATTGTAAATGTTTAATTTCTCTGGCCAGGCGAGCCTTACAGCCCTCAATACATGTGCATTAGCAGAAATAGGAGCAAACTGGCAGTGGCGTACTCCACACTCCCCAAAGGAAATCACAGAACAAGCTGAGAGTTGGGAGAGTGAGCTGAGGGACAAATTAACACTCGCCTGACATCTAGTGTGTATGGGATCCTTGTAAAGTGGTTGTCCAGTTTAAAAAAAAAAAATGGGATAATAGGTGAAAATGTGGAATAACACCAATTTTTATTTCTGCCACTTCATTGTTAATGTAACTGCTGCAGGCAGTCACTGGTCTCAGCAGTCAGTGTAGCATGTAAAGCGGTGATTATCACTTTTTAATACATTTCCGGCAGTTACAGTAACATTTAAAAATCCCACACATTGCCTTAAGGAGTTGTCCGCTAATTCAGTGTTCCCCTAGTAAAATAAGAAAACTTTTGCTCACAAACGCGCATCGGGTGTCCAGGTGCTCATGTCTCATTGTAACCCAAGCACTGCCGCCAATCAGCGGATACTGATCGCCTGCAGCCTTTTCTGTTTCATCACAGTGGGTCCGCTCTGATGGACTATTGCTGAGTAGCTGGTGATCAGACGTATCCTATTATGTCAGGAGAGCCAGGGCTGGTACGGTGCAGGGCGGGAACTGATTATGAGCTTTTCGGATTTCACTCCGGTGCTGTGGCATATGAGAAGGAGCTGTCCAAGCAGCAGACAATGCCTTAACATTGCCTATACGGCTGTGTGATGCTCATTACCTGCATTACATGAGACTGATGCCAATACAGAACTTCCAGGCAGGATGGCTCATCTCCTGCCTCCGGACGGAGGCTGCATTGTAGAAGGCAGAAGGATACACAGCTTTATGACTAATGATGGCACACTGTAAACCTCTACATGTATGGGGAATCTAAATCTAACCTATGATAATGTTTCCCTTGGCTAGGTATCATAACCGCTGGATCCACAATGTCCGCTTACAATTACTATGTTACATCATACAGAATCGAGCACAGTGAAGACGGCCTGAAGTGGACGGTTTATAGAGAGACTGATCTGGACAGAGACAAGGTAAATGCATCCCAGTCTACAGAGATCCCGAAAGTCCTGCACCATGCACAAATGCGAAATCCTACATTTCCTGCTAATTGATGCATAAAAAGGGAAAATGGCAGTGATTGCATAACTACCATATTATTTATATTAACAAAGTTCCTTGCATGTCACCTTCTTTGTACAATATTGGATGATTTGAACATAGAGGTTGACTATGAATATCAGGTTTCTTAGTGGCTTATTCATTCATAATCTGCCTTCTATAAAATTTTTAATGGTAAAAGGCTTCACTGGAACATAAAGGAAGTTATCAGCCAGTGATCCACATTGCAGATGTGTCTGGCTCCTTGTGCACTCCTTTATCATTGCAGCTACTATTACTTCTATTGTCTCATCCAACAGAATAAAAGTGTCTGCTCTTTGATTCTTCTTAAATTTGTTTGTGCTTTCAGCACATTAACATTAATCAATCCACTGTCCGTGTGAACATAAACGGTGCCGTCCCCCATCGGGTGATTATTTCTGGCACATTATTAATCAATCTGTTTGGGACAGTTCGATGGCCCCTGCCCATACTAGAGATTGGCTGATGTCACCGAACTTTGGTTTAGTCTGCTGTCATGTAATAAATATATGGGGGCCTTAATGAGGACTAATATGCATTAATTTTTTGAATACGTCATATGGTTTCAGACTTCTGAGCCTTTTTTATTTAGTGATAATTTTTCAGGTTTTGACACAGGTGCATGGCTCATTGGATCCCCTGGGGCGGGTGTTTACGCTGCTCTGCATCATTATCCTGTGAGTGACACCATTTTGTTATAGACCATAAAAATCTGCTCTACGTGAAATGAACATATCCAGGAAACCATATGGCAGATTTTAATCAAACAAAAAAAATTGTATCCTTACGGCCCAGTTACACACACGGATAATTGTGCAGAGATTGTTCGCAGATCTCTGGTTGCAGTGAAATCATGGACATATTTTTCCATTTTGTGGCCGTGTACAAATGTAACAATGTGTCCATGATTTCACTGCAACCAGAGATCTGCAAACAATCTCTGCACAATTATCTGTGTGTGTAACTGGGCCTTTAGAGGAACATGCAAATTGTCACTTCAATGAAGAAATGGATGAACTTTAGCGCCACCTCTAGGTAGCAATCCTCAAAGCCATAGTCTATTCTTTAACAAGCCTTTTAATATGACCAAGGATTTGTGCCACATCAGAACCCCAAACTACAGACGCTGTGTTTCGGGGTGATTGCCCCTCATTAGTGCAGTGTGGGAGATAGTCTGATCTGGCTGTATGAGAAGCTAAATGTGGTTTGGGGTTCTGATCTGGCACAAATCCTTGGTCATATTAAAAGGCTTGTTAAAGAGTCAACTATGACTTTGAGGATTGCTACCTAAAGGTGGCGCTAGAGTTCATCCACTTCTTCATTGAAGTGACAATTTGCATTTTCTGTCTCCTTATGGGAAACTCCTCTCCATAAGGTGGATGGCTAGTTCCCTAGAGGAACATGGTAATAAAATAAGGGTAAAAATTGGTATTTTTAAAGGGCACTTCTCTCTCCCCATTTCCTCAGATTACTAATCATATTTTACTGTTTCTGCATTCCTTATTCACATTTGCTTAAATGTTACCTATTAGGTTATGTTCACACTGGACATTTTGGATCCGTTTTTGATGTTGTATTATTTAGTTTTTTTAAACTACCCCAAAAAACGTATTGGTCAAAACCTCTGCCAGAAAACTGAATGGGATTTTCAATTTGCTGTTCAGACACTGCGTTTTTGACTGTTGTGTTAGTGGTGCAGAAAGCGCGTCCAGAAAATAATGAGCATCAATTATTGCTCCATTTTTCTACTGCGTCTCCTGCACCACTAATGTTTACAGTGGGAAAAGGGTAGGGAAAGGCAGCTCACCGGTATGATTCCGTTCTGTCACGTCCTGGAGTTATAATCCGCACGGAAACCGCCCTGGTATCTGGCACGATAATCAGAATAAGGAAAAAGATCCAGCGGAGAATTTCCGTAATGCTTATTTATTCGCTATACAAAACCTCCATAAAACAGCGGGGTGTGCATCAAGCCAACATGTTTCGACTTACATGGTCTTAATCATGGCATAGTGTTACAAGCGTGGGTCCTCACTAAATACACATTCAGTCCCACCCCCTGTGCACAGCTGTGACATAAAGTGATAAGAAACATTATTTAATACAATACTACAGAGTATGAAAAATGCAGAAACATTTACATTAAAAACCTGTGTGAATATAACAAATCCCCTGAAACCTGAGGGTACTGGTGTCTCCATTATGTTCCCTTAGGAAATGTTTAGACACTGCTGAAATGTTCAGTGCTGATTGATTATTAACATCTGATAGGTGTCTACATATTCTTCTTTTTAGCTCACCTGAAGTGCACCCAATGTACTGTACCTGGCAGGTTGTGCATTCAATTAGATAAACAACGTTCTTAGTGCAGCAATTCATAAATGACTTTATTTTATGTGTGCTGCCATTATGATAAGACACAAACCTGTCATTTTTCAGCACATGGGTGCAAGCAGTGCATTTGTTGTGTCCACATCACCGCCATAAGTATAAAGTCTTGAACAGGTTGATCATACCTGCTGTATTTTTCTAGACTAGTCTCCAGTCATTTCATTGCAACATTGTGCGGAATTGATGGGTAGAGACCAACTACATCACAACTTAACCACATATATTCTGGTTTCCACTATATTAAATGCTACATCATGTCATCCCCAGCATGTCATCAAAAACATTCCAGTGGGAGAGCTGATTAGAGCCAAGAGGAACTGCTCTGACCAGCAACAGTTCAAAAAGGAATCCAGGCAAATTACCAACAGACTAGCAAACCGAGGTTATCCTAATAACTATTTGCTTAGAGCCGAGAGGATAGTAGACCGCATCAAAAGAGAGGACCTAATTGTGGGTAGAAATAAAGTGACGAAAAAATGTCATAATTTTATCCCGTTTGTAACCACCTATAGTCCACAGTACAATGCCATCACTAATATCATTAAGAAATACTTACCTGTCCTAAACAGGGATCAAAAACTATCCCAAATTTTGCAGGGTTCAGACATACGGTTTAGTGCCAGAAAAGCCTATTTTTAACAATATCCCCCCAAAAAAGTGATACATGGTTAGCATTAAAGGGTTTTTTCAGATGTGGACACAACAAATGCACTGCTTGCACCCATGTGCTGAAAAATGACAGGTTTGTGTCTTATCATAATGGCAGCACACATAAAATAAAGTCATTTATGAATTGCTGCACTAAGAACGTTGTTTATCTAATTGAATGCACAACCTGCCAGGTACAGTACATTGGCTGCACTTCAGGTGAGCTAAAAAGAAGAATATGTAGACACCTATCAGATGTTAATAATCAATCAACACTGAACATTTCAGCAGTGTCTAAACATTTCCTAAGGGAACATAATGGAGACACCAGTACCCTCAGGTTTCAGGGGATTGATAAGATACATAGGCATCCGAGAGGCGGTGACATAAGGCGGTTATTGCTACAGAAAGAATCGCATTGGATTTTTCATCTGGGAACAAGGGTTCCGCATGGACTTAATGTAAGACAGGACATCATTCTGCAATACTAGTTCTTAAAATGAGACATGTATATTTGCATGAGTTTTTTTTGTTATATTCACACAAGTTTTTAATGTAAATGTTTCTGCATTTTTTCATACTCTGTAGTATTGTATTAAATAATGTTTCGTATCACTTTGTCACAGCTGTGCACAGGGGGTGGGACTGAATGTGTATTTAGTGAGGACCCACCCTTATAACACTATGCCATGATTAAGACCGTGTAAGTCGAAACATGTTGGCTTGATGCACACCCCGCTGTTTTATGGAGGTTTTGTATAGCGAATAAATAAGCATTCCGGAAATTCTCCGCTGGATCTTTTTCCTTATCCTGCACCACTAACATCCAATTACCTACCCTCCACAGCAATCCCACAGTGAGCCTCGGTTATGTCTTCTATCCAGGCACTGGCAGGACCTGTGAGTAGTACGAGTACTTACAGGACCAGACACCATGTGACTCGGCCTGAGAGTCACATGGTGCCAGGTCCTGTAGGTACTCGTACACCTTGCATGCCCTGCCGGTGCCCAGAAAGAAGACCTCGCCGGGGCTTACTGTGGGATCGATAAAGTGTGTCTCTGTGTATGTGTCTGTATGGCTGTATCCCGAAAATGGAGTAAAGAAGCAGCACTAAAGGATGATGTGTTTGTGATGCTTTTTTGCAAAAAAAAGATTCATTGTTTGCACCAAAAACGGAGCACAAACGCTCTGCCTGAATTCAGCCTTAAACAGTTCCTAAATTGTTTCACAAATGTACTTGTCCCCCCAACTCCCATCAGAGGGATTTTTTTTACTCTATTTTTGCAGCATTCAAGCAGACCATGCAACTTTTTTATGGTTAATAAAAAAATAATAATACGGTACATTTGGAATTTGACAAAATTCTTGAACCAGTTTGTGACATTTCAATGTAATTGTTAAACAGAACATCAAAGAGAATACCGCAAAAACGTGACAAGCAAATGATTAAATCCGCATTCAGTTGTTTACACCTTTAAAAGTAACTTGTTGATTTACATTTACATTTGCAGATATTTCAAGCAAACTCTGACTACTACCAAGAAGTCCGGAACAACTTGATTCCTCCCATAGTGGCGAGGTTTGTGAAGATCAGGCCTACAAGCTGGAACCAGAAAATTGCCATGAAAGTAGAGTTGCTGGGCTGCCAGTTTACACCTGGTAGGGACCAAGCTTTGCTTGTCTTTGTGTATGTGATCAGTGTGTCTACTGAAGAAAACTATTTTACCTACAGTTGTGGCCAAAAGTATTGACACCCCTGCAATTCTGTCAGATAATACTCAGTTTCTTCCTGAAAATGATTGCAATCACAAATTCTTTGGTATTATTATTTTCATTTAATTTGTCTTCAATGAAAAAAACACAAAAGAGAATGAAGCAAAAAGCAAAACATTGATCATTTCACACAAAACTCCAAAAATGGGCCGGACAAAAGTATTGGCACCCTCAGCCTAATACTTGGTTGCACAACCTTTAGCCAAAATAACTGTGATCAATCACTTCTGGTAACGATCAATGAGTTTCTTACAATGCTCTGCTGGAATTTTAGACCATTCTTCTTTGGCAAACTGCTCCAGGTCCCTGATATTTGAAGGGTGCCTTTTCCAAACTGCCATTTTTAGATCTCTCCACAGGTGTTCTATGGGATTCAGGTCTGGAATCAGTGCTGGCCATCTTAGAAGTCTCCAGTGCTTTCTCTCAAACCATTTTCTAGTGCTTTTTGAAGTGTGTTTTGGGTCATTGTCCTACTGGAAGACCCATGACCTCTGAGGGAGACCGATCTTTCTCACACTGAGCCCTACATTATGCTGCAAAATTTGTTGGTAGTCTTCAGACTTCATAATGCCATGCAAACGGTCAAGCAGTCCAGTGCCAGAAGCAGCAAAGCAACCCCAAAACATCAGGGAACCTCCACCATGTTTGACTGTAGGGACCGTGTTCTTTTCTTTGAATGCCTCTTTTTTTCTCCTGTAAACTCTGTTGATGCCTTTGCCTAAAAAGCTCTACTTTTGTCTCATCTGACCAGAGAACATTTTTCCAAAACGTTTTAGGCTTTCTCAGGTAAGTTTTGGCAAACTCCAGCCTGGCTTTTTTATGTCTCTGTGTAAGAAGTGGGGTCTTCCTGGGTATCCTACCATACAGTCCCTTTTCATTCAGACGCTGACGGATAGTACTGGTTGACACTTGTACCCTCGGACTGCAGGGCGGCTTGAACTTGTTTGGATGTTAGTCGAGGTTCTTTATCCACCATCCGCACAATCTTGCGTTGAAATCTCTCGTCAATTTTTCTTTTCTGTCCACATCTAGGGAGGTTAGCCACAGTGCCATGGGCTTTAAACTTCTTGATGACACTGCGCACGGTAGACACAGGAACATTCAGGTCTTTGGAGATGGACTTGTAGCCTTGAGATTGCTCATGCTTCCTCACAATTTGATTTCTCAAGTCCTCAGACAGTTCTTTGGTCTTCTTTCTTTTCTCCATGCTCAATGTGGTACACACAAGGACACAGGACAGATGTTGAGTCAACTTTCATCCATGTCAACTGGCTGCAAGTGTGATTTAGTTATTGCCAACACCTGTTAAGTGCCACAGGTAAGTTACAGGTGCTGTTAATTACACAAATTAGAGAAGCATCACATGATTTTTCTAACAGTGCCAATACTTTTGTCCACCCACTTTTTTATGTTTGGTGTGGAATTATATCTAATTTGGCTTAAGGACAATTCTTTTTGTGTTTTTTCACTGAAGACAAATTAAATGAAGATAATAATACCAAAGAATTTGTGATTGCAATCATTTTCAGGAAGAAACTGAGTATTATCTGACAGAATTGCAGGGGTGTCAATACTTTTGGCCACAATTGTACTGTAGTCAAAGTAGTTCTTCCCCTTATGTAAATGCTCAGGTATCTGTCTTCAGTAGCCCCTCGGAGATCAGGACTGTGGACTCAGTAAATCAAACCTCCAACTCCTCAATTACCCTGAGTCTGACTCCACTAAAATGGACAGACTATAACTCTGACTACACGACTTCGACTACAACCCTGGTGTGCTGTCAGTAAGCCAAAGCTTCGACTCCTCAATTTCCCCGAATCCAACTCTGACTTGACTCTGACTCATACTCTTGATGACTCAGCCCTGAAGAAGCTACATCAGATAGTAATCTTGCAATGATTGCCAGAGAGAAGTCAAGTGGTATCCTCCAACAATTTTGAGTGAGGTTACCTGTTTAATTCTTTTATTTTGTAAAGTCAAAAGTAATGTATATAATATGTTTGTAATTATAAAACCTGATATTTGGATAAAACTGATATTTTTTTTCCTACAGTAGCTGCTATTTAGGGAATTTCTGCCCCTTAATATTACATGATTTCTGCATGTGGAACATGAAATAATATTCATTGTCTCCTGTATATAATAATGGAGCAAGAAAGTTCAACTTTGTTTTTTAAAAGCCTTTTTATTTTTTCCATCCCAAGCACCTGTTCCAAAGCTAACGGTTCCTCCAGCGTTCGTGCCACGTGCCCATCGCCCACTCCCGGTGGATAAGACCACCTCCCCTCCTGAGATTAAGAACACCACTGTGACTCCAGATATGACCAAAGGTAAAGCTCGTACATGGCTGTGCTGGTGCTTCATGTTGTTATCGGCTGAGCAGAGTCTTATTTCTAATTTCTGAAGTCTTCAACCTTGTGTGCACAGCTCTGGCAGGTTGTCTCATAGTATGACGCACCTGAAAACCATGGCCGGCTTTGGCTAAGTGTGCGGCTTGCTCGGAGTTTCTTCCTTCTGCCTTGTGTCAGCTGTGAGCTGCCGCCTCCCGCTCAGGAATGTTGGGTTGACATCACAGTGCCGTGAACTCTGCGAGCGCTCACTGACTCATCCCGAGCAGCCAAGGCCGATGGATCATCCTTAACTGTGTCATTCCCTGTAGGACTTGGCTTGTACATTAGAATAGTTTGCACTTTTTACATTTCTGTACAGGCTTAGTTTTAAAGACCTTACAATCCCAGAAAACCGCATCTTTATAAGCTTATGGTCAGCGTTCACACTCATTGACTTATTTTGATGTAGTGAAATTCAATGTGATTCTATACTGGGCCAAAATATGAACACAGTTTTTTTTTTTCCTCTTCTCCCATTTATCATGAACTGAACTCAGGCCTTTTGTGCACATAGAAAAAGTCTTCTTTTTCTCTCAAATATTGTTCACAAATGTGTCTAAATATGTGTTAGTGAGCTTGTCTCCTTTGCCGAGATAACTCGTCTTCTTCACAGGTGTGACATATCAAAATGCAGACAAGACAGATGATTATTGACTTACACTGGCCATAGTAGAAAGTGACTCTAAGGCCGGCTTCACACTGAACTCATGCTAATATGGCCATGCATCCGCAAACACATGCCACTGCAGCTGCCAAGGAGAGGGTGGCATAAAATGTATTGTGTGTATATAACATGTGGGCACCTGGTGGGGGGGCTGCACGAGTGGTTTAAAACCACTACTTTATTACAATCACTGTGTGACGTCCTGTTGGATTATGCTGGCGCAGCGGGACTCCTACACACAGAAATGTCAGAATTGGCATTAGGAGCCTGATCTACGCCGCATTTGACAGGTCTGTGTGTAGAGAGCTCTCAGAATTGCTGTAGATCACACTTTTACGCCACTTCTGACAGTTCTTTGCGTAGAAGTCCTGCTGCTGTGCTGGCAAATGCCAAAGGGACTACAAACAATGCTAGAAATAAAGTAATGGTTTTAAACCACTTGTGCAGCCCTTCACCATGTGCCCACATATTATAAGCATGTGCACAAATATGTTCTATTCATCTTCGTACAATAACTTGGGGCACAATCCCTTTTTCTGAGGGTTGGGGGTAGATGCATGTGAGGTGCAGTTAATGGAGTCTGGGCATGGTCAGTGTGTCACAACGGATCCAAATGAACAGATCCGCCCTGTCCGTATCCATCCACCATTGGACCCCATTCTATTTTTGGATGGATCCAGAGGCATCAGGATTTTGGTTGAGCACTAAAATCGCAACAGTGTGTGGCCAGAGAGGGTGACAAAAAACTGATGTGGCAGGATCAGGTTGAATCCTGATGCCACCGCATGCACCTGCGGCTCCATTTTAAGTATAGGGATCAGGATGCTTCAGGATTTGGACAGATTACAAAGCAATACAACAACGCTAGTGTGAAACCACCCTGAAATGTGCACTTCTATCACACAGCTCAATGACACAAATTTCTCAAGTTTTGAGGGAGTGTGTAATTGACATGCTGACTGCAGGAAAGTCCACCAGAGCTGTTCCTCGTGAATTGAATGTTGATGTTTCTACCATGAGCCGTCTTCAAAAGTGTTTTAGAGAATTTGGCAGTACATCCAACCGGCCTCACAACCGCTGACAACCCCAACCCAGGACCTCCACATCCAGCATCTCCACCTCCAAGATAATCAGCATTTTCTTACTCAAGTCAGTTATGACGACCTGCAGGATGGAGACCCTGATGAGGGCGACGAGCGGCAGATGAACGTCCATGAAACGGTTTCTGACACCAATTGTAGAAGTAGCTGTGCGGTGGCTGGTCTCAGACGATCTTGGAGGTTAAGATGCTGGATGTGGAGGTTCTGGACATGTGTGGTTACACGTGTTCTGTGATTGTGAGGACGGCTGGATATATTTCTAAATCCGCTGACATGCCTTTGAAGATGACTTGTGAATCCTCATGGCATGCAATGTGCACACTGTCAGGATTCTCTGGGGCCAGGAGCCGGTGGTAGCGTAACTTCAAATTTGAGATTTGCTAGCGTGTTCACGTGCGACTGCTGGTGAATCGAGCAAGGCCGGACACTGCTAGGCGGAAGTAGGCAAATCGCATACCTTCAGTCACACAAACGCCCGCACCCAGCACTAGAGTATACTGACAGTGCACACTGAGGATTCCATGGGTCTTAAGTCTTTGTTACTGCAGACTTTAATCACCAGCCTGGACAACCCCTTTCATGAATGGACAGGTGTGACAGATCCTATTGAGTGATATTGGGAGTCCATTTTCGGTCGCAATGAAAACTAACACAGAACTGAACTTGGTGTCAATGTGAATTGCGTCTTGCTGCATTAATAGCTCCTGTACGATGTAAAGCAAGCAGTTCTACTGTTTTTTGCCAACCCAAAAGTAGCATCTTCAAAGGTTTTCCTAATACAGGGATTGTTTGGCTTCTTCTTGTATGTTGTGTGGATGCGTCATAGACTGCTGCAGCTGAATTCTGCTGAGAGTGGAGCGAGATTGTTGCTTTTGTTACATGGTGACCGGAAGAGGTTACTCCTCCAACACCTACACAAGAATGTGCTCTGTGACTGGCGTGTAAGCTGCTCTTGTTTTTAATGGATTACAGATGTTCCCTTGGCAGCCATCCTGGTCCCTGCGTTAGTCATGGTCTGCACCAGCGTGGTCGTGCTGCTTGTTTGCGCCTGGCACTGGAGAAACAGGTTGGTCACACTGATTAATATAGTATACAGCACTGTCATAAACTGGTGTAATGGACGGAGGATTGCACACAGCAATTAACCTCCTAGTGAACATGTTTGGGTGATGCAATGACTATGGTGAATCCTCTGTAATCTACAAATAGATAATCCACCACTTATTTTCAACAAAAGAATTTGACAAGAAAATGAGCACAGTAAGTGCATTAAATTGTACCGTTGGCTTCATTCAGGAAAAACTAAACTTTTTAAAAATTTCTTGTCCAGTATTTAGCTATGAAATTTTGCAATTCATTTTATTAGGGAATTTATATTCGTTCGTGTAGATAAAAATTGCATGTACATGGCTTCCAACCCCTGTGCTTTTCCCCAGTGTATTTGCCTGCCTTCAGCCGCATTCAGAACATACTCCTTTGGAGTACAGATGATTGCAGTGAGGGTGTCATCTCTGCATCTGTGTCTCCCTAAGGGTGCAATCCGTGGCTGTCCATTGTAAAATAAACAGCCACTGATCCGATTTGGCCCCCATGTTATCCTATGAGGATCGGATCGGATTTGGCCAAATTGCCATCTGAGTTTCTCCTTCGCCTCATTGAGGGACACAGGACCGTGGGTGTTATGCTGCTGTCCACTAGGAGGCGTCACTAGGCAGAATCTGCAAAAGAGTTAAGTGGCTCCTCCTCTGCAGTATACACCCCTGGGGCAGACACTTCCTCACCAGTTTTTTGCTTAGTGTCTTAGGAGGCACACACAAATTTCCTCTCTTTGTTCGATTTTTTGGATTCGAAGAAAATCGGGCCCGGAGCGGCCCCCAGCATACTCCTTCCACTCACCACCTTGTGGGCTGCAGAGATGAGGGTGGGATTTTCATTTTTTGACTTTTATATGCCGCCCCTCCTTCTCCATTTCCCCTGGGGTTTTGGACTAAGGGGAGACACTCACGGACCAGCATGAATCTTCATGTGTCCGTCCTCCTTCCTTCCTTGTGTCCAATTGTTTGCTGTGCCCAAAATCGGAGACTGTTCCTATTTTGGGCACAGTGGACCAATAGACCGAATCAGATCTGACCCGATCTGTGGCCTTTAACATGGGGCCTATGGAGCACAGGTCAGAGAAAACACAGGATTGTTTCTCGGACCTGATTTTAGTGCACTGAGCATGCTCAGTACACTAAAACTGCTCTGTGCCATCTAATTTCACTTCCGCAATGTATATACATACATTGCAGAAGTAGAATTAAGTAAAAGCAAGTGTTAAAAATAAAAAAAAAAATCTGTATTCTCACATGTGCGGCATCTCCGGTGGCTACAGGACCTGGCAGTACAACACAACCCAATCAGCTGATCAGGTCAGATGACTGGTTACGCTGTAACCGGTCATGTGACCGATGACGCTGATCGGTAGCCCCGCCCAACCAGGTCCTGTAAGGGGATCGCTGGAAAGGTGAGAATAGAGATTTTTTTATTTTTAACCCTTGCTTTTACAGAAATTTTACTTCCAAAATGTATGTATATATATTGCGGAAGTGAAAGTGCCCCGCGCAGCTCTTTCTGTGTCCAGACCTGTGATAATCACGGACCTGGACACAGAAATAGGTCACCCACTGTGGTGTCCGTTCCTGTCTGTGGTGTCCTGCAAAAAGTAGAATCCCACGGACAGGAAAAATATGCAATGTGAACCCAGCCTAAGAGTTTGTTCAGATTAGATTAGAAATGAGGGAACCTGTTTGGGGCCTGAAGTCCAGGTGAGTGCTGCAGCGCTATGCTGCAGTGGACTCGGGCCTGTGTGAGCCGCTTGCAGCTTGTGATCGTCTTGCACTGGGGGTTACATCAGAGTTTTTGCCCGTAGTGTGTCTGTAAAATATAAAGAGCCCCACCCTCCCACCTCCTGGAAGTGTTCTGCTAATGGCTGGTTATATGTAGGCATACAGCCGAATAGCCAATCAGTCATGTTCAGTGAAGATCGGGGTCAAGGTCAGGTCCCAAACACACACCCAACCGAACTTCACAGGCTTCACACCCTGTTCACATGTCAGGCTTTTCTCTGTAATGTGTAATGCCTCGTACCGGCAAAATGGATGAGATTCTGCAGTCTCGTGCATGCGCTGCTTATGGTTTTTTCCCTGTAGATTGGAAGCAGTTTCAGATCTGCAGCGCCTCAATTCTTCCAGCAGTTTTGCATTTTTTTTCTCCTATTGTAACCCATGGGAAAAAGCACATAGGAAAATCGCTGAATTAAAAAGTGTATTTTGATGCATTTTTCTATCAAAAGCTCTTTTTGATGCAGAAATGTCTGCAGCAAATACTGAAGTGGTGCTGCAAAGTAATTTATCTACATCCCTATTTTATGCCAAAATGTAAACAGTTTTCTAATATACTTAAATTAAAACGTCCCTACCATTCCCTCACTACTATTACCTTGTATTTTTTCCCTACTTCCTGTTTAATGACGCTTCCTTTGAGAATCCCAGTGCGTATATGCTGTATTTAATTATACTTAAAAATAAAAGTTTAGTTACTGTTTGTGCCTTGTACAGCCTTTACGATTCACATATGACACATTGTGGAGCGGGTGATTTCTGACAGCAGGGTCTGTAATTCTGATCTCCCTTCAACCATCTTCTAAGCTCCTATATGACCAAATCAAAGCTGATTAACAAAAAAAAAAACAGCCTACATCATTCTTAAAAGGGATGATGCAAGGAGTCTCTGCTGTCAGACTGACACATCTGCAGTTTGCTATGTGCTATGATACATCAAATACTTCAACATTACTAATGAAGCCCCATTGAAAAAATTAAATGTTGAAAAATACATCCAAGGGTGTTAGTATTCTTTAAAGGGAACCTGTCAAGTAGTTTTACCTCCTAACCTGTCACTACCTGTCCCTGAACCTTCCTAACACATCCCTAACCATCCCTGTCTGACCTAAAACTGTCCTATAAAGGCTGTGAAAAATGAGGTTGGTGCTTATATTTTCGTATGTAAATGCAGCATTCAGTCTACGGTCTGTAGACTGAGACAGGCGGTCTCCAGGGCTCTGTCACCCCTCTTCACTGCTGTTATCATGCCCCACTGGGTGTGAGAATTCCTTCTCCAGTGCTCTCCCGATGTGAAATTCCCGCCTCTTTTTTCCGGGTATGGTGCGACAGACATCACTTCCGGTCCGCTGCATTTGTCTGATGGCAAAGATGGAGCACAGCTCAAGACCTGTGGATTATGTCCGAGCGAGGTTTTTTTTTTTTTTAATAAAAAGAAATATGTAACCTGGCTCTTTCTACATATGGGTTCAAATATGTGGTGATCTGCATAAGGAATAATAATATAATCATAATAGGTAAATAAGACAATTGTGGACAGTAATGAGAATGTACTTCTGACGTGCTGCACCAGCGACATCTGCTGGATATACCTGGTTATTACAGAGCAAACCCAACTAATGTTAGTGTTTAGTGTTCAATGCTAAAAAAAAAAATCATTTTTTTTAATATATGAAAAAAATAATTTAGCGTTTAATTTAGCAAGGAAGCAAGAGATAAATAATTTTGTTTTCAGAAACATTTGAGTTATAACATTTAATTAGTCGGAATCTTTTCAAAGCAAAGTCCACTAACCATGATTTCATTTTCTATCCCACATCAGAAAGAAGAAAACAGAAGGAACATACGACTTGCCTTACTGGGACCGTGCAGGTAAAGTGGGCCAGAAAGTATATGGATATACAAATCTGTATGTCACATCTCCATGTATTTAACATGTTTTCTGCATTAATATTTCTACTCATTTTTTGTCTGATGGTAAATTTTGCATCACCTTAGATGATGTGACATTTTTTTTAATACAATGTTTTATTTAGCCATCATCTTCCATTAACAGCTGCAGGTGGTGCCAAGTTCCTCCCGCTGCTATTAAAGGGATCCTGTCACCTCCAAAACGCCTCCTAAGCTAGGAAAACATGTCCCTGCAGCATCCCATCACTAATCTCACATTCCTTTTGTCTCCTAAAAGCATCCTGTGAAAGTGCATAAAAACAATTTAATACTCACTCATTAGTGATTATAATTAGCAGGGGCCATATTCTTTAGTCACCAGGGCATGTTGGTTTGCAGCTCCAGGATCCACCTCGCAGTCCTAAATCATTAGCAGCTGCAGCTGCGTCCGGCTGCACACAGGACCAGAGGGCACATTTGTGTGCTGATCGGGTCCGGGACTGTCTGGGTCATCCCTGACAGCCCCGGACCGGACTCTGCTGTGGTGTGATGCCAGCCTTGCACATATTTTCCCCTATCCTCATTGCTCTCATTTTATGTATCAACCTTGTGTGGCACCGTATCAAAAGCTTTTGAAAAGTCCATATAGCATGCTGCTCGGAGGGGTGCATCAATGTAGGTAAATACAGGCCCCCTGGGATGAAATTGCAGGGTGCTGATTGCTCACCATGACAGCTGATTGTTTGCTGAAGACCGTGTCTGTCATGATGCTTCTATGAAAGCAAGCATGACTTCTCCTATACACTGCAATACTGTGGTATTGCAGTATATTGTATTATGGATCAGACAATTACAGTTAAAAAGTGAAAACAAAATTCTATAAAAGTTGGAATTGCCCCCTCTCCCCCATTTAAATTAAGGAAATAAAAAAAATATTGGTGTCACCACTTCTGTAAAAGTCAGATTTATTGAACCATGAACTTTATTAACCCAGTCAGTAAACGACATGAGAGCCAAAAACAATCAGAACACCAGAATTCTTATTTATTTATTTTTTTTTCATTTTTGCAAATAAGCAATCATATCTATTGCACAATAGTATCAATAAAAAAAGTCAGCTCAGGGCACAAAAAAAGCTTTAACGCATCTCCATCAGCAAAAAATGAATGGTGTTTGGAACATTGTGAAACAATCTTCCATTTTTTTTTCTTTTAACTAGTTTTCCCAGTTTTTTTTTTTTTTTACCTCTTAACCCCTTCATGACCTTGGAATTTTTTGTTTTAAATTTTTTTGCTCCCCTGCTTCCAAGAGCCATAACTCTTATTTCTCCTTCGCCTCATTGGGGGACACAGACCGTGGTGTTATGCTGCTGTCCACTAGGAGGCGACACTAGGCAATATCTGAAAAAGAGTAATTGACTCCTCCTCTGTAGCATACCCCCCTGGCTGGGCCCTTACCCGACCAGTTTTTGCTTAGTGTCTTAGGAGTGCAGACCTCTTTATTTTCTCTCTTACTTTTTTTCTTTATTTTTTACTTTTTCCTTTCCCTCTCAAGAGGATTCAACATGGGAGAAGTATTACAGCCTGCATCTCTCCAGATTCAGCACCTCATGGCTGTTCCTTCATACTTCTCCCCAACTGGCACATGGTCATGAGAACATGTTGGATTGCTCATAGGAGAGCTAGCCTCCCCGGTCTCGGGTCGAGGTTACAGGTATGTCATGGAGCCCTGTCTGCCACAGGGTCCTCCGGAGGCTGCAGGGTTAGTGGCCGGAGGTTTCCGGTCACAGAATTGGAGCGTGCAGGCACTGAGAAGGCTCCCGGATGGAGTGCACAGGGACCGAGAAGGCTCCCTGCTTGCCACATTCCCCCCATGCGCCTGTATGTTCCCCTGCGTTTTCTCTGTCCTGTGGATGCGGACAGAATCCTTTTGCATCCACAGCCCCCTGTGGCCGAACTCATCAAGGACCCCCCTTTTGGAGTCCGTGATTCCCCCCCACATCCCTCTGCGGTAAAGCGGCGTCTCTTTTACACCTCCGCGCCGACATCCACTCATTCTCGGGGCCAAGAATTAATCTAGGCCCCGGCTTCGGCCTAGCGCGGGCCGGCACGCCCCCTGCACGCCCCGGCATTACGTCACAGTGCGCGTCATGCGGGAGGCGGGCCGGTGGTTTGGCGCTCCTCGCTCCACAAAACGCTGGGTTGCCGCGAGATTATGCGCGTATCCGATCACGCCCCCATGCTTCCCCAGTGACGGCACAGCGCGGCTCGGCACTGCTGCCTTCAGGTCGCAACTGAGAAGGGGGCACTGACTCACAGCACCGTTCATGGGAGAACAGTCCAGGTACACAGGAGCCCTAAAGCTAGGTCTCCTCCGGGAGCAGAACTACCTGCATAATTGCCCAGTAGTCCACACCATGTCTCACATGTACCCAGGTGAAGACCACCCATGGTACGTTTACTACTGCCCTACTTCACTTCCAGCACGGCAGCACATACTCGGCAGTTGCTCCCTGCTGCTCCACACTCTCTCCCCCTCCCCTCTTAATCTGTGTATTGCATTTGCTAAGGAGTCACTGCAGACAGCAGGGGATTGGGCTGGGGTTTAGTCTATTGCCATAGACAAAACCTCTCCTACAAGGGGGGTATATCAAGTGGAAGCTATAGTGTGGATACAGTGCCTATATAGAATGAGGCAATGTTAGAGCAGGGAAGCTGCTGGCTAGACGAGTCCGCAAGCGTATGGCCACCACCAAAATCTCTCACTTGTTGGACTCAAATGGTTCCAAAATAAGACACCCCATAAAAATTGTAGATCAGTTTAGAACATACTATGAAACTTTATATAATTTAAAAAATGACTCATGCACCCCTCAACCAACGAAAACAATAATTAAAAAATTTTTAGATAAGGCCACCCTACCTTCTCTGAACCCCCAACAGGTTGCTCAAATAAATATCCCTATAACTGAAATGGAAGTACAAAAGGCCATCCAAACCTCCAAACGACACTCTGCCCCAGGCCCGGATGGATATACATATAAGTATTACACTTCCTTTTCCCTATTATTGACCCCATACTTAACTAAGCTGTTTCGGTTCTGGCAGTCCACGGGAAAGGTCAAGGAGGAGGGTTTACAAGCTGTGATCACTACCCTTCCCAAACCAGGCAAACCCCCCACATCCCCGAGTAACTTCCGACCGATAGCACTGTTAAATTGTGATATTAAATTGTATGCCAAGATCCTTGCCAGTCGTCTTATGGAAGTACTTCCGGACCTCGTGGGCAAGGACCAAGTGGGTTTCATTCCGGGGCGTCAGGCCAGAGATGCCACAAGAAGGCTAATAAACCTGCTGGACATCATGGAGAGGGGGGGTGCCCCCGGTGCACTACTCTCACTCGACGCAGAGAAAGCGTTTAACAGGGTGCACTGGGGTTCCTCAGTGAAGTCCTAGATAGGTTCCATATTATTGGAAGATTTAAGGACTCTATAATGTCCCTGTATTCATCCCCCTCAGCTTTAGTCCGTGCCTCTGGCTTCTTATCTCAAAAATTTGAGATTACAAATGGTACTCGACAGGGCTGCCCCCTCTCTCCTCTGATCTTCGCCCTGGTCATGGAACCCTTGGCATCTATAGTGCGTAACACGGCGCAGGTCTCGGGGGTGTGGGTGGGACCAATGGAACACAAAATTAATCTATATGCAGATGATGTGATATTCACATGCACTCATCTTAAACAAACTGTTCCGGCTTTAATGTCTATCCTGGAAGAATTCGCAGCAGCATCATATTATAAGCTCAACCTATCCAAATCCTCCTTTTTCCCAGTAAATATCCCAGCTAAAGAACAATTGACATTACGTCGAACGCTACCTTTCATATGGATCTCCCGATCCTTCACATATCTGGGTATCCAAATCTCTCTCACCAAATCTATAGTTAAAATAAATTCTGATTATCTAACTAAGGAATTACGTTCTCTGATACAATCTTACTCCCCTTCGCTGCTGTCGTGGATTGCCAGAATTCAAATTACCAAAATGCTACTATTTCCGAAAATATTATATTTTCTCCGTTGCATTCCTATACGCTTCCCCAGAAAAACCCTTAACCTTCTCCAATCTATTCTGGGCAAATTTATATGGATGAACAAACCTCATAGAGTCGGTTCCTCAACGTTAACTCGGCCTACTACTTTGGGAGGTATGGGTGCCCCCAACATACAGTATTACTACAGAGCAATTAATCTGGAGATCTCACAGTTATGGTGGATCCCCAATGCTGAAGCAAACTCCTTGCCTCTGTGGCTACAAATAGAATCCTGGTATTCCCCACAAAATTCAACTCGTCTTTTGTTAGAGTCGCACCTCCTCCGCCATAGGCCTGGAAACCTCCCCCTGAAGTCCATGCAAGCAGTGCTTGAGGTTTGGTCTGGGGTCAGCCTCTTACTCCTAAAAGGCCTATATAGATACATAACACTGAGGGCTGTAGAGTGCTGTGTAGACTCTCCAGCTTTCTCCCTGGCGAAATGGCGGAGGGTGGGCGCTAAACATCTTTCGGATGTACTGCACAATGCCAAATTACAATCATTTGTAACTCTGAAAGAAAAATATGGTCTTTCTAATGCTGACTACTTTTCTTACCTTCAACTAAAAGATCTTCTCAGAACCATAGTTATTCCAATGGAAGATGCACTGTCCAGCCTCCCACAGGTTATATCCATTTTCAAGCAAACAACTGCTGCCAACAGGGGAATCTCCACTTTTTACAGGGCTATGTCAGAAATACAGGCAGAGTCTAAGCTCCCGTTTATGACGAAATGGGAAGCTCTCCTATCATTCACCTCACCTGTAGAGGACTGGATGAAGGCGTCAACCCATGCTCTTTCTTATACCTCATGCCTGAACCACCATGAGCAAGCTAAGAAACTTCAATTCGGATGGTACCTGACTCCAGACAAAATTGCTAGTTTTAAAAAAACAGGCCTCCGACCTGGGATGAACTTGTGCTGGAAAAACTGTGGAGAGGTTGGAACCACTACACATGTCTGGTGGAATTGTCTGGGCATTCGCTCTTTTTGGTCACAAGTCAACCATTTGATATGTACTACTACCGGTCTTAAACTCACGTTGACTCCACAGATGGCCTTACTAGGTTTAGAGATTCAGGACTTACCTCGGGGACTGAGACCAATTATATCAAATATACTTATAGCAGCTCGTTACTGCATATCCAGGCACTGGAAAAAACCCCACCTTCCCATCTATACAGGAAGTCATCTCCCAACTTAACCTGCACCTCAACTACGAACTGGTTTTGTCAACAGATACAGCTAAACGCACCAAAGTCATTAATTGGTGGGACACATGGGTGAGCTCGCAACATAATAACGTGGTAATATCCAACTAAACATACTTGTAATACGATTGGTGATGAAGTCAGTTTGACTAATGTTGTTATTTAAGACACTTCCCCTTATTCTGGGGTCCCTAGCCGACCTGCTAAATGCTCCCCCCCCTCTCCCCCTTCTTCCCTACCTTCCCTAAGGTTACCCTTCCTTCCTTGTTTGTCCTAAAGAAATCTGTTCTTTTTTTTGGTTATACTTTAATCTAAAGTTGTACACTTAATTATCTATGTAACAGCTTTGTTTCCATTGTACCCTTCTGTTTGGGTACACTTTTGTTCGCCTTATTTATGTTATATGTTTGAAAATGCTTTAATAAAAACACAATGATTTAAAAAAAAAAAAAAAAAAAAAAGAATGAGGCAATGTGGGGTTCATCAGGTAGTCAATGAAGTAATGATATACTGTGGACAATATTTGTCTTCCATGTCTTACAAAGGATGCAGCCTTGTTTCTATCTCAGGGCAATTCCTTGGTCAATCCACTGTCATCCTCTTTCCTAGACCACCCACAGTTCGTGGTTCTGGTTTGCCGCCCTCAGTCCTCAACAATAAGAAAGTCGGGTTGAAGTCGAGATGCCTCTCAGTTGCCCGACATGTTTCTCCTCCACACATGTGGATGCTGGGTTAAAGCGCAGATTATTCTACTTGCCGTCACACTCAACCCTCGCCCCCTGCAATTGGGGGTGCTAGGTTACAGTTTGAGGTTTCAAGACTACACGACTTTCTTCACGCTCTTCCTTTTGTCGCCCATGTTTGGACAGCTGCGTAGAAGCTGAGGCTTCTCAGGATTGTCCAGCCACCTTCCTCAGAACCAACAGTTGGGCCTCTGAGTGACAGCAAGGGCGCCGAGTCTCCCAGACCGCTATGCGGTACTCATAGACCCCACAGCCGCTCTCTCTATCTCACCGAGATTCCCCTCTAACTATGAGATCACTCTCAGGGGCATTTGTTTGACGCCCTTTACCGTTGGTAAGAGAACAGGGACTCGGTGTGGTTCCTTCACATTGTAGTTCCACGACTCTGGTCGTTCACTCGGCTTACTAACACAGCTGATCTTCCTGCTAAAACACTTATACACAGCTCCTGCAAAGGAGCCAAGCGTTCACACAGAGAACGGTTCTTCCTTGGTTCTGGAGACCCTCTGGACACCATGGACGCACGGTGTAGAAGATCGCTACCCTCTCTCACACGGAGGATTCAAGGACGAGTCTCTGACACCTGAAGCTCCTTGCCTGCTCCTCCCTCGGCTCCCCACTGTTGGGGTGCAGATTCGACGTCAAGATTCCGAGATATATCCCATACTCCTTCCTCAGCTTCCCACTGTCGGGGGGGCTGGGGCAAGGTTTAGAGTGCTGTATGCTTTTTTTTTTTTTTTTTTTTTTCTTCTTCTCCACTCCCACTGGTGGAGACTTTGGTTGAAGTTGAGACATCACAAGCCTGTCCGTCTTACCTCCCCAGGCTACAAAATAACAAAACGCAGGGTTGCAGGACGTGGAACAAAAGGCCAGCAGCCACTCACCACACTTGTCATAGCGACGTGAGTCGAGAAAACATCTGCAAGTGCTATGCAGGGCCCGACCTGAAGCGGGACCTACCAGTCTCCGTAATTGCACGGACCTAACACTGGTCGTATGAATCGCAGGTGGGCCGTCCGGTACATGGCATGGCCGGAGGTACGGTCCCCCGTTCCTCCTCACAATGAAGTTCCCTCAACACTGCTCAGCGCAACTGGTGTCGCTCTCCCCCTCAGCACACCGCCCTACGCAGGCGAGGCCTTGTCCCAGATCTATCTACTAAATCCAGCATGAACGTCCGTAGCAGTGGAACATCTCGTTCATGCAGCGCACGTTGTACGGACGTATTGGCTGCAAACGCTTTACCTTCAGGATGGGCGCTTGGCCTATACTAGTAAGGCAGAGACTGTCTCTACGGAATCTAAGCGCTGCGGAATATGTTGGCACTATACAAATAAAGTATTATTATTAATCCCCCATGATGCTTCGGGATAAAGGAGCTCTCCCTTACTCAAGACTGTCACTGCACAGGATCCATCCGTGTTTGTTTTCTCTAGAGTTCCTCCAGAAACTTCCCTGGCTAGCCGTTTGGCACGCCTTGCACTGACTAACGGTCTATTCCCCTCGTGGAACAGAGGGTCTGAGGCCCCTAACAACGGCTCTTTAAGTTTCACCCAGTTGACTCGCCATTCTTACAAGTTGCGTCTACTAAGGGCGACGGTACCTTAGCGTACTGATTTCCCGCCAAACTACAACA
Source organism: Allobates femoralis (assembly GCA_033576535.1). Classification (NCBI taxonomy): domain Eukaryota; kingdom Metazoa; phylum Chordata; class Amphibia; order Anura; family Aromobatidae; genus Allobates; species Allobates femoralis. The sequence continues at coordinate 81,085,513 of JARQOC010000002.1, forward strand.
GGCGGAAACGCGGGGTGTTACCTCCACGTACCTCCTCCTGCCACGATGGTTACAGTCCAGGGCGACGGTTCCTATGCGTTCCGATCTCCCCTATGGACAGCTTGCCACGGATGAAGTCCTGGGCGACGGTTCCTATGCGTTCCGATCTCCCCTATGGACGGCTTGCCACAGCTGAAGTCCTGGGCGACGGTTTCCTATGCGTTCCGATCTCCCCTATGGACAGCTTGCCACAGACGCTCAGCATCGATCCCCTCACAGTGGATGTCTGAACTTGTTGCGGATGGCATAGCTCAGGGCCAATTTTTCAGTCTCTCCAGCCGCCTCCGGCTCCTGGATTGCAGCATACTCATGGCCATTGCACCAGCTGAATTAAGGCCACAGGATTACTGGCACAGTTCCTGATACTACTGCAGTCTCCCCAGCCGCCCATGGCCCCTGGGTTGTAGCGCTCTAACGATCGCCGAACCAGCTGGATCACATCAGGATCACGATGTACAGCTCTGCCACCCGGGGAAAAAAGCAGGATATCGGCACACCACTCAGGACCAGCTGATACTCCATGCGCCCGCCTTAATCTAGGTAGAGAACCCCTTCGTTCCAGATCGCTTGAAGAGCTACCCACTGGAGTTACGATATCTAGTCTGAAGATGATATCCTGTCCACACACTGTTCAGGTCGCAAGAAGTCCCGGCACCCTACTAATCATCAGTCGTAGTGCCTCACGCCTTTGTTTTTTCCGGGCTACTGACGGATCATCAGTCCCATTTGACGAAGCTGAATACATTTTAGTTGTCGCATGTTCATCACCGGGAAGGCAACTTCAACAGTCGTGTGGTACACGGGGCAGAACATTTCCCCAGCGGGACAGTTTTTTATCCTGTCTGGCTGTCATTGGTCAGAGTTTTTTTCTACCATGCCTCATGGCTTCCTCAAGATCTCTAGACTGAGGACGGTTAGGATAATCCGCTTCTGAATGCAGTTCTTTTTCCCTTGCATATTTCTATCTGCATACCCTAGACGGAAGCACGCACAATCACATCCAACGGAGTGCCGTTTTTTCCTTCTGGCCCTCTTTCGACACAGACGGTCCAGGGGTTCGACCTGCTTCAACGTGTCGCTGACAGCAGATGTCACCGTGTACTCTGTCTAGGTTTACTGTTTCATGGTTCATTTACTGCTAGAAGCTCGATGTTCTGTCCTCGCCGGCAGAGCCCTAGGTTCGGGGGGTCTTGTCCCTCACATTCAGTGGATTTGGCCATCCATAACAGCATGGATATGTGCGTATGTATCTGTTTGAATATATATATATTTATTTTAAAGGGCCTGTTGTTCTCACTTGCATGGTTTTCCACGCATGGTGGCCCTCCTTTCTGGGTATGGCCCTTGGTCTTTGCCACCCATACCGGTTCGCTCATAGGTTTTGTTTTATTTTTTTTTAATTTTTTTAGGTGTTTTTTGTCACTCTGGCCCTGTTACCAGAGACCTGAGTTTTTCTCAGCTGCCATCGCAGTATACACCTTAGAGGCTGGCTCGACATCCTCTTTCGTTCCGGCCTAGGTTATTCCCTTTTTTATTTCAAAACTCTTGTCTGGCTCTCTCAAGAAGTTCCATACGCTGTTTCCCAGAACTACGTGTCTTTTCTGGAGACACTTCCATTGCCGGATCATACTGTTCAACCGGGGCGTTCCCTAATTGCTGTTTTTTCCTCATCCTTAATGGGTGCTTCGACCAACATGATCACCCTTATGAGGGGGGTCTTTTCCTCCCTCCTGGAGGACCCTTCCCCGGGGGTTTTTTCTTACCATTCCTGTGCCCGCACCAGGGCATTGAGTGATGTTATGTACGCTCAGTCTCTCGGTCGCACCTTTTGTTCCTGCATGGATAGTCCCACACATGCAAGAGGCCGGACTCTCTAGGCCCCTTTTTTCTTCTGAATGATAACAAATGGCTAGGCCAGGTACCCAAGGTTACCGGTCTGCTGCAGTGGAACTGCTGGCTAGCAATGGTATCGTTTTCGGTTATTGCTTACCGAGACTCTCTACTCCTACGGAAGGAGTATCCTGAATCATCGGCGCCGGGTTTATGCACAACTAGGAGTATCCTGAATCATCGGCGCCGGGTTTATGCACAACTAGGTGTGCTCGACAGCCATCTGACTTAGTCATTGTTTTAGTACACATTATAGCGACTATACTCAAGTGTTAACAAACACAAGTCCAGGTGCACGTATCCCCCAGGCGGCAGTACTCCACCTCGGTAGTGCGCCTTTTATAAGCGTTTATGGCATTATTCTCTACCCACCCAGGGACTGCTTTAGGACGTCCCACGGTCTGTGTCCCCCAATGAGGCGAAGGAGAAAAGGAGATTTTTGTGTACTCACCGTAAAATCCTTTTCTCTTAGCCTCTAATTGGGGGACACAGCTCCCACCCTGTTGTCCGTATCGGGCTTTGTTGGTATTGTTTCTTTTTTACATGCCTTGCTGTATACATGTCTTTTCTTTAGGCTCTACATTCGTTGAGTTTTCTGTTCAGCTCTACGGTCCTTAGGCGTCATATATGGTCGCCCTCTTCTGACCTACTTCTGGTCACTTTCTTCTTCTCCTACTGCTTTAGCACAAAACTGGTCGGGTAAGGGCCCAGCCAGGGGGTGTATGCTACAGAGGAGGAGTCAATTACTCTTTTTCAGATATTGCCTAGTGTCGCCTCCTAGTGGACAGCAGCATAACACCACGGTCTGTGTCCCCCAATTAGAGGCTAAGAGAAAAGGATTTTACGGTGAGTACACAAAAATCTCCTTTTTTCCGTCAATATAGACATATCCGTTTGTTTTTTGTGGGATGAGTTGTACTTTCAGATGCAATCATTTATTTTACCATATAGTGTACAGGGAAATTGCAAAAAAAGTGCAATAACACGTTTATTTTTTGGGTTTTTTAGTCGCCTTGTTCACTATATTATAAAACCGACAAGACTGTACGATGCCTCGGGTCGGTATGAGTTTATAGACACCCAACATGTATAGCTTTACTGGTATCTAAGTGGCGAAAAAAAATTCAGAAGTTTAGGGGAAAAAAACCACACTTTTTGCACCATGTTCTGCGCCCCGTAGCCTCCTCATTTTTCGGGATCTGGGGGTTACTTTTTGCGTCTTGAGCTGATGTTTCTAATGATGCCATTTTTGCGTGGATGCAATGTTTCGATCGCCAGTTATTACATTTTATAGCAATGTTGCAGCGACCAAAAAAACGTAATTTTGGCATTTGGACCTTTTTTTCCATTACGCAGTTTACGGCTCTCATTAATTGATTTTATATCTTGATAGATCGGGCGATTCTGAACGCGGTGATACCAAATATGTATTTTTTTTTTTCTACTTTTATGGTAAATGGGGGGAAAAGGGGGGTGATTTGAACTTTTTTTTTTTTTTTTTTTTTTTTAAGATATGTTTTTAAAAACATCTTTTAATTAATTCTTTCTTTTACACAGCCCCATAGAGAGGCACCCTGCTGCACAGTCCAATCGCTTCTGGGAGATACCAATGCAGCTCATTGGTATCTCTCTGAATCGCGGACTGTGTGTGGTTGGCAGCGCTTGCCAACCACAACCCGGAAGTGCTCCGTGACAGCTTCCAGGGTCAAGCCAGGACCCCGGGCTGTCACGTGAGCGCCAGAGATCCTGCAATACTATCACGGGAACTCCGGTGCAGGCAGGGAACAGCGCATTCCCCACTGCGGCGCCTTTGGATCTTGCTGTCATTGATTGACAGTGGGATCCAAAGGGTTAACGGCAATATACAGCGGCGGCGAACGCTAATGTGAAGCCAGCCTTATGTTACTGATCTGAAGAGTCCTATTGCGAAATCATTTACACCAAACCATGAACGCCAAAAACAACAAATCCAAAGAACAATTGCAGAACAATTTTTTTTTACCACAGGAGGAATTTATTTCCCTTTTTCCTGTAATTTCACTGGTAATATAAAGTGTCATTCAAAACTACAACAAAACAAGCCATGTGTCGGATGACAGACAATTAAAATGATGGCTTTTGGAAGAAGACTATTCAAAAAACTACAACTTAAAATCGGTCGGGAAGGTGTTATTATTCTATTTGGATTTCTTTTCTTTATGTAACTTGTCTTGATTTTCTTCAGGCTGGTGGAAAGGGATGAAACAATTCCTACCTGCCAAATCAGCTGAACATGAGGAAACACCGGTGAGGTACAGTAACTGTGAAGTCAGCCGTCTGAGACCAAGGGAGATGACCACCATGTCAGCAGGTAGGGCTCTCTGCAGGGTGGATTCGTCTCTCATTTGTATGCTCAGCGGGTAGGGCTCTCTGCAGGGTGGATTCTCCCCTCATCTGTATGTTCAGAAGGTAGGGTTCCCCGCAGGGTGGACTTGCCCCACATCTGTGTGCTCAGCAGGTAGGGTTCCCCGCAGGGTGGACCCTCCCCTTATCTGTATGCTCAGCAGGTAGTTCTCTCTGCAGGGTGGACTCGCCCCTCATCTGTATGCTCAGCAGGTAGGGTTCCCTGCAGGGTGGACTCGCCCCTCATCTGTATGCTCAGCAGGTAGGGTTCCCTGCAGGGTGGACCCGCCCCTCATCTGTATGCTCAGCAGGTAGTGCTCTCTGCAGGGTGGACTCGCCCTCATCTGTATGCTCAGCAGGTAGGGTTCCCTGCAGGGTGGATCCCCCCTCATCTGTATGCTCAGCAGGTAGGGTTCCCTGCAGGGTGGACCCGCCCTTATCTGTATGCTCAGCAGGTAGGGCTTCCTGCAGGGTGGACCCGCCCTCATCTGTATGCTCAGCAGGTAGTGCTCTCTGCAGGGTGGACTCGCCCCTCATCTGTATGCATCAGCAGGTAGTGCTCTTGCAGGGTGGACTCGCCCCTCATCTGTATGCTCAGCAGGTAGTGCTTCCCTGCAGGGTGGACCCCCCTCATCTGTATGCTCAGCAGGTAGTGCTTCCTGCAGGGTGGACTCGCCCCTCATCTGTATGCTCAGCAGGTAGGTTCCCTGCAGGGTGGACCCGCCCCTCATCTGTATGCTCAGCAGGTAGGGCTCTCTGCAGGGTGGACCGCCCCTCATCTGTATGCTCAGCAGGTAGGGTTCCCTGTAGGGTGGACCTCCCCTTATCTTATGCTCAGCAGGTGGGCTCTCTGCAGGGTGGACCCGCCCCTCATCTGTATGCTCAGCAGGTAGGGTTCCCTGTAGGGTGGACCTCACCCCTCATCTGTATGCTCAGCAGGTAGGGGCTTCTGCAGGGTGGACTTGCCCCACATCTGTATGCTTAGCAGATAGGGTTCCCTGCCGGTGGACTCCCCCTCATCTGTATGCTCAGCAGGTATGGCTCCCTGCAGGGTGGACCTGCCCCTTATCTGTATTCTCAGCATGTTCCCAGACAGAAGAATGTTTACTATTTTACATAATTTAATATTGAGTCTGAAATGGCAATTATTTTTCCAGGTCTTTTTGCCATCTTTTGGCCATCAAACTGCTAAATAGTCTTGTGTGGCTTCCAGTTCCATGTATTGTGGCATAGAGCCATGCAGAGATTACCGCAATATGGCACCAACCTTTCCATATGGGAACAAGTGCAAATGACTGGTGAAATTGTTTTTTAAACTTCGTAGTAATTATTTAATCACACCAAAGTTCTTAAAGAGGTTTTCCCCTACTACTTTCCTCCCCTAACATTTGTTCTAACTGTTTCTTAACCAACACTTTCTTATTATACTTTACTGTTATCTACCCTGCTCCTGTAAGGCGATCTCTGTGCAGCACATAAATCCTTTTATTGTTGTAGCTTTGATCCTTCTGGTCTGGGAGCCTGAATCGGACCAACTGAGCAGGGTACGTCACTGGTGAGGACAGAGAGTTTGGCCAGTTTGCCCCCAGATCAGACTTCACCTCCTCTGGTTTACAGTGCAGTGATTTCATCTGACAAGTGCTGCGATGTGACGATCAATAAATAGTATATCACAGTGCCTGCTCAGTTTGTCTTATTCCGGTCTGCTGACCAGAAAGGATCAAAGCTACAACCTCAGTAAAGGTATTTACTAGCCTCTTAGAGATCTGCTTACAGGAGCAGAGTAGATGGCACAAGTATATTGGGAAATTGTGTGTTAGGACAAATGAAAGGGGCTGGAAAACCTCTTTAGGTGATGGAGGTTATTATACAGTTAGTGTTTTTACATGGGAAGGAAATTGGTTGCATTCAAGTCTGATAAATAGTATTGCCAATATGTTCTGTGCCTGTTACTCATGACATGAATCCAAAATTGTGTTCTGTCGGAGTCTGCCTGAACTGCCCCTAATGATACATGTTTATAAATATAACCTAAAACTCCTTTATTTTCCAGAATAGCCCAGCCTCTAGTTGGGGGAGCAGTTGGTACTTTGCATCAGAGATCAACCTTCAAACCGAGGAGAATAAAGAAGGTGGGTACGCCGATCTGGATTCCTACAACTCCCCAGACACGGACATTTACCATGCTACGCCGAGCCTCTGCCGACCAGCGGGCCGGAATATGCTACACCGATCATCATGGAAATGTCGGCTCATCCTGCTGGGACCATGTGCTTACCTTCCACGTCTACTTTTAAAGGGGCAGGAAGCCAGGCGCCTGTACTAGTAGGGACTTACAACAAGCTTGTGTCTAGGACAGACAGTTCCTCATCCGCACAGGTACTATATGACACGCCAAAAGTGACGCCAGGGACGTGTGCCGCGGAAGAGACAGTTTATAGGTGCCGCAGCCAACAGCAAGCAAGGATGCACCTCCGGAAGTGTAAATGGAGACGCGTAGACTTTTGTATGTATTCATTTGAACAAAATGGCTTTATTTTCTATGAGCACATTGCATCGTGTGTCCATAAATAAGTAGATTGTAGTCACAAATCAAAGTTCAAACCACTGTGCACAAGCTTTATACCGAAACACTAAACTACTTAACCAAATCTCCTGGGCAGATATGCAAGATCAGCGGGAGGGTGCGCAGAAGACGCAGGCGACGCTGGTTTATGGGGTCGGCTTTATAAAACGTGTTTCTGGTGCTGATTTCCACTTTAACATTTATTATGTTATTTAATTTAGGTTTTTGCCTTCAGGTCATCTTTTTTTTGTCACAGCTGCAGGATCTGAAGAAGCGATATTTATTTACTGCCTGTTTATCCTACTGAGCTCTGCTTAGGACAGTAATTGTGCCAGCCCTCCTGTGCGCGTCACACTCACAAACGCTGTGATAGATTGTGTGTCTGTGGAGTTTGTATGTTGTCGGAGACCACGGCTTTGTCTACAAAGTCCACTAAAACCATTTCTTTCTATGAAGAAAGACATTTAGGGCCCAGCAGTCCTTAGCAGTTCTGATCGCGCCTTACTTCACTCCTTACTGCAGTTTGTTTGCAACATTAGTGCGTTGACGTAATATTGTTTGGATTCTTTTATATGATCACTTACATTATCATTTCCACCAAAACCCTGTAGGTTTTATGTGAAGAATGCTACAGAAGCAGGCGAGCGGGGGAGATTGTGCAAATTCTGGGCATAGTTGTTGAAAATCTTATGCCCGGATTTAACCAAGAAAGCACCGGTATGTCTAATGTTAGAAGTAGGAATCTGCCCTTCCTGGGTAACAATTGGCTGTTACAATCAAAAAAGCATTACTGACTGTATGTATTGTAATCTAGTTTTGATCCAGAGTTCATTGGGGTCACATGCACTACATTCAAGAGGCAAGTGCTTCTTAAAGGGAATGTGTCATTAGAAAATGACCTGTTGCTTAATTCAGGGTTTTGTTTTTAAGTGTATTGATTTATATTTATTTATTTTACAAATTTTTGTTAATGTGCAGGGCCAGCTATTGTGGATGGTGTATTATCATCTGTATATAGAAGTATTCTACTTCATTGTAATGCTGTCTCTGATGATAAGAAACAGTTGTAAACTGAAAGGACAGGAATTAAGGCTGGCCATACACATTAAATGGCATCGGCCCAGCAATCTTTTGGCTGATTGTTTACCTGACAGCCATCTCAGCCGATTGTTCCATAATCCGGATCACTCGTGAGAAAGTCTCCAACTGACCTGTCAGACGTGTGATCGACATCTGTCCAAAACACATTAGACCGTCGCCAGTCAACCATCCACATCAAGCAGCGGATTGAACAGATATTCGTCTAGTATACATATATGAATGCAATTTTTTCACTAGCCACTCAAACTATTTTAATTTTACCAGTATTTTTTTTATTGCCAGTTTGTTTATTTTTTTGTTTATATTCTATGTTCACATGAAAACCCTTTTTAAATAGGTTGTTAATTGTCACACCAAACGCTGGGGCTATTTTTTTAGACTCCTTTTTCCCGTCCCTTCAAGAAATGATGACGTACATTAACAGCAATAAGCAAACTCTGACCCCCTCATTAGTACTGAAGCATCTAATGAGCATGTGAATAATACTACAGTATGAGGGGGGAGCTGTTGTCGCTTATTGTGACTGGTGGTTCCTGTGTTATCAACTGTGGTCTAATCATCACCTGCTACTGTAATCCTACATCTGGGGATGAGGAATCTCCTGAAAGTTGGTCTAAAATAGTCCGGCTGGTTAGTGAAGAAAAGATTGTAAGTTTACCATTTTTTCTTTTTTTTTGCCAAATAAAAAAAAAAAATCACATTATTACAAAACCTTTAATTAATCAATGGGTCATGTTGTGATGATACATTCATTCCCTTTTAATGAATTTAGTGTGTCTCGGCAGAAAATGTCCATTTCTGCTATAATGAACACAACTGTTGTGGAGTTAATCTATTAGCAGCACAAGCTAAGCTTATGCTCACTTTTCAAAAAGGTGTCATTATTGGCATAAAACACCAAGTATTAATTTTCTTAATGTTTAGTGAGAAGTAATTTTTAATCAGAACCGTCGGTTGGTCCTTCATATACTTTACGAGTGATCTAGGTCATAAAGCCCCACCGTCACACTAAGCGAGATCGCTGCTAAGTCACAAGTTTGGTGACGCAACCGCGCCCTCGCCGGCAATCTCGCTATGTTTGACACTTAGCAGCGACCAGGTCCCCACTGTGAGATCGTCGATCGTGCCGGAATGGCCTGGACCATTTTTTGATCTTTGGGGTCCCGCTGGGCAGCATGCATCGCTGTGTTTGACAGGGACAACGACCTCCATGCTACAGGTTTGAGAAACAGGGTCCCAACGACCTCCGTATCATTCCGTATTGTTGCTACGTCGCTAGTGAGATCTGACTGTTTGACATCTCACCAGCAAACCCTACAGGTCGTATCTGTCGGGGTCGCTGGTGCTTTGCTAAGTGTGACGGTACCCTAAGTGTTGGAATGATAAGCTACACACTATGTGTAGAGGGAATCCGGGCTACAATCGGTCCATATGGCTAGGGCTTATAATCCACCCACTGCTGTTGTCAGAGGTAGTCATTATGGTGTTGCTCAAAGCACAAGATCCAAATTTAAATTGAAAGAAAGGAGCGGCACTCACCAATGTTGCTAATGCAGTTTATTTTGTGTCTAAGTTGCAGGGTGCAGGGTCGAACGAACCTGTCCGACCCTGCATTCCCTCCCTCCCTTCACCCTGTAAATTAAACACGGAATATACTGCAAGAGCAACATTGGTGAGTGCTGCTCCTTTCTTTCAATTTCAGTATGTGACATTATTACACCATGCACAGCAATGGCATTTCTCATTAAAATATAGAAAAAAAATTACAAAAAGTTCTAAACATATAAAAAAAAATTGACTTTAATCTTGTGGGTCGTTTTGCGGTAGCCAAATTGCCCAATAGTAGTTACTGGTAGGTGACCAATCAGAATTCGGCTACTATTTTTCTAGATCAGGTTACAGAATTGAAAAAAAAACGCAATCTAGTTGGTTGATTTGGGCTGTTTTTTGTTTTTTGTTTTTTTTTTTGCGCTAATTTTTGTACATTTCCTTTTCTTTTTTTTTTTTTTTTTTTTTACTTGAGCACAAATCTGTATCCAGCAAACTGCTCAAGGATGACTCCTGTACAGGATAGCATGCACAGAGGTGTGGAGTGGGCGGATATTGAGGATATTTACTTGAAATAAAATGTTTCCAAGCTTTTATTTACCTGCTTTGGTTAGTTAAAATTCTATATAATTAAATAAATCTATTTTCCTCAGGGACAGTGTGATCGTCTTCACACTAGATCTATTTCTTGAATCTTAAATCCCGTTATTTGCTCACCTCAGCCCTTACCGAGGGTTACTTACGAAATCCCGTTCAAAACGGCGCCACCTATAGGACATCTGTGACTGGGGGCCACATGCCATCCAGGATACTGGCCGCAGACCAGGCATTCATTATCTGCTGTGCCTGGATCCGCTTTCACACCTTTGGGGCAGATCCGTCCAGCTGCTACTGCGGCTCCTCATCGTACAGGGGGAAGAGACGTCGCACAGGGGTGAGTGAGGCAGAGCACAGGGAGATGGTGAGCAGCAGCAGGCTCCCTCCTCGGTGGCGCTGTGATTAGTGGTAATTGTTGTATAATCGCACATTTTATGATCGCCCGATACAATAGAATTAGGCTCCCGTCTAGTTACTTGAAATTCCAAATTATTTCTGTATGTTTTATTATTTTTTAGATCCACCCCGTTTTCTATTAATTGTGGACTTGGCTCACATACTTTGAAGATTTTTTTTTGGGATGTTTGGTGGCATGTGGGCATAATCTTGCCCCTTCCTGCAATGTAAGGGCAATCTTCATGAGCTGGGTAATCTGAGCTAAACTGGTTTCTATGCATGGGCTGGCCGGATATCCTCAGCAACCAGTGAATGTGAAATGACTACAACTGCAACTGAACATGGGACACGCCGCTCACCGGCCGTCAGATTGTGATGTTTCATATCGTAATAGTTATTATAAATTGGTTTGGGTTTTTTTCCAGTCAGACCTGTATCAAAAATCATTGCATAACCAGCCCATGGGTATAATTTGTGGTAATGGCATTAAAGGGAACCTGTCACCTCCTAAAAGCCACCTAACCAGGGGCGTAACTACAACAGGTGCAGGAGTTGCGATTGTACCCAGGCCCCGGAGCCTAGGGGGCCCCAAAAGTCCCATTGGCCTATAGAAAAAGACTATTGCTGTTAAAGATTTGTAATAATTGGGGGGCCCCGTTGGAGCTTTCGCATTGGGACCCATGAGCTTCAAGTTACGCCACTGCACCTAACCTATCGATACATGTCCCTGCACCTTCCTATTACTATTATAATTATCCCTCTCTCTGCTAAATGCTTGCTTTCAATCTGCTAAAAAACGTTTTTATACTTATTACTTAGGATGATCATGAAGTGGGGGCTATATGCAATAGTCCCCGTGGGTGTGTTGGTTTACAGCTTCCATGATCCTTTATCACGCCCCGATGGGCGTGATATTGTAATAAGATTCATCCCTGGCCCAGCCTCTCTGTGCTGCTTCTGCTGTGCTGGCTCTGCTTTCCTCCTCTCTGTCACTCACGGCATGCAAATCATTTGTCCTGACATCAGCTCCAGAGTCCTGCTCTGACAAAGCATAAACACAGTAGGAGACAGCACACAGAGAGGCAGAGGGGGAGGGAATGGCCACAGTCAATCAAGCTCACTCCAGCCACAGTGACTGCCTCTATGGCTTCTAACTGTAAGTTTTACAAAGGCTATATCTCGGGGTACACAGCACACAGACACATGGGAGACCCCTTAGCTGAATGCAGACATGCTGCATTCAGTGCTGCATTTAGATTGCCATGCAGCAGGGAGGGGTGACAGGTCCTCTTTAAGGCCCCAATTCATCATTTGTGTTCTTAAGTCGCTGCCCTTTTTTGTCTTATGGTGCTCACGATTTCATGAATTTGGGGCAAAGTCAAAAATAAGCTTTTTTTTTTTTTTTTCTAAAGTACCTTTGCAACAAATTTAAGGTGTACTTGTAAATACACTGAGGAGGGAGGGCATCAAAGTGAAATTGTGCCAAATTTTGTGAGTTTTTAAAAAGTCAGAATTTATGAATCAGGTGAAAACCTCTGGAATCATTAAACTTCGCCCACAAAGCAGAAAACAAAGAGAAAAGGCACAAATACAATAAGCAAATTTGCACTTCAGTGAGGAAGTGGATGAACTCCAGCACCACCTTTAGGTAGCGCCTCAAAGTCATATTCGACTTTCTGACAAGCCTTTAAAATATGACTAGGGATTTGTTCCAGATCAGGCCCCAAAGTACAGACACTGCATGACAATGATGTCCCCTTCGCTTCACTGTGATGAGCTGCCGTAATGTAACCTCGCGCATGCGCAATGGGTGTACCGACTTCATGATAGCCGGATATGACGTGATTAGCGTCATACCGGCTTATCCTGCAAGGGAAGTGGCCAAGGCATATGCAAAAGGATTATCATGCCCATTAGGACGTGAATAATTACACTACACGCGGCGGCAAGAAGCCACAGGGAACGCCCTGTGTGATTTCTCAAGAGCCCAGAAGCCGCAAATGATAAGGTAATAAAAGCACTTTTTGAAAGTTACACTAAACACAATTTTAACAAAAGGGATAGATAGAATAGGTTAATTAAGGTGCAGGGACATGTATTGAAAGGCTAGGGGGTGATTTTTAGGGGTCAGGTTCCCTTTAAACTTCCAATTTTGTGGTTATCACTTAAAAATAAATGTATGAATGTTTGGTATCCCCGTAATGGTACAGATACCGAGAATCATATTGCCGTTCAATTTTACCATACAATGCCAGAAAATAAAATGTTATTTAAAAATAAAAAAAGTTGACTGTTGGAAGAAGGGGAGGAAAGATTGAAAATTGGCTGTAGAAGCAAGGGGTTAATGTAGTCTTGTTAGCCAAGGGAAGAACGTGATCCTCAAGAAGATCCCCATACAGAGGAGTTGAGGATCACACCCCTTTGGCTAACAAGACTAGGCTTACATACAGGGAAGGAGAGACCATATCTCGGGAACAGACGCAGGAAAAAAATACCAGATTGAGGAAAGGGCAATGTTTACTCCTGGTAAAAAAAGAAATGAGTAGCTGACAAGTCTCATTGTAATGAATTGTATTGTAATACATCCACTACAATTCATGAAAATGGTACATTGAGGGATAATAATTTCTTTTTATGTAATATAACGCAAACTGAGACTACACCTGAGTAAATTCATGGTAAAACTTTAATTGGGGTAAGTATAGATTTTAACTTTTGAAGACTGAAGTGTCTTATTATTTCTTGTATATTCCTTCAGACAACATATAGAAGTGTAGCAATCACTTAGGCTATGTGAAATGCATACCTGAAGTCAATGGACTGGATTTTCCATCCAGAGATTAAAGGCTTTAATCCATCAAAATGAAGTATTAAACATGGGTGTTTGTGTAGGATACTTACCTAATCTCGTATATGAAAAGTATGTGATGTGTGCAGACCCAGACTGTTAATTGCATCATAAATATTGCAAATTATGTATCAGTGTTAAAGTGATACAACCCTTTGTGATGGTGGACTGAACACTGGTAAGTTTTGGTGTGATGTACTGTACGTGTTACTGTAAGATGCATTTATTTTATGTGAATTGAGCTAACATGGCATCCGAAAAAAAGCTTATGGGCTTGTTCCCTACAGACTCCTCATAAGTGGCCCTGAGTGTTGGAAAATAAATCTATACTTGGGGTATGTTAGATTTACACACTCAACCATAAAACAAGAAAATTGCCTCTTTATAGACGACTTAAACCCTAGCGCCACCTATTGGAAGTAGCAATTCTGCAAGTCAATATTGACCCTTTAACAAGCCTGATCATGTAACCAAGGATGTAAGTGAGATCATATTCCCAATTTGCAGACTCAGTGCAAAGCATGAGATCTGATTTGGCTAGGTGAGAGGTTAAGACTGGGGATCTAAGCTATAACGTTTCTCCATTATGGAGAGTGACATGTCTGGTCTGACATGCCGTGTGAGGAGACTTGCATGCTCCTCTGAGAAATTTAATATGTACATTGCCTCTTCAAAGAAGACTTGAACTCTAGCGCCACCCATTGGAAGTAGCAATCCTAAAAATCCTTTAAGATAGAATCCATCAAACAAACTCTGATTAATTGCATGTAATCTGATGGCCCCATGTGCAGAGAACAATCAGCAGCACATGTCCTATATACACAGGATGATGTGCTGCAGAGAACTACTCCTTTTAAGCAATGTTAAAATTACATAACCTGATGAACAAGTGTTATTTTCTATTTATCCAGCACTTTTTAGTAAGCTGATTAACCATTGACACTGGGTCCTTTTTCTATTTTCTTTTAATAAATCTTTGGAATAATGAGGGTTTTTTTTTTTACAATGTCTAAATCTTGAACATCTTAAGAGTTGTCTGACAGTAATAAACGTAGCCATGGATTAAAAGCAATAGCCGGTGACACGCTCTACTTCAGCTTAGGTCGCATTGGAGCTCTGTCCCATTGAGAAGTCCCACCACCCCTGAATGCGTCATCTTGGGTTTCTCCAATTGTTCTTCTGAACACTATAACGTGGTGGTTCATCCAAATAGGACAAACTGCACCGGCAGCAGAGTGTGTCTCTGCTTTATTATTTGTAGTCAATCCAGGTCTTAACTCTTTCAAAGGTGATCTTTAAGAAAATCCACAGATGGTCTATCCAACTCTGCTCCAGTCGTACCTGGATTCTCCATCTATCGTCTGATAGTCTGTCAATCAGTTCTTAATTTATCCCAGAAATATCAGACTGGTCCTTGTCTTACCTTGCGAAAACAGGCCTGACACAAGTATATTTAATCTGACCATGAAGGTGAATATTCCAGATTGTACGTGGTACTGAATACTGTTAACTGTTAACTGTTAACACCATCGCTCTCAGGAAAAAAATAGATTTCTCAGCATAACCCCTGAATACAGACAGGTAAACAAGCCCAAGTCACACAGCTTTTCTGATCAAGCTTCAAGTCCTCTTTGCTGTGATTGACCATGTCTAATGGACAAATGTCCAAATCTAACAATCTGGTAAAATATGGGACTGTTGCCATCCTAGCAAACTGGTAATTGAGCAGGTAAGGGAGTGAGTGGTCTGTGTGTGTAGACCCGTCCATTTTAGTGACGTACTTTGACTTTTAAAGAGCGGCTGTTCTGTTGAACTAGATTGTGTAACCTGTGCAAACACCTTACAATATCTGAGGCCGGCTTCACACCACGGTTTTTCAGGTCCGGGGCTGTCCAATGTGAACTGGACAGCCCCGGATCCAAATTTGCCCCCATGTATCACTATGGGGCCGGATGGCTGTTATTTACCATCCAGTTTAGGGCTTTTCCGGAAGGATCAGATTTTGTCCGATTTTTGCATTGGACACAAAACCAGAGTCTGCAGCATTTTTGTGTTCGATGCAAAAATCAGACAAAATCGGATCCTCCCGAATCCGGCACCCATAGCATGGGAGTCTATGGGTGCCGGATCCAGCAGAATATCGGGCCGGGTCCCAGACGAAGATGCTAAAAGCAGCCGCCACTGAATTTCAGCACCTGGATAGCTCTACGGCTGAAATTTCAGCACCGCAGCCAGTTCCCCTGCAGCCGTGGTGCTGAAATTTCAGCAATGGACAGCGACCAACAATGAAGCCAGCAAGAAAGCAGGATTGGAGGGCAGATTTGCTTGCCCGGGGCTGTCAGGTTGTGTCTGGTGCATCACCGGACACAACCTGACGGTGAATAACCGTGGGGTGAAGCCGGCCTGAGCATGTTTCTTTGAACTCTATTCCCAATTTTCTTGTTTTCCATATGCTGAAATGTGTGTTCAGATCCTTGCTAACTTTCTGTAGTGTTTCTATCTACTTCGCACTGACCAATGTACTGCAACCTAAACAAAGTGACTGGTGACTCTAGATTTCTGTATGTGATCAGCAATCACAATGTGATATTAAACTGTATCCGATACTGCTGGTGTTGAATGTGAACAGAATAGATTGCGTTTACTCATTCAGGTACTGAATCAATTAGAAGCATTCACTGTAATAACTTTTATAATGGCTACAAAATGTTAGATGTTTTTTGTATTATTTATCTGCTTGGAATCGGCACATAACATGGACACCACCTCCTAGTTTTCATATAAATCCACAGTGCTCTGAATGTATTTTGTCTGAAATCAGCATGTACTGTAGGCACATTGTATCTGTATATGTTGTTAGACTGTAGATTGTATAAAAGAAGAAAGTTCTATGTCTTTTGAAGCAAAAAAATGTACATAAAAATAAAAGAATTTTGTGAAGTTTTTTTTGTTGTTAAATCTGTATAAGAAATATTGTAAATTAGTTTTGTACGTCTGCTTGGTTCTACCGTGCTCTAGAGCTGAATTCACAATACTTTACTACTGAGAGAATGTGTCAGAATGATCCACCTGCCAAACTGTTTTATGACAGATGACATCCACACGTTTACTTATGTAATCTGCTGCTCCATAGATTAAAAAAAAATTACTTCAATTAATATGCAAACAAGACTCAAGTGCTCTGAGTGTCAAAGCATTCCCAAGTGTCTCTGCCTCCCTGGCTCTATTCTCCCTCCCTCTGCTTGACTGTAAGGTTGCCCACTGTGCGTTTTGGCTGCGTTATTTTGCTGCATTTCTGCAGCACCTGCAGCTTTGTAATGCAAGTCAATGTGATTTTACAAAAGCTGTGCCCACGTGCGCTTATCTTGCAGAAATCGCTTGCGTTTGTTTTGTTTTTTTTATTGTCCCTGCAGCTAACTTTGCCTGTTTTTATGCTTCACTGTCCCCATAGACTCCTTTCTAACCCCCCAAAGAAAACTCATCACAAACGCATGAGTGTATCCACAGTCCGTTTGCAATGCTTTCTTAAAGTGATTTGTACAGCATAAAATAAATACTCACCGCCTTCCCCTCCCTGGTGATCCCACGTTGATTCCCGGTGATATCTTCATTCCGGGCACCGGTAGAAGCTCTGACTTGAGGACCTGCGCCGCCCCATGTGACCCAGTCATGTGACTCTCACCCTGTGACATGTCTGGCCTCTGGACAAAATCCACAGGTCCTTCTGCTGCCCGGGAAGTTAAACATCACCGGTCACCATGGGCTCGCAAGAGAGAGAGAAAGTGTGACTGTGTCCCCTTATTTGTGCTGGGCAATAGGTTTGTGCTGCTTTTGTTTATAGACTGCTGCATTTGTACAGTTGACAAATGTAGCACAAAAAATAAGTACAGTGGGCACATAGCCTAACACACTGGCTTGACTACACATTATGTCAAATGTTGGTTAAGCAGAGAAAGGTAGGGCTTACAGAGGAATACAGGCGGAGAAACGTTGACACGCCCAGAGCACTTAAGGTGTACATGTAATTACATTGAAAAAAAAAAACACAATACTGCACTGGTTGTTAATGATGGGTCACATAGCAGCCGAGATTTTTTCATTATCACTTCATTGGGGAACACAGGAAGACCTTGGGTGTATGGTGCTGACACTATGTAAAGACAGAAAAGACAACTCCCCAGCAATATACACCCACCAATGGGCACAGAAGAACTGCGTTTTAGCTTAGTGTTCATAGGCGGCAGACATGGGGCTACTCTGAGCTCTGTATCTACCAATATTTTTTATTTTTGTCAGTTTCTCATTTTGCTGACAATGATCAAGGAATATGGAGCGATAGTAGCCAATCCAGAAGTCCTCCCTCCTGCGCTGTCTCCCCCCGGCATAGCCCCGGGAAGTGTCTCCCACAAGGCATTTGCAGTCTCACTGAGTGCCACACAGCCTCACTCTCCCAGCTGCAGCACCTAGTCTAGGTCTTAGACTAGCTTTGCCCCCTGTTCTCAGCTCTTGCGGCCGCTGCAGGGCCCTCACAGTTTTAAAACCTTTGCCTATGAAGGGCAGAGTTGTGGGCTCACGACCCATTTCCAACATCCCTGCCTGCGGCTCCTGGCCTACCTGAGATTGTATGCCCCCAGCTGTGTCATCTCACACCTGCCTCTTCCATACCCAGAGCTCCGCGTCATGACACTCCTAATTCCGGCCGCGCCTTCATAATTTAATCCCCGGCTTGGCTGTGGACTCCCAGACGGCCCCCAGACTAATAAGTGACAAGTGCAGGCTTAATCGGGACACTTATCCTCAGGACAGCTTCCTAGAACATCCCCATTCCACCCACAGACCAATGGGGCACGAGCACAGGGGCTCTCTTTTGCAGGCCAAACCATTCTTCCGGTCCCGGCCCGCATTTTCTTCACTCAATCCAACCCCATCCTCAGCACACAGGACACTTGGCAGCTCAGCAATCTGTTAGCACTTTGCTCAACATTTGACTTATGGACAATGGAACACGATGCTTGAACTGGGTAAGCTCTGCTACCCCAGGATACACTCCCCATCCCACTCTCCCTCAGGCATTTACAGAGGACCCCCCCCCCCCTTCCCAAATCTCTGTGTGCCAAATACAAGGAGCTCCCGCCCTGCCACCACAGCCACTCTAGCACACTAAGTCTGCTCCAGGTGTAACAAAGATTCCTATGGCTCAGAGCTCTCCACTGTTCCCCGCAGCTCACAGAACTTGCAGGCCTCTCGGACACCTCCCTCTGCTATTACAGAGGTCTCTATTCCCCCCCCCCCCCCTCTTCCCCCGAGAATGGGTTTCCTCCTTGTCGCATTCTGTCTCAAATTTGACTAAGGTGTCCCAGTTCCTGGTGACGGCCCTGGCTAACCTGCTCATGCAGATCGCCCCCGAAAGCACATTCGGAACCGGACCTAGATTCAGATCAAATCTCCAGAATCAGGTACACCGTAGACCAGAGATAGTGAACTCCAGGCCTCGAGAGCCGCAAGCAGTGGTTTTCAGGATTTCTGTTGGAAAGGGTTGGAATCATCACCAGTGCAGGTAATTTTATTATCACCTATCCTACTTGGAGAAAATAGAACCGGATGGATAGAAGCCGCGCTGACCACAATAAGAGTAACAGAGTAACACACACACTGTTTATTCTGTCTACGCGTTTCGTGGCAAACAGGCCACTTCATCAGACAACAAACAGAGTGTGTAAAAGGATGTCCTGATGAAGTAGGATCCTTACTTTTTGCCGGGAGCCTGCTGCGACCATACGTGCTTGTCAAAGGGAGTTGTGACCATTCACAACCAGACCAGGTGAGTCTGTATTGTGGGAGTCCGTGTGACCGTCAAACCGAAGGTATTACTCTATGTGCGCTTCTTTTCCTTCTTATTTGTATTATCACCTATGCAATACTAAGGAGATCCTAAAAACATGACCTGTTTGCGGTTCTTGAGGCCTGCAGTTCCCTACCCCTACGGTAGATAATCTGATTGTGGTGGTGAATCAGAGCCTCAAAATCAACACAGTCGACAAGCCACCCACTCATAAGGTGTCCGTAAAACGATCCAAAGCAGCCCACCAAGACTTCTCTTGTTTGGAAGAATTCGATGACATCTTCACCAAAGAATGGCAGCACCTGGAAAAACACTTTTAGTCCAGAAAGCGCCTGGGGGCTCGATATCCTTTTTCTCAGGTGGTTTGCCAAAAATGGACAAATTCTCTAATAGTAGACCTTCTGGTCTCCCACCTCTCAACCAGCACAATTCTTCTATTGGTGGACGGTGCTTCTCTTAAGGAACCCCAGATGGGCATATAGAAGCCATGGTGAAATTTGCCTTTGAGGTTTCGGGCGCGTCCCTTTGCCCCTGCGAAGTTTCCTCGCCCAGGAGTATACGGCAATAGCCTCCCAGGTGGCCGCAAAAGAGGGGCATTCTGGCTCTGCCTCTTCAACTAAACTCGCAAACTTAGGTCGCTTAGCCAGGCAAATTGCAAGCGCCCCCCCTTCTAAAAAAAACACAGCGTTCAATTTTGGTCCTTTCGGGCCCAAGCATCCAGACCTCCCAATCGATGCTACAGATCCCCCCTCCCCCCCCACATACCAGGATTGGGAAAGGCTTTCCTATAATCCCGCACCTTCCTGGCACCCTCGTAATACCCATTCACATCCCTCTGGATTCAGCTTCGATCATTGATGGCGCCACCCCCAACCTCGGGGGTCGTCCCCTGGCCTTACAGTTGGAATGGCTCACTGTGATTAATGACTCCTAAGTCCAAGACGTCATCCGGGTTAGGTACAAAATCAAATTTGATCATTTTACCCAGGACCGCTTTTTCCTATTCTCCAAAGGATCCGGGTTCTTTCAGGCCATCTCTTCCCTCTCCAACACTGGCATCATCATCCTCTTGCCGGCTCAACAACCCTTTCTGAGCTTCTACTCAAATCTTTTTGTGGTACCAAAGAAGAGTGGTTCCGTCTACCCCATTTTAAACCTCAAACTCAACACAAAACTCCTTTTAAGACACTTCAGGATGGAGTCCCTTTGCTTGGTGATAGCATCTATGGAGCCAGGAGAATTCCTGGTTTCTATAGACATTCATGTCCCCATTCTTACTTCTCACCAGTGATTCCTCCGCTTTGCAGTTGGTTCCCAACAAGCTTACCACCCTCCCCTTCAGCTTAACCGTGGACTCTGGGTCTTCACGAAGATTATGGTGACAGTGGTAGCCATCCCCTAGTCCAAGGGAATTTTGGCGATACCCTATGTAGACGACTTTTTTGACAAAAACCACCTCTTTGTTACAGTGCATTGAAAGTACTGATCTCTTTGGACACCCTCCGTAACCTAATTTGGATCATCAATGTAAAGACGTCCTCTCTAATTCTACCCCAAGGGATATTTTTGGGCATGGTATTCAATTCAGCCCAGTCCCCCTCATCTTCCTCCCACAAGAGAAACGTGCCGCCCTGCTGTCAGGGATTCAGTCTCTGACCAACCCCTCATCCTTCCATTTGTTTTTCCATGAAGATGCTGGGCAGAATGGTATGCTTGATCAAGGTGATTCCCTTTGCATAATATCATACCCGCCCTCTCCAACACTTCTTACTAGCGCGATGGGACCGCTCTCTCTGCAGTCTCACATGCCCAGTCCGCCTTTCCAGGTCGGTGAGCACTCCTCTGGTGTATCAAATCTCTCCTTTTCACTCAGGGCAAGTCATTTCTAGTTAGGTGGACGATCGTCTCCACAGACGCCAACCTTTCAGGCTGAGGCGTGGCCTACCTTTGTACAGCCTAAGGTTGGTGGAAGGTTCACAAAGCCTCCCTGCCCATAAACATCCCAGAGGTCCAGGCGATCTTTTAATCCCTTCTCATCTGGCAGGATTCTCAAAAAGATCAAGGCGGAAACCGTACCCATCACCCTCTTGGCTCCAGATTGGCCCAGACACTTTTGGTATGCGGATGTCCTAAACCTCCTCGTGGACTCCCCGTGGACACTTCTCAATCTTCCGGACCTTTAGCCTCGGGGCCCTTTTCGGCACCCGAATTCTCAGTCTATGAATTTAATGGCATGGCTGTTGAAGCCGAGAGCTTGGTTCTTTTGGAACAGTTCATACAAATGATGTTGGAGGCCAGAAAACCACCTTCTTCCCATTTGTATCACCATACGTGGAAGGCCCTCTTACGCTTGTGTGAGGAGCGTAATCTTCACCTGATGGTCTTTTCCTTCTCTCCTGGCTTTTCTCCAGTCCGGCCTCAAGGCACGACTGTCCCTTAGAGCAGACACCTGGCCTTTCAGAGAATGATCAGTCCTCTTCCAGAGGCAACGTACTTCTCGTCCACACGTCAAAACGTTTCTTCAGAAATGTGTGCATGTCATTCCGCCCTTCTGGTTCCCAGTTGATTCCTGGGATCTGAACCTGGTACTTGATGTGCTTCAGGACTCTCCTTTTGATCCCCTGCAGAAAGTCAGCCTGCCTCTGATGGCGGGTTTACACGTTGCGATATCGTAGTACGATTTCAATCGAAAGTCACGTGGTTCAATCGTTGGACCCGACATCGTGCCTGCGTTGTATGGTGTGAACGTCCAATACGATGCAGGAACGATGTCAATACGATATCGGGATTGAATGAGCGTGCTATTCAATGCCCCGATATTGAAGGGAGATTGAAGTCGGATCGTGCTGTGTAAACGCACAACTACGATGCGATTTGAAACGTCACCCATTGACTCCCATGTTAAGTGTGCGATCCTGGGTTGGGGGGCGTAGACATCGCACGGACATTAGACGCTGCTATATCGGAATACAAACATTCAATGCGATGCGGGAGGAACGTGCACTAATTGCGCGCTCCCGCGCCATTGAGTTGCGATATCGCAACGAGATTGAAGCATGTAAACCCACCATGAGGTTGCCTTCACTCTGCATAATTTGCACATCCGTGTGGTTCCTTGAATTTCAAGGACCACACTGGGACAGGCACTGATCTGTTCAGATGGCAACTGATATCCACAGACCGGGTTTTTTTTTTTATTATAAACAGATCCATCATCAGTTACCAGAGATGGGGGGGAGGGAAGAGCTGTACCTTGCTTCTGAGCATGCTCAGTACAGCAAAACTGATCCATTTCACAGATCTATACTAATCAGCGCTCCATAGAAATGTTATTTGACATGGACAGCTATGCTACATGGCTGTCTGCTGGTGTCAGTGATTTTCAAGGCAGCCCAAAATCGTAAGGCCACGTGCACACGCTAAGGATTTGATGAGTTTTTTACCTCAGGATTTGTAGCCAAAACCAGGAGTGGATAATTAAATACAGAAGTGGTGCAGGTGTTTCTATTAGACTTTTCCTCTGATTGTTCCACTCCTGGTTTTGTGTACAAATCCAGAAGTAAAAAACTCACCAAATACTCAGCGTGTGCACATGGCCTAACAGTCTCCAATCCTGGGTGCATGAAAAACAGTGACCTAAACGGATTCGCTACAAAACTGACAAACATGGATGGCCACTTAGGACCAATACGTGCCCATAGGGATACATGGGAGGCCAAAACTGATCCGTGGCCATCCGTTTTAAACCTGATAGACATGTATCAGAAATTATGCAGTGTAAAGGCAGCCTTACTTGGAAGGTCTCCTTCCTTCCTTATTGCAATCACCTCTATTTGACAGTTTTCTGAGCTCATGTCTCTTTCTTTCCGTTTCTCCTATTTGATTTTCCATCAGGACAAGGTAGTAATTCACTCCTCGGCAAAATTTCTACCAAAGTTAGTATAGTCTTTTCATATCAATCAAGTGCTACCTTCTCTGTGCCTGGCACCGTCTCACTCTCAAGAAAGGAGATTACATACGAAGTTATCTCACCAGATCCAGATTATCTGACACTCTCTCTTTGTGATTCTGCACTGTGCTCGCACGGGCTTAGCAGCTTCCAAAGCCACGATTGCCTGATGGATATGCTCAGCTATCTCAGAGGCATACCATGTTAAGTAGGTTCCCTGTCTGACCAGGATAAAAGCTCACTCCACGAGAGCAGCGGGAGCCTCCTGGGCTATGATGAGACATCTGGCTTCGGCCGCACAACTTTGAATAGACGACCAGGTAGACGCCTTACACATATTAAGTTTTACTAAGTTCATGCTTATGCATTAGCAGATGCTGGGGCGCAAGATTCTTCAGGCCGCAGTGGTCTGAGTTTGCCTGAAGGTTTCTAATGTTATACCCACCCTAAGGGACTGCTTTTGTACGTCCCACAGTCTTCCTGTGTCCCCCAATGAAGTGATTAAAGAAAAGGGGATTTGTGTACTCACTGTAAAATCTTTTTCTTGGAGCTTACATTGGGGTACACAGCACCCTCCTTGTATATAGTTGGGGTTACTCACATCTCTAGGGTGGCTCCTATTGCTATTCTCACTAACAGTGGTTTTTGTGACACTTGGTAGGTGTATACTGCTGCGGAGGTGTTGCATTTTCTGTTTTTGCATAGTGCCGGCCTCCTAATGGTAGCAACCAAGATCTTCACTGTTTACAGTGAGTACACAAATCTTTTTTTTTTTGTACCATGTGACTTATTTTCTCACATTTTTCTATTCTCTTTTAAAAACTTCATTTCATGGCTATGGGTGTGGCCAGAGTCCCTAAGTGTCTACCACCACTGCATGTGTATGTCCATATCTTCAGTCACCTCCCATAATGCATTTTACTCATTGTGGTGCACACAGCTGCTCTGTGGCAGCCAAGTTACTGAGAACAGCTAATGGTGAATAGTGATGTGCCAGCAGAGAAGGGGTTAACAGAGATCCTAGCGCCAACAGCTGATAGTGAGCAGTATGATGTGCCAGCAGAAAAAGGGTTAGAGATTGTGACTGAAGCAGAGGAGTCACGTGACAGATCAGAAGTTTGTGCCAAATGCAGAGGAGTTTGCAGTGATCCTCACATTGCTTGGCCCTGTGCTGTAGACTTCGGTAATCTGATACATTGTCACCTCTTCATGAGCTCGCACACTGTAGGCCCTGCCCCCTTACCCTATTTGGTCATATGCCTGTATTCAGTGTGAAGACAGATCTGACTGAGAATGAACATGTCTGCTTTAGACAGTGTAGAGGGGACACCTTGTGGAAGGTTTATGAATGGTTTTCAACCACAATTATCTTATGAAGTTTATTTAAAAGTTCATTAAAATCACTTGCTCTACATTATTAAAAAAAAATTTAAACGGCCGTTATGCTTTAAGCCTCACTTGTTTGAATTGAAACAACGCTTATGCAGTCAGAGCAACAACTAGCGTTATTGATGCAATGTGGACACAGTGCTTTTTTTTTTTTTTTTTGGAGCAGTTTTGTCACAAATCTCCATGCCTAGCCTTAAGAAAAAAAAAACTCACCAAAAAGATAGCCATGAAAAACATCCATTGCAACTTAGCAGGAGGCTGTAAGCTCCACTGAAAGGCAACTCAGGTGTGTTAATACCGATGCACAATCTCCTGCAACCAGCCAAAACATTGGGGGCGCTTGTGTCACCGGCAACTAGCCATGCTACGGGGGAGGTGATTGGTGGGATTTATAGAGACAAGGTTACCGTAGGGCAGGGGTCCCCAACTCCAGGCCCCGAGGGCCGCCAACAGTGCATGTTTTCAGGATCTCCTTAGTATTGCACAGAGGTTGGAGTCATTCCCTTTGCATTTGATCACATTAACAACTGTGAAACACTAAGGAAATCCTGCACTGTTGGCGGCCGTTGAGGCCTGGAGTTGGGGATCTCTGCCATAGAGCATCAGTCACACAAGCATGTGTAATGCATAGTGTCAGTCTGCAGCCTATTGGTCATGTCCTTACTATTAGATTAGGCAGGCTGCCCCGCACCATGTACATTCATCACACTAATGACAGATGGCCCCCTAGAGGGCTCAGCCGCACACTGCAAAAGATTTAAAAAAAAAGTGCAAAAACACTAAATATGATGATGTGAAGTGTTAGTGGATGTTTTGGACAAAATACATAAGCTCGTAACCCACCATCAAAGCCCTCACACTAAGAATCCTAACCATATGTTTGTTTCAGCAGAATAAACACCAAAAGACAAAAATTCTGGAAAAAAAAAACTCACAGAAAAACATCCACTTAGCAGGAGGCTATATGCTCCACTGAGAGGCAACTCAGGTGCCTATCCTTATGCCAGCAAAGTCAATGAGAATTCTGAAGTGTTGTGCATATGTTTCTTACTTTTTCCTTGCACATTTGGTGTCAGAAAATAATCTGCCGCATGTCAATTCTTTGTTTTTCAACCCTTCCACCCATTGACTTCAGTATGAAAAAAATATGTAAAATTGCAATAGCTCTTGGAATTCCACAACTGAATGTGTGAAAATAACATGCTCTTGTGTCAAGAATCATTTACATACAGTTTGGAAAATTATTTGATACACTGTTGCTTCTGCAAGTCTTCCCACCTACCTCATCGTGACTGATTTAACTATTCTGCATTTCATAGGCTTACTGTCATCGTAAGAGTTGCATCTGAAGGCGCTCCACCTGCCCAAAGAGTGCAAGAGTCAGTCCCAACTGCCCACTGCTAACTTGTGGAGCAGTAGTTCATTCTGATTACCACATGCGAGGATACTACTGCTGTCTAATGTAGAATCATCTCCCACCTATACAGCATCTTTTTAAAAAAAAAAAACCCTCAAGAATGTGTGTACACTACCATTCAAACATTTGGGGGTCACTTAGAAATTTCCTTATGCTTTTCTTTAAAAAAAAAAAAAAAAAAATTTTTTTTTTTTTTTAACGAAGCTAGCATTAAATAAATCAGAAATACACTCTATAGATAGTTAATGTGGTAACTGACTATTCTAGCTCCAAACGTCTGGTTTTAATGTAATATCTACAGAGGTGTAAAGAGGCCCATTTCCAACAAACAACCACTCCTGTGTTTTATTGGTACATTTTGTTTTCTAGCTGTGTAAGGGCCCTTTCACATCAGCGTTTTTTTGAAATTTGCGGCAGATGCGGTGAAAAAAACGCATCTGCCGCAATTACCGCATACCGGCTGCACTTGCAGCGCGGTTGCGGTAAACGCCATGCAAAGTATAGGCGTACTTTCGGCAAGTGCGGTTTTGCCGCGATTTTTTTCGCTGCCGCACCTGCCGCAAATGCAAAACCGCACTTGCCGCACGTACGCCTATACTTTGCATGGCGTTTACCGCAACCGCGCCGCAAGTACAGCCGGTATGCGGTAATTGCGGCAGATGCGGTTTTTTCACCGCATCTGCCGCAAATTTCAAAAAACGCTGATGTGAAAGGGCCCCAAGCCTGCTTTCACATCAGCGGTTATCACTGAACGTGGCAGTTGCGGTGAAAAAACTGCAACTGCCGCGATTACCGCATAACGGCTGTACGTGCCGATACCGCACTTGCTGCAAGCCCACATAGACATTCTATGGGGCTTGCCGCAAGTAAACCGCAAGTGCGGCTGTTCTGCAGTAATCGCGGCAGTTGTGTTTTTTTCACTGTAACTGCCGCGATCAGCGAAAACCGCTGATGTGAAAGGACCCTAAGAAGGCTAATGGATGTTGAGAAAACCCTTGTACAAGTATGTTAGCACAGCTGAAACCAGTTTGGCTGAGTAGAGAAGGTATAAAATTGACCTTCCTTTGAGCTAGTTGAGAATCTGGAGCATTACATTTGTTTGCTGTATGAAACTCTCAAAATAGCCAGAAAAAGAGAAGTTTTTCATGTGAAACTCGACAGTCTATTCTTGTTCTTAGAAATGAAGGTTATTTCATGCGAGAAGTTACCAAGAAACTGAAGATTTCCTACAATGGTGTGTACTACTCCCTCCTTCAGAGGAGGGCACAAACAGGCTCTAACCAGAGTAGAAAGAGAAGTGGGAGGCCCCGCTGTACAACTGAGCAACAAGACAAGTACATTAGTCTCTAGTTTGAGAAATTGATGCCTCCCAGCTCCTCATCTGGCAGCTTCATTAAATAGAACCCGCAAAACGCCAGTGTCAATGTCTACAGCGGAAAAGATTAATATGGGCAAAAGAACACAGACATTGAAAGGAGGAAGATTGGAAAAAAGTTTTATGGACAGACGAATCAAAGTTTGAGGCGTTTGGATCACACAGAAGAACATTTGTGAGACGCAGAACTGAAAAGAAAAAAGTGGCCATCAAGCCAAATTGTGGAGGTAATTCAGGAAGCATGGGGGAAATTTCTCAAGATTACCATAGCTAATTAACAGCTAGAATGCCAAAGGTCTGGAATGCTGGAGTTGCTGCAAAATATAAGTTTCAATGGCTATCACACGATAGGTGCGGGGGTATGGTGCTAGTGAAGGAGGCTCGTAAGTCCCACATAAATGTCTATTAGAATCACTGCACACATACACTTGAGGAGTTTTTTTTGCTTGTTGGTGAAATTTATTGAAGTAACTGCTCTCATAGTGATTGCGACAGAATGACATTTTGGTCATTCAAGACCTTGATCACATAAGTCGCATTGAGCTATGTTGTGGTTTCATGAAGGATTTGGTCCTTCTGGTCAGTATAGGAACAGCGGGTATGCCCTTAGTGGTTCTGAACTGAGGGCTGTCCTGTACAAGGTAATGGTCACTTATGCCTTTAGGTTAGCCAGGGTCAGAGCGGTCACTCTATGTGGGGTGGAGGCACGGCGGTGGAGTGTGTTCACTCAGTTGTAGCAAGGAGGAGTTGCTGCAAAGGGATCATTCTTTGACAAAAAGCAAAGTTTGAAGGAGAAATTTATTATTTCAAATAAAAATCATTATTTCTAACCTTGCCAATGTCTGGACTATATTTTCTTTTCATTTTGCAACTCATTTGATAAATAAAAGAATGAGTGGAAAACACAATTGTCTGGGTGACCCAAACTTTTGAACAGCTGTGTGTGTGTGATTATATAAAATCATTAAGGCCTCACAAAATATTTCCTTAAGGGGTGTTCCCATGAATAAAGTTCATTTTAATCAATAGTTCATGAAATAATAATTTCCACAATTGGATGTGTTTTATAATAATAAAAAAAAAATGTTCCTGTGCGGAGATAATGTTATAAATGTGCCCCTACTATGTACAGTTTCACTTTTGTTTCAGACCATGCATGGAACATGGTCTGGTGATACCACATCGTATTGTGAAGCGCTGCGGAATATGTTGCCGCTATATAAATAAAAATTATTATTATCATCTCCTGGGCAGGGGAGGAAGGAAGGAGAATATACAGACATTACAGCACAGGATCACAAGCGATTCTTTTATGAGGTAAAACATTTCTCTGCCCATTTGTAAAAAAAAGGTTTTACCTCAGAATTATTTGTGATCCCATGCTGTAATGTCTACACACTTTGGTTCGATCCTGGGCAGGGAAGGACGAAAAAGAGAATTTTGTTTACTTACCGTAAATTCTTTTTTCTAGAATCATCAATGGGAGACCCAGACAATGGGGTTTAGGGCACTGCCCTCCGGAGGCCACACTAGGTACTACAAGTTTGTAGTAACCGCCCCCTCCGCTTATAAACCCCTACCGCAGGAGATATCCTCAGTTTGGTCCATAAGCTGCGAGGAGGCAAACCACACCCGAACCATCGGGAAGACCGTGCACATACGGTCCAACAACCCGAAACAAACTGTCTCAACTGGGAACAGTCCAGAAGAACGTCCAACGGGACAACTGGGTGGGTGCTGGGTCTCCCATTGATGATTCTAGAAAAAAGAATTTACGGTAAGTAAACAAAATTCTCTTTTTTCTGATCATCATAATGGGAGACCCAGACAATGGGGATGTCCTAAAGCAAACCCCAGGGCGGGAAGAGGTCCTCAAAAGACGTTTAAATACACGGTCCCCCTTAAAGGTGGGCAACCGCCGCCTGGAGGACCCGTCTGCCCAAACTTGCATCCGCAGAGGCATGGGTATGCACCATATAGTGCTTAGAGAAGGTGTGGAGGCTGGACCAAGTGGCCACCTGACACACCTGTAGAGCTGAAGCGCGATGTCGCAAAGCCCAGGAGGCACCGACGGCTCTGGTCGAGTGCGCCTTCAATCCCACCGGGAGAGGCACGCCAGTAGAACGGTAAGCCTCTTGAATGGGCGCCTTGATCCATCTGGCCAAGGTCGATTTTGACGCCGCGGACCCCTTACAGCGACCCGCCGTAAGGATGAACAGAGAGTCCGAACTCCGGAAGGAGGCAGTCCTGGACACATAAATGCGTACAGCCCTCACGAGATCCAGAGTGTGAAGGTCGCGCTCAATCCGATGAACGGGAGCGGGACAAAATGATGGGAGGACAATCTCTTGGTTCAGGTGGAAGGTGGAAACCACCTTCGGCAAAAATTCTGCCCGCGGGCGCAACACCACTTTGTCCTGGTGGATCACCAGAAAAGGTGACTTGCACGACAGTGCAGCCAATTCCGAAATACGTCTCAGAGACGTAATTGCCACCAGAAAAAACACTTTCTGGGAAAGTCGAGAGAGGGAAACTTCCCTCAGTGGCTCGAACGGCGGTTTCTGCAGAGCCGCCAGGACCATGTTAAGATCCCAAGGGTCCAGTGGTCGCCTGTATGGCGGAACCACCCGAGACACCCCCTGCATAAAATGACGGACTTTTGGAAGTAGCGCCAAGCGCCTGTCAAACAGCACAGAAAGAGCTGATACTTGACCCTTCAGGGAGCTGAGGGACAAGCCCACCTCCAAGCCCGACTGTAGAAAAGACAACAGAGTCGGAATCGACAAAGGCCACGGTGACCGTCCACCGGAGGTACACCAGGAGAAGAAGATTTTCCACGTTCTGTGGTATATCTTCCGAGACACGGACTTCCTAGCCCGTGTCATGGTGTCAACCACCGAAGGGGAGAACCCCCGTGAGGTCAAAAGCCAGGTCTCAAGAGCCATGCAGTCAATCTGAGGGCCCTGGAATTGAGGTGGAAGAAGGGGCCTTGCGCGAGAAGATCTGGTCGTTCTGGAAGAGCCCACCAGTTCCCGCCTGACATTTGCCACAGATCCGGATACCAGGATCTCCTGGGCCAATCCGGTGCCACTAGAATGGCTTCGTGGCATTCCGTCCTGATCTTCCACAGGACCTTGGGAATCAACGCCAGAGGTGGGAACACATATGGGAGCTGAAACCTGGACCAATGCAGAATCAGAGCATCCGCCCCAGAGACTGCGGGTCCCACGATCTCGCCATGTATTGTGGCACCTGATGATTCAGCCGCGAGGCCATCAGGTCCACGTCCGGGGTGCCCCATCTGCTGCAGATGTCCCTGAAGACGTCCGGATGAAGAGACCATTCTCCGGCGTCCATCCCCTGTCGGCTTAGGTAGTCGGCCTCCCAGTTCTCGACCCCTGGGATATGAACTGCGGAGATCAGGCAGTCGTTGTCCTCCACCCAGGATAGAATGCGGTGGACTTCGGCGAGGGCCTGAGCACTTCTGGTCCCTCCCTGATGATTTATGTAGGCGACGGCCGTCGCATTGTCGGACTGAACCCGAATGGGTCGCCCTGACAGGAACGTCTGAAACACCAGAAGCGCCAGATAGACCGCCTTGATCTCCAGCACGTTGATTTGCAACGCCGACTCCGACTGCGTCCAGAGGCCTTGAGCCCTGTGGTGTAAGAACACCGCACCCCAGCCCTTGAGGCTGGCGTCGGTGGTCACCACTAACCATGACGGTTTGAGGAAGGACCGGCCCCGTGACAGGTGACATGGCTGGAGCCACCACTGCAGGGAATCCCTGGTCGGTTGGGAAAGGACCACCAGCCGATCCAGAGAGGACGTCCTCTTGTCCCATCTGCGGAGGATTTCCAGCTGTAGAGGACGGAGGCGAAATTGTGCGAAAGGCACCGCCTCTATGGCTGCCACCATGCGCCCCACCAGCTTCATCAAACCCCGCAGGGATGAGTGCGGTGACAGGATGAGATCGTGCACTCCCGATTGGATGGCCAGCTGTTTGGCTCGCGGCAGAGACACCAGAGCTGAGTCTGTGTGGAAGTCCATGCCCAGATATGTCAGTGACTGGGTCGGAACCAGGGTTGATTTCTGAATATTGAGAAGCCACCCAAACTGTTCCAGAGACTGCATGGTCACCTCCAGGCTTTGCCGACAAAGGTGTTCCGATGGCGCCCTGACCAGCAGGTCGTCTAGATAGGGTATGACGGCATGTCCCTGCACGTGTAGGAGTGCCATCATAGAGGCCATCACTTTCGTGAACACCCGCGGTGCCGAGGCCAACCCGAAAGGCAGCGCCACGAACTGGAAGTGTTCGTCCCCCACTGCGAATCGTAACCAGCGCTGATGAGCCGGCGCAATGGGTACGTGAAGGTAAGCATCCCTGATGTCTATTGACGCTAGGAAGTCTCCCTGCGACACAGCCGCGATCACGGAGCGCAGGGATTCCATGTGGAACTTCCGAACCAACACGTGACGGTTGAACAACTTGAGGTCCAGAACCGGGCGAAACGAGCCGTCCTTCTTCGGGACAATAAAGAGGTTGGAGTAAAAACCCCGGAACCTCTCCTCAGAAGGCACTGGGACCACTACTCCGTCCCTGCGGAGTCCCTCCAACACCAGGTGAAAAGCCTGAGCCTTTTCTGGGGATGGGACAGACCGATGGAATCGGTGCGCCGGCCGCGACGTCAGCTCTATCCTGTAGCCGCGCGAGACTACGTCTCGGACCCACTGATCTTGAACGTGGAGTAACCACCTGTCCTGAAATCGGGACAGGCGGCCCCCCACCTGCGGGGGCGGCAGGACGAAGGAGCGAGTCATGCGGAAGTGGGTTTGGGGGTGGCAGCCGCCGCCCCCGTCGGCTTCTTCTGGTGACCCTTGGGGCGCCACTGAGTAGAGGATTTGCCCCCTCTGTCCGTGCGAGCGGACGATGCCGAGGACTGCGAGCTGGAGCGAAAGGACCACTGTTTAGGGTTCCTTTTGACGGTATACCTTGGCTTAGGCTTATTCTGTGGGATCTTAGACTCCGCAGAATCCTTTATCAGCTTGTCCAGCTCGGTTCCAAAGAGCCTGTCACCAGAGAATGGAAGATTTTGCAGAATCTTCTTCGATGTGGCATCTGAGTCCCAGAGACGCAGCCACAATAACCTGCGGATCGCAACTGCATTGGCCGAGGCCACAGCAGAGCGGTTGGCAGTCTCCAAGGCAGCCGTCCTGGCGTAGTCCGCGTAGGCCCGAGCCCTATCGGTAAGCGCCAGGACTTCTGAGTCGGACCCCGCCAGGTCAGCGATACCATCCAAACAGGCGGTGATCGCCTGCAGGGTCCAGACCGTGGCAAAATTGGGGGCGAATGAAGACCCCACAGCCTCATAGGAAGACTTGGCGAGTTGTTCGACCTGTCTATCCGTCGCGTCCTTCAACGAGGAGCTATCAGAGGCAGAGAAAAGGGAGCGCGCAGCAATCCTGGTCATGGAAGCGTCCACCTTCGGGGACTGCGACCACTCCTGAAGCACCTCCTGGGGGAAGGGGAAGCGAGGGTCCTTAGATTTGCGGACATAACGCCGCCCAGGATGACACCTGGGTGCTCTGACCACCCTTCCGAAATTAGTGTGGTCCATAAAGGAGGCACGTGGTCGAGCCTCCGGCTGCAACCATTGATACACCTCCTTCGGATGGAGTGCAACCTCCTCAGGGGGTGCCACGAGATGCAATGTCTCGTTGATGGAGGATACCAGGTCCTCCACCCCGTCTGGTGGCCCACCGTCGGACACAGACTCGAGAACAGTCCCACCATCATCCTCGTCACTATCGGAGTGACGCTCCTCCGCAGAGAGGGTCTGGATCTCGGGGGATTCATCTCGGCGAGCCCGCTTAAGGGGTCTCGCGACTGGACCGGGGGACACCCGGGGATAACTTGAAGGAGCAGCTGGGATGTCCAGTCTCCTCGTCAGTGCCTCAAGGGATTGCGACATGGAGGACAGCTTGGATAACACAGATTCGTTAATCTTATTCTGTGTTTCCCATGGCCCTGGGTTCACCTGAACCTAAGGGTACAGCACCGGAGCTGCAGCTTCTGCCGCTGCACTATCAATCCGGGCATCTGGGCGTCCGCAGTCATTGCAGGACCCCCAACCAGCGTCCCGTTGCACGTAGCGCAGGTAGTGGTTGTAGTGCCTACCTTAGCAGCACCCTTCCTTGCTGAGGACATACCGACAGCAGGGGAATAAGCCAATCTGAAAACCGGTACACCGGTGGCTTACCGACCGCTAATGCGGTGGAGAGGAGCGGCGCGTGTGTGGCCTCCGAAAGGGCTCTGCAAGGTCTCCCCGGGAGCGCAGCAGTGCCCTCGACCAGTCCCAGTAGGGAAGTGAGGAGAAGATGGCCGCTGCAGAAAAAAACCCGGGAAAGCACACACACACGCCCAGCGTGACGTCACCGCATGGGCTGCTCCTCATCTCTCCAGGCAGCCATCTTAAGAAATCCGGCGCCGGAGCCCGCAGCGCGGGAGATAGAGTGTAAGCACCATACCCAGGGCTCAGACAAAATCTGCGGCCCACAGCCTCAGCCCCTGTGACACACAGGGCGGTCAGCCAGGGTGACCCCAGCACAGGGAAACACCGCCAGACCCGCGGACCCCGAGGGTGCGCGCGGTCTGAGTGTCATGAACACACAGTGTCAGACACTACCCCCAGGCACACAGGAGACACACGGAGTACCTCAGTGCCGGTCCGGTCTGTAAGCACCATTCAGGGAGGCCTCGGACGGGGGTGCAGCACCAGTCCGGTCTGTAAGCACCATTTAGGGAGGCCTCGGACTGGGCTGGCTCCAGTCCGGTCTGTAAGCACCATTTAGGGAGGCCTCGGACGGAGCGGAGCTGTGCAAGGCTCCTGGCTCCCACTTCACCAGAGTCCCCGGGGGGATGGGAAGGAGCGCGGTAGCGTACCGGGAGGGCACGAAGTGCCCAGGCTCAGGGCCCTCCGGTACCTCGACCTGCGTGTTCCCGAGGGTGAGCAGGGAGACTGCCGAAAGTCCCCGACCGGGACCTTCCAATCTTCAGACGCCATCACGTAAGCTGTGAGAATGCTGTGATGTGCAAGCAAAGCGTGTGATCCTCCGAGCACACTAAGGTTAAAAACTGAGGATATCTCCTGCGGTAGGGGTTTATAAGCGGAGGGGGCGGTTACTACAAACTTGTAGTACCTAGTGTGGCCTCCGGAGGGCAGTGCCCTAAACCCCATTGTCTGGGTCTCCCATTATGATGATCAGAAAATAATGTTCAATGCACGGTCAGAAGAAAAAACAAAACTGTCCGTAGTGGGGGCACATTTATAAGATCTCAGCACAGGAACATTTTGTTTTAAACATCCAATTGTGGAAATAATTTTAATCAATAGATCTTGGAATAATAAACTTTGTTTGTGGGGAAACCCCTTTAACACTATCCACTCAAATGTAGAGAAAGTCGGGCACAATCATCTGTAACTCGCTAATATACCGTAACCCACAAAGTGTGCGACTCCTATGCACGGCGGTGTATGTGTGCGTTTTAGCAGACAGTCTTGTATAGCGATTTAGAAAAGAAACACGGCACTCACCAAAGGTAGAATCTTCTAGTCTGGCCAGACTAGCTTGGTCCGTAGAAGCAGAGAGTCGCGCTGCGAAACGGGGAACCGTCACAGAGTCTCAGCACCCCCTTCCCTCCCTGCGTGCTCGTCTGTGCCTAATCGCATGGAATAAAAGTCTTGAAGATTCTACCTTTGGTGAGTGCCGTGTTTCTTTTCTAAATCCCTTTAACACTATATTTTGCCTGCTCCACCTGTAAAAAGAAAGTTACCTACAGGTCAGACCTCCGCATTCTGCCCCAACCCCTGCACCACTGACATACAGGTCTCTCGGGAGCCCTCCACCTCTCGCGAAATGAGCACACACTCCTCCGGACTAGGCTGCAGCTCTAGCTCAGTCTAACCAACCTGACCAAGGTCTCCCAGGTTCAGGCTCTACAACATCTACCCTCAGCTTCAGGAGGACTCCTCTCCAGAACAGACGCTGCTTCCAGATTTTCTGTATTGATTTGTCAATGGGAGTCACAAGCTCAACTCTTTCCGTGCACCGCCAAGGATTCCTGCTTTCTAAATTTGCAAAACTATCACGGTGAGCTGATAAGTTTTATCATTTTTCAAGACACTGTATATGACATTTGCAAAAATAAAACAAAAAGGAATAATGATAATGTCTCAATAAGAGGGAACCACAGAAAAGGAGGACCAAAACAGATAAAAGGCTACAAACTTTATTTATAAATATCATATAAAAATAGACAAGAAACTGTGCAAAAACAAACTGGCCATGGTAAGGGTAGCTAGAGATTGATGACAGCTACCCAGAGACATAAGGAATTGCACAAGTCCCAAAGGTCTCCAGACCACAAAGATCTAGCACATATATAGTAGAAAAGACTGCAATCCCAAAACAGAGGAAAACAGGGAATTTCATACAAAAGTGTCCAGCGAGGGAAGTCCAGTGTTTAGTTTTAAAATATGTCTTTATTCCAACAATTAAAAACTTCACATTAGTTTAGCAATACTGGAATGAATGGGTCACTCCTGGATGGCTAAGCTAATGTGAAGCTTTTAATTGTTGGAATAAAGACATATTTTAAAACTAAACACTGGACTTCCCTCGCTGGACACTTCTTTGTATGCTATTGTTGGAGCCTGTATCTTGGGTGTGTCCTTTCGAAGTTGTCAGTTCTATGGTGCAGGCGTCATTCTGACAACTGGGGAGCTGCCTTTTCCATTTTTTTCCCCTACCCTGCATTTTTTCCATGACAGGAAATTTAAACCAATGTGACAACTGCAAGCCGCCATCTACCATACAGATCATGAATAACTAAGTACTTTGGGCCATGGTGTATGCAATGTACACAACCAGGTGACACCGGGGAGCCGAGCGCAACTCATGCATAAGACATTGTCAAGTTCAGAACAGAAAACCTACCCACAGTGACATGACATGAGTCCTATGGGCCCCGATGCAAGATTAAGAA
This sequence comes from Allobates femoralis, assembly GCA_033576535.1. Lineage (NCBI taxonomy): Eukaryota > Metazoa > Chordata > Amphibia > Anura > Aromobatidae > Allobates > Allobates femoralis. The sequence goes on from JARQOC010000002.1 coordinate 81,121,898, forward strand.
TATCTGTCTCCCATACTTCTGCCACTGTTCTCCAATGCTTTTAAAGTAAAATTAATCTCACCTTTCTCCACATGCATGACGTGCAGCGTCCTCTGTAGTCAGCTCAGAGGTAGTCAGGTGATATCGGCGTGCCTGCCATGGCGATGCACAATGCCAATACCTGGCACACTGACGTCAGCTGATAGCCTCCGATTGACCGTGGCATGTGTTGCATTGCAGAGACCTGACAGGTCTCTGTGAATATATTTCAGCTGAATGTGCGACTGCAATACTTATGCCCTTGCCTACAGACAAACCATATACAACAGTTCATAATTGGACTGTGACACAAATGTGTGAATCTGGCGTAAGGCTGCATGCACACGATCAGTATTTGCAGCGTTATCGACGTAAGTGAGCTGTGTCCATAACGCGTTGTACATTACAAGCACAATGGATGGCTTTACAGAAATACAGCTGCGTTCATATGCAGAGATCACCAACTTCTCGCTGAAGAGGATACACTGTCTCCTGATTGTCTGCAAATGCCTTAAGGGTATGTGCTCACAATCCGGAGGTACTGTGTCTGGAATGCAGTGCCTCCAGATCTGCAGGAATCGGCAGGTGAACACAGGGAGACTGTAGCTGCCCTGTACTCGCCATCTGTGACTTCTCTCTGCGTGCAGCTGATGGGCACCGCTTTAGACTCCGAAGCATGAAATGAACATGGTGCAGAGATGCAGAAGTCTGTATACCCACAATGCAGCTAACAATAAGCTTCAGTAAAGGTGAAGCATAGTGAGGATGGGATTTCTACAAATCCCATCCACCATACTGCTACTGTACAATGCAGCATTTTGACCACAGCAGCAAGATACTGCATCCAAAACGCTGCGTTCCCTGATCACGTGTATGCACCCTCAGTGTGTTTTGTAGATGGTTTAGAGAGTGTCTTACTAGAGTGAAAAATCTAATTGGAGATGGCTTCTTGAATACTGCCATGATGACTCAAGAGGAAAGATTATGTCTGTAGGATCCCATGTCTGATTCTATCACAATACCCTCATGAAACAAAGCAACAACAGCAACTGCTGATGTGCGAAAAAACTTGCAGTGTCACCCAATGCTTAGATCCAGAGTGGTCACCATGCGGCTGAGAACCGGATTCTTGTAATTTAATGAGCAAAGTTTATACGTAAGCAGCAGCTCAGATATTTACAAAACTGAATAATAAAGTCAGATTTGTTCCCCTCAGCATATAGCTATACATATTAATTTAAACTGCTCAGGAGTGGATTGTCTTCACAGCAGGATTATGTGATGGAGAATGGCTGCCAATACATGATGGAGGTTAAGACTGTGTAAAACAAAATGCAAACTGTGGCTACGGTGTTAAGGGGACGGCAGCTCCAGAACCAGGTTTATTACAAACAAAAAATTAGAATTATTATTTTACAGAGTGGTTGTTAATCCATGCACAGCAGGAAGTTGATAACATGAGGACATTATTGAACATTAAGGACCCAGGGATGATGAAGTGTACCTAGACCTTGTTGGTGACACTCCTCAGATTTGCCTGCACTTTTATAAGATTAAATACTTAAAATTCATAATACAGATTTCTCGAAAAAGAAAACCTCTATGGTACGAGACAGTCCTCTATTGGAATCACTTTATATCTTCTTTCAGCCCCGAAGAATCCGCTCTCGTGCTAGATAGTTGTCTTTCCTATGAAGAATCCTCTGTAGTTTGCGCCTCATCTTCTCCCTTTCTTCTTCAGATGTCTCGCTGTCTGATTTGCAGTTCTTAAACAGTCACTGATCTGCTGTTTCTTTATTTTCACAGTCGCCTGGTGAATAGGGAAAAAATGGTAATCAAGCAATAATTTAATTGTGAGGGCAGGTTTATTTGACAACACCAAGGTCACGTTGACATCTGGGCAGATTTCCAAATCCACTTTATCGCCAAACGTCATTCAACAACATTTTACCATCCATGGAAGCATCACCACCCCAATCTCTACCGTTGTGTATCACAGACGTGTGACATGATGGTGACATCACAAGCAGTGATGAGTGAAGCCGAATTGTTAAGTTCGGGGTCCTTATAGAACACCCAGTATTTGGGCACAAACCCCAAATACAGACTTCACTGAGAATTCCATGTCACTGTTTGGGTTCGGCTGGGAAGCTGTAAAAATAAGCAAAACAGTGATTAAAGCAGCAGCATATACTTAGCGAGGATATATCACTTCCGGAACCAGCTCATTAACCTCTGGTTTATTCACTAGACTCTACCTCCAACAGCCAATCACAGATGCCCACTCTTTATAACAGTGTCTGTGATTGGCTATTGCGCCCTCATCTATTTTGATGGAGTCTGATTAGTTTACATTGGCAACAAACCTGCTGTCATAGGGTTGTAAAAGTAAATAAATAAAAAAAAAGTTTGCATAGGGGGCGCCTGTATTTTTTGATGTTTATGTCAGTGCAGATAAAGCGGACAGATACGGGGGCTGCCACACACAGCTGCCTGGTTTTACCTTGGCTGGCAATCAAAAATACAATGGAACCCATTACTTTTGATTGCCAGCCAAGGTAAAACCAGGCAGCTGGGGGCTGGTATTTTCAGCATTGTGACAAACATAGTTATTGGGCCCCAAAACTAAAGAATAGCAGCCCGCAGCTGCCCAAGAAATTGGTGCATTCACGGCTCTTCCCGATGCCCTAGTGCGGTGACATCGGGGTGAAAAAGGTGGTAATGACAGCTGAATATTGACAGCTGTCATTAAGCCCTAGATTGGTAATGTCAGGCCTCTGTGACTCACTCATTATCAATCCGGTGAGCAAAAAGTTATAACACAGAAAAATCCTTTCTTTTAAATAAAACACAAAGAAAACCCTGTTTCATTAATTTATTAACCATAGCCTCTGATGATAATCCACAACAATGTCCAATGAAGCACACTCGGCTCTACCACATGTGAGTGGGGACATTAGTGTCCACTCACCGCAAGCAGTGCTCTAAAACTGAGCCATGGCTGTGTCCTCAAGTGAACTCTGACTGAGCAGTGGCTGCAAGCGGTAACATCGGATTGCTGCCGCAGTGAGCAGATATTAATGTCTCTGCTCACTGTATGTAGCAGAGCAGTGTGCGCTTCACTAGACATCGCTGTGGATTATAGTTATAGAGGTTTGACATTACCAGGGCATCAGGAGAATCCGGCCGGGTAAAGCGCCAGGTATTGGCGTTTCTAATGAATGCACCAACCTCTGGGGCGACTGTGGCCTGCTATTTTTTTAGACTGGTGGGCCCAATAACTATGGGCCTCACCACACTAAGAATTACAGCCACCAGCTGACAGGTTTTACATTGGCTGGCAGCCAAAAATAGGGAGTTCACACATTTTAATTGAAATGATTTGAAAAAAAAAAAAATAGGCTCCACTGTTTTTTAGATTGCAAGCAAAGGTAAAACCAGGCAACCCGTAGCTGGCTGATTTTTCTGCATTGAGAATCAAGCATGTTTGTTGCCAAAGACAACCAATAACAGATACCGGCACAATAGGTGAGAGCACAACAGCTAATAAGACGCAATCACAGAGTGTGGGTGGGCATCTGTGATTGGCTGCTGGAGGAGGAGTCCAGTGAATAAACTGGAGGATGATGAATGGACCCCGAACCGGTGTTAGAAGAGTGCGGTCCTTGGTAAGTATAATGTTGCCGCGTTAATCACTGTTTTGCTTTGCCTCCTAGTCATCATTTTATAACTGTTAAGTCCAGGTTCAGGCTATAATGTTCGGGTTGAGTCCGGTCCAGAATTCAGACTTTAAAAATAAAAAGTCTGGCCGGATCCTCCGAAGTTTGAAAATCTGCAGGTTCACCCATCTCCAAACACAAGGCACCATTAGTCAGTTGTATCTCCTCCTGCATAAAGGAGACAAAAAGTATCTAACAGACGACAACCATGATGCTTGGATACTTGCCTGTAGCTTGGATTCATTTTCCTCTATCTGCATGATCTGCGTTTGTAGGATGATTATTTCTTCCTGTAAAGAATAGATAAGTGTGATGAGCCGCTGTGATGTTATCAGCAAGCCGTATAGTTAGGCCCCTCTCACATCAGCGGTTATTTCAAATTGCAGCAGATCCGGCACACTTGCGGCAACCCGATGCATTGTCAATGGGGCTTGCTGCAGGTGCAGCAAGTGCGGTTTTGCCACAATCCGGCACTTGCGGTCGCGCAAAAAAACGCGTCTGACCGAATTTTTTTTTGTGGCCGCTGCTGCCGCAAGCCCCATAGAGAATGCATGGGGCTTGCCGCAAGTGCAGCAGTTAGGTGGCAGATGCAGTTTTCTGTCCGGAGCTGCCGGATTCGGGCAGAAATGCATATGTGAAAGGGGCCTAAACAGGGAAAGAAAACTAAAAAATAAGTCCATACATCTTAATCATAAAACGGTCATCACCTAAGAAGTACAGTTGTCAGTAATGGTGTAAAGGGGAAGAGCAAAACTCAAATAGCATCACAAGGTTCCAATCATAGGAAACTTCTGGTGCAGATTTTTCTGTATACGTGCCAAGATATACTGTATTTCACAAATGAAAGATTAAAAACTTATCCTCGTTTTGACTGGACTTTGAAAACCAGCAGTGTAAATAATGCTGAACAGAAATGTCACATGCTAGTGAGGTATGAACTTTGGGAATATAAACAGGATAGGACACTATTACTTAAAGAGCCGTTCATGCTGTCCTGTCAGCGTGCAGAATAGCAGTGGTAAAGTAATAGTGTGCATTGTTGATGCAGAAGTTTTGTAGAACTTTATTGTACATCAGATAATGCAACAATGAGAACGCTGTACAGGAAGAGTGATATTCATGACGTGTGCGCTCCACCTGCCGTTAGATTCTCTAGATGTGCAAAGTTGATAGGGACATACACCAAAAGACCTATAACAGTAATCGCATCGAAAGGTGGTCCTACAAAGCATTGACTCAGAGGAGACTTGGAGGTGCATACGAATGCAAGTCACAAAATTCAGATTTTTTTTTTATTCAATAATTTTCATTGAATTTTAATCGCACAACAAAACAATTAAACCAAATCACCCCCAAACAGCCCATCCCGTCCCCCACCACCTAATATCTGTTTTCTCTGAAGTGGTGAAACCTATCTAAGGCCCCTTTCACACCAGCGTTTGTCCATATCCGAACAGAAAATCGCGGGGAAAAAAAAATGCAGCTGACCGTGTTTTTTTTCGCAGCTGCAACTGCCGAATCACAGCAATACGGCACTTTGCCTCAAGACCCATAGAGAATGCATGGGGCTTGCCGCAAGTGTAGCCGTTAGGCGGCAAATGCGGTTTTCTTCCAGATCTGCCGGATCCGGACAAACGCTGGTGTGAAAGGGGCCTTATAAACATTAAAATAACTCCTCATACAAGGGCATGGGAGATCACTTCTATCATTGGGTTTACATAACTTCAGTGGGTCAGAGAAAGACAAATTTTTCATTATTAAAAAGGGGATACGATCTCGAATCAGATCGAAGGGGGCAAGCCCTGACTCATTGAGCCCATAAAGCCTCATATTTACCAATTGTATATCTCTCACAATGAATACCCTTCCCCATTGTAAAAAGTCAATTGACTTGATCAACAAATTCTCATTTGGTAGGTGATAGTACCCGAATGTAATGTTGTGAGATAGGCTTTTGAGCCATATATAATAAACGCTCTACTGCTGTGTTGTGTGGTTCAGAAGCTTCGAGGTCTTCAGCATCAAAGAGAGAAAGATCAACATTCACAGTATAGATTCTATTTATCAGCGTAACCATTAGTGATGAGTGAGTAGTAAGATCCTCGGGTTCGGATAGGTCTAACCGAATACTTTGAACAAGTAACAAATTCAATGCAAGTCAATGGGTAACTCACTTGGATCAGAATACTGGAACCGTTCAAAGTATTTGGTTAGGCTGCTTTCACACTGCGATTTTATGCAATCCGTGGCTGTCCGTTTTAAAACGGACAGCCTCGGATCAGATTTGGCCATGTATTCCTATGGACAACGGATCTCATCGGATTTGCCCTTAATGGCATCCAATTTGTGTAGGATCCAATTCTGTCCGATTTTTTGTTGTACTTAAAATCGGGAGACTGCTCAGATTTTGGGCACAGCGAACCAAATCGGACAGAATCGGATCAGACATCTGATCCACCAAATAACATGGTGGCCTATGGAGCACGGGTCCGGGTAAACATTGGATCGTTTCCCGGAGCATGCCAAGTACACTAAAACTGCTCTGTTCCCCTGTAATTTCACTTCCACAATGTACATGTATATACATTGTGGAAGTGAAATGAACTAACAAAGGGTTAAAAATAATAATAATAAAAAAAAAACATCCTTAACTCTCCGGCGCGTGTCCCGCGCCATCTAGGCTCCCGGGCTTAAGGACCGGGCGGGGTGGGGCTACCCGATCAGTTGATCAGTCACATGACCACATCAGCTGAGTGGTTTAAACCCGCACCTGCCAAAACCGATTGGCGGGCGGGAGATTTAAACCGCTCAGCTGGTGCGGTCATGTGACCGATCAGCTGATCGGGTAGCCCCGCCTGGTCCTTAATTCCCGGGAGCCTAGACTGCGCGGGACACACACCGGAGAGGTGAGGATGTTTTTTTTTTTTAACCCTTGGTTCACTCCTGCAATGCATGTATATACATTGCGGGAGAGCAAGTGCCCGGCTTGCCTGCACTTTGCAGGCTCTGGCTTTTGTGTGTCCGGAATTCTGGGTCCATATGCAGGGCAGACAGCCAAGTCCACTGACTCGCCTGGCAGTACAGCCAAGCACCACGAGCTAACACTATGAACGAAAGTATAGGCCCTGCAAGGAGACTTTGTGTGTTGATAGCGGCCCTAACACGAAGATCCATTGCGATGTAAGCCGTTTGAATTTTTTGAGGGAGGAGACTATACTTGACAGCTGGAGAGGACTGTTGGTTCTGATGAATGGGGGCTTGCGCCGAATACTCGATTGAAACCCATGAAGTAAATGACGTGCGCCGAGATCAGCAAGAGAGAAAAGGCAAGGATAGAGATCCTGACAACCTTAGTGATTACTCGTATGGTGCTACGAGTAACTGCCCCTGCTATGCCAGGTTAAGATCTAAAGAACCGTTTGATCTCGGGTGTCATGCAGCTGCCCTGCTGGATAGCAGTCAGGGCGTTCTGTCTTTGTTGCGAGATGAACAAGAGAAAAAAGCCAAACTTACCAAACTGTTTCGTGGAGGACTCGGATCCAGCAAGGCTGGGAGAGAAAACTCAACCAATTTTGATTACCTCATGTGTGGGCATCAGAGACCTCGATGGAGTTGCGAATGTATATCTGTTGTAGCTCACCAGAGAGCATGAGTGAAGGGGCTCTGCGACTGGCTGTGGTTGGACTGATCTCCGGAGGAGTATGTGGGACTACTTGATCATCCTCTGTCAAAGAGAGAGTTAAAAAGGCGACAGACAGGCGTGGATACTGACGCAGAGACTGCAGACTATCCTGTGATACAAGTGTAGCTGAGACCAACCCATAATGGGGCTGTCCACTTATGTTTAATTAGATAACAGGTAACAAATACAACATTGGCAGGTCGGATTCTTTGCTTGAAAACAAAGTGGGTAAAAAGTCTGCACCACTCCACATATCTGTGATATACCTATGTGATATAGTAGCTAGAGGTCTGACTGGCTAGACAGCGGGCAGATTCCACACCGCAGTGAACACATCGATACCGAGGTGGGACTGGCCCAGAGACAGAGAAGAGAGTCTCCAACTGCTGGGTTCGACAGCCATAGCGGATGGAACCCCGAAACCACTGCAGACAAGATGCGGCATAGGAAACATCGGTCCACTGAGATGCGGACCAGATCCCAGAGGCCGCTGGAGTAGACTGCCATTATCAATGAGGTAAGAATCTATTGCAGATAGGCAGATTCTGTAGGCTGACATGTTGCTGTGGTGCAGAACCTGTAATCCTCATAGTTAAGGATATCTGGAGATCGGGTTTCCTGCAGTTTTTGTAAATCGGCGGAGCCCATAAACTAAACAGGTATAAACACTAGACAGCGGAGTAGATTCCAAAAAGTCCCACCAAATCAAACAGGTGGAGGATGCATGGCAGCCTTGGACACAGATAAAGGGGCTGATATTAAACTAAACTTGCAGGCAATAATGATAAACCATCCCGAACCCGGCACCTTCAGTGACACTAGATTATACCACCATACCATTCCAAACCTTGAGTAAGGTCTGCGGGCAAAGGCATAAGATGTAACGTCTAGAGATGCTGTGCACTGGGTAGTGGACAGGTCCCCTGGTCGTTGATGCAGGCAAGACACTGTGCACTAGGTAGTGAACAGGTATTGCGGTTATAGCTGCAGGCAAAGGCATGAAAACGTAATGTCTGGGGAGACTGTGCAGCAGACAGGTAGTGTGGTCATAGCTGCAGGCAAGACATATGTGAAATCTGGAAACGCTGTGCAGTAGGTAGCAGACAGGTACCGTGGCCATATTTGCAGGCAACAAAGCATAATGAGTGAAGTCTGGAGACATTGTGCAGTAGTCAGGTCCCGTGGCCATATTTGTAGGCAAAGGACATAATACGTGACGTCTGGAAACACTGTGCAGTAGACAGGACCCGTGGTCATATTTGTAGGCAAAGGGCATAATACTTGACGTCTGGAGACGCTGTGCACTAGACAATGTACAGGACCCGTGGTCATAGTTTTAGGTAAAAGGCAGAATACGTGATGTATGGAGATGCTGTGCACTAAACAGTGGACAAGTCCCGTGGCCATATTAGTAGGTAAAGAGCATAATACGTGACTTCTAGAGACGCTGTGCACAAGACAGTGGACAGGTCCCGTGGTCATATTTGTAGGTTAGAATAAATTCATCATCAGAACTTTGATTACTGCAGGTTTGTTGCAGGAGAGTAAAGGGTTAACACGGAAATCCTCTTCGCTATGCTGGAGCCGGAATGGGGAATAGCCACCAGCTGCTGGAACCAGGGCATATAGGGTTAACAGCCAGGGTAATAGCCTGCTGTTGCTGGAGCCTGTGAATAGCCTGTGGCTGGAGCCGGGGCGTATAGGGTTAACAGCCAGGGTAATAGCCTGCTGTTGCTGGAGCCTGTGAATAGCCTGCGGCTGGAGCCGGGGCGTATAGGGTTAACAGCCTTGCTAGAAGAAAGTGCGCGCAGGAGATCTCACTCCCTGCGAGAAGCGCGCAGAGCCCCGAGATGTGGGCCGGCCAGGGGCGTGCTAGGGGCGGAGCTGCACGGTACTAGGCCGCAAAGCCGGGGCTCGATTTGCGGGCCGCCAGCCGGAAGCATCGCCGCTAGTTGAGAACCCGCCTTGGACACACACCGTGGATACTCACCGCAGGTGTGTCCTGGCCGGGAAAGCCGCCGCAGAGGGAGTCCCGGGCCACGATACAAGTCTCCACACTGCTACCTGCTTGCTGCATGTCTCCTGGCACGCAGATGTTCTCCCCTGCAGACACAGCCTCTGGAGGGAGGAGGCCCAGTGAACCGGCTGTCTTCTTCCCCTGTGAGGGGAGAAGCTATGAGGGAAGGCACCATCATCCCAATCTGCCTCACTCCACAACCGGAGGGAGGGGGTGGTGGAATGAAGAACCTCCAGCTCTCAGTACACCCTGTAAGAAGGGATGCTGAGGTGAGGTCTTGGCACGGAGAGCTGGTCCCACCAGCTAGGCATCTGGGCACCCAAGGGGGACGACACCCCAAGGGTGTCCACAGAGCAGGTCCGGCAGTTGCTGTGGGCACTAAGAGGAAACACTAGAAGTGCCTCACAGATGCTGTATGAGGGTGAGCAGGGGGTCCCGTCGCCCCGTCCTTGTAAAAAAAAAAAAAAAAAAAAAAAAAAAAGAGAATTTTGTTACTTACCGTAAATTCTTTTTCTTCTAGCTCCTAATTGGGAGACCCAGACATTGGGTGCATAGCTTCTGCCTCCAGAGGACACACAAAGTACTACACTTAAAGCAAAAAGTGTAGCCCCTCCCCTACTGCTTACACACCCCCTGTAGGAGAAATCCCATCAGTTCGGTGCACAAGCAGGAAGGAGGATAAAACCCACACCAAGACTGAAAGGTCCGGCTATGAAGTATCGGCCGACAGAGCCATAAAAGCGACATGAATAACGCCAGCCACTTAAACAGAAAAACAAAGCCCAAAAGGCAACAGGGTGGGTGCTGGGTCTCCCAATTAGGAGCTAGAAGAAAAAGAATTTACAGTAAGTAAACAAAATTCTCTTTCTTTTTCGCTCCATTGGGAGACCCAGACATTGGGATGTCCAAAAGCGATCCCTGGGTGGGAGAAGACCCAAAGCGTGGCAGTAACAATCATAGGTGAGCGACCGCCGCCTGAAGGATCCGTCTGCCCACATTAGCGTCTGCAGAAGCATACGCATGAATCTGATAATGTTTCGCGAAGGAGTGTAGGCTGGACCAAGTGGCCGCCTGACACACCTGTTGTGCTGTGGCCTGGTGACTGAAGGCCCACAAGGCACCCACAGCTCTTGTCGAAAGCGCCTTAATCCCCGCAGGTAAGGGCGTAGCAGAGGAAAGGTAGGCCTCCTGGATAGGAGCCTTGATCCTGCAGGCCAAGGAGGAGTTGGAGGCCGACGCTCCTTTTTTCCGGCCTGTCGTGAGAACGAACAAGGCGTCCGTGCAGCGAAAAGAAGCCGTGCGGGTGACATAAAGCCTGACAGCCCTGACCAGGTCCAAAGTATGCAGAGACTTCTCATACTGGTGAACAGGAGTAGGACAAAGTCTTGATTCAGGTGAAATGGAGAAAGCACCTTGGGTAAGAACTTTGCCACAGGCCGGGGCCCCACTATATGCTGGTGAATCACCAGGAATGGAGACTTGCCAGACAGGGCTGCCCGCTCTGAAACTCTCCGAAGAGAGGTAATGGCCACCAGAAAGGCAACTTTCTGTGAAAGTCTGGAGAGGGACACCTCCCTCAGAGGTTCGAAAGGCGGCTTCTATAGCGCCGCAAGGACCAGATTAAGGTCCCAGGGGTCCAAAGGACGTCTGTAGGGCGGAACAATGTGACATGCCCCTTGCACAAACGTCCTAACTTGAGTGAGATTAGCCACACGTTTGTAGAATAACACGAATAGTGCAGAAATCTGTCCCTGAAGGGAACTAAGTAATAACCCTATCTGTGTAGACCCAATCCTGAATATAGAAAGGAAAGCAGGATTGGTACAGGGAAAGGCCAAGGGGAGTGCCCATTCGAGTGGCACCAGGAAAAGAAAATTTTCCAAGTCCTGCGGTAGATCTTTGCTGACTCAGGTTTCCTGGCCTGTATCATAGTCGCGGCAACCGCTGGAGGAATTCCCCGGGATGTCATCAGCCAGGATTTAAGAGGCACAAAGTCAAGCTGAGGGCCACAGAATTCTGGTGAAAGAACAGACCATGAGACAACAGGTCCAGACAATCTTGAAGCTTCCCCGGTTTCCCTGCCGTGAGCTGGCACAGGTCTGGGTACCAGGCAAGCCTGGGCCAGTCTGGGGCGATCAGTAGAGCGCGCCTGCATTCTGCCCTGATTTTGCGCAGGACTCTAGGCAACATTACCAACGGGGAAAACCCGTACGGGGGACGGACCTGAGATCAGTTCTGGACCAGTGAGTCTGCAGCCAAGGTCTGGTGATCCTGAAGCAGGGCCATGAAAACTGGAACCTGAGGCCATCAGGTTCACGTCCGGGGTTCCTCATCATCGGTTGCAGATGGTCTGAAAGACGTCTGGATGAAGGAACCATTCGCCCGAGTCCATGCCCTGGCGACTTCGGTCGTCGGCTTCCTAGTTGTCCCCTCCGGGGATGTGGACTGCCGAGATGGAAAAGTCGTTGTCCTCTACCCCTTGAAGGATACGTTTAACCTCGAGCAGTGCTGAGATGCTTCGAGTTCCTTCCTGGCGATGACATAGGAGACGCTATCGCGTTTGATGAAATCTGGATCTGTCTCCTGACAGGAACCGTTGGAAAGCTAAAAGCGTTAAGCAAATGGCCCTACTCTGCAGGACATTGATCCGGAGAATGGATTCCGACTCCGTCTAGGTGCCTTGAGCCCCGTGGTGGAGGAATACTGCGCCCCGGCCCGAGAGGCTGGCGGCCGTGGTCCCAACTGCCCATGAGAGGGGCAGAAAGGACCTCCCCCGTGACACACAGGGGTAGCAGACACCAATGAAGGGAGACCTTCGTCACTGCAGACAGGGAGACCTTCCTGTCGCGGGAAGATGGTGCTTGTCCCCACTGCGGAGGATCTGCAATCGCAGTGGCCGCAGGTGAAACTGCACGAAGCATACTGCTCCATGACCGCTACCATCTTCCCCAAGATGGACATCAGCCGCCCGAGAGAGACTGAGCGTGACCGAAGGTGTGAGCGGACTTCTGACAGAAGTGTCAGTTGTTTGTCCAGAGGCAGCTTGACTTAAGCTGAATAGTCATGAGACTCCATGCACTGGCACGTCAGAGTCTGAGCAGGAGAGCAGAGTGAGAGACTGAATTGGCATTGTTCCAGAGAAGATGCCTTGACCAGTAGGTCGTTCCAGTACGATATTACCGAAAGGCCTTGGGAGTGCAGGGCCGCGAGGACAGAACCACTAAAATGGTCGTCCTCCACCGTAAACCTCAGCCAACGCTGATTAGCGGGCGCCATGGGGACGAGCCGGTACGCCTCCTTGACGGCGATCGAAGCACGCAAGCGTTCGAGAGGAACAGAAACAACTACTCCATCTCGCCTCAAGGCATCCAGAGCCTGGTTAAAGGCTTGTGCCTTTGCTAGAGGAGGCGAGGAAGAGCTGATATAGTAGCCATGCGATATAACCGGAGAGCCTGTTCTTGACCGAAGATGCGGCTTGGAGAGGCGGATAGGCATGAGGAGGCCGTCACAGAGGCTGAGCCTCCTGCCGCTGAGTGCAGGCAATCTTGGAACGCCATGCAGAGTCACACCCTTAGCTTTAGTCAAAGCCAGTGGACTGAATCCTTTGGTGCACAGGTTTCCCAACCGTAGTGTGCGGCACGTAAGAGCTTACTCGCCAGAGGAGTCCTCCCAGCTGTTCCCAAAACAGCCTGTTACCAGCAAAAAGACAACCCCGTAAAGTACCTTTTTGGATGTGGGATCAACTAATCATATTCCGAGGCCATAGACCTGCGGATAGCCAGTGAGTAGCTGACGCTACCAAGATCGTCAAAGACGTTATGTAATGACCTCAGGCAAGAGAACCCCCGTAAGGGAGCGGATCCTTGCCGAGCAAGCAGACATGGCTGCCCTGCTCCTACAGCTGCGAAAGCTGAGGACAGTAGTTTCATAGATCGAGTTAACAAATAAATCAATCTGGCGGTCCGTAGCTCTGTCAGGGAAGAGCCGTTAGGCACGGGCACAACGGTCCGGGCTGCAAGTCTGGACCCGGAGGGTCCACCTTGTGGGAATGAGACCAACCATTGATCACTTCCGAGGAAGGAGATAGTAACGGCACTGCTGGTTCTCTTAGGATAGTGCTAGTCCAGGCCAGCCCTGGGCTTTGGACAGCATCTCCAAATTAGGGTGGTGGAAGCAACACACTGAGCCCTTTTAGGGAACCTAAATTGGTGCGTTTCCTGAAAAGGAATCCGGCTCCACCAGAGAAGGGGGAGCAGGTGGAACAACTATGTTGAAGAAGGAACAAGGTCATCCACCAGTGCGTCCCCCCACAGGGGCATTCAGTCAGCAAGAGCTCGGACTCTGAACCCTGACCCCCTGCTCATTGTCGACATCCTGAGTGTAATGCGAGGAGGAGGGGGAGGTAACCCCACGGGTCCGCGTAGCGGGCCGCGGACAGTGGCCTGAGGAAGAGTCCTCGGCTGTTTTCCGGGGCAGTCCAACTAGTGGGCGCGCAGCCCTGGACTTATGGAACCCTCCGGGAAGGGTCAGGCGTAGGGGGATCCTGTGAAGGACCCGGCCTAGACTCCTGAGAGAGGTCCCATGTGGGATCCTGTAAGGGACCCGGTCTGGGCATATATAGCCTAATATAACCTTAGGTAAGGCTTGGACAAGGGTTCCTGGAACCTCTGTCCAGACGGCGTCCTGGAGGGCCCTGCGGGAGGACAGCAGGGGGATCCACCTGGGACGAGGTGCTGGAGTGAGCCTGTGGCTCTGGGCTTGTCTCTGGCTGCGTGCAGGCAGAGGAGAGCATCCAGCAGGCAGCTAAGCCTTAATGAAGTGCAGGCTGCGACATGCGTGTGGCCGTTGGGGGTTATACTCCAAATGGCCCACATAGCTGTATAACTCTGGGGATCTCCAACAGGGGATGGCCACGCAAGGGGGCTCACAGCCGGAGTAACTGGTGTGGCCCGACCGCAGGACAGCGGAGTATCATCAGACCCCACTGTCCCTGGTCCCCCAGAAGCTGCAGAACCTCTCAGGGAACTGTAGCTGCTGAGCATATACCGGTAGAAAGCCAAGATGGCCGCCGGAGCCAGCAGAGGGGGAATGAAAAATGGGTGGACCGGCACAAAGTGCGGGAATCTTGGGCCCCATAGAAACTGAGAGGAAAGGGCTTCACCTAGGCAGCTGGGGATTGGCCCTCCATGCATCAGTATGGCCGCAGGGACGGCCCAAAACCCGCCCCTCTGCCTGAATGGCAGCCGGGGGCGGGCATTACGAAACTAGGCTGCAGGCGAAGCCGGGGCCTAAATTTGAGACCGTGCCCGACGTGCAGGCACGGTCGGCGCGGACGTCCGGCACGATCATCGGCCGACAGAGCTGACACCCTCAGAGGGGGTGTCGGAGACCAGCCCCAGGGGTCAGGTCCCCCACAGGGAACCGACGGCCCGAGCTGTAGCCGCTGCAGCAGCGCGGAGGTCCGGTGAAAAAAGGGTTACCTGCAGTGATCCCGGCAGCCAGCCCCGAAGGGAGATGTGCCGGACAACAACATAATACCCCACAGATAACTGGGACCTCGAGCATGTGGATGAATCCGGAGCCCAGGCTGCAGCAGCAGCAGCAATGCACAGATACAGGGTACCTCATTTGGTGCAGGGGCCGATCCCTGGGGGTCCACAACTCCGGCCAGCAGATCCCACAGGGGCTGTGGATGGAGTCTGAGCTCCAGATGACATTGGAGCCTATGACGATCCCACTTCTCCAGAGCCCCTAAGGGATGGAGAAGGAAAGCAGCATGAGGGCTCCTGCCCGTTGTACCCCATGGGTACCTCAACCGCCTCTGCCCAAGGGTGAGGAAGGAGACATGCTGGGGATCCATATGGATCCACTTTTCTTCCATCCGACACTCTCCAGGGAGAGTGAGAAAGACTAAAGTGAGAGTGGATGAGTGCAGAGTGTCCCTCCTTCAACACAAAGCTAAGAACTGATGGGATTTCTCCTAGAGGGGGTGTATAGGGAGTAGGGGAGGGGCTACACGTTTTGCTTTAAGTGTAGTACTTTGTGTGTCCTCCGGAGGCGGAAGCTATACACCCAATGTCTGGGTCTCCCAATGCAGCGAAAAAGAAAATAAAGAATCAAAAGTAAAAAGAAGAATAAAAAATATCAGATCGGCTCTGAACTCATGTCATGTCTACCTCCTGTAGAAACGAAGCTTAAACTGGCTGGCTGTCCCTCAGGACCGGGGGTGTATGAGCTAATTTTTTGTTTTTTATTTAACTTAGTATCGCCTCCTAGTGGCCGCTAGCATACACCCCATGGTCTGTGTCCCCCAATGAGGCGATAGAGAAATACGCATGGTAGTGCATACACAAAATGCATTGCATCCAATACTACAATATGCAAATACGATGCAGAAATTTCTGCAATCAAATACTCGAGTATACATACCCTTAGACCTCTAGCAAGTATCGAGGGTTCCAGGATTAGAATATGGAATGATACCTTATATAAAGCATGGACCATTTTTTAAAGTTAAAAGACTATCTTCACACTTATGGGAGTCTGGATGGGAGGCCACTCACCTCTAATGGCAGAAGTGAACACTGAACAGATGGAGATGTTAATACATCTGGAGAAAGTATGGGAAGAACCAAACCACATCATACCTTTAGCTGCTGTATTCTATTTTGCACCTCCTTGACGTCCTGCTCTGTTGACTCCACCTTCATAGCTAAGGATCTCAATAAAAGAACACAATGTTTAGCACCTTGTTAGGCATCAATGATAAGTATAAATATTAAGCATGGCAAGTGGCAGCCAGAAATCTAATTCCACATGCCAGAAGAACATGTTCTGGATATGCAGCCAAGTCCTTGATTATCTTTTCTCTGGTCTCCCAAAATTTTAAAGGGAATCTGTCAGCAAGATTTTGCTACTTCATCTGACAGCAACATAATATAGGCAAAGAAACTCTGAATCCAACGATGTATCACAATCAAATCATTTAGTTTTAAAAACACAGCAGAGCTGGTTTAGCTGCCCCCATCCACACCAGGATATCTCTCAAAAGAGGTGTCAATCACAGCAGGGCACATGTTGGATTGCCATGCGTGTGACAAAGTAGTCCAGTAATGGTAATCATCAGGTGATAAAGCCTTTAGTTTACGTAACAATAGCTCACAGACTGATGGAGGGCACAGTTGATTTTTGTTTTCTAATCCTTACAGCATGCTGTCCTCATCTTGCATGGCAAAAACCTGCTGATAGATTCCCTTTAAGATATGCGGTGTGAGATTATTTTTTAAGAAAAACTAAATAAAATTGTGCAAGGTAATATGTATTTAAGGAATGAAAAAAATTACAGCTAAGAAGAGAAACAAATACCAAACAGAAAATACAAATAATATGTATAAATATATATATTCATTATTACAGATAAAATAATACAATAATAAAAATGAGACCATGGGCATAACCAGCATGGGTAACATGCAAGAAAAAAAAAAAACAACATACAGATGGGAGAGGACCATGACAATAAAGACACATAAAGGGCACATGGACTATGTAATAAAGAAATAAAAAGAATTCTGTCGTCAGGCGAATTATGTTATCCAATTGGAAAGGGGTGTCTATGAAATGAGAGGGGTGCATAAAACATATGAAAGATTGTGGACTCCATGGCTGCAACATGAATGATGAGGCAAAAATATTTACGTTAGTTGTGGGGAAATGCTACCTGGACGTCTAGCTCATAATGTCTACTCTATTATGAAGCTCCATTTGTGAATATTGGCGGTTATTGTGAATCGGAAGTACTGTCTGAGGGGGGAGTTGGGGGGGTTGGGGAATGTGTGTTAACATTGAAAATGTGCAGTGGTGTTGTTCATAATGTGCTGTATTAATGATATACTAATAAAAATTCATCTGATTTAAAAAAATAAAGGAATAAAAAAAATTTAAAAAAAATCAGTATTTACAATTTACTAACGTAGAGAGATATACAGTGCCTACAAGTAGTATTCAACCCCCCTGCAGATTTAGGTGGTTTGATAAGATGCAAATAAGTTAGAGCCTTCAAACTGCAAACGAGAGTATGATTTATTAACAGAAGCATAAATCTTACAAGCCAAAAAGTTATGTTGCTCAGTTGAATTTTTATAAATTTTAAACATAAAATTGTGGGTCAATTATTATTGAACCCCTAGGTTTAATATTTTGTGGAATAACCCTTGTTTGCAATTACAGCTAATAATCGTCTTTTATAAAGACCTGATCAGGCCGGCACAGGTCTCTGGAGTTATCTTGGCCCACTCCTCCATGCAGATCTTCTCCAAGTTATCTGGGTTCTTTGGGTGTCTCATGTGGACTTTAATCTTGAGCTCCTTCCACAAGTTTTCAATTGGGTTAAGGTCAGGAGACTGACTAGGCCACTCCATCACCTTGATTTTTTCCCTCTTGAACCAGGCCTTGGTTTTCTTGGCTGTGTGCTTTGAGTCGTTGTCTTGTTGGAAGATGAAATTACAACCCATCTTAAGATCCTTGATGGAGGAGCGGAGGTTCTTGGCCAAAATCTCCAGGTAGGCCGTGCTATCCATCTTCCCATGGATGCGGACCAGATGGCCAGGCCCCTTGGCTGAGAAACAGCCCCACAGCATGATGCTGCCACCACCATGCTTGACTGTAGGGATGGTATTCTTGGGGTCGTATGCAGTGCCATCCAGTCTCCAAACGTCACGTGTGTGGTTGGCACCAAAGATCTCGATCTTGGTCTCATCAGACCATAGAACCTTGAACCAGTCTGTCTCAGAGTCCTCCAAGTGATCATGAGCAAACTGTAGACGAGCCTTGACATGACGCTTTGAAAGTAAAGGAACCTTACTTGACATGACGCTTTGAAAGTAAAGGAACCTTACGGGCTCGTCTGAAACAGAGACCATTGCGGTGGAGTACGTTACTTATGGTATTGACTGAAACCAATGTCCCCACTGCCATGAGATCTTCCCGGAGCTCCTTCCTTGTTGTCCTTGGGTTAGCCTTGACTCTTCGGACAAGCCTGGCCTCGGCACGGGAGGAAACTTTCAAAGGCTGTCCAGGCCGTGGAAGGCTAACAGGAGTTCCATAAGACTTCCACTTCCGGATGATGCTCCCAACAGTGGAGACAGGTAGGCCCAAACTCCTTGGAAAGGGTTTTGTACCCCTTGCCAGCCTTGTGACCCTCCACGATCTTGTCTCTGATGGCCTTGGAATGCTCCTTTGTCTTTCCCATGTTGACCATGTATGAGTGCTGTTCACAAGTTTGGGGAGGGTCTTAAATAGTCAGAAAAGGCTGGCAAAAGAGATAATTAATCCACACATGTGAAGCTCATTGTTATTTGTGCCTGAACTACTACTTTTTTTTTTAAATATCTTTTTTATTGATTTTTTCAAACAAGACATATTATGACATGACATAACAGAGATGATAACGAATGGCATTAATGAAAAATACAATCCAGTAAACCCTCTTCCGCCCTTTCCTTCATAACATTCCCCCAACCCTCCCCTCAAACAATATTATTCTTCACATTCATTACAATTGTTCGTTGTATGAAAATAGTGTTTGTCTCCAGTTGCCTTCTCTCCCTTCCGTGTGTATTAATTAGTTTAAAGAGTCACAACATTATGCAGCTCTGTGAGTAACTAAAATCCAATTATTCAGGATGGCTATATATTTCCTATTCTCCTATATCCTTAATGCTCCCAGCGTTCCTTTTAGATCCTCGTTAAGGTACCAGTTAGAGTGTCTGAACGGAGATACTGTCTGCTCCAGCTCCTCTCGCGACAATTTGCTTAATATAAAACTCTTCCATGTATTGAAGAATTTACTCGTCAATATATCTTTTTGTCTCTCAGCTTCCATTCTTTCTATTCTCATAGTCGCTTTTAAGACGTGGAGCAAGTCAGAGATCCCCGGACAGGTTGTAGACAACCAATCTCGAAGTAGTATCTTCTTACTTAGTAAGGCAATGATATGACATAGTCGTGCTTTAGTCCCTTTCCATTCGTCAGAAGTCGGAATATGAAGTAACCATGGTTTGGGGTCAATAGGTATTTCCTGACCCGTGATTTCTCTCACAACCCCTCTCACTAAGTCCCAAAAACTGACCACCTCTGGGCATGTCCATATTCCGTGTGTGAAGTCTGATCGATATAAGCCACATTTTGGACAATTTTGTAATCTCTCTGGGACAGTTGGTGTCGGGGCTATGTTGAATCCATAGATTGCTCTATGCATTACCCGAAACTGCGTGTCCCTCCACTTTTCATTGTGTATGAGTTTTCTAAATAGACTCCATCCCTCCAGAATCTCTTCTTCCCTCTCTTCCTCTGTTATTAGATGTCTCCATCCCTTAAATAGTTTTCTCGGCTCTATTACTGGGGACACTTCACGAAGAAAATTATATATGTATGAGATGTTTAATTGCGAGAGTTGGGTTTGTGTTAATTTGTCCCAGGGATTGGAGATGCATTCTTGTGTCACATCCTGTAATTTCTGTAGGACATGGTAGTGTAATTGTTTATATTGTATTAATTGGGTAAGTGGGAGCTCGAAGTGGACCATTACCTCAGATCCTGTCATCCATCTTTTCTCCCCTTTCTGTAGTAAGTCTCCCAGTTTCCTAATACCTTTTGCTCCCCATGTCCGAAATAAGGAGTTTTCTCTTCCTAGTTTAAAACTAATATGTGCCCAGGGGTTTAGATATTTGGATACCTTCCACGCCAAATGTAATTTTTTGCGGACGGCTTTCCAACACATGGCCGTGTCTCTAAAAAGCAGTGAATTCTTTATGTGTGGCGGGGTATCAGACCAGGATGCGTGGAGCAAACTGGCCAGGTCCCACGGCCGACAATATTCTTGCTCCACTTTATAGTTGGAGTGTTTGGAGGTGCCATTCAGCCAGTCCACTACATGTCTGGAGACAGGCCAGGTTATACCCCTTGATGTCTGGTAGGTTAAGACCTCCCTTTTCTTTAGGTAACATTAGTGTGGTTTGTTTAATCCTAGCTCTCTTGCCATTCCAAATAAATTTAGTGATAGCCCTGTTCAATTTCAACAGGTCGTCACGACGCAGGAGAATAGGGAGTGTTTGCATTGGGTATAATAACCGGGAGAAGCTGATCATTTTGACCAAATGGCAGCGTCCTAAAAGCGAGAGGGGCAGATTTCTCCATCTTTCCAGTTCTAACATTATTTTTCGTATTAATGGGTCATAATTGAGTGAGTATATTGCTGTTGGCGCTTTGCTCAAATGTACCCCCAGATATTTGATATGGTCATTTTTGATTGGGATTCCCAACGTTTTTTGCATATTGTCACCTGGCCCTGAATTCCTTCTGGAGACCCCTAAATTTAAGATTTCACACTTGTCCTTGTTAAGCGTGAAACCTGAGAAAGTGGCGTAAATCTCTAATTGATTTAAAAGGTATCGTAGATCTCTATTTGGGCGATTGAGATATAGGATTATATCGTCTGCAAATAATGCCGAATATAGAGGAGTGCGCCCGACTTTAATCCCCTCAAAAGCTTCTCCCCCATTAAGGTATCGTGATAAGGGCTCTATAGCTAGATTGAAAAGCAGTGGGGAGAGTGGACACCCCTGTCTTGTTCCCCTCTGCAATTGAAAGGAGTCTGAAAGGAAGCCAGGGGTGTACACCCTCGCCCGTGGGTTATGATATAAGGTGCTCAAGAACGTGCGAAAGGATCCCTGCATTCCCAGTGTGTCGAGCACTGTGTTTAACCAATCCCAATTAACGCTGTCGAATGCCTTTTCGGCATCCAACAAAAGCAAAGCTGGGGGGTCCTGTAGATATCCATTATAATTTTTGACTGAGTCCAGTGTCAGGATGGTTTTTCTAATATTACCCACTGCCGATCTACCCCTGACAAACCCGGACTGTTGTGGTTCAACAAGGCGTGGTAAAATTACCGCTAGTCGCTCCGCCATGAGTTTCGACAATATTTTCAGATCCTGGTCTATCAGGGATATGGGCCTATAGTTTGATGGGTCAGTTGGATCTTTTTCTCCTTTGGGCAATAACTTTATATAAGCTGTATTGGATGTGTCAGACAATTTCTCCCCTTCCAAGATAGCATTAAACAAAGACACTAGACATGGCGCAACCAGCTCCCTTAGCTCCTTGTAGTATTCTCCAGGGAAGCCGTCCGGACCCGGGGCTTTGTTATTCCCCAATTTATTTATGACCTCTAATGTTTCCTCCAGAGTAATTGGGCGATTTAATGCGGTTAGTTCATCTTCAGTAAGCACAGGCATTTCAATTCTCCGTAGCCATTCTCCACCCTTGTCTAGTCCCGTTGGCTTGGCTGTGTATAATTTGGAATAATATCTTCCCAACAGTGTATTTATCTTTTTTGGATCTGATGTATTATTCCCATACCCGGTCTTTAAGGATGTGATCGTGTTGTGTGGGCGCTTTCCTCTGGCTAGATTGGCCAAGATTTTTCCTGACTTGTCTCCAAATTTGTATAAATCCACCTCCCAGTGAGCTTTTCTAAGAATCTGTCTTGCCCAGGCCTCGTACTCCCTTTTCGTCCGCAACCACTTCTCTTTCGTCTTGTCGGTTGGTGTTGTCAAAAATTGAGTGTAGTCTTCCCTCAGCTCTCTACTACGTGTTTTAAATTGTTCCTGAGTTTTACGTTTCAGTGTGCGGGTATAGGCCATTATTTTTCCTCTCATCACTGCCTTGCTAGTTTCCCAGTATAACTGTGCATTCTTTATATGTTCCAAATTATCTAAGGAGAATTCTATCCACCATTCCTTCAAGAGCTTAGCGAAGTTTTCATCTTGTCGCAAGTAGGTCGGGAAACGCCATAAAAAGTCTGTGCCATGCGGGTAGAGATCCCTCACGGTCAGGGACACCGGGCTATGGTCGGATATGGCTAAGTTCTCTATGACTATGTCCTCCACTCTGTCCAGCATAGTGTCCCCCACATGAGCATGTCCAGCCTAGACCACGAATTATGTGGGTGAGAATAGTGCGTATATTCCCTTTCTTGCGGATGAAAAGCCCTCCAAGCGTCACAAAGGCCCGTATTATCTATCAGTTGGATCAACCCTCTTCCACTCCTATCTTGTGCGACATGATCCAAATCAGACCCTAAATGTTGATTTTTCTGCCTGTCTTCTCCTGGTGATATTACTGTATTAAAATCCCCTGCTAACACTTTATTTTTTTCACCGTCTGTCAATAACCTTTCTTCTACTTGCGTAAAAAATTTCACCCTCTCTGTATCTGAGTTGGGGGCATAAATATTGTATAGACTCAATCTACCCAACTGGCACTCAAGTGTTACATGTATCAGCCGACCGGCATCATCTCCTTCCTCCGTTATCAGTTTGTGGGAGAAAGCTTTATTGACCAGGACTAAGACCCCTGCTTTTTTCTCTACCGCTCCTGATCCCCAGATTGCTCCTACCCACAATTTTTGCATTCTAAAAAAATCATTCGCCGCAAGGTGAGTTTCCTGTAAAAAAGCGATATCTACATTCAATTTTTTTAAATGTCTGAGGATCATGGAACGTTTTTCCGGGGAACGTAACCCTTTAACATTCCATGTAATGATATTCACCATTATGAATGAGTAACAGTTGGATTAACACTGTGCAACGGACTCTTGTAGATTGTATAAGGAAGTACCACAAATCGTGGGAGAAAGGACAGCAGCAACTTTCATCAACTAATCTCAGTATAACCAAATCCCATAAGTTTTTCCCTGAGAGAAACAAAGGTTTTGCCAAAATTACCAAACTCCGCACCCCCTCATATTCCCCCCTCCCTCCCCTCCCCTTTAACCAACAACTCATGTGATAGACTTCCAAATTCTGATCAGGACACATCCTAACCGCTATCCCCTACCCAACGGCTAATTATTAATATATAATCTCTGCCATCCCGCTATTGATTTTGCGGGGGAACGTACAAAATTATTATTGTGCCTTCTGTCTCCCGGACTAAATCAGGATATGTGAAACACTGCATCAAACAAGAAGATATTGCTATAGTGGAACATTGTATAAATAGACATCGTCCCAGCCTACCGCATATAAAATATGATCAATACGGCCAAAAAGTAGGTGGCCATAGAGAAAAAAAAAAAAAGGGAAAAGAGAAATTATATATATCACCGGGTACATCCTTTTCTCCTTCTGGTGGGTACGACTTCAGTGGTCGAATTGATCCTGCGATTGTCCTTGGCCTTGGCAATTAACTCAATGGATTCTCGTTCTTCGACTTTTCAGTTTGTAACGTCTTTTTCCAGTCGTTCATGTGCAATCTCGATGATCCTCCTCTTCGTTCTGATTCTCCCGCTGTAGTTGATCTGAGTATTGTTGTTCTTCGGATGTTGTTGTTACACCAATCTCTCTTGCCGACCGAAGGGCTGACGACCTTTCATCAGGATGGGAGACCGGTCTACCAGATTTAGTACGTGACTCCTCCATGGTGCGATCTCGACGTGTGGGCGTGTGATCTCTCGCATTTTCTTTTCTCATTCCTTGTGGATCACGATCATTTTTCCCCGTGTTATTCTGCGTCAGCTGACGCATAGCGTCTTGTGGGTTATGGAATGTTCTGAGTCTGCCATCCGGGCCTCTGTATTTTAGGATTGCGGGGAATGACAGCTGAAATCGTATGTTACGTTTGTATAAAATACTGCAAGCTGGGCTAAATGCTTTTCTCCGCTTCGACACTTCCACAGAGTAGTCTCCATATAATCTGACCACATGGTTATGTATCAGTAGGGGGCGTCGTAGGCTCTTAAACGACTGGAGTAGCTGTTCTTTATCTCTGTAGTCTAAATATCTGACCACCACTTGGCGGGGTGATCCCTTTGCATTAGTGCTTTTGTTGTTGTCGTGGGTGTTTATTTGTGAATGACCAGATCTCTCCCGTGCATGAGCCGAGTTCTCCGGGGGTGTACCAACCCTGTGTGCCCTTTCAGCTCTATATTTGTGGGGGGAACCCCAAGGCGCGGGGTATATCTCTTTCACATAAGTCGATCAGTTCGTTATGCAGGATAGTTTCAGGGAGGCCTACTATCCTTAGGTTGTTACGCCTCGACCTATTTTCTAGATCTTCCAATTTGTCTTTATTATGCACAGATGCTACCATAAGATCTGCCACCTGAGACTCTAGCTGCATTATTCTGTCCTCAGAGTCTGATAATCTCTGCTCCAGCTCATCAAGTCTTTGAGAATGCTCTGCAGTTGTGGCTTGTATGCCTTGTAGAGCTTCTTGTATGGCCTCTTTAATCGTGCCCCTTAGCTCCTCAGCCAGATATGTTGATGCCTCCCTTGCTAATAGTTTGTAGTCTAGATGTGGTATGGTTTGAGGCACTATGTCTTCTCCTACATGCTGCTCAGTATGACACGTTTCCTGCCCCTTCTGTTTACCTCCTGATTCTGTGGCCCCAGCGTTTGGTATGGTGTCATCTTTCTTCCTTTTGTCCTCCTGCCTTGTGTCGCGCTGTCCCTCTTTGCTCTTCCCGCCGGGCGCCATCTTTTCTGCCCCCTTCGCCTGCGTGCTTGGAGATCGCGATTGATCTCTCGCGCCTCCCGAGCTCCGGAGCCACTTTTCCATCTTACCGGGCGTCGCCGGCATCGTTACTGACCTCCGCACGCTCATTTCTGATGGACTTGAGCGGTTCTGGCACGGTGCGGGTGTATGAAATCGCCGCGGGCAGCGGGAGCTTTCTCTCAGCCCTGCGTCCTCATTCAGGCCGGAACCGGAAGTCCTGAACTACTTCTTAATACTTTAGGGGGACCAAACAGAATGATGGTGGTTTGAGGGGTTGAATAATAAATGACCCTCTGAATTAACTTTTAACGCTTTAAAAAAAAAAAAATTTTTGTGGCACTGCATTTCCCACTTCCAGGCTGATCCAAATGTCACAATGCCAAGTTAATTCCGCATGTGTCAACCACCTAAATCTGCAGGGGGTTGAATACTACTTGTAGGCACTGTATTACCCACCCCAATAGGGGAACATGTACTCCATTTTTCAGACTATAAGACAAACTTATTCCCCAAAATTTTGAGGAAAATGGTGGGGCGTCTTACAGTCCAGATGTGCCTGGCTGTGGTAGTGATGGGGAGGAACAGCGGCACGGGGTCATAGGAAGCATGAGCCAGAATTGTGGCATATGTAAAAAGGAATCAGTCAGCAAAAAAAAAAAACCGCTATTAATCCACAGAAATGTGGTTAACAGAGTCGTAAAGCTGCCCGAGCTCAACAATGGACAGGAAAGTAACTTTATTCCTTCCGGCAGTCTCCAGTTTTCAGTCGTAGGGGTGTGGCTTCAGTCTCAGGGCAGTTCTCGACAATGCAGTGATTCATAACAGAGACGGCTGTCAGTCAATGCTGAGGCGTGATTGCAGCTGCCGCTTACTATGTACAGAGCAGTGACAAAGCCGGAGGCTGCAGGGAGAAAGTTAATTTAATACTGCTAGCCCAACTTTTAGAGCTAATTAAACCCATATCTGCAGGTTAATAGGCTTTATTTTTTAATTTCTCCCTCTCTTTTACATGAGATTTTCCCTTTACTTTGGCAAATCAGCTGCATTAGATGGGAACTCCAGGGAGATAACACTTTTTAGTACAGTCCCTGCCCTCCTACATGATGAAGCTGACCTGTCCACTGCAGTTCTACGATCTATAGATTGCTTATGAATCAATAAAATCGTATCTGCTCCTCAGCTCTCACCCCTCCATCAGGGGTCTGAGAAAATTAGCTTCATGCTGCTAGTGAGTTTAGGTGTGTTGGGGATATGGACCCTGGGAGCTCCAAGATCATCTTATATTCCCACCCCCTCACACTTCTGTATGAACAGGGGCGTGGCCGCATGCCCCATGCTCACACTACAATCTAGCCCCTGATATACCATCCTATGGTTCTCTTCTTGGCCTATGAAATGACAAAGAGGACTTTTACAAAATGGACATATAACCAGAACTGAAGGAAAAAGCTTATGTTACCACAACATTCTTTTTCTCTTATGTCATTTGTATTTTTTTGCAAACTTTACAGTTGAACATCTTATTAGTCTTGAAATGTAGATTGAATAATATATTCGCTTGTGTTCTTTAGGATCACTGTAGCGTCTTTTGTAGACCATGGCAGTGATGATCAATGCAGTGCTCTGCCTCTGCTCCTAGCCTGATAAATGTCAGTACACATTATGCACCACCATATCATTGTACAGCTGAGGATTATAGTGTGTATTTATAGATGCTTGGTGACATGATTTCTGTCTGAAGTGAGAACACTCCTGTTACATTACATAGGATGGTGTACCAGGGGCTGAACTGTAGTGTGAACATGGGTTCGGTGACCACGCCCCCTACCCATACAGAAGAGCGAGGGGTTGGGAAGGTAAGATGATCCTGGAGCCCCCAGGATCCACGCCGCCGACTCACTTACTCTTCTCACCAGCAGCATGAAGCTGATTTTCTCGGACCCCCGAGGGATGGGTGAGAGCTAAAGAGCAGGTATGATTTTATTGATTAATAAGTGATCAATAGATCCTAGAAACTGTAGTATACAGCTCAGCTTCATCATGTAGGAGGAAAGGGACAGTGCTAAAAAGTTCTCTCCCTGGAGTTCACCTTTAAGTTATTTTACCTCCTTTGATTTTCATCCAGACTTGTTCGGTCAGCAGCGTCCTGTTCACATTTGGCAAGTTGTTTCTTGGCTTCAGCTAGTTGGAGTCTTGTTTGCTGATGCGCATGTTGAATAGTCTTGGGGTTTAACTGTTTGAGCACATCATCAGGGGTGAGACTGGCCACTCCGGCCGGATCTTGCGTCCTGCTCAGCAGCGCTCTTCCAAGCTGCACGGTCCTTTCAAAGGAGACTTTCTAAAGGAAAAAAAGGATAGTTGTACAGGTATTTGAAGCAAGCAACTACTGTAGGGGGTGCGGATATCAAAAATAATGCAAAAGTGTACATTACCATCTTCTCAATGTCATCTTCAATCTTTGCTTTCTTGGCAAAGACCAATTCTTTTTCTTGATTTGCAGTAGCGAAATCTTGTTTTAATCGCAGTAATTTTTCTAAAGAAAAAAGAAAGATTTTTATGTACTCACCGTAAAATCTCTTTGTCTTAGCCTTTAATTGGGGGACACAGGACCATGGTTGTTATACTGCTGTCCATTAGGAGGCAAGACTATGCATTATCTGAAAAACTCCTCTGCAGTATACACCGCTGGCCGGCCATAGCCTTAACCAGTTTTTGCTTAGTAATAGGAGGCACACCTAAATTTTACTCTTCAATCACAGAAGAAGCAAAGTGGGTCTCTTAGAGACTCCCGGCATGGCTCCTTCCCGACCCCCCATTAGGGGGTCCCGGGTTGAGGTAGAGACCATCTCCCCCCATGCCGCTCCCTCCTCAGCATCTCTGGGTGCTCGGTTGAGGTCGCAGATGACCCCCTCCCTCCCCAATTCCTCTGGTTTCTGGGTTGAGGTGGAGGCGATGGAGAAGCCCTCTGATGGGACACCTGCACCCTCCCTAATCACCCCTTCTGGGGGCATTAGGTGAGACACCTCAGGTAGGGCCGACAGTGGTAGCAGATATGGCATCCACCTCAAGGAGTCAAGGATCGCACAACTGCTGCACTATCCAGGAGCCACAGCTGCGCTGCGGGCTTCTGATGGGACCAGGGCAGTGCAGGAAAGTCATGGCACATTCAGAGGCACAGGATCCCTGTGCCTCTGTACCAGCACAGCACCTACAGTTGTCCAGGGACACCCTCCAAGGGTCCTCCCTTTTGAGCTACAGCCCCTCCGCCACCCTGCCAAGGATCTGTAGAGGTCCGGATCAACTATGGCCCCTACCAGGACCTCCGCGCCGGCCTGGAGCCATTTTCAGCCTCAGCTTCCTAATTTAGGCCGCGACTTCGGCCTACACCGAAGCTGCCGCCTTTTCTCCACCCCCGGATGACTAATATGACACTGCACAGTGTCACAGAGGGGGGATTGCAGCTAAAGGGTGCGATTCTACTCAGCCTGCGCCCCTTTTCAGCTCTCCGCCCCCCTCCCTCATCTTCCCAGTGGCCATTACTGCTGCAGCACACACTGCAGCTCACAGTCACAGGACACAGAAAGCAGACTCGGATCAGGCCAGCCAGTCTCCGGGGGGACACAGGACACTGGACTTCGGTGCTGGACACTTGTGGGGCACACCGGTGTGGTAAGATCACAGCTGAGGCCCAATCATCTGGCTGTGACTCCATTTACTATAGAAGGCTCCTCTGCATAGACCTCCCTGTCCAGTCCCAGGCACTATGCCGGGCTCAAAGTCCAAGAGAACAGGGTTCAGGACCCGAAGGTTCAGGACTCTTATTATGCCTTCTGCATAGCCTGCAGGAACCCCCCTGCCCAGGAGCAGTACGTACCTCTAAAACCATAGAGGTTTATGGCACAGGTTCAGGAGCTGATCCCACTCTATGGGAGAAAATGCAGACTATGCATCTGCCTATGACAGCAGTGAGCCATCTCAGAGCACTTCTGTTTAACCATTTAAATGCCACTCAACCACTGGCAGCAGTAATTAAAGGCTGGTTAGGTGGATTTGTGGGGTCCCAATGTGTAACCTTTAGGAAACCATCATCACAGTGCTCCTAGTGATGCGACCAGATGTCATGACATGAAGCATTGAAGTATATGGCACAAGCTCAAGTCCCTGGATGACTTTAAAAAAAAAATAAACAAATGGTAATAAGTGCTTGGAAATATTTAGAAAATAAACATAAAAGTTTGCATCTTCTCCTTTGTTTTTTTTTGCCATTTCCTCTTGTTTTTGCGGTTTTACTGAAGAGCCTATTTTACTCGCGTTATTTTTAATTTTCAATGACTTCTTTTCTTTAACGCGTCCGCATTTTGTTCTGTTTTCTTTTAGTGCGGGAATGGAGCCATAAATCTAAGCCGCTTGCCCCCGGTCTTTTACTTACCCTTCGGCTTTTTCACTTCTTTTGATGACGTTCCGATCCCATGGCGCCATCTTGTGATCATAACTTTTGACTGTCCAGAAGTCAGAAGCTATATCACAAGCTCCCAATACAAGTCTTTGAGGGCCAGGAGGAGGAGAGGCGAGAAATGAGGCTCATATAGAGATGTATTGAATTGTGACCCTGCTGCGCTCCATGAAAAACTGGAGATACCAGCAGGTTACAAATCACAGGAGACCGGAGCGACGCTGGAAACACATGAAGCCCCTGGAAGGAGAGTATAAAGCAGGGGACTTAGATATAAAGAATCACTACAGAGAGCAATAATAAAGAATAAACCCGCTGGAGCGCCACTTTAAACTCCATGGAAAACGACAAATGTTTATAATGACTAAGGCGCTCTGACTTCACATTGGCTTCTATAAAGGGTAGAGAGACATTTCAGGCTGAAATCACCCTGAAGAACGGTCCAATTATTTTATTATTTTTTTAGTCAATCATTTGGCATTTTTGGAACGATGGAGCGTTTAAAGACACTTAAAAGCCTCAGCAGTTGAACAGTCGTTTGTACATAGAAATGTTTATGTTCATTGTTTCGAGCGTTTTCTGGGGGCTTTCCTCAGGTGGGTTTTCGGATAAGACCAGTCTGAAATAAACAATGTGCACCCACCCTGACGTGTGTCACAATATTCACCAATACACACTATAAATCCTTATAGATTGTGGTCTCCCTTATATAATCCGTAGTTTTGGTACCTTTATAACTTTAGCTTTCTCTTGACTTTCCAATTGCTTGAGGAATTCCAGGTCTTCACTCCGGCACTCGTACCCCGCCATGTTTTTTAGCACACCTGATATACGCATCTGATTTAGTCCTACATCACAAAGAGATCAATTGTTACAAGAAAGCATTGACATTTTCCAGAGGTATTACACATCTGTAGATCAATAGCAGACAAAAGAAAAAATCCACAACAAAAATCTCTTAAAGCTAATCTGCCAGCAGGTTTTTGCCACCCAATCTGAGAGTAGCATAAGGTAGGGCCAGAGATCCTGATTCCATCAATGTGTCACTTACTGAGCTACTCAGTGTAGTTTTGTTGAAATCACATTATAATCATTAGTGGACTACTTGCCCTCCTGCCAGGTAGTCCATCATGTTCATGAGCTGCTAAATCTGCAGCAGACAAAACATTAAGATAATCAAAATGACAGCAAGCAGCTCAGTAAGTGACACATCACTGGATTCAAGGTCTCCATCTCTACATTGTGCTGCTCTCAGATTAGATGGCAAAAACCTTGTTACAGATTCCCTTTATATTCAGACTTTTTTACCCGAGGAGAAATCAACGTCTAAAAACGGCTTTGGGGAAGAAAAAAAAAAAAAAAAAAAAAAAAAAAGGAGAGGGGGAGGTGATTGTTGTGATTTTGTTGTGATTTTGTAAAGTAACATTCTTTTTTGCACTATGTTGCATGTTTTCTCTGCAGTATTTCCTGTGCATTATAGTACAGGGTGTAGCAATAGATTTGTGACGTTTCTGTGGCGCCCTTGCGGCCAGGCTGCCACAACTGGTGCTGCATGTAATTAATATGTTGTGTCATGCCTGGAGATAAGTGGAGGCCACACTGCTGAGACACATCAACGCACACCCAACACATCCGCACTCCAATCAGAGTGTGCAGGGCGGAAGACACCCACCTTAGGGCAGTCTCCACCTGTTTGTTGGAGGGAGGAGTTAGGTGAAAGGGAAGGTGGCAAGTAGGAGAGCTCTAGTCAGAACAGTACAGCACAGTACAGAACCAAGGGCCAGGCAAGATTAATCTGTGGCCAGCTGTGGAAAGCTGTGCAGAAGAGCTAGCTGCAAGTAGGGGAACCAGCCCCCAACTCAGCCAGGGATCTTCAGGACCGGTCGTGAAGCTGGAGGTCACTGGGCTTAATGTCCAGTGGCTACCTTTGTGGACCTTCTCAAGGCTTACAGGGCTACAAAAGGGTCAGAGGACCAGAGTCGTCGCTCATAGGACCTGAGCTACCGGCCTGGCAGAGAACGGATCCATGGACACTGAGCAGAGGACTGGAGTACAATAGTGTCAGAACAGTGGGAAGTCAGCAGGAAGGCCTTATACCCTGTGTCTCAGCAAAGTGGACTCCAACTTGCTCTGGGTTGGCCAGGTTGCGCTCCTGGTCTACACTGTACCCCGGTTGGGCTGTAATCAACCAAGTCTGCAATAAAGGGTAAGAACTGCAAAGACTGTTGTATCATCTACTCCTTTCTGCGCCCATCTGCACTACAACCTTCATCCTCCTCTTCCTCTCCCACCATCCACTACATCACCTATCCTTCTACTCCTTCCAAGGGATTCACCCTGGCTGGAGACTGTATACCATCTGGCTGCTTCATCATCTCCCCTTGGAAGCTCCCTGCAGCCCTGGCCACCTAAGGTCAGAACTCCAGCTGGCATCACCAACTATTTCCCTTTAAATAGTCCCCTTTAACATGTACGGTCAGGGCCCCAGTTCTTGGGGGCCACCAATGTAAACTAATACACTGGGCCTACAGAGCGCTAAGTAACCCCTGATTGCGACATTTCTGCTACAAAACCTTGCCAAATAAAATTTTATTGGTAGTTACATATGCAAAGATATGATGATGCTTCTTTATTTCCCTCATGTGACATTATAAAAAAAAAGCAAGGTGCACTATATGGCAAGCTTATGTAAGTGAACGGACAACTTGTTGCAAGCAAATGTTGCCAAAGAATTCACGCCAAAAACTGCATCTTAGGATAGGATACATTTCTGTAAAGAAAAACAAACAAAAACACAAACTGGAATGCAAGTATATGTGTGTGTGCAACGTGTAGCTGTGTGTTGCACTATTGCAAATTATTTATTTGCGGGTATTTGCTCATTTTAGTTTATTTTCTTAGGTTTTGACATATTTACATCTAGCAAATTTTCTACAGATTTTTTCCCCCCAACATATCTACAGAAAAAGCGACATGAGGATTGCATTGCACAGAACAACATCCACGATGAATTCTATAAAATGTACAGACACGCGGAGGGTAAGAACCTCACCACGTCTTTATAAGGCTGGTTTCACACTGGCGTTCCTCTCCGCAGCGTTCTGTGGAGGGGAATCGCCATGTGAGCGCAGCCAGCGCAAGCCCCTATGTTTATAATGGGGACACACAGTGCTGCACTTGACTGCGCATGACCGTGCGTTCCCATTCACTGCAATATGCGATTTGTACGCAGGCGGATGCCCGCGCACAAATCACACACACTCGTACGCACCAGGGACGAGACATGTTGCATTCCTGGTGCGGACGAGAGTGTGTGATTTGTGCGCAGGCATCCGCCTGCATACAAATCACATATTGCAGTAAATGGGAGTGCACGGTCATGCGC
Organism: Allobates femoralis; assembly: GCA_033576535.1. NCBI lineage: Eukaryota > Metazoa > Chordata > Amphibia > Anura > Aromobatidae > Allobates > Allobates femoralis. The sequence continues at coordinate 81,154,730 of JARQOC010000002.1, forward strand.
AGTCAAGCGCAGCACCATGCGTCCCCATTATAAACATAGGGGCTTGCGCTGGCTGCGCTCACGTGGCGATTCCCCTCCGCAGAACGCTGCAAAGGGGAACGTCAGTGTGAAACCAGGCCTAAGGCTGGTTTCACACTAGTGTTTTGAAATCCGATGGTGTGCGTGTAAAACCTGCATGTCCCTGAAGTCCCACGGATTGTGAAACCTGATAGAACCGGAAACACCCACACAGGTTTTTTTTTTCCACTGATCCAGCTGACGGATCCGTCGTAATACCGGTGTGGTGGCATCCAGTTGCATCAGGTTGTTCACGTCTCTTGACGGATCCGGTGACAAATGACACGTCCCCTAGTGGGTGTGCCATATGAAATTGGCTTCTGGACATGCTCAGTTCGGGAAAATGGATCCATGCAGATGAGGCAGACGTATCAGTTTTCTCACGGATCCGTTACCATACAACTCCATGTTATTTCCAGCCAGATGGGTACAGGTCCGTGTGATTCAGTTTTTTTAATGAACACCCATTTTGCAACATTTTTCAGTTTGTATTTTGGCCAAAAAAAAACAGTAAGAAATGGATCTATGTGAAAATGGATACAACCGGATGTTACCGCACATTCATCTGTCACCATTGTGTCAATGGGGAAGAAAACTGATCCATTTCTATCCAATTTCAAGATGGAAACTCCTGGATTTTAAAAATACCATAGTGTGAAACCAGCCTAAGTAGCAGCTTTCAGCAAGGCGTAGAAGAGATTATTTTGAACACTATCTGTTGCAGATTTAGTTACTTATTTTATTTTACATAAAAATAGTCGAAAAAGATCTGAAGCAGACACCAACAGTGTAAATCTGTGCCTTGGAATGTGTATGCGCCATATCACCCTATACATTTTGTGACCTTGCTTCTCCCTTTGGTCACCTTTCCACAATCAGTGATGTGTTTTTGATGCTGTGCACTTTCAGTAACATTTTTTTGCACCGATTGTAGAATTTTGATTACTTCCAGTTTTCCATTGTGTTTTTGACTACGTTCACATGGCAGTATTTATAAGTTGTTTTTTTTTTTTTTTACAATTTTTACCACAAGGGAAAATTTACATGTGGATTTCTGCAACGTAGAAAGAAAAAAAAAAGCAAAGTGGCAATGAGATTTATATCATTAAATCTACTTTTATGGAGCTGTAACATGCTGAGGTTTTTGTGTATGAAAATACACAAAGGAAACAACGCACCAAAAACTCATCATGGTAACAAAGTGACAATGTGTACGCTGTAGTGTAATATTAACTACAATAAATGTTTTTATTAAGGAAACACTCCCAATAAATTTTTTATCCTCTTAATATATTGCAATCACAATATTATACAGCACTGGGCATTCACAATTACTCATTAAGCCCTTCTACCCAGTTAATTCTTCTTTTCCATTAGGTCTATGACATCAGGTAATTAAAAACTGATTAGTCGAATCCTTCTAAGCTCTATGTAGAAACAGAAAGTCACTTTTTCTGCACCAATCAACACGGCTAAAGTTCCTAGTGGGAGAAGATGGAGCAGCTGGTCAGAGTTGAAGAGGGGGGGATGACTCATTCAGGGAAAACAGACTTCCTGTTTCTACATAGAGCAGAGAAAAGAAAAATTTACTGGGTAGAATGGCAAAATGAGTAATTGTAAGTACATCGTACTATACAATATGAGGATTGCAATATATTAAGAGGATAAAATCTTTGGTGGAAAGCTTCTTTAAAAACGAACTACAAAAAACAATCCACAGTGTAGTGTGCACTTACCATGTACGGGCATTTGACTTATCCTCCTATTATTAGGGGCCATCGGTTGGTTGGAAGCTTCAATATCTTCATCTATTGACTCCTACATGATACAACATTTTTCTAGTCATGCCCATAAAATTACACGAGGGAAGCCATAAAACACAAGAATTCTGGAAAGACCTAAAACGTATGATGGAAATATGGGCATTGGGAATATATCATTGTATCTGCTACCATTCCTGTTCCATTACTGGAAAGGAGATGGAGCCACACAACAAAAAGGGAAGAAAACATTAACTCTAATATTTCACTCAGTTTGTATAACAGCCAAAACAAATCTATTAAAGAACTGGTTGAGTATACCTTTCCAATTTGGGTTGGAATCAATCAAATGAAAGCTCTGTTTCACTTGGAATGGTTGGAAGCAGAGCGTAATAAGGAAAAGAGTAAAATATTGCTCGTGACAAAGTGGAAAAGCTTTTTTACTCAAACATACAAATGAAGAGCTTCAGGAAATTATGAAACCCTTTGAATAGACCAGTTGCTACATACTGGAAGACATAGGAGGAATGCTGGGAAAGCTGAAAATAACTGATCTGAATGTTGATGGAAAAGCAGGTATGGACACAGGTTAAGATATAATACCTACTAACCGCCAAGAACAAGAGACACTACTCTGTTCTCCTTCTCCTGGACCCGTCTGCTACCTTTGACACCATGGACCATTCCCTCTTGCTATCACAGACTTGGCTCTCTCCTGGATCTCTTCATATCTAACAGACGGGACATTCAGCATCTTTCTCCTCCTCCTACCCCTATCAGTTAATGTTGCCAAAGGCTAAGGTCTAGGACACCTACCCCTCTGCATCTACACCTTCGGCCTAGACAGCTCAGAGTTTTATGGCTTTCAGTATCATCTCTATGCTGATGACACACAGATCTAGATCTCTGGACCTGATATCACCACCTTACTAACCAAAATTCCACAATGTCTGTCTGCTGTTTCATTGTTTGTTTATTTCTTGCTTTCTAAAACTGAACATTGACAAAAAGGAGATTTTTGTGTAATCACTGTAAAATCCTTTTCTCTTAGCCTCTCATTGGGGGACACAGGACGATGGGTTATGCCATTCTGCCACTAGGAGGCGACACTAAGCAATTGAAAGAAGCAGCGCAGTGGCTCCTCCCCAGCAGTATATAACCCTTTTGACTGACATAGTCTAGCCAGTTTTGTGCTAAAGCAGTAGGAGGAATAACGACTGAAGCCGGTAAGGCAACCAGGAACTTAAAAACAAGAGAACATCAACCACAACAAGGCCAACAGGCCATAGGGAGAGGCTAAGAGAAAAGGATTTTACGTTGAGTACACAAAAATCTCCTTTTTTCCTTCGCCTCATTGGGGGGACACAGGACGATGGGACGTCCCAAAGCAGTCCCTGGGTGGGAAAAACATCCAAATGGCAGTCTACAGGTGAGCAACCGCTGCCTGTAGAATGAGTCTACCCAGACTCGCATCTGCCGAAGCCTGAATATGAACACGATAGTGTTTTGCAAAAGTGTCAAGGCTGGACCAGGTGGCCGCCTTGCACACCTGCTCAGCCGTGGCCTGGTGCCGTATAACCCAGGAAGCCCCCACCACGCGAGTGGAGTGAGCACACAAACTCAATGGAAAGGGCAAATTGCGTAGAGAATAAGCTTCCTGAGTGGGAAGCTTAATCCACCTGGCAATAGTGGTCTTGGACGCGGCCATCCCTTTGCGGTGCGCCCCTCTGGAAGGACGAAAAAGGGAGTCCGACTTCCTGAAAGGTGCTGTCTTGGAAACATAAATTCGGAGTGCATGGACCAGATCCAGGGTGTGCAGAGCCTTTTCAATGCGGTGCACCGAAGTCGGACAGAAGGACGGGAGAGAAATGTCCTCGTTCAAATGGAAAGGGGAAACCACCTTGGGGAGAAAGGGCGGTACAGGCCGCAGCACCACCTTATCCTGGTTAAACGTGAGGAAGGGTGCCTAACAGGAAAGTGCCGCCAGTTCAGATACCCTCCGAATGGAGGTGGACACCACAAGAAAAACAACCTTCTGAGAAAGAAGGCGTAGTGAGACTTCCTGGAGAGGTTTGAAGGGCGGCTTCTGAAGCACCTCCAGGACCAGATTTAAGTCCCAGGCCTCCAAGGGCCTCCTATATAGTGGAAAGATGCGCGAGACACCCTGTAAGAAGGTGCGAACCTGGGGTTTCATGGCCATCCAGCGGTGAAAAAGCATGGACAGAGCCGACAGAGTCCTTTGACGGAGCCTAGAGAAAGACCCTTGTCCAGCCCAGATTCAAGAAAACCTAGAATCGCTGGAAGCGAAAAATGCAAGGGCGGAAGACCTTCAGAATCACACCAGGCGAAGAAAACCTTCAAAGTCCTGTGGTATATACGGGCGGAGACGGGCTTTCTCGCACAGGTCATAGTGCGCGCAACCTCTTCCGAAAATCCCTCCCGAGTCAAAATTCGGGCCTCAAGGGCCAAGTCACCAAACGAAGGGCACCTGAGCTCTGATAACAAAATGGGCCCTGGGAGAGAAGACGCCATGAAACGTCCACGGCGAGCTGCAAGAGATTGGCGAACCATGGTCTCCTGGGCCAGTCCGGGGCCACTAGAATCACCGGGATGTGCTCCGATCTGATCTTCTGGACCACTCTGGGAATGAGGGCCAGAGGAGGGAAGATGTAAGGAAGACGAAACTGCGTCCAATTCTGGACCAGCGCATCCGATCCCAGGGCACGTGGATCGCGGGAGTGGGCAAAAAAAAGAGAATTTTGTTTACGTACCGTAAATTCTTTTTTCTTTAATCATCAATGGGAGACCCAGACAATAGGGTTTAGGGCACTGCCCTCCGGAGGTCACACTAGGTACTACAAGTTTGTAGACACCGCCTCCTCCGCTTATAAACCCCTACCGCAGGGAACATCCTCAGTTTGGTCCATAAGCTGCGAGGAGAAAATAAACCACACCCGAAACATCGGGAAGAATGCCGTGCACAGACGGTTCAACAACCCGGCAAACACTGTCTCAACAGAGAGCAGAACAAATGCAAAACATGCAAAGGAACAACTGGGTGGGTGCTGGGTCTCCCATTGATGATTAAAGAAAAAAGAATTTACGGTACGTAAACAAAATTCTCTTTTTTCTGGTCATCATAATGGGAGACCCAGACAATGGGGATGTCCTAAAGCAATACCCCAGGGCGGGAAGAGTTCCTCAACAAGACGGATAACACATGGTTCCCTTCAAAGGTGGGCAACCGCCGCCTGGAGAACCCGCCTGCCCAGACTTGCATCCGCAGAGGCATGGGCATGCACCATATAGTGCTTAGAGAAAGTGTGCAGGCTGGACCAAGTGGCCGCCTGACACACCTGTAGAGCAGACGCTCGATGTCGCAAGGCCCAAGAGGCACCTACAGCCCTGGTAGAGTGAGCCTTCAATCCCACCGGGAGAGGCAAACCAGAGGACCGGTAAGCCTCTTGAATGGAAGCCTTAATCCATCTGGCCAAGGTTGACTTCGAAGCCGCGGACCCCTTACAGCGACCTGTCGTAAGAACAAATAAGGAATCCGAACTCCTGAAGGAGGCGGTCCTGGACACATAAATGCGTACAGCTCTCACGAGATCCAGAGTATGGAGGTCGCGCTCCACCTGATGAACGGGAGCGGGGCAAAATGATGGGAGAACAATCTCCTGGTTCAGGTGAAAAGTTGAAACCACCTTCGGCAAGAATTCTGGCCGTGGGCGCAACACCACCTTGTCTTGGTGAACCACCAGAAAGGGTGACTTGCACGATAGTGCAGCCAATTCTGAGACCCTCCTTAGAGACGTAATCGCCACCAGAAAGGCCACTTTCTGGGACAGACGAGATAGAGAAACATCTCTCAACGGCTCAAACGGCGGTTTCTGTAATGCCGCCAGGACCATGTTAAGGTCCCAAGGGTCCAGAGGTCTCTTGTAGGGCGGAACCATCCGCGACACCCCCTGCAGAAATTGACGCACCTTCGGGAGGAGCGCCAATCGCCTGTCAAACAGCACCGAAAGTGCTGATACTTGACATTTCAAAGAGCCAAGGGATAATCCCAACTCCAAACCCGACTGTAAGAAAGCCAACAACGTCGGGATGGACAAGGGCCAAGGAGACCGTCCACCAGAGGCACACCAGGTAAAAAAGATCTTCCACGTCCGGTGGTACATCTTCCTGGAAACAGGCTTCCTAGCCCGATTCATAGTGGCCACCACTGTAGGGGAGAAACCCCTAGATGTCAGGAGCCAGGCCTCAAGAGCCATGCAGTCAATCTGAGGGCCCTGGAATTGAGGTGGAAGAATGGGCCTTGTGCGAGTAAATCTGCGCGTTCTGGAAGAGCCCACCTGTGTCCGCCTGACAGTTGCCACAGGTCCGGATACCAGGACCTCCTGGGCCAATCTGGAGCCACTAGAATGGCTATCCTGCACTCCGACCTGATCTTCCACAGGACCCTGGGAATCAGAGCCAGAGGAGGGAACACATACGGCAGTTGGAAGCTGGACCAACTCAGTATCAGAGCATCCGCCCCCAGGGACTGAGGATCCCACGATCTCGCCACGTACTGGGGCACCTGATGATTCAGCCTTGAGGCCATCAGATCCACGTCCGGAGTGCCCCATCTGCTGCAGATGTCCCGGAAGACGTCTGGATGCAGGGACCACTCTCCGGCGTCCATCCCCTGCCGGCTCAGGTAGTCGGCCTCCCAGTTCTCGACCCCTGGGATGTGAACTGCGGAGATCAAGCAGTCGTGTTCCTCCACCCACGATAGGATGCGGTGGACTTCGGCGAGGGCCTGAGCGCTTCTGGTCCCTCCCTGATGATTTATGTAGGCGACGGCCGTCGCATTGTCGGACTGTACCCGAATGGGTCGTCCTGCCAGGAATTTCTGAAACGCCAGGAGCGCCAGATAGACCGCCTTGATCTCCAGGACGTTGATCTGCAACGTCGACTCCGCCTGAGTCCAGAGGCCTTGAGCCCTGTGGTGTAAGAACACCGCGCCCCAGCCCTTCAGACTGGCGTCGGTGGTCACCACTAACCAAGAAGGTTTGAGGAAGGATCTTCCCCGTGACAAGTGACGTGGCTGTAGCCACCACTGCAGGGAGTCCCTGGTCGGTTGCGATAGTGCCACCAACCGATTCAGAGAGATCGCTCTCTTGTCCCACCGGCGAAGAATCTCCAGCTGGAGAGGACGGAGACGAAACTGCGCAAATGGCACCGCCTCTATTGCCGCTACCATGCGTCCCACCAGTCTCATCAATTCCCGAAGGGATGAGTGAGGTGACAGGAGAACGTGCTGTACTCCTGAGTGGATCGCCAGCTGCTTGGCCTGAGGTAGAGACACCAGGGCTGAGTCCGTGTGGAAATCCATGCCCAGATATGTCAATGACTGGGTCGGAACCAGGGTCGACTTCTGAGTATTGAGAAGCCACCCGAACTGTTCCAGAGACCTCATGGTCGCTTCCAGGCTCACCCGACAAAGGTCTTCCGATGGCGCCCTGACCAATAGGTCGTCCAGATAGGGTATGACGGCGTGACCCTGCACATGCAGGAGAGCCATCATAGATGCCATCACCTTCGTGAACACCCTTGGTGCAGAGGCCAACCCGAAGGGTAGGGCCACAAATTGGAGATGTTCGTCCCCCACTGCGAATCGTAACCAGCGTTGATGAGCCGGTGCAATGGGCACGTGAAGGTAAGCGTCCCTGATATCGATGGACGCTAGGAAGTCCCCCTGCGACAGAGCCGCGATAACGGAACGTAGGGATTCCATGCGGAACTTCCGCACCAACACGTGACGGTTGAACAATTTTAGGTCTAGGACCGGTCGAAAGGAGCCGTCCTTCTTTGGGACAATAAAGAGGTTGGAGTAAAAACCCCTGAACCTCTCTGCCGTGGGCACTGGGACCACTACTCCGTCTCTGCGGAGTCCCTCCAACACCCGGAGAAAAGCCTGAGTCTTTTCTGGGGATGGAACAGACCGATGGAATCGGGATAATGGTTTTGACGTCAGCTCTATCCTGTAACCTCGCGAGACTACGTCTCGAACCCACTGATCTTGAACGTGAAGTAGCCACTTGTCCTGAAAGCGAGACAAGCGGCCCCCCACCTGTGGGGAGGCAGGATGAAAGAGTGAGTCATGTAGAGGCGGGTTTGGGGGTGGTAGTTGCCGCCCCCGCCGGCTTCTTTGGACGACTCTTGGAGCGCCACTGAGAAGCGGGCTTGCCCCCTCGGTCCGTGCGAGCGGACGGTGCTGATGACTGTGAGCCGGACCGAAAGGACCACTGCTTTGGGTTCCTCTTAACGGTATACCGTGGCTTAGGCTTATTCTGCGGTATCTTAGACTCAGCAGAATCCTTGATCAGCTTGTCCAGCTCTGTGCCAAAGAGTCTGTCACCAGAGAACGGAAGATTCTGCAGAATCTTCTTAGATGTGGCATCTGAGTCCCAAAGACGCAGCCACAACAACCTGCGGATCGCTATCGCATTGGCCGAAGCCACAGCTGAGCGAGTGGCAGTTTCCAGAGACGCCGTCCTGGCGTAGTCCGCATAGGCCCTTGCTCTCTCAGTGAGTGCCAGGACCTCCGGACTGGACCTTGCCAGGTCAGTGATACCATCCAAGCAGGTAGTAATCGCTTGTAAGGTCCAGACCGTGGCAAAATTAGGGGCAAATGAAGACCCCACAGCCTCATAGGAAGACTTGGCGAGTTGCTCGACCTGTCTATCAGTAGCATCCTTCAGCGAGGAGCTATCAGAGGCAGAGAAAAGGGAGCGTGCAGCAATTCTAGTCATGGAAGCGTCCACCTTTGGAGACTGCGACCATTCCTGAAGCACCTCCTGGGGGAAGGGGAAGCGATTGTCCTTAGGTTTGCGGACATAGCGCCGCCCAGGATGTAACCTGGGTGCTCTAACCACCCTTCCAAAATTAGTGTGGTCCATGAAGGATCCACTTGGTCTAGCCTCTGGCCGCAGCCATTGATAGACCTCCTTCGGGTGCACGACAACCTCTTCAGGGGGAGTCACGAGACGCAAGGTCTCATTGATGGAGGACACCAGATCCTCCACCCCGTCTGGAGGTTCAGACACAGACACAGACCCGAAGTTTGAACCCCCATCATCTTCCTCACCATCAGAGGAACGCTCCTCCTCAGAGAGAGCCTGGAGCTCGGGTGAATCCTCACGACGAGCCCGCTTAGGGGGTCTCACAGCAGAAGAGGGAGACACCCGGGGGTAACTGGAAGGAGTAGCTGGGTTTTCCAGTCTCCTATGCAGTGCCTCCAGTGACTGCGACATGGAGGACATCTGGGACAGCAGGGATTCATTGATCCTATTCTGCGTTTCCCATGGCCCTTGGATTACCTGAATCTCAGGGTATAGCACCGGAGCTGCTGCTGCCTCAGCTGAGCCAGCCCGGGCTTCTGGGCGTCCGCAGTTATTGCAGGACCCCTCCACCAACGTTCCCTTGCAGGTAGCACAGGTAATGGTGTTATCCGCCGCCTTAGCAGCATGCTTCTTAACTGAGGACATATCCACAGTAGGGGTTGAGGCCAAGGCCAATAGACAAAACAAACCGGGAATCCCGGTGGCTTACCGACCGCAGTAACGCGGTGGGAGGAAGCGGTGTGTGTGTGTGACCTCCGCGAGTTCCGGTCTCCCTCTGAAGTGCAGACACGTGCTGCCGTAGATCCCAGCCGGGAAGTGAGAGAGAAGATGGCCGCCGCCAGCACAGACGTGGGCGGCGCCGGGAACACGCGGGAAGCACACGCACACGCCCCCCGGTGACGTCACCGTAAGGGCTGCCTCTCATCCTCCAAGCAGCCTCTGTAATGGAGGTGCTGGAGCCCGCAGCGCGGGAAAACAGTGCGAAATCATCATGCACACATACCCAGACTGTCATCACATACAAACATGCACAGTCTACGGCCTCAGCCCCTGTGACACACAGGGCGGTCAGCCAGGGTGACCCCAGCACAGGGTACACCGCCAGATCCGCGGACCCGAGGGTAACGCGCGGTCTGAGTGTCAGGACACATAAAATGCCAGACACTACCCCCAGGCACACAGGAGACACAGAGTGCCTCAGTGCCGGTCCGGTCTGTAAGCACCATTTAGGGAGGCCTCGGACGGGGGTTCAGCCCAGTCCGGAGTGTAAGCACCATTTAGGGAGGCCTCGGACTGGGCTGGCTCCAGTCCGGTCTGTAAGCACCATTTAGGGAGGCCTCGGACGGAGCGGAGCTGTGCAAGGCTCCCATCTCCCACTCTCCAGAGCCCCCCAGAGAGGGATGGAAAGGAGCGCAACAGCGTACCGGGAGAACACAGAGTGTCCAGGCACTAGGCCCTCCGGTACCTCCACCAGCGTGTGCCACAAAGGGTGAGCGGGGAGGCTGTCGCAGGTCCCGACTAGGACCATATTACCTTGTCTTCAGACGCCATCACGTAAGTAGTGAGAGTGCAGTGAAGTGCAAGCAAAGCGTGATCCTCCGAGCACACTAAGTTTAAAACTGAGGATGTTCCCTGCGGTAGGGGTTTATAAGCGGAGGAGGCGGTGTCTACAAACTTGTAGTACCTAGTGTGACCTCCGGAGGGCAGTGCCCTAAACCCTATTGTCTGGGTCTCCCATTATGATGACCAGAAAAGTTGGGGACCTGCACATTCATCCACGACACCATGAGGTCCACATAAGGGGTCCCGAAGCGAATTCAGATCTGATTAAATACCTCTGGATGGAGAGCCAATTCTCCTGAGGCAAGTCCCTGACGGCTGAGAAAGTCCGCAGCTCAATTGTCGATCCCCAGGATGTGAACCGCCGAGAGGACAGCCCCAGAGGATTCGGCCCAGCGGAGAATCAGCTCCACCTCCTGCATTGCTAACTTGGTTCCGCCCTGATGGTTGACGTATGCCACAGTCATGGCATTGTCCGACTGAATGCGGATGTGATGGCTCGTCAGGAGATGATTAAACTCTTCAACGCCAAGTAGATGGCCCGAATCTCCAGGAGATTTATGGGCAGAGAATACTCCATTGGGGTCCACCGACCCTGGGCTGTGTGATGACGAAAAATTGCTCCCCAGCCGAGGAGTCTGGCAACGGTGGTTAGCACGTCCCACCGGGCTGGCAGAAAGGATCTCCCCCAAGTGAGAGATGACGGAATCGGCCACCATCGGAGAGAGTGCCTCGTTGCCACCGATGAACGGAGTGTCCAGTGAAGGTTGAACAGGCTGCGATTCTAGGCCGATAGTAGGGCCAGCTGAAGTCGGCCGCCAACTTGGGAGATGTCTTCCGAAGGAGCAGAGTCAGGAGGAGGAGAACCTCTAAGACCCGGACTCCTTCAACTTGGTCTGTCGGTTGCGGGACTGCCAGCTTGAACTCGATTTGTTGTGAGCCTGGGAACCCCTGTCTGTGCGAGGCGCACAGGATGGCTGTGGCTGGCGGGAATTAGACCACCCGGACAAGTTCTGAAAGGACCGGAATCTCGTCTGGTAACCCTTGGTAAACTTACGCCTGGGTTTCTGTTGAGGAAGAGAGGTAATTTTACCTCCCGTAGCGTCTGATATTAGCTTATCAAGCTTTTCCCCAAAGAGATGCCCGCCTAAATAGGGCATGCTGGTGAGAGACTTCTTTGATGCCGAATCCGCCTTCCACTCCCGAAGCCAGAGGGTTCGGCAAATCGCAATGGCGTTTGAAGCTGCCACCACAGTGCAATTTGCCGCATCAATAGAAGCGTGAACCAAGAAATCCCCTGCCACAAAAATCTGAGAGGCCAGATCCAACAACTCTGGATCTGAATCCCAATGATGTAAGGCGGAATGCAAATCACCTGCCCAGGTCACAATGGCCTTAGCCTCCCACATAGAGGCGAAGGAGGGGGGACAGGGACGAGCCTGAAGCCTCGAACACAGATTTTGACAAGTGTTCCAGCTGAAGGTCGGTGGAATCCTTGATAGACGCGCCATCAGGGAGAGAGAGCAGAGTCTTTGAGGCCAAACGGGACACCGGAGAGTACACCTGCGGAGAGTCTGCCCAGGCTTCTGATACCAACCCTCAAGACTTGTCTATCAAAGTCAATGGCTGCTCACTTTCTTCAGTCCCCCATTCCCGCTATCTCAGAGTAATCCTCGACTCTGCCTTCTCTTTCAAGCCACATATCAAAGCCCTTGCCACCTCCTGCCGTCTCCCAACTCAAAAATATTTCCCGAATCTATACATTCCTTAACCAAGAAACTGCAAAAAGACTTGTGCATGTTCTCGTCATCTCCCGCCTTGACTACTGCAACCTCCTACTCTCTGGCCTCCCCTATAGCACTCTTGCACCCATCCAATCTATCCTAAACACTGCTGTCTGACTAATCCACCTGTCTCCCTGTTCTTCCCCAGCCTCTCCTCTTTGTCAAGCCCTTCACTAGCTTCCCATTGCCCAGAGACTCCAGTTCAAATCCCTAACTATGACATATAAAGCTATCCACAATCTTTCCCTTCCATACATCTATGACATGGTCTCCCGATACCTATCTACACGCAACCTGCGATCCTCTCAAGATCTCCTCCTCTCCTGCCCTTTTATCTCTTCTTCCCACAATCGCATACAAGATTTCTCCCGTACATCAACCGTTATCTGGAACTCTTTGCCCCAACATATCAGACTCTCGCCTACCATGGAAAAATTCAAAAGGAACCTGAAGACCCACCTCTTCTGAGAAATCTACCACCTGCAGTGACCCCCTGTCCACTAAACTGCTGTACAACCAGCTCTCCCCTATCCTACTGTATCCTAACCCATCTCTTGTAGCTGCAGAGTCCTCTCCCCTCGCCTACTGTATCCTCACCCATCTCTCAGATGGAGCCCTCACAGACAGCGTCCTCTCTCCTTATTTACTGTATCCTCACCCATCCCTTGTAGACTATTAGGCATTTACAACAGCCGGTTGTCTGAGTGCCAAAAGTGTGGGGACTGGGGAGGTTGCAGTTTACCAAGTCCAAGGCTTCTGGTGTTCCCAGTCCAGCAAAAGATCCGTGCAGGGTTCAAAGGGAGAGCACAAAGGTAGCCCCAGCATCCTGTGTGCAGGTCTCAGAGCTGGGGGAGGTCCAGTGTACCCCAAAAATGCAGGGCCAAAAACGGCGCAAATGGAGATCTGGCTCGCCTCCCATTGGTCTAGGGGAGGAGCAGGGCTTAACAGGCAGAAAGAGATTGTCCTGAGATGCCGGGGGCACGCTTCTCAAACCAACCCCCTCTTGCGTATTATTGGCCCATGGCGGTACATAGGCGGAGCCTGGGAACTCCAGGGGAGTCTGCCATCAGCATAAGCCGGCCCATGGTCCATGGGCGAGAGGAGGGCGGGAGTCGGGAGGTAAATTTAAGGTCGCAGCCAGGAGGAGGGCGCCCGCGGCGGAGCCCCTGGTAAGGAGCAGTGGCGGCCTGCAAAGTGGTGGAAAGGGGCATACAAGCCCTGAAAGGCCAGGAGTTCCCTGTTACAATTGAGCAACGTGCCCCCACACACCCACAAACCTTCCTATGCCTGGTAAAAAGCAGGAAACACCTGCTGCAGCCATAGGAGCTGTGTCCAGAGCAGCCTGAGGGTCGGGGGTATAGCCTGGGGGCCCCGACAGATTGCTGGCTGCAGCACCTAAGTGGTGCCCAGTGAGAGTCCAGGGGGGGGGGGGAAGACTGAGGTGCTACCAGGAGGGGAGCTGTTATGGGGAGGAGGGGGGGGCGGGAGCCGGGCCACGGACAGAGGGTCAAGGGATTGTCTGCTTGTTGCCACCAGGGTGCAGATCCCTACCTCATCCTGTGTGGCACAGAGCTCCAGACGCAGGCCTGTAAATTCTCCTCAGGGTTCGGGCGTCTGAAGACCCTACTGACGGTTTTGGTAGGTGAGCGGGTAGGAGAGCAGATGGGCCAGGGCAGGCACCTACATCCAGCCTCTGGATTTCCCCAGACACAGATCCGTGTGGGGGAGGCCCTGGCCCAGAGAGGGAGATTTAACAGAGCGACCAACGCACACTGGACCCTCGATCTCTTTTCGGGGTGACAGATTGGCCAAGCCGCTCTGTATTCCCTGGAGAATCTTCAAAGAAAAAAGATAAAATGTAACTAATAAAAAATCCTGGTAGATACGGGCTCAGAGAGACCCAAGTCTGCCTCCTATGACACTAAGCTTAAACTGAATCACAAAAAACAATCAGAAAAACGTGCAAAAATACTCTGTTAAAAAAGATGAAAACAGTAAAAAGCAAGTGCTGCATAAAAAAAGTGATAAAAAAACAGGGTATTTAGTTGATACGTTTTTTGCAAAAAATGTATACGAAGCTGCTCTACCGAACGTCAAGGTAACCCGTATCAGAGCACTCCCTATCTGTGTGTTCAAAAAACCTGACCATGTGAATAGTTACCTACATGAGCCGGGTCCAGACAGGTCCAGTGTCTGACACGGACTGACTGCAGAAGACAGCTTCCATGTGCAGGACCCAATGGGAGTGGTGGGCGGCTCCCTTATCTTGCAGAAACACAGATAGGGACTGCTCTGATACGGGTTACCTTGACGTTCGGTAGAGCAGCTTCGTATACATTTTTTGCAAAAAACTATCAACTAAATACCCTGTTTTTTATCACTTTTTTATGCAGCACTTGCTTTTTTACTGTTTTCATCTTTTTTAACATAGTATTTTTGCACGTTTTTCTGATTGTTTTTTGTGATTCAGTCTTTTGGTGGTGTGAACAGTGTCCTACAGATCTGTTCACTGTGTGCATGGCCCATTAGTGTCTTTCTAAGCTTAAACTGAGTTGTATTTGTGCCAGTAGGTGGGTGTATATTGCTGGGGAGGAATAGCTTTTTCTGGGTTTTTTTTTGCATCGTGTCAGTCTCTTGGTGGCAGCAAGCATGCACCCAAGGTCTTCCAGTGTCCCCCAATGAAGCGATTAAAGGGAACCAGTCACCTCATCTAAGCCCCCTAACCTATCAATATCTGTCCCTGCAGCATCCAAATACTTTATTAACCATCCCTGTCTGAGCTCATAGCTCTTTGTAAAAGTTAAATAAATCGTTTTAAATAACATACATGAATGATTTCGGGTGGGCGTTCCTACAGTGGTTTCTGATGGAGAGGCAGTATCTCCAAGGCCGCGCTCCCCCCGCCTCGCCGCTCCAATTACACTCCTAATAGGTTAAGGGGCTTAGATGAGGTGAAAGGTTCCCTTTAAGAAATAGGTGCACACAAGATATACACAAGTGTTTCCTGCATGAATGGGTAGAGGAGGGTAATGGGGAGTTCATTTGTTGTTTACTATATATTGGATCACAATGTTTTTATTGATATTTTATTATATTTCAGAGCTGGAGTGGTGCTTTAAATCTAAGTTCCCAGCCCCTGGTCTTATAATCTCTCTCTGGCTGCTTTTACAGACACCACTGCGGTCCTGTGGCACCTTCTTGTGCCCAAAACATCTCACTGGCTGGAGGTCAAAAAGTTACACCGCAAGCTCTCAGTGTAAGTCTATGAGAGAGTCAGAATGAGGCTCCCATAGAAATGTATTGAGTTGTGTCCTCTAGCGCATTCAATGAAACACTGGAGCTGCCAGCAGGTCACAAATCGCAGGAGAGTGACAGAAGCGGCATCGATAGGTGACAAACGCTGGAAGGGGAGTATAGGACAGGGGTCAGGGGACTTGAATGGAAAGAGCCACACCAGCAGGCAATACAATTTAAAAAAAAAAAAAAAAAAAAAAAAAAAAACACACGCTGAGGTGCTGCTTTAAACTCTATTCAACAATGAAGATAAGTGTTTTCAGTGAGGAAAACACCTGAACAATCCAGACTTCTTTTTTTTTTTTAAATCACTTTTTTGTGTCTTTGGAAACCTGGAGCGGTTTAAAGACGCTTAAAAGCCTGAACACATGAAGAGTCGTTTGTACATACAACTGCTAATGTTCATGCTTTTCAGCAAACACCTGACCGGTGTCACAAAATTCACTGATACCCTATATAAATCCTTAGATTGTGGTCTCCCTTACCAAAACTACGGATTATATACCTTTATAACTTTAGCTTGCACTTGACTTTCCAATTGCTTGAGGAATTCCAGGTCTTCACTCCGGCACTCGTACCCCGCCATGTTTTTTAGCACACCTGATACACGCATCCGATTTATTCCTACAATATAAAGTGATCTATATTTAAGAAAACTGACATTTTCCAGAGGCATTACACATCTGCAGATTGATAGCAGCCAGAAAAATCCACAACAAAAATCAATTAGGATCAGATGGAGTTTTATTATTTTAGAATAGCCCTTTGTGGGTTCCGGCTTTTTTTTTTTTTTTTCCCTGGGGGGGGTGCAGCAAGATCAGGACCTTTGAGGGGTCCGTTGCCTTTCCACAGCAGAGAGGCTTCGGCCCCATGGTCAGAACTTACCGATGGTGCCTGTCCCAGCCTGGGGCCGCCGCGTCTGGAGTGGGGAATGGTGCCCTGGGGAATGGTGTGTATAGGCTGCCGCTGTTGGTGCTGCACTGGATCCCTTGGGGATGGATCGGTGCGGTGGCTGGGCACGCTGGTGGCCTCAGTCACCTGCTCCTTTGCTGGAGGAGGTGAGAGGTGCTGCACTTGTGCCCCCCTTTCATCCCTCTGTCTGGCAGAGGGATGCTATGGGTATGCACAGTGGCTGGCCACCTGGCTTGGGGTAGTGAGAGGGGAGCCCCTTTATGGGGATCTGTCGCCCCTCCAAGGGTGCTGTACGATGCCTTGGGATCCCCCATGCTCTATGTAGAGACGGCGCCTTTGGCGTATCATAAAAAGTTAAATAAGAATTAAGTAGTAAAATTAAAAATGGTAGATGTGGTCTAAGCTACAAGACACACATGTGCCTCCTGCGACACTAAGCAAAAAAACTGACTAGCTACGCCCACGGACGGGTGTATACTGCAGGAAGGAGGGCTTAATTTTTTTCTATACTTAGTGTCGCCTCTTAGTGGCAGAAAAGCATACACTCATGGTCCTGTGTCCCCCAATGATGCGAAGAAGAGAAAGTTTTTGTTGTAATTTTGTAAGTACATGTAGGTGGTTTTGCACTATTTTCATGCACATCTGGAGTTTTAAAGAGAACCAAACAGCTCGTTGTACCCCCCTGTGCTATCACTACCTGTCCCTGCACCTTCCTAGCGGATCCCTAACCATCCCTGTCTCACCTAAAATTGCACTCTAAAGTTTAAGAAAAAGACATATACTTACATGTAGTCTGCATCCGCACACTGCGATGGGCGGGCTCCGGGGCGCCATTCTCCTCTCCTAGCTTACTTTCAGCATGCCCCACTGGGCGTCATCATTCGTTTTTCTGTTGCTCCTCTAATTTGAAAGCTGGGCGGAACGTCATATCCGGCCCGATGCATTGTGGGGGCCTATGACAACACAGGCTTGGCTTCAATATGTGCACTGCGATGCGCCGAGCCGCGCTGTGCCACGTGATCAGCACAACAATGCATCGGGCCAGATAGGACGTTCCGGCCGGCTTATGATCGCAGCATAGGAGGCAGGAATTTCAAATTGGAGGAGGAACAGAAGAACGAATGATGATGCCCAGCGGGGCGTGCAGAAAGCAAGCGAGGAGGAGGAATGGAACCCCGGAGCCCGCCCATCACAGTGTGCGGATGCAGACTACATGTAAGTATATAAGCCATTTTCTTAAACTTTGGAGTGCAGTTTTAGGTGAAACAGGGATGGTTAGGGATCAGCTAGGAAGGTGCAGAGACAGATCAAATATCCGTTGCACCTAGCAGAGGGCTGCCAGCTCCACTGGTAGGCAACACAAGTGTAAGAACGCCGGTGCTCAATCCCCTGCAACCCAAGCATGGGGGCAGCTGTAGCGCCTGCGTCCAGCCATGCTGACAAGGAGGAGACTGGTGGCATTCATGGACACCAGGTTACCAACAGGACGTCAGTCACACAGGTCTAAGTGAAGCAAAGTGTCAGTCACACCTGTGCCCAACTATTAGATCAGGCGGGCTGCACCGCAACTTGTCTTGTCTACCAGTGGAGCTGCCAGCCCTCTGCTAGGTGCAACGATATTTTACCTTGGGTAAATTTCGGTGAGTTTTTTTCTTTAAAGTGTTATGTCCTACTACAGTGATTTTTCTCAATGTTGGTGGCTTGCCCACCAAACAAACATATGATCAGGCATATGGTTAGGACTTATAAGCGTGAGGAACCCTTGGCATGGGTTACGAGCTTACGTATTTGGCCAAATATCCACTAAAATCTCACATTTATATCTTTAGTGTGCATTGCATCTTTTGATCTTTTGCAGTATGTGGCTGAGCCCTCTGGGGGGCCGTCGCTCATTTGTGATGCATATACAAGGTGCGGTGCAGCCCGCCTGATCTAATAGTTGGGCAACAGGCGTGCTCTGACACTTTGCTTCACTTAGACCTGTGTCACTGACGTCCTGTTGGTAACCTTGTGTTCATGAATGCCACCAGTCTCCTCCTTGTCAGCATGGCTGGACGCAAGCGCTACAGCCGCCCCCATGCTTGGGTTGCAGGGGATTGAGCACCGGCGTTCTTACACTTGTGTTGCCTACCAGTGGAGCTGGCAGCCCTCTGCTAGGTGCAACGGATATTTTACCTGGCTAAATTTCAGTGAGTTTTTTTCTTGAAGGTGCAGAGACAGGTAGTGATAGCAAAGGGGGGTAGAAAGAGGTGTCAGGTTCCCTTTAACTATAGTATAGTGTGTAGCAACGGAGTAACGTTGGCGTTTTCATTACAAAAATCTTGCCGGTACTTACACATGGAAGATGTGGCAAAGATTTGAAATAACTTTTTATTATGCATTCAAAAAGTGTACTATGGGCGATCTCATTAAATAAATATATGGCTTGATACAAGCAAATTTTGCCAAAGAATCCACAGCAAGTACTGCATCTTGAAACTGTGTACACAAGGATATATTTAAATCAGACTTCCCCCCCCCCCCCAACAGATCTACAGTAAAAGCGACATGATGATTGTGTTGCAAATTTTTGCACAGACTGAAATCTATAATAAATTCCATAAAATGTACAGAGACGCGGAGGACCTTACAAAGTTCTGGTTAAGTTCTTAAGCAGAAATTTTCAGTAATGTGATACATTATGAGCTGCAGATTAGTGGGTGTTTTTCATACA
Organism: Allobates femoralis; assembly: GCA_033576535.1. Lineage (NCBI taxonomy): Eukaryota > Metazoa > Chordata > Amphibia > Anura > Aromobatidae > Allobates > Allobates femoralis. Next base: position 81,173,700 of record JARQOC010000002.1, read on the forward strand.
AATCTAAGCAAAGATACTGCAGCTGACACCAAAAGTGTAGATTTGTGTCTGGGATGTGTATGCGCCATATTACTCTATACATTTTGTGGCCGTGCTTTCAGCAGAGTTTTTGTGACTTTTCTCCCTTCGGTCACTTTCCCACAATGAGTATTTGATGTGTCTCCACAAATAAAACACATTTACCATAGGGGACATTGGCATGTGAAATTCTATAGCATAAAAACATGAAAAAAAAAAAAAAACTTATGGGACTATTATAAGCTGCATTTTTTTTGTGTACGTGAAAATATGCAGGTGAAACAACATAAAAAAAATCCTACTGTGGGAAAATATCACAAAACAATCACTGATCTCAGGCAGACCAGTCAAGAAAACACTGCGGGCAGCCGGCAAAAGCGCTCAAACACAGTGAAATCTTAGGTGCATTGCCCCCTGGGAAATAAGAACATGCAAATAGAGTCTGTGGAGCCTCATTTAGGAGTCTCAAACACGGGACTAGCCAGATATGCCTCCAAGGAAGGACCCATGGCTAGGTCCTTCCCTGGAGGGATATCTGGCTAGTCCCGTGTTTAAGACTCCTAAACAAGGCTCCACGGACTCTATTGTGGGGAAAATAGTTCTAATGTGTATGCTGTATTGTCAGATCAAACTCCATTAAATCCATTTAGATTTGTTTGTTTTGAAGAGGTACTGCCATTAAGTTTTTACCCTCTTAATATATTGCAGTCATCATGTTATACAGCACTGGGTACTTACAATAACTGATTTTGCCATTCTACCCAGTTAATTCTTCTCTTTTCCATTAGGTCTATGACATCAGTGACTGACTAGCTGAATCATTCTAAAGGCCCAGTTACACACACAGATAATTGTGCAGAGATTGTTCGCAGATCTCTGGTTGCAGTGAAATCATGGACACACTGTTCCATTTGTACAAGGCCACAAAATGTGTCTATGATTTTACTGCAACCAGAGATCTGCGAACAATCTCTGCACAATTATGTGTGTGTGTAACTGGGCTTTAAGCTCAATGCAGAAACTGGATTTCCTGCAGGAGTCATCAATGCAAAAGTCCCTTGCAGGGGAAGAATGGAGCAACAGGGTCAGGAGATGAAGGGAATGATTCATGCAGGGAAAAGTGACTTCCTGCTTCTACGTAGAGCAGAAAAACAAAAAAAAAGTAGAGAAGACTTTCCAGGGTAGAAAGATATGGTCCCAGCGGAACTATGAAACGAAATTACCTGATTTAGTCCTCAGAGCTCCTTTCCCCCCTCACCTTTCACCCTTTCTTTTCTCTTCTCTCGCCCCTCTTTTCTATCTTTTTCTTCTTTTACTTTTTACTCTGATGTTCTTTTATTTTGACTTGTTTGTTGCAATAAATTATTATTTATATCAGCTATTAACTAATCTGTTGAATGGACTGCCTAATATTTACAGAATGTCAGCTACAGAGTCGTCTTGAAAGAGGCAATGGCAGGACGTTGAATTATTGAAGCTGAACTTACGCAAAGTTATGTCCTGATTAATGTGCTTTGGTATACATGTATTTATTGATTCAAATTTGATTTATTGATATTCAAATGTTTTGGATTGTATGTTTATCTCATTTTCAATAAAAAGATAATTGAAAGAAAGAAAGAAAGGTAAAATGAGCAGTTGTAAGTACACAGTGCTGTATAATATGATGGCTGAAATACTGTATATAAAGATAATAAAAAACCTTGATGGGTGTTATTTAACCCCTTAAGGACCATGCCTCATTTTGCAATTCTGACCAGTTTAAGAGAAAACTTTGGAACATACATAGATATACAGCATGTATACATACCGCAGCGATTCCAAAATTGTTTACAATGACATATTGGACGTGTTAGTGGTAAATTTAGAATATTTTCTGCATTTCTTTAACCAAAAAGAGTGTTTACACGTAGTGACAGTTCAAAGCCATGACAGATATAGCAGTCATTGGTTATTAAGGGGTTAAATACACACCATAAACAGACCTCAGTATAGTGTGCACTTACCATGTACGGGCATTTCACTTATCCTCCTATTGTTTGGTACCATCGGCCGTCTGGAAACTCCAATATCTTTATCTATCGGGTCCTACATGACACAGGAGACACAAGACATGCTTCTAGTCATGCTCATAAAATTACGTATGAGAAAGGGAGAGTTTAGATAACACTGTTACCTACTCCCCTCATATATACTGTAGTTAAAAAAAAATAAATAAAATTGTGTACTCACCGTAAAATCCTTCTCTTAGCCTCTAATTGGGGTGTTATGCTGCTGTCCACTAGGAGGTGACACTAGGCAAGATCTGAAATTGATTAAGTGGCTCCTCCTCTGCAGTATACATCCCTAAGGTAGGCACTTGCCTCACCAGTTTTGTGCTTAAAGCAGTAGGAGAAGTAAACCAATGAAAACATAAGCCTATAGACCAAAGGGCAACTTTATTTTAAAATAAGGAACCATGAAGAAGGTTACAAAGCCCGATACGGGTAACAGGGTGGGTGCTGTGTCCCCCAATTAGAGGCCAAGAGAAAAGGATTTTACAGCGAGTACACAAAAATCTCTTCTCCTTCACTACATTGGGGGACACACCGTGGGATGTCCTAAAGTAGTAGTAGTAGGTGTAAATCTAAAGCCGTGCATGCGCAATGTGCATGGTGAGGTCGGCATACACCTAGAGGGTGTACAGACGTCACAAAGACCGGATGTGACGCAAATAGCGTCACACCGGCTATTACGCCCCTACAGCAGGGCGAGGAGGACTAGGATTACTTATCACACCCATCGGGGCGTGATAATGAGCAGCTAAGGAGGGCTTAGAGTCTCACAGGGGAAGCCCTGTGAGACTTATTTAGAGCCCTGAAGTCGCACATATGTAAGTGCATAATGTTGATTTATGCAATGTTACAGAACGCATTTTTTTATAGAAAAGGACCACTAATAATGATATGTAATGGTGAAGTGACAGGTATTAATAGGGTTGGGGTGATTTGGAGGGGGTCAGGTTCCCTTTAACTGAGGCTGAGCTCCGAGGCAGCGCTGGACCAGCACCTATAGTGTGGGAAATTGTTTTTGAGGGAACCGAAAGAGGCCGGCGAGTAGACTAGATTGAAGGAAGCCTAAAATGCTCGACAACGAAAGAGAAGAGGTGGTTGGACCCGAGGTTTGCACCATGCAAGGAAAATTACCATGTGCGATATAAATGCGAGGGGAAGCAGGTTCTCTTGGTCTAATCATGGTTTTGAGTATATTTGAGGAAAGAAACCCTCCCTTGAGTCAAAAAACAAAAGGGGGACCCAGGTGCGCCACGTCAAGCCATGAATATTAGGGTCTCGAATTGTGTCGATAAATTGAACCCCGGGAAGAAGGTCTGAACAGTCTGGAAGACGCCAGGGGACGACGGCGGTGCAGTGAATTAGATCAGTATATTGGACGCGCCTGGGGCAATCTAGGGTCACGAGGATGACTGGAACGCCTTCTGATTTGATCTTTCGCATCACTCTGGCTATGAGACACAGAGGGGGAAGATGTAAGGAAGATGAAACCGCATTTAGGATTGGATTAGGTCGTTCGCTCCCAGGGATTGCGGGTCGAGAGGTTGAGCCATGTCGACCCCTGGAATGTGAACTGCCGATAGACCAGACTGGGTCGATTGGGCCCAGCAGAGAATGATTCCCCTCATGCATCGCATGTCTGCTGCAGGTCCCTTCCTGGTGATTGACCTGCGCCACTTTTGTGGCATCATCCAAATGGTATGACGATCCGCTATCAATCAATGAAGAGGTAGTAGTACCAGAAAAGACGACGCGAATGTCCAGGAGATTGATGGACAGGTTGTGGCGTGTCCTGTATTCCGAGGGGCTCCGTCTGCCCTGAGCAGTGTGATAACGATACACTGCTTCCCAGCCTGATAGGCCTGTGTCAGTGTATAGTACCTCCTAGAGCAGTGATGGCGAACTCCAGGCCTCGAGTGCCACACACAGTCCAGGTTTTCAGGATTTCCATTGCATTTGACAGTTGCCAATCAATTTACCAACTGTCAAACTCTAAGGAAATCCTGAAAACCTGCACTGTGTGCGGCACTCGAGGCCTGGAGTTCGCCATCACTGTCCTAGAGAGTCGGGAGAAAGGATCTCCCTTTTGAAAGGGGGGCAGGCGCAGCCACCAGGTGGAGGAAACTGAGTCTTCGGCATTAGGCTAAATGCCCTGTCTAGAGCACAAGGGCCCGAGTCCTGGGCCGTGAGAAGAGTTAGTCGAAGAGGCCTGTGGTGTAGTTGGTCAAGGTGACCGCCTCCATTGATGCGACTATTCTGTCCGGAACAGTCATCGCGAAACAGAGAGAAAGGTGATGGATGAATGAGTGCCCGCACTTTATGCCGGAGGGCGCAGGACCTGTCCATAGGACAGGCGTAACTCGCAGGAAGCTTTGTAAGCCGGCTGAGGATTTCTAGCAGTAGGTTCAGGACCGGAGAGCAGTTGGACAGATGTACCACCAAGCCAGACAAACCCGGGTGTCCACTGGATTATGAACGTTTTCCTTGCAGTCTTTGAAGGAAAAAGCTTTGATGAATAGATCGTCCCGGTCTGAGAAAAAACATCTACTGTTTGAGAGTGAAGAATGGTCATGACTGTCATGACTCATGTGAATTTCCTTGGGAGCCATGGTGAGTCCGAAGGGCCGGCAACGAGCTGAAACGATCCTCATGGGTTGCTGATGGAGCGAGAGACTCCATGCCAAAGTGACAAGCTTGAACGAACTTGTTGAGATATCGTAAGTCCTGAATAGGTTGTACCGAGTTGCACTTTTTTGGGGACTACAAAAAAGGAGTTGAATAAAAACTCTTGGAAAAAAAGTTAGTCCTGCAGAACAGGGACAATGATTCCCGCTTGAGGCAACGATCGATGGTCCTAGAAAAGAAAAGGGCTGGGACCGTGGAGGAACGGACCGTAAAAAAACGATTGGGGGAAAGGAACTCGACATTGTACCCAGAAGACAATCTATAACCCGACTGTTTACTGAAAATGGTGCGTCAAACCTGTTGACGAGTTATGAGGGCTGAAACCCATGGGATCTTGGCCCCTTAGGTTAATGGGAGGTCCTGACTCTATGTGAAGAGCGACTATTAGACTGCGCCTGGCGAGAGATCGCCCAGTCATGCGAGTTCTGAGAAGGACGAAAAAACATGTTTGTTGACGGCGGAAGAACAGCCTCTTTTGAGTTGCGTTGGGGAAGGGAGCGCTCCTTCCTCTCAAAGCGTCAGAAATTAGTTGGTCCATCATTCGGCGATTAGACAGCCGCTAAGATAAAGAAGCCTCGTGGGGTAGTTCTTAGAGGCAGCATCTGCCATTGACTCACGTAGCCAGAGGGTTCGTTCGTTTGATGTCTTCACAGTCATGTAATTGGCTGTATGCAGGGATGCATGAACAAGATACTCCCTTGCAACAGATTTTTGCGCCACCAGCTGTAGTTGTTCTGGGTCAGGGTGGCGTGCTGAATACCTGCTCAGGTCATAATTGCCTCTCTACCGAAACAGAAGCGAGTGATGCCTTTGCTCCGCCTGACAGTCTGTGACATCTTTGATGGCGGAACCATCAGGTAGAGAGAGGAGAGTCCTGCGTCTAGACAGGTTCTACCTGTGGGGAATCTGACCAGGCTTGCATTAACGCAGTAAAAAAAAGGAGAAGCGAGGTGCTATCACCTTGCGGATTTTATATGAGATCTCTGTTCACTTTGAGATTGAGGACGAACAGCAAAACATTTGTGTGGACGTGTAGCTCCCTTGAAGGAAACTGCATGGTGTGGAGTTTCAGAAGGGGGGGGCAGTGAGCTGTGTCCGGTACTTGTTAACAGACGTGACTAAGTCCATAACCTTGGCTGAAGAGTCCGTAGAGTGTAGCTGAGGGGACGTTCAGGGTCGGCTTCCTTGGCGGGAGACTCATGAGAAGAGGTGGAGCCCTACGGAACCTTTTTCGTCCTGCATATGATACCGATGGTTCTCGTGGCGTCCCCCTGCAGCTTGGACTGACCTGAGGTGCAGGGTGTGGGACGAACTCTGCAGGATCTGGATCCATGTTAAGGAAGGTTTCCATGGATGTTGGGATAGGAAAACTGCACCTTCAGATGTATTGTGGGTACTGGGAACTACGACATCAGTCATAGACTTTGGTACATTAATAGGGGTACAGTACTGGCAGCGTGGATAGTACATCCACTGAGTAGAGTGGACCAGCATGCCCACCACAGACATTAATAATGTACTTGCTGCTGTTTGCGATATCAACCTGATCACTGCTGACTATGATCGTTGGTAACCAAGGAGGGGTGTGATTAGAATGCTCAACCCCACCTCAACACGTGTGTCCTACTGAAAATCACGCCACTATTATTGCCGGCACATGGAAGAGCCCTTGCTGGATATTATTCATGGTTGGTTATAAACTATCCCTGTGCTTGTGGCTCTGGTGTCCATGTTTGCCCCCTGACATGTGGATATGCAACACATGATAACTGGGGTATGAGCTGCACTCGCCCAGCTTGAACATGTGCCCCTGTGAACAGCAGTGCTCTAATGGAGACTGCTGTGAAAAAATGGAGGGCTATTTTGAATTAGAAAAAAGGTGTGCTGTGGCGATCTCGTGGTGAGCGACAAGCGTCCAGGGAGCAGTACCGCCCCCCTTGATGATGTGGCTGACATCCTGGGGGAGTGTGGTGGGCGGGAATGGGCGGTGACGCTCCGCACTAGGCCGGAGCCGTAGCCTCGATTTAGATGCGGCCCCAAAAATGTGTGGATGTGGACGCGGAGGTCAGAGGTGTCACCGCATCCGCCTTCAGGGGGATGCTAGGGCAACCTTTGGGCCTCGGAGGGCAGAGGCGCGCCGCCCCCGCTGGCAGGAGGATGGAGCCAGTGATGAGCGGCGCTTAATGACGACCGCTGCACTGGATGCTGGCATGTGCAGGATCCAAGGGCAACTTCCAGGGCGCTGGAGGGGGAACCCCGGAGGGTAGATTGTGACCGGATGCTATCCAGCCGGTGCATAACGGGACTGAGTGAGGAGCCCTGTAACAGAGGCTTGTGGAGCCTGTGGTGAGCGGGCTGTGATGGCGACTACTGTGCATGATCCCAGGGCAACCTCGGGCCTCTGGAGAGGGAGCCCGGAAGGGTAGATTGTGACCGGGTGATATCTGGCCGGTGCACTACAGATCTCAGTGAGGGGCCTCGTAACAGAAAGGGGCTTTACCACATACCGGAGACCTCGACCCAAAAACCCTTGTATGGGATGAACTGGGGAGGATAGCGTCTCCCATCGCCTGATGAAATCTGAGGCCATGAAACCCGGGGCTTCCGACTGTGGGGCTTGGGGAGGATTCTCTGCAGTTCTGGATCCGACTCGACTTCGACCCAGATCCCCAACTGTGGGGAGCCAAAGAAGGAGTAGTGTTGTTGAATCTCAACTTCATCCAAGATCCCCAACTGTTGGGGAGCTGAGGAAGGAGCAGCCTCTGACATTCTTGAATCCACTTGAGTGTTGAATCCTCATTAAAAGGAATCTTTTTCTTCAGTAGAAAAAAAGCTAAAAAAAATCTAGAAAAAAATTCCAAACTGGAGAATTGTAAAGTATGTCTAACCTCTTAATCCTTTTCCAGGGAGTATCTTTGACTAGTGTCACCTCCTAGTGGACAGCAGCATAACACCCCACGGCCTGTGTCCCCCAATGAGGCAAAGGAGACAAAAAAATTCCCTCCAATGTTGTACTTTTCCTTTCTACCCTATATTCACTATTGAAGCTTGGTGTCATACCACTATCGATACACAAGTTAGTGCCTCATGATAGTGGTCGGAAAAAAAATGGGAAAACTGAAATAAAGTTTGGCTGATATCATCAAAAGAGCATGTATCTACCTACAGAATTACCCTGTCGCGTCTGCCACTTTCAGCGTCTGATTGTCCTCCACCACGCCCTCAGTAAGTGCACATGAGTACAACCGGTGAGCATGCGACTTAATCACGTGGCCGTCATCTTTGGACACTTGGGCTCAAAAGGAGAAAGCGTGGGGGGGGGGGGGGGGGGAGACAGGTCAAAGGAGAGAGCATAGATGCGAGAAGACAGCGGACATGGGGGAGAGTGCACAAGCAAGGGGGAGAAATCGGGTCAAAGGAGACAGCACATAGGGGAGAAGACAGCACAAGTGGGAGAGAGATGGGGGAGCAAGAATGCAAGGGGGGGGGGGGGGGAGAATGCATGGGGGTGGGGGTCCCTTGTATTTTTGATTCTCAGCACAGATAAAGCTGCCACCCCCAGATGCCTGGTTTTATCTTGGCTGAAAAAATAAAGTGGAGCCCATCATTTTTTTTTAAATTATTTAAATAATTGTAAAAAAAAAAAAAAAAAATGAATGGGCTCTGCCCTATTTTTTGATTGCCAGCCATGGTAAAACTAGCCAGCTGGGGGCTGGTATTCTCTGCGTGGTGAGGCCCATAGTTATTGGGCCGCCCCACAACAAATTGGCATATTCATTAGAATCGCCAATTCCTGGCGCTCTACCCGGTTCTTCCCAATGCCCCCTTGCAGTCAGGGTAATAGAAGGATTAAGGACAGCTGAGTATTGACAGCTGTCATTAAAAAGGACCTGTCACTTCTCTGGTGCTTGGCAAACTTAATACAGCACTGAATGTAGCGTGTCTGCTGCATTCAGTGAAGGGGTCCCCCATGTCTCTAGCCCCCCTGTAGGCTTTAAAAAGGGACTTTAGAAACCTTACAGTTAAAAGGTCATCTGGGTAGGATCTTATTAAGAAGTCCTCCTCGGTGGCACAATCCTCCCTGCCTTCTCCTTACGTATTCCACCCCCTCTATGTGTCTTCCACTGCCTCTGTTTAGTTGAGTCTGTGTATGAACAATGATCGAGTAACATTCAGATTCCACAGAGTTGTGGTGACTATACTGACCGCAATCCTGACTACACACCGCAACTAGAAGTAGCCGGGATGTAACTAACCAGACCTAGACACCTCTCCACAGCCGGAGAACTAACTGCTCCTAAAGATGGATGTAGGAAAAGCCATCTTGCCTCAGAGCAGAACCCCAAAAGAATAGCAAGCCCCCACAGATATTAACTGGGAAACAAGAAAAGAAAAAAAACACAGGCAGAGTAAAAGGTTTAGCAAAAAGAGGCCAAACAAGCTATATAGGAAAGACAGGATAGAATACTATTGCGGTCAGTTTAAAACCCTATCAAAAAAACCACCAACAGCAGATAGTACAAAAATTGTCCTGAGTCACTAAGACTTGGCGCCCTCTATGTCTGCAGACTTCTATAAATCAAATGCCAGCAGAACTGGAAATAATAGATAATAGTGAATGGTAAAATTCCTAGGAAGAAAACTTCCTATCAAAGCAGATAAACAAATATACAGACTAAATTGCAAACCACAACTCAGAATAAGACAAAACATAAGCAGAACCTTAAGCACACAAAAGTGTGCCACAAAATATCAAAAAACCATCCACTTAGCTTGCAAAGAATTCCACAGAGCAGAAGAAACCAGAGAGACGTGAACTCCTCCAGGAACCAAAGACAACTGGCAAGCATTGATCCACTTCAAACCATTATATGCTCCAAAAACCAGATTGCCAATCATCACCATCACCTGTGAAGCCCACACAGTCAGCTGCAACACCAGCAACAACCACGGAGGGAGCTCCAATGAATTCACAACAGGTTTGCTCTCCTCTTCTGCCCCCTGCTCTGTGTGATGTTAGGAGCAGAAGACGAGGGCAGACCCAGCAGAAGAGGAGGCGGCAAGAGGGAGCAAAAGAGGATGCCCAGGGGGGCTAATAACAGTAGCCCCCACTTCATTATCATAGGAGGCAGCAAGTTATAAAAACCTTTTAAAACACATTCACACCACACATTTAGGAGAGGGATAGTTAGAAATGTAATAGGAAGGTGCAGGGACAGTTAGTGATAGCCTGGAATGATTTAACTAGGTGACAGGTTCACTTTAAGCCCTAGATTGATAATGTTCAGGCTTCTATGAGACCTGCTGGAAGGTGGGTGTAACACAGTGGGCAGGGGACTCATAATTAAAGCGGCACTACAGCAGTGCAATAAAAAAAAATTAAAAAAAATGTTAGGGCTGCTTTACACACACCAACTTCTGTGACCAACTTCTGAACAGATCTCTGGTTGCAGTGAAATCATGGACACATTGTTACATTTGTACACAGCCACAAATTGGAACAATGTGTCCATGATTTCACTGCAACCAGAGATCTGTTCAGAAGTTGGTGTGTGTAAAGTGGCCCTTAGATTGGTGCTTTAAACTTTTTTTTTTTTTTTTTAAATCATTTGGCATCTTTGGAGATCTGGATTGGTTTAAAGACGCTCACAAGCCTGAGCATATGGACAGTTGTTTTACATAGACATGCTTATGTTCACGTTTTCGTCACCCTACCATGCGTCTCATAATATTCACCAATAGACAATAAAAATCCTGTTGGATTGTGGTCTCCCTCATATAATCCATAGTTTTGGTACCTTTATAACTTTAGCTTGACTTTCCAATTGCTTGAGGAATTCCAGGTCTTCATTCTGACACTCGTACCCCGCCATGTTTTTTAGTACACCCGATATACGCATCTGATTTATTCCTACATTAGAAAGTGATCTGTTGTTAAGAAAACACCGACACGTTTTCCAGAGGCATTACACATCTGTAGATCATTAGCAGCCAGAAAACGCCAAAACAAAAATTCCTTAAAAGGGTACCAACTAGCAGGTTTTAGGGCTATGAAGTGAAGCCAGTGCCTAGGAGGCTCTGGGATGCTGAGTGCAATCATACCTTTACTTCAATGATTACAGAAAAACTTATCAAACACTGGGAAACAAGTGCAGCATATTAGCATAAATGCAGCACAGTGTCACTATGAGGGTAAGGGACTGGGTTATTTTTATTACTCCCCTGTGGGCTCTAAGCCAAACCCTCCACACTCCCCTCACACTTCGTCCCTGTCAGTATAGACCGGGCACAGAACGTCTGACATCCTGCATGGTAATAGCACAATGTCAGGCTCATATGTGCTCATCACTCAATCACTCCCACCCTCCAACACACTTTTGTCTCCGGCTTGTCAATGCTTCTCCTCGCCCGGTCACAGACGGCCCCAACCCTTTCAGTTTGTGAGCAGCCATGGCCTCCTAACACAGACAGTATCGTCATCGGGCAAGGAGAAGCAGTGAAAAGCCGAATACAAAAGGGGGAGGGAGTAATAAGCACATGAGTCCGACATTGTGCCATCACCACGCATGATGTCAGTTGTAATGTGCCTGGTACATAGTGATAGGGAAGGAGAGGGGAGGGTGTGTGTGTCTTGGAGCCCACAGGGGAGTAATAAAAATAACCCAGCCCTTCATAGTGACGCTGTGCTGCACTTATGCTAATGTACTGCACTTGTTTCTCAATGTTTAATAAGTTTTCTCTGTAATCAATGAAGTAAAGGTATGATTGTACTCGGTATCCCAGTGCGTGTAAGGCATTGGCTCTAAAACCTGCTGGTTGGTTCCCTTTAACTTCAGACTATAGTATTTTACATGGATTTTTCTGATTGAAAAACTTTTTTTCTGATGGAAGAACTGGAAAAAAGAAAAAAAAAAAAAAGCTGTCTTTTTCTTTTCTAAGTACATGTGTTTTTTATGCCATTTTCATGCGGTATTTGACATGTTTTTCTGCACAGTATTCTGCTCTTTTAATTATAGTATGGAGTGAAGCAGTTTTTTGGTGCTCCCGTTACAAAAACCTTGCCAAATTACATTTTGCTGGTATTTACACATGCAAAATGTGGCAAAGATTTGACATCAAACTACACTGGGCTGCTCAGTGTAGTTTTCATAAAATCACTGTTCAGTCAGTTGGAGATTAACATTGTAGGACTAATCAAATAGTCCAGCATAGTAATTTACTGCTAAATCTGCACCAGAGAAAAAGGAGAATTTTGTGTACTCACCGTAAATTCCTTTTCTCTTAGCCTCTAATTGGGGGACACAGGACCGTGGGTGTTATGCTGCTGTCCACTAGGAGGCGACACTAAGTAGAATCTGCAAAAGAGTTAAAGTGGCTCCTCCTCTGTAGCATACACCCCTGGGGCAGACACTGCCTCACCAGTTTTGTGCTAAAGCAGTAGGAGCAAGTAACAGATTAACGATATAATAAGGCCTGTAAAAAACCAGGCACCTATAGAACAAGTAACAGAATATTAAAATAACCGGGCCTGTAAAAAACAGGCACGTATGTAATATCTCAGAAGCCACTGAGAGACCAGAAACTTGAAAAACCAGTAAGAAGGCCCGAACGGGCAACAGGGTGGGTGCTGTGTCCCCCAATTAGAGGCTAAGAGAAAAGGAATTTACGGTGAGTACACAAAATTCTCCTTTTCTCCTTCGCCTCATTGGGGGACACAGGACCGTGGGACGTCCCAAAGCAGTCCCTGGGCGGGAAAAGAATACATTAGAGACTCTTATACAAACTGCACCCTACCGGTGAGCTGCTGTCACCAGGGAGACGCATCAACTAGATCTGCATCTACTAAGGTAAGAAAATGAACACTGTGATGTTGCACAACAGCGTAAGCGTACAAACACTGTGTTGTACCACAACAGTGTAAAATCTGAACCAGGTGACAGCCTCGGCCACCTACAGCGGAGAGGCCTGGGCCCAAAGGAGGTAGGATGGCCTCAGTTGTACGAGTGCATGCGCGACCTTATACCCGATGTAAACGGTAATATCTGCAACTGCTAAACTTCCTGCATAGGAAGTCTGTTCGTGTAACCAGTTTGGCTGAGGATGTCGGCATGCGCAGTCAGCGGCCCACCGAGAGGATGAAGAACAATTTGTCAGAGTTTCTTCGAAGGACGGAAGGAATTTCTGGAAGCTGCCGTACTAGCCTCATAGACACGTAGAGTTCAGGCGAATCTAACGTGTGCTGAGCCATGTTGATATGGTGCATCAGTGCTGAACGACTGAAAAAGGAGCCGGAACGGTGTGGTCTTTGTTTAGATGGAATGACCCTGCCATCTTATGAAGAAAGATGGTACAGGTCGCATCTCACCTATCTTGGCGACCACCGAAAAAAGGGGGGGCTTCGAGGAGAGCGCTAGGGTGAGAGACTCAACGAATAGAGGTAAAGTCCTCCTTTTTTTTTTTTTTTTTTGGTTGTTTGTTAACACCACCTCTGGTAACAAGGGTGAAAGAAAAATTTTTGTGAAGGTCTGAAGGAAGAATCCCGCAGCACATAGTAGACCGGAATGAAGCCCCATGTTACCAGTAGTTGTTGTAGGGAAGAAGGGGACAATGCGTGAAAATGTCCCGGATGGAAGGTGCTAACCTGAGCCTACAGCCACGCAATGGAGGCGGAATCGAGAAGGTAGCATGGGGATGTGCCCTCTGAGGCACTTGAGAGAGAGAGAGGGAGAGAATCGATGTGAACGGAAACAGGTGTTTACCCCCTGAGTCAAGGTTGTAGCGCCTGTTCGCGAAAGGAGGACTAGGTATCAGAGCTACAACCAGGTGTCAGGGCCACACTAAGAAGATTAGAGTTTCCGATTTTGTGAGAAAGGACCCTGGAAAGAGGGCCTGTGCGGACTGGAGGAAGCCAGGGAAAACCAGTGGTGAGTGAAAATAGGCCGGCATACTAAGTGCGCCTGGACCAAAGCGGGGTCCTCTAGAGGACTGGAATGCCATTGGACCTGAACCTTGCCATGGTCATTTGGATGATTGCAAGGCCATGAGATTAAATCCTCGCCTCAGATTAAGAAAGAGAGGCAGAGGGATATCCGCTCTCATAAGTTGTGAATTGTGAGCTACAGCCCGAACACAGGAACCTGCTGTGTATTAGCAACATAGCTGAAGAAGAAGAAAGCCGGAGTGATCTGACTCGCTGTATACTGGGTCCTAATATGGACATTACATGAGTGGTGCGGATTACACCTGCGAGGTACCAATGATGAGATACAAATCCCTAGGAGAATGATAGGCAGGGGCGACCCGAGGGTCGTCCGCTGCCCCGAGCCATGTGATAACAGGACGTCACTATCCTTCATATAGGTGTGCGTCAGTACGGCTTGTGAGAGGAAGGACAGGTGCGGTCACCACTGAAGGAGAAACGGTTGAAAACCTGAGTCAGACTGAATAACCTGACTAGAAAAAAAGGAACCTGTCCCGGAACTTGAGGAGAATCATGTGGAGAGTCCAGAGGAATGGTTGGTCAAGAGGTAACCAACCCGTATGCCCTAACTTCTCGGAGAGAGAAGTGATGGACTGAAGAGGGTCTGCATCTGTGACGATGTCACCCGGATTGGAACTGGAGAAAAATTTCTCGGTATGGAATAACTAGGTAAGAGGACTTAGGGAGTTCACTGTAGTGTAAACACCGCTGCGCAGTCCCAAAAGAAGGCGTCTTGATGAGAGTATCCTTGTTGAGCAACCAGGTTAAATGAGCTGGGAGGTCCACTGTAGTGTGCAAACGCATCTGCGCAGCCTCCAAGTGAAAGAGCCTTGATAAGGAGACCCTCTAGGTAAGGGAGGACAACTTGTCCTCGTGATTGAGAAATGGATATGATCGCTGGTATCACACGGAGCCACCGAAGGGCTAGGTAGAGAGAACAAACCATGGAGCACCCGGGAATATGTAGACAAATGTGTCGACATTCATGAAGGCCAGGAATCTTTGTACTTCCATGGATGAAAGAAGTTCAGGGAGGTCGCATATCGTTTCCCTGTTTGGGGACTACAAGAGGACCTGATGACAATCAGTGAAGATATTCATCCGCTTTAGCTGCGACCTCAATGCCATGAGGAAACGGATGGAAGCCTGAGGATTACTAAGGAAAGGCGTTGTTGCAACTCTGCATCCAGTTGTGGGAGCTGAGGAAGATGATTATCCGAAGTTGCTTGTAAAACGGTCCCATATTGGAGGCGGTACCGTGCACGTGCTGCAACCCAATGTCCAGAAGAGACGGATGGGGAGACTAAGGAGTACCAAATAGTGGTGCCATCCATTGCAAAGCAGACACCCAGCTGTGGGAGCTGGAGAGGATATTCAGATCCGCGTGATAAGGAGTCTCATATTGAAGACGGTAATATAAAAGTGCTACAACCCAAGTGCCCTGAGGAAGGCTAATGGGGAGACTGAGAGCTACTAAATCATAGCGCCATGTACTGCAAACCCAGCTCCAACAGTGGGAACTGGGGAGGATGATTGTCCGGATCCACGTATCAAGCTGTTTTGTATTGAAGAGGAACCTTGGGGGGACGATTGTCCGGATCTGCGGGCCAAGCAGTTCTGTATTGGAGATCGGAACACTGAGGAACCGTCGCCATAAATGATGTTTCTCAAATCAGGAGGGGGAACGTGGAGGTAACACCCGCGTTGCCGCCTGTTGGTGTTGGGAGATCGGTACACACAGGTACCGTCGCCCTCCATCTTGCAGTACTCGTTCCACACGTGGCTAGATTGCTTGTCTAGTCTTAATGACGCTTGAAGCCACTACGGCTGCTCCATCGGTTGTCATCTGCATTGTATGCTTAACTGACGGTCTGATGCGTCCTCGCGAAGACTCTCTCCTGCAGAGGAGGGAAAGTATCAGATGATTGTCTGAATCAGCCTTTAAAGCAGGTCTTAGTTGAGGATCGGAACGCTGAGAAAACCGTCGTCATAATGATGTCCCTCGGAGCAGGAGGGGGTACGTGGAGGTAACACTCCGCGTTCCCGCCTGTTGTTGGTTTTGGGAAATCGGTACGCATAGGTACCGTCGCCCTTTATCTCCCGTGGGTGGTGAAGGTGGACTTCAGTCGGCACTGGGAGGAATTCGGTGTGAATGGGACATGTATATCTGACGGACCGCCTGTATTGCGCGATGACTTGTCAAACTTTAGTATGCCCGTCTTCTTTCTGTGAATGAGTTTGTGAGACATGGGACTGAACAAGGAGGATCAGGTACAAATCTTTTTTTTTTTTTTTCCTTCTTCTTCTTCTTCACCGCCTGAGTAGGGTAACAACCCCCGCCAAATGTGCGACACGTCCAGCAGGGCGAGCGTGGAAAAAAAAAAAAAAAAAAAATCAGGGCCCTAGTCTATGTAGATTTGACGGGCAATGTCTAAGCCAGTCGGCTTTTCCTGCGTCCCTTGTCTTAAATGCAAATAGAGACTGTGGAGTCTCGGTTAGGAGTCTCAAACACAGGACTAGCCAGATATCCCTCCAGGGAAGGACCCAGCCAAGGGGTAGCTCCTGCGGAGAACACCATAACCACCATGTTCAGTGGCCCGTTAGTTAATATCTAGCCTTTTTTAGAAGCTTAGAGGTATGACAAGGGAATACCAAGACCAGGTATCCATCCACAGACAGCTATCGTAACATTTGCATTCCGCTGCAGGCAACGATAGTAGAGACGCCTGAGGAGGTGCGCTGTCTGTTCCGTGGTTCCCCAAGTTGCGATTCGGACCTGGTGTGAGTCGCGCATTGGGCGACCCTGTAGGACCAGAGGTCTTGTCCCTGTACTGTGATGTAGAATGGACCCAAACTGCCCAGTAGGAGGGGGGAGAAATGATAATCTTGTACTGGTAGGAGTACGATTCTGGCAGTGAGGCTAGAACCTGCCGGGGGCAGAAAAGATCTTCATAATGATGAATATCCTGCATTGTCTCTACCTTGTGAAGTACAGGGAAGAAGGGGATCAGTCTAAATGAGAAGGCTCGATATCCCTATACATGACGCTTGCCTGAGACCTGTGGCCCTTGGAGGAGGTGTCCGAGCACCCAGCTAGAAAGGCCAGGCTGGCTCTTATTTTTTGGGGCCATTAGGGGCTACTGATATTGAACCACAGCTGCCCCCTAAGCTATATCTGCCGCTATGACAGACTGCTATAGACATGGCAAGCAGGGCTGTGCAAGCGGAAAAGCACTTACCCTGCTCGCCACAAGAAGTGCTCCACCGGGGTCCGGGTAAGCAGAGGCGCCAGCTAGCCACAAGACGTACTCCACCGAGAGCCGGGTATGTAGCGGCGGCAGCTCACCACCAGCTGTTGCCCTTCCAGGGTCCGGTATACAGCGGCGCCCATGATGTATTCCGGGCGGAAGTGGCGACCCCTGACCTGGATGGAAGGGGCGGGCCAGGAGATGGGGCGCGCTGGAAACTCTCGCGATGCGCGAGAAGCGCGAAGAGAAGGCCGTTCCGCCCCCCTCTGACGCGGCCTGGGCGGGCTCCGCCTGTTTCGCGTCACGTAAGGGGCGGAGGGAGGCGGGGACCATCGCGGCTAGGCCAAAGCCGGGGCTTGGATTAGGACGCGGCCCCGGAAAAGAAGGGGGGGCGGCGCGGAGGACCCGCCGGACCCGGACAAAATTAATGTCAGATTGCTGCTGCGGGGCGGGGAGAGTCCCCGGGCGCAGAGAACTGTCAGTGTCCGGGTCCTGTCGGTCTGGAGACCGGAGGCATGCGGCCGCTGATGGCAACGCAGTGTCCGGGTCCTTGGAGGTGGAAGGGAGGGAAATCAGACTACCTGTCGTTGGCTCCTCTACCCGGAGTCCCCGTAAGGGAGAATGGGGAGGGCAAGAGTCCGTCTTGCGTCTCCACCCGGATAGGAGTGACCGGCCTGCAAGCTGCCAAAATGGGATCCTGGAGACAGAGACTACACCTCCGTTCCTCCACCCAGGGCTCAGCTGCGAGGCCTGGGGAGGGTAGGATCCTGTCTGAACCTCAGCCCGGGTTCTAAGATGAAGCTGGGAAAAAATTAGGTTTCTTAAACTCAGAGCCCATGTGAGGAGCTGAGAACTCTTCTTTTTCTTCAGAGTTGTAGAAAAAAAGGAGAAAAAGAAAAACTCTAAAAAATCTATCTAAAAAAGGAAAACAATAAAAGAGGTCTGCCTCCTGAGCGACACTAAGCAAAACTGGTGAGGCAGTGTCTGCCCCAGGGGTGTATGCTACAGAGGAGGAGCCACTTTAACTCTTTTGCAGATTCTACTTAGTGTCGCCTCCTAGTGGACAGCAGCATAACACCCACGGTCCTGTGTCCCCCAATGAGGCGAAGGAGAAACAGTAATTTTATCAAAGTGACAGCAAGCAGGTCAGTAAGTGACACATCGCTGGAATCAGGGTCTCTGTCTCTACATTATGCTGCTGTCAGATGGGATGGCAAAAACCTGGTGACAGAGTCCCTTTAAGTAGAAACTTTCAGAATTATGCAGAAGAGATTTTGAAACCTAATTTAGGGCCCTTTCACATCAGCGTTTTCGATGATGTGCGGCCGATCCGGCAGGTGGTGCCAAATCTGCCGCCTAATGGCCGACTTGTGGCCTGGATCCGGAAAGCCCCATGCATTGTCTATGGGGCTTGCGGTCCAGAGCGGCAAGTGCGGTTCTGCCGGATACGGTAAATCCGGCACTTGCAGCCACGGGTAAAAAAAAAAACACGCTGCTTGCAGCTTTTTTTGCGGCTGCAAGTGCCGGATCCGAGCGAACCGGCATAACCGCACTGGACTGCAGGCCCATAGACAATGAATGGGGCTTGCCGGATCCAGGCCGCAAGTCTGCCGTTAGGCGGCCGATCAGGCAGATGCAGCGCCACCTGCCGGATCGGCCGGACATCAGCAAAATTGCTGATGTGAAAGGGGCCTTACAGTATGAGCTGCAATACTTTTTCTATTTAAATCTGAAAATAAAAAAATGTGCAGACTAGAAAATAGTGGTGCAGATTTTTTTGCTGTCAGAAATCTGCACCTGCAGAAAAAAATAAACAGCATAAAAATAGTTGTGCCAACGGTTTTTGCTGTGGGTAATTGTGCTTTTTTGTGTTTTAACTTGTTCACTGAGATAGAGATACATCATTTTCGCTATGTATTGATGGTGAATTAAAAAAAAAACAAAACACAATTAAGGAATTTCACTGCAATGAGGCGATAGAGAAAGGAATTGTTTTTCCCATTCTCCAGTACACTATATGGTAAAATGGTCATTCAAAAGTACAACTCATGCCGTAAAAAACAAGCTCTCATGTTGATGGAAAAATACAAAAAAGTTATGGCTCTTAGAAGAAGGGGAGGGAAAATGAAAACTGGAAAACAGGAAATCGCTCAAGGGGTAAAGAAGCTTTCCCATCCAAGTTTTTATCCTCTTAATATGTTGCAGTCATCATATTATAGAGCACTGGGTACTTACAATAACCCAGTGCTTTGATTTTAATTCAAATTAATTTTACCCAGTTAATTCTTCTCTTTTTCCATTAGGTCTATGACATCAGTGATTAAAAACTGACTAGCTGAATCCTTCTAAGCTAAGCTCTGTTTAGAAACAGAGTGACATTTCTTTGCACCAATCATCACGGCTAAAGTCCCTAGTGGGGGAAGGAGGGAGCAGCTGAAGATGGGAATGATTCATTGCATGGACAAGAAATTCCTATTTCTACATAGAGAAGAGAAAAGAAGAATTTCCTGGGTATAAAAACAAAATGAGTGAGGCTAGGGTCTAACTAGCGTCAGCCCTCAGTCTGCCAAATCCATCTAAAACTTAGGTTTTGGCAGGCTGAGCGCATAGTATTAACGGCATGTAATGCTATGCGCCATCTGCCTATGCATTGCTATGGATACCCGACGCTTCCGCAGCCGCCGGCTCCATAAACAATTCCCGGATATGCGCTATTGCAGAGTGCACTGGAAACGCCGCAAATTGCGTTTCCTGTGCGCTCTGGAAAAGCGCATATCCGGTGTTGAGCCGGCGGCTGCGGGAAGCATCAGGTATCCATAGCAATGCAAAGGCAGCCGGCGTATAGCATTACATGCCGTTAACACTATGCGCTCAGCCTGCCAAAACCTACGTTTTAGATGGATTTGGCAGGCTGTGCGCTAACGCTAGTTAGACCCTAGCCCAATTGTATGTACAAAGTGCTAATAAAATAAATATATTAAGAGGATAAAATATTTGATGGGAAAGCTTCTTCAATAAACACACCACATACAGACCTCAATGTAGTGAGCACTTACCCCGTACGGGCATTTCACTTATCCTCCTATTATTCTGAGCCATCGGCCGGGTGGGAGCTTCAATATCTTCATCTATCGAGTCCTACAAGATACAGTATGTTTCTAGTCAGGCCCATTAAATTACATATGAGGGAAGGGAGAGTTTAGATAAAAAACAAGTTATACTTTTCCTTTCCACCCCATGTCCACAATTGAAGCTTGGTGTCATATGACTACCGATAGGTAAGTTAGTGCCTCATGTTAGTGGAACAAAAGAAAAAAGAAAAAAAAAAAGGGGGAAAAATGTCTGTTGTCCGTATCAATTCATCACAGCTTTCATTTTACTAGGGTAATTAAAAAAAATTAATAATAAAGGTTAGCTTGGATTGCTATAGACAAAAGAGCATTTGTCTGAGATGAATTTATAATAGATGAGACCTAAACTCCATTATGCAGGAACAGCTGTGTAGTATAAAAAGGCATCAAAAGTCATAACACGACACATTTAACAATAGGATTACATTAGTTTACCTGCATTCATGTGACAAAAACCGAGGCGCCCAGTCCTATATTTATGAAGCTGCCTACAACATTTAATATTTACAATTTGTCTTTGCTATATTGTTTGTTTGGCATCACCTGTCTTATAAAGGACTACCTAAATAAAGGGAATAAATCATTACAGCTAATCTAATGTACAATTTGCAGATATGTTAAAAGAGGATGTCACCCCCTGGTGCATGGCAAACTAAATGCACCACTGAATGCAGCATGTTGCTGCATTAAAGGAAGGGCTCCCCCATGGCACTAGCCGCCCTATGTCCTGATAAATACACTTTAGAAAGTTTACATATAGTGGGTCTAGAGAGCATTCCTTCATATGGAGTCATCGCTGGCTATGGGTTTCTCTCCGCCTCCAGCCGCTCTGTTCTCCTCCTGGCTGTGTAAGGCCCCCTCCTCGTCCCGCTCCAGCATGTAAGTGTCTGATCTCACAGAGGCGCACAGCGCGGTCATGACATCAGCCGCCGGCTCCTGTCCTCGCTGTGCGCCTCCGTGAGATTAGACACTCACACGCTGGAGCAGGCGAGGAGGGGGCCATACACAGCCAGGAGGAGGAACAGAGCGGCTGGAGGAGGGGAGAAGCCCAAAGCCAGCGCTGACTCTATATGAAGGAATGCCCTCCGGACTCGCTATATGTAAGTTTCCAAAGTGTATTTTTCACTGCACATGGGAACTAGAGCCATCGGGGAGCCCTTCCATGAATGCAGCAGGCATGCTGCATTCAGTGGTGCATTTAGTTTGCCATGTACCAAGGGGGTGACAGGTCCTCTTTAAATATTACTTGTTATAGTCCAAGTTTTTAAAATCAGGTTTTGTCCCCTATCAGTATGTCTCTGGACTGTAAGAGAAATCCAGGGAACCCAGCGGAACCCACACAAGCAGGGGGAGAACATGCAAACTCCTGCAGAGTCGTCGTTGGTGGGATTTGTGTCCAGGACCCCAGCGCTGCAAGACTGCATGGCTAGTCACTGAGCCACCATACAGTGCTAACCACTGAGCCACTTCCAACACTATACTCATGAGGTCAGATCTCTCATATTCTGTGAGGTCTCTGCATACCTTCCTTTTTTTCCCACTTATCCTTACCTATTTAAGGGGTTGTCCAGTCTAAATCCTCCAGCCTGCAATCACTCTGTGTGTGACTATGTGACTGCAGATTTGTGAATCCTGACTTTATACACACCATGCGCTGTGAGGATTCTCTGGTGTCTGAGCCGGGAACATCTGTCTCATGACGGCATGTGATATGTATTCTCCCAGCAAGAATCTGACTAGATGGGCGCGGCCTCTCTCCGTACACTTGCATTGAGCTTTATATTACAGTTTAATCAGAGCTGCGTCAGCTTTTCTCAGATTAATAAATACAAATTGTCTATTACATTATATTGGTAATAATTTGGACATGTGTACTCCCCCACAGACTATCACAGGCACAAGTTTTATCAGTAAAAAAACACAGCAGTCATGAGGAAACCCGACGTGTGAAGGAGCCTTTATTCTAATTGTTTTAAATTCACATCACTCATGAAGACCAGATCTCTGCTGGTACAGTAGTTTACAATGCACATTACACGTCCGGCTCAGGACGTGAGCCCGCTCCATACATTGTTGGCATCTAGGTCTAAGGACTCACCCACACTAGCACATAATACAAACGACTGAAATCCCACGTTTTATCAGATAGCACTTGGCCCAATGTCATACTATGGAGCAGTGTAGACCTACACTTTTTTCCCTCTTATGGCCTTTCAGCATGAGAAAAAAAAAAAAAAACTCAGCATGCTGTGATTGGCACCATGCACCAATTCAAGTCTATGGGTGCCTGCAAATCATTGACTGCAGACTGACATACGAGTTTGGCGGCCGTCACACGCTACAATATTGCGAACGATATCGTTTAAGCGATCTGCTTTTTGATCGCTTAAGCGATATTGTTTGTGCATCCCTACGTGCGATCAAGCGATTTTACAATGTAAAATCGCTTGATCGTGACATCGCAGATGTGAGAGCCGGAGCTCATATCAAGCGATGAACGCTTGTTCAATCTGCTTCATCGTGGTGTGTGACACCACGATGAACGATCTCCCAGGGGCAGAGCCTATGCTGTGAGATGGTATCTATGGTAAACGTCGGGTTACTAAGCGCCGCGCGGCGCCTTGTAACCCGATGTGTACCATAGTTACCAGCGATCTCGCTGGTCCACATCGCTGGTGAGTCTGTCTGTGTGACAGCTCACCAGCGATGTGAGCGATATCGTTAGCGATCGCGCGTGCACGTGATCGCTTACAATATCGCTCACGATATTGTAGCGTGTGACGGCCGCCTTAGATATACAATGGAGAAGATGGGAGAAATTAAAGGGGAAATCCAGTGAGAGAAAACTTTAGTACAATTCCTGCCCTCCTACATGATGAAGTCAAGTTTAAAGAACACTGCACACTCTAAAGTCCTTTTTCTGGGTGATGATTTGTGTTTATTAAAGTGCATAAAGACAGTTTTGCGATCAAGCTAAGAGCTTGATCGCAAAACTGTCTTTATGCACTTTAATAAACACAAATCATCACCCAGAAAAAGGACTTTAGAGTGTGCAGTGTTCTTTAAACTTGATTGATATTGAGACCCTAGGGCCTCCTACACTGGCACCTCAATCACATCCAACAGGTGTGCACGCCAATCACTATTATTACTCCTATACATGATGAAGCAGAGCCGTACACTGCAGTTATAGGATCTTTAGATCTCATAATTCAATAAAATCATACCTGCTCCTCTGCTGTGGCCCCCACCTCATGGAACCTAAATCTCTCTGCATGTCAGCTTCATGCTGTTGGGAAGAAGAGGAGGTGTGTTGGGGACGTGGATGCTGGGAGCTTCAGTATCAGCCTACATTAACACCGCCTCATTTCTGTATAGGGAGGGGATGTGGCCGCCAGCTCCATGCTCACACATACGATCCAGTCCCTGATATACCATCCTATGTGACAGGGGGGTCCAGGCTTCAAATAGTAATCATGTCACCAAACAGATATAAATACATGCTGTGATCCTCTGCTGTATGATGATGCATAATGTGTACTGTTATTGTGAGGACACGAGTAAAGACAAATCATTACATTGATCGATTCAGCTCTGCATGGTCTCCCCATCCCCATAGAAGCAGGAGATCTTCTTATCTCTTCAACTTTCAAAGGATCATCATCATCACTCCTCAGGAGGAATGGAGGGGGAAGGGAGGGGGTTGGTGTTGGAAGGGTCACAGTAGTCAGATCCCAGAGGATCAGCGCCTCACCTGCTCCAAACTGTCCGATTTTAGAAGCGTAAAGTTCCCTGGCCAACCAGGAAGTTGGGAGTCAGGGGAGCCGTGTGTGCCAGATTACAGCACCTCCTTATCAGAAATAATACTGCCAGATTTCTCGATAATATGT
This sequence comes from Allobates femoralis, assembly GCA_033576535.1. Lineage (NCBI taxonomy): Eukaryota > Metazoa > Chordata > Amphibia > Anura > Aromobatidae > Allobates > Allobates femoralis. The sequence continues at coordinate 81,197,703 of JARQOC010000002.1, forward strand.
CATTTATCACATATCCCGTACATAGGTGATGTCCATCTCTGATGAGACCCCCACAGTCTCTAGCACAGTACAGACAAGTAGTCATGTTTTACATGTCACTCACCTTTTGAAGAGTCGCCATGCCATCATTACAGGAGAGGTTTTCCATATTTGTTACTTTGTTGGAAACTCTTGAAACCTTTTTCACATTGACATTACTTTTTGCTCTTTCCCCTTCCAGAGCGTCACAGATTATTGTGCTGTTCCCACCTCGTTCACTTTTATTCTTTCTTTTAACAGTTTCTCCAACTTTTACATTGACCTGAATTTCCCTTAATATATTCCCCACGACCGGGGTTCGTGCCAGCTGATGGCCGCACGGCACCATGTTGTGTGGAGTTTTAGCTGCAGACTCTTCATCCTCATCGGCTCTTGGTTCAAACTTCTGAGAAGGCAGAAGGGGCACAACCCCGGCCCCCGGGGTGCGGGGAAGTTGTCTCCCAGTGCATAGAATATTCCCAGGAGAAGGATATTTTGGGGCTTTTAACCTGTACTTGTTTTTGATACGTTTAACTTCTGGGTCATTTTCCCGTTCTTTTTGCTTTTGTTCAGCAAATTCCTTGAAAAGATTCAGGGTGTCCTGATCACATAATGCAGTTTTGGAGCATTTCCATGCCGATGGCCTCTGCTCTGTGTCCTGCATCGTCTGTAAGGAAAGAGATAGAAGGTATTAAATATATAGAAAACCGGTAGAGGAGAATCTCAGCACATCCAATCCAGAAGAGATAATAAAACATTTTAGCCTTAGGCTACATTTTCACATGCAGTGTACTGCTGAGTTTTGTGAGGATCCATTTTTGGTGCAAAAACTGCATAAAGAATGGATCCTCACAAAGCACAGCGTTCTGTGTGCGAATGCTGCTGCGTTATTCTCGCCTCGCTGCGCTCCCCGGCGATCTCCAGCGATGTCCTGTCATCCCTGGAGGCCACAGCATCTGCTGCCTCTAGGACCCTACAGCCTAGTCATGTGACCGGATGATGTCACATGGTGCAGTCCCAGGTCCTCCCGCAGGGTCCTGCAGCCTCGGTATTAGGAGAGATAACCGGGGGGTGGTGCGAGGGTAATTAGCGCTGCTAAATAAGGCCAAGAAATTGACATTTTTATTCTTTTTACGGTTCCACTTTTGAGCCCAAAAGCAGATCCATAAAAAACGCAGTGTCTGAACGCCAAACAGTGAAATGCACTGACTTCTCTGGGACAGACAACATCACTGCGTTTCACTACAGTTAGTGAATCCGTAAGGAACGCATCAATAACCGTGCAATTACGCACCGTGTGAATGTAGCCTTAAAGGGAATCTATCAGCAGGTTTTTGCTACCTAATCTGACAGCAGATACTCGTCCATGTCCCCCATCAAACACCTGTCCCCACAATCGGGGCGGACCTATAATGAGGCCACTTGAGCACTCTGGCTCAAGTGGCGATGATTCCTTGAAGACAGGAGGCGGCAGATCGGCTGCCCCTGTAGTCAGATAACGTGGTGCTCAGCTCCTGCAATCCTGCTGTGTGGTGTTGTTAGTGAGTCACTGTGAGCAGATCGAGCTGCGGTGGGGATTTGGGAGGGAGGAGGCTGCCTTTTATTTTCAATACAGCAGCAGTTGGCTCTGCCTCCTCCAATCAGGGAGTGTGAATGATTAGTCAATCTATGAGTCATTCTTCCTCTCTGCATCAAGTGACCCTGTCTGTGTTCATCAGACTCCAGGGGCTGTATATAAAGGTGTTCTGTATATGGGGGGTTGCTGAATTGTACATGGTGTGCTGTATAGTATATGGAGGGCTATGGGGTGCATTATACTATATGGAGAACTATGGGGAATGCATTATAGTATTTGGAGGACTATGGATGGGGCATTATATTATATGGAGCACTATGGGGGGGTGCATTAATTATATGGAGGGCTATAGATGGTGCATTATATTATAGATGAAGGGGATGCATTATGTTATATGGAGGGCTATGGATGTTTCATTATAATATATGGAGGACTATAGGAGTGATTTATAATATATAGATTATGGGGTGCATTGTCTATGGGGGTGCATTATACTGTACAGAGGGCTATGGGGATGCATTATAATATATGGAGCCAAATATACTACGTAGAAGCCATACTAATAAATTTTGAGGACTCTGTGGGGGCATGATAATACTTGGAGGGCTATGATAGAACATTTACACTTTATGGAGGGCTATTTGAGGGCCATTATACAGTGTGAAGAGGTGTAGGGGCAATTATACTGCATTTTTATCCATTATACTACATGAAGGACTGTGTGGAGGTCATGGTTGGGGATCATACTGTGACAGCGTAGTTGAGGGGGGTACAGTAAGGTCATGATACCGTGTGTGTGGAGGAATTCCCCAGTGGGGGATCATACAGAGTTTGTGGACACTTTTGTGGACATCACACTTGGGGGCAATGAAAAAGGAATCTAGGGGCTTCAGTAGGAAAAAAAAAAATATTTATACAGGCTGCAAAGTTGTGAGGTGTGTACCTAAGTGGCCCAGCCAAATATTCTTTTTTTTTTTTTTTGGGGGGGGGGGGGGGAAGGGTTTGGGGGAGAACCAATTAGAGCTTCTGCCATCGGTCCCATTTCTTTGTACTCTTCTGATGCAGGATGCATTGTCCCTCTGCTGCAGGACTAATTAGCCATAATTTACACATCATATCCGGTGTCGCCCCTCGGTACATACAGGCATCCAGTCATGTTTCTCCCGAGAGGTGGTTGGTCAGTGGCGCTTATCCCCGTTCCTGCTCCCACATCCCTTGCTCAAGTCAACTGGAAGGCCCCTGCTATTAGCTCCGGAAAGCTCCATGTGCGGCGCTTGTGATTGGCTAAGTGTTTCGTGAGGGGGCGTGGTCTGTGGGGGAAGACGCGCCATTTTACCAGCTTAGTGCAGTGGCGGCTCATTGATGCTCAGACTGCAGGTTGTGACATGGTGTGTGCATGGTGATCACTGTTCTGGATTCTTCTGTGCAGTTCTTGTATGTGCGTGTGATGGCGCTGTCATACTTTTGTTTAGACATCTGTTTTTCTATTTTTTTTTAATTAAAATGCCCACCATTGTCCTCATTTTTACAGGATGGAGAGATCTGTATGAAGCACATTTATTTCTAACAGTTTTAAAAATTTGCTGGGCAGGAGGACGCAGTTTTGTAGTTCGCCTCAGGCAGCAGAGCCATAATACACGGCCACGGAGGGCCCCCCCTCCCAATGCTCGGGTCACGGGGGGCCCCTCCCAATGCTCGGGTCACGGGGGGCCCCTCCCAATGCTCGGGTCACGGGGGGCCCCTCCAATGCTCGGGTCACGGGGGGCCCCCTCCCAATGCTCGGGTCACGGGGGGCCCCTCCCAATGCTCGGGTCACGGGGGGCCCCCTCCCAATGCTCGGGTCACGGGGGGCCCCCTCCTAATGCACGGCCACTGGGGCCCCCTCCCTCTTCTGTATACAATTGTACGGCAGATCGGTTTCGCACACGGAACAGCTCGCATCATTCCAGTCTCCGGACCGAGTACACTGAGCCCAGGATCCGCACACTCAGCCATTATCTCTACAGTAAAGATTGAATCCAGACCGGTCACCTGCCCGTGTGTACAACACAAGCCCCAGCACCCGCTACAGCCGAGCTCCACAAGAACCCGGTACAACACATCCTTCTCCACCGCCCCCGCCCGGTACAGCCCAGCCCGCTCCGCCGCCCCCCCCGGTACAGCACAGCCTTCTCCCGCCCCGCCGGTACAGCCCAGCCCTCTCCTCCCGGTACACGTGGGGATAACCATCACCTCCTCCCGCTCATCCGCCGCCTCCGATTCTCTCCACACAGTCAGTTTCAAATGTCGCGCTACTTCCGTTCAGAACAGAGCGATCCGATTGGATAATGCAATAGAAAACCTCTCAGCCATTGGCTCTTCTGGGAGAACCGATCAGCAGAGCGATTTCAAGTTTCCTCAAAACTCCTCGCTGCCACCTGGTGGACAGATGCGGTAGAGCAGGCTGGATCCTGTCTGTGTGCACAGGGCAGAGGTGATTCCTCTGGTGTCAGGTGACCATTTCTAGATCTATAGATCGTCTGCTGCTTACACATCAGGGATATAAGCTGGAAAAGGCAGGTAAATGCCATAAACAGCAGTAAGTAGGCAGACTAAATCAGCAATAGCCAGATAGGGCAGGTGAAGCGCAAAGTAATCCATTGTTACCCTGCTGTGCACACAGGCCGCAACCAGAGACAATCCACATCCAGCAAAGAACACTATAGTCAGTGCAGTTCCCACACATAGATGATAGAAGGGCGCACAGCCTTGTACACAGGGAGGCCGCACAGCACAGCCTTACACACAGGGAGGCCGCACAGCACAGCCTTGCACACAGGGAGGCCGCACAGCACAGCCTTGCACACAGGGAGGCCGCACACCACAGCCTGATACACAGGGAGGCCGCACAGCACAGCCTTGCACACAGGGAGGCCGCACAGCACAGCCTTGCACACAGGGAGGCCGCACAGCACAGCCTTGCACACAGGGAGGCCGCACAGCACAGCCTTGCACACAGGGAGGCCGCACAGCACAGCCTTGCACACAGGGAGGCCGCACAGCACAGCCTTGCACACAGGGAGGCCGCACAGCACAGCCTTGCACACAGGGAGGGCACACACCACAGCCTTGCACACAGGGAGGGCGCACACCACAGCCTTGCACACAGGGAGGGCGCACACCACAGCCTTGCACACAGGGAGGGCGCACACCACAGCCTTGCACACAGGGAGGGCGCACACCACAGCCTTGCACACAGGGAGGGCGTGTGGAGCCCCAGGCGGGACTGGGGTACTCAGTACCGGACCGGACGGTACTGGGGATGTCATAGGTGGCTTGGTCCGGACCGTGTCCCTGGGCCCTCACAATAAAGTTGAGGATTTATTTACAAGGGGATTGTCACGGGTGACGCCACCCACTTGGTGCGGCCAGTGATGGGGCCGCCGCTGCTGCAGAACCTCCGGGGGCGATGGAATGGCAGTGGAGATGGTATAGTTTCAGTGGGGAGAACTGTATCCCCCGGGGCAGTAAGGGTTTAAGGTCAATTGTGTGTGTAGTTTGAGCACACTTACTTTGCAGGCTGCAGGGATCTCTCCTCCTGGCTGCTGCTGACAGGCTGGATCTGTAGGGAGGAATGGTCTGCAGCTAGAGACTGACAAGAGAGGCGATGCAGGGTTTTCCAAAGCTTTACTCAAGTTCTTTCAGTCAGCTTACAAGTTATTTGTAGTTGTTACACAGTTCTCAACACACAGTTGCTTTCTCCCTTTCCGGGTTCCCTTCTCCCTGCAGCCAGACTCCTTCCTCCTGTGACCCCTCACACAGTCTTTAGGTGTCCTTTCCGGGCTATTGCATTCTCTTTCTCTACTTGGTGTGACACTGGACAGTATGGCGGTGACTCGGGCTTCTGTGAGTCCTAGTCTGTCACTGAGCTGCCTGTCCTTTGGGTTAGGGATCTCAGTCTGGAACTCAGACCCCTCGTCGTGTTATCTGGGGATACCGGGTGAACTACGGTCCCCTTTAGAGCCGACACTCTGCTTTAGCCCAGCCTCCAGTAGTCCTCAGCACGAGGCTCTACCAGGCTCCTTCTCTCTGTTCCTTCCAATATTCTAGGAGGGCTTCTCCACCTGCAACAGGTTGCTTCAGCTGCAGTTTAGGGCACGGGTACACCGTCCCTCTCTGTTCTGTCACACTCCTAGTGGTTTCAGCGTCGGACGGGCTTTCCCCCCCATCTGGCTCACACTGGCTCAGTACGGGTCTGCACTCCTCGGCTTATGCTCTTCCAGGCAGTGTGTGTCTTTCTGTCTTTACATCTCAGCTACTTCAGCCTACTGTCTTCCTTCACTCCTCCCCCTCTCTATATACTGTCAGTCACCTGACCTCTGGTGTGCTCAACCCACTCCTCTCATCCACCATCCCTCTGATCTCATATAGTCTCTAATCTCAGGGCTGGATGTAACCTTTCTGACACGTGGGTTATGTGGGCTGTGAGGGTGTTAGTGTTTAACAATTGTCCTACCTGCCTGGCTGCAGTTCCCTTTGTGGCCTCCTGGACGCAGGGGCGCCACAGGCGCACACCACAGCCTTGCACACAGGGAGGGCGCACAGCACAGCCTTGCACACAGGGAGGGCGCACAGCACAGCCTTGCACACAGGGAGGGCGCACACCACAGCCTTGCACACAGGGAGGGCGCACACCACAGCCTTGCACACAGGGAGGGCGCACAGCACAGCCTTGCACACAGGGAGGGCGCACAGCCTTGTACACAGGGAGGGCGCACAGCACAGCCTTGTACACAGGGAGGGCGCACAGCACAGCCTTGCACACAGGGAGGGCGCACAGCACAGCCTTGCACACAGGGAGGGCGCACAGCACAGCCTTGCACACAGGGAGGGCGCAGAGCACAGCACAGCACAGCACAGCACAGCCTTGTACACAGGGAGGCCGCACAGCACAGCCTTGCACACAGGGAGGGCGCACAGCACAGCCTTATACACAGGGAGGCCGCACAGCACAGCCTTGTACACAGGGAGGCCGCACAGCACAGCCTTATACACAGGGAGGGCGCCATGTATTGCTGCACAGACCCTTCGTGCTCCCACCTACTGCGATATCCATTCAATAGCCCACAAACTATCATAACGCCTGTTTGATTATCTTACATGACTTACCTGTCCCCTGCCCTGTATGACTGTCGGGCACTTATACAATGTGCACACTGCCCCTGCACAAGTGATTATTATCATCATACACTAGATGGGAGCAGTGACAACACAACAGGGGCAGGCTCTGTGGTGGGGGTGGCTGCCCCCCAGTAGTCCATTTCTGATCCCCCAGTAGTCCATTTCTGCCCCCCATTGTTCTCTCTGTCTACCCCCCTGTGCACCCTCTCTGCCCCCCATTGTGGTCACTCTCATGCGGCAGCAGCATGAGGATCCGGCGCAGTTCCTCATTTGGCGGGCTGTAAGGTGAGCTAACTCTAGGGTGAGTGCGGACTGAAGAGGGTGAGTATAGGCTAAGTGAGGGTAAATGCAGACTGAATATGGGCTGAGGGGTCAGTGGGAAGAGTACCTGGCTGCTTTCTGTGTTAAGGTACCGTTACACGGCTCAACATAGTTCAAAAGTGACGTTTTGAAACAATATCGTTAGTGAGAGGCATAGTGTGTAAGCGAACGATTCAACAACGATAGTTGTTCAAGTCGGAGTTGACAGGTTTTCCTACATGTAGGAAAACCTGTCATCAACTTCAACAACCTGCGGCATCGTTCGGTGTGACACCGCAATAGCGACGTCACGGCCGACTTCGCCCATTCACAGCAGTGAGCAGGGATCATTTGCAGTGTTCGCGAACAATCCCTGCTCACAACATCATTGCTGAGTTGTCCACGATATCTAGACGTGTGACATCTCATCAATGCTGTCGGCAACAACCGCGTTCACCCGAGATTGTTGCCGACGTCATTTCGATAATTCACCCAGTTGCCCACTGAGGCGATCTCCGTTAACTGGGCCCTAACACTAATGTAACTGCCTTGTGTCTTTCTGGGCTTTTCCTCATCGGCTGATACCAGAGAATAATGGATTTGCAGTCTTATAGCTAAAGACAGGTGTTTGAATATATAATCGGTGCCTTGGGAAAAGAGGTTAACCCCTTAGGCATGCTATAGATTGATACCAGAGGGCAATAGCTTATATCTGACAACTGGAGTGAGGAAAGGTGCTAGCATACGGGTGCTGAATTGCATTTAGTCAGCACCTTCATTGACAGGACTGAGTGCAGCATAATATATTGTATATAAATGACATGGGTTCAGCACCTATATATGCTAGTGTGGCGCCCCGCTATACAGGAGTCACAGAGGGGTACTGCACCCGTAAAAGAGGTGCCAATGCTCCAGCTTCAGGTGGATCATAGGATGGTAGGTGGAACCCACAAACTAGCACTCCCACACACATGGTGGGAGGTTACCCGGAGGGAATAAAATCACCTCTAGGGGGAACAAGAAGGTGTTTGAGCAAAATGGCAAACTAGGAAGCTGAAGGGTCTCTCAGCTGAGGGACCAGAGAGAGGGAGGACCAGGAGTTAAGGAAGTAAAGTTTCCCAGGCGCAGAAAGTTACCGGGTACCAGAACCCGCACCTGTGGGATCCTTTAAGGACCACAGAAAATCCGGAGACCTGTGGAGTATACACTGCTCCCGGGCTCTTAAGCGACCAGAAGAGGGTACCAGGCACTGCTTGATGGTTCGGTGGTCAGCCATCAGAGAGTAACCCAACGGGAGCGAAAGAGAGAGAGAGAAAACAGGAGGTCAGGTTAGCTTTATGGAACCAGACTTCACCACCACTGGGAAGCAGGAAAGGAACAGATTGGAAAGAAGGAACACACTAAGGCCCCTTTACACACGGCTACATTTGTAGCTTGTCACCAGGTAACTTACAGGTTGCAGTGAAATCATGGATACATGATTCCATTTGTACACAGCAACAAGATAGAACCATGTATCCATGATTTCACTGCAACCAGTAAGTTACCTGGTGACAAGCTACAAATGTAGCCGTGTGTAAAGGTACCCTAAGGGTCCACCATACCACCTAAAATCTGCCTGCAGCCACCCGTCCAGCTACCTGTCCCCACACCATCAGGAATACTACTGTGTTTCCCCGAAAATAAGACAGCGCCTTATATTAATTTTTGCTCCTAAAGATGTGCCATGTCTTATTTTCGGGGGGTGTCTTACTTTTATCATCCCCTTGCGACCCCAAATAAAGTAACCCCATCATCCCCCAATATGGTACCAGGGACACACACACAGGGGCACGCACGCAGACACACAAACACAGGGGCACACAAACACAAACAGGGGCACACACGGAGACACACAAACAGGGGCACACATACAGGGGCACACACAAGCACAGGGGCACGCATACAGGAGCACATACATACACAGACAGGGACACTTCTCACCGGTGCCTGCTGCATTCCGGCGCCGCTCTCAGCTGCCCGCCGCTCACCGCTGCAAGGAGGACGGCACCACTCATCTCCTTGCCGCAGGTGCCGTAGGTGTATGGTGCTACTGGCCCAGCCATTCACAGGAGCCAACTGGGCAGCCAATCACAGGCCAGAAGCCGACGTCATGCAGCGAATGGCCTGTGATTGGCCGCTGGGCAGTTCCTGGCTTGTGATTGACCAGGACAGTGGCAGGGGCTTGAAAAATAGAGCCATGCCAGTCTACATGCATCTGCGGCACCGCTCACAGCGACAGGCACCGGGACACGAGCGGGGGGAGGGCTGGAAGCGGAGGCGGGCTGGAGGAGTCACAGCTGCATGCTGTGGTGAAATATTGTAAAATAGAAACATGCTTTATTTTCGGGGGGTGCCTTATATTTACACGCACATTAAACCCCCTGGCATGCCTTACTTTCAGGGGCGCCCTATTTTTGGGGAAACAGGGTATGCTGTAACTTTTGTATGCAACTAATACAATTGCCAGTAAAGTACCCGGAGAAACAGTGACTTTGGACTCAGCCTGCATTTGTTTTGCAGGAACGCTGCCCTGGAGGTTCCCATCCTACCTGTGGAGGATTACACCATCCTAGCCGCGATACCATCTACCTCCGGCGGACTGTGGCGGTGCAAATCACCAGAAACTACAGGTGGCGTCACAACAAAACTTTGGATATTAACCCCCCTTTTTAAAAGAATAGTCGCCCATGACACTGGATCAGGCGCGACCACCATTCCCTGTGACACAGTTAAGGCTGGTTTCACACTGCGGTTTTTCACTGATCAGGTTTGTGTGCTAAAACCAGGAGAGGAACTTGCACAGAAAAACTATAATTGAAAGACTGACACCTGTTCTAGGTTTTGGAGTCACTCCTGGTTTTGAAACACAAAACCTGATCGAACCTGACCTGATCTGACCGCAGTGTGAAACCAGCCTAACCGTTGCGGCCTGATACCAGAGTACCCCACACCCTGGGGCTCGACCCTAGCACCTTTCCTCACTCCAGTTGTGAGCTATAAGCTATTGCCCTCTGGGTATCAGTCTCTGGCACGCCTAAGGGGTTAACCTCTTTTCCCAAGGCACCGATTACATATTCAAAGCACCAGTCTTTACCTATAAGACTGCAAATCCATTATTCTCTGGCATCAGCTGATGAGGAAAAGCCCAGAAAGACACAAGGCAGTTACATTAGTGTTAGGACCCAGTTAACGGAGATCGCCTTAGCGTGGCAACTGGGTGAATTATCGATTTGGCCATTTCCATAATACTAAGTATCTCTACTTTTTCAATTCAGAAATACGTCTGTGTCGAGTGCAACTATTGATATTTGAAACAGAATTGTGTTTAGCTAGCACCTTCATTGACAGGACTGAGTGCAGCATAATATTGTATATAGCCAACATCATTTCAACATTGAAGTGTGTGACAGTACCTTTACTGGACTTTTGGGAATATCACAGTCATGTGATCAGTCACATGACCGTGACATCACTACAGGCTCTGTCAGGTCAGTGTGTACAACAGGGCGTACATGGGGATGTGAAGCTGCCTGGTATCAGAGCCATATTAGCACCCCCATTACTTGGTGTGCTAATATGCCATGGCTTCTGGGGAGATGCAGTGCATTATGGGATTCGTGGACACCCCGTCACAGGAAGTTGATGATGGACAGGACAAGTATATAATAGATGCTGCATGTACACAATATAACACCCCACAGTATATTCTCCCCATATCTCTTCATACAGACAATACGACCAACCAACAGCAAGTCTCCACAGTACAATAACTGCACAGCTATCTAGACACACACAGTATGATGCCCCCATAGCCGTATAATCACCCCACATGTAATGACAGGCAGTTATGGTTTCCTGTACGATCTTTATTTCACCATACGGCCTGGAGAAATATTGACATCCATTGTGTGGCTTCAGCCATTTTGTGGATTTTGAGTTTAGCAGGGGGAAGAGGCCCATTAGTGAAGAAGGGAGCAGGTATCTCTTATAAGATGCTCTACAAAGTTTTTTTTATATTGGCTTATATTATGGAGTAATGGAAAGTTTGTTGAAAGGACATTAATAATATAAGGGCTCGCGAGCAGAAATATCACACTAGGACCTGGGTGGAGAACTCCAGGCCACAAGAGCCGCCAACAGGATTTCATTATAGCACAGGCGTTGGAATCATCATATATATTATTACCTGTGCAATACTTAGGCTGGCTTCACACTGTGTGTGTGATCCGATCCGTGGCTGTCCGTGTAAACCGGACAGCCCCAGACCGGATTTTGGCCCCATAGCAGCCTATGAAGCCGGATGACAGCTCTCTGCCATCCAGTTTCTATCTGTCTGGGACAATCCGGGAGAATTCAGAATTCTCTTACGGACACAAACGTTGCTTGCAGCGTTTTTGTATCCGAGAGGAGAAAATCTCCTCTAATTGGCAATTCCCAGATTGCCCCGGATTGTCCCAGATTCACCCGGATTGCACCGGTCCAGGTGGATCCGGGAACCGGACACCTGCGGCTGCACGCCACAGTTGTTTCAGGACTGCAGCTAGCTCCCTGCCAGCTGCGGTCCTGATTCATTAGTGGCGGCAGCTGGGTGCGGGTGCACACCGGACCGGAGGGCATATTAGCCCTCCGGTTCTGTGTGCTGATCCGATACGGGGCTGTCAGGTTCACCCTGACAGCCTCAGATTGGATCTGACCCGCAGTGTGAAGCCAGCCTAAGGAAATCCTGCACTGTTGGCAGCCCTCGAGGACTGGAGTTCTCCGTCCCTGCTCTAGGAGATGGAAAGGAGGCAGGCTCTACAGGTACCAGATGCCTCACAGGAAACAAAAGGCCCCCATAAAACAGCTCATAGTAATTGCCCCCCCACGCTCACCTGTCACACAAGCTCTCTTCATGGTACCTTATTTGGCTAAAAGTATATGGATGCACCTATTAACTATTGGTAGCAGTACCAGTGTGGGCCCTACTAGAGAGTTCAGTACTTAACATGTACAGTGTCAGGCGTCCCCATTAATTGTGCACACAGCTGGACTCTTGTTCTCCGGAGCGAGGAATGACGCTATGCTCGCTAGATGCCAAAGACGCTGATTTCTAGAATGTATAGTGAAGTGGAAATCATTATAGATACAAAAATCTTTTTACCAGTATACATGTCTTTGGATGTCAAACAATACACATAGGTGTAATGATCAGGTAGCCATGTAGTGTATTCTCCACTGACCCCTGTGTTTATATAGTCATCTCTAGTAGACTCAGTTACATTCAACCCCCACCCCCCCTTCATTTTGCAGAAATAACACCAGACAGCACAACAGAGTTTTATACATTATTTAAAAGGGAAATTCTGAATTTATTACATTTTTATTATAAAACAGTATAGACAGTCTTATCATTCCGCCTCTTGCATGTTCTCTTAATGATACAAATACTTAATAGAGAAGCAAGAATTCCAACTACTAAAATAATCCTCTCCCACTCCTTGTCCAGTCCAGGGAGCACAGGGGAACCTGTAAGAGAGAAAACTGTGAGAAAGTGGAAGACCCCAGAGGTGACTGAACATGGACACAATAGGAGGAACTCATACACATATATGTAATACTCACCTTTTCCTGAAGATTCAGTCTCCTCTGCAGTTGGGAAGTACAATGGCCCCTGGGAGGAGACCAAGACCGTCCCATTGCCAGCAGCTTTATATAATGCCATAACTGTAAAAAGGTAAAATGTATCACACACAGATGTGTACTCGTCTTATTGTTATAGTACAGTGGGGGAAGATTTACTAATTCTGTATATTAGACTGCATTAAAAGGGAATATTTGGCCACTCCATGCTAAGGCACTGATGCGCTAGCATACACCGCTGTACCACTGACGGAAGTGAGCTGCCTACTGACCACCAATGAGATTACAGGCAGGCTCTCCATATAGAGACCCTCGGGCTCTGATACCACTGACAATCTGAGGAGGCTTTGAATCCTAACGGGATCTCCATACTTAACCACTGGAACAGACCGGAGACGCAGCCTTTCTGCAGATCCACGTCCTCAAGGCACATATGCTGCTGGACATTCTCCTCTTAAGATCACAAGAGCGGACATACATCACCCCAAGCTTGCCGCACTATACAAACGCAAACCACAGGGTCTAGCTGTTCATTCCGAAGCAACAATAAGGGCGATGATAGGATGAAGGCCAATTGTCTGGCCGAAACGTCTTAACTTGCCTGTCGCTTCACTCAGCACTGTATAATAAACTTACACCTTAAAGCATACCTGGAATTTGTAAGTGTGCAGAACAAACAAGAAACATTAAAAGGAAATGCGACAGCCGCATGATCTTTGTGCAGGATATATCAGGCACTGGGTGTATTGTTTCAGCCATAAACATTCAACTGAATAGCTGTGGCAAATTCAGAGAAAACCAGTGTGCCACCATCTCATCACTGATGTCAGGTGCTGCAGCCATTATTAGGGAAGCCTCATTTTCTCCCTATGAAGTCACTCACATTGCTCACTCTTCTGTCCCCTGAAGAGGAGCTGAGTAGTCCCCGACAATCTACACTAAGCAGCACTAACATGTCTCAGTAATTTCCCATGCAGTACACACTCCTTGTACTAGCGGTTATCTGCCTTCTTACTCAGTAAATGGCTTTTTCCAGCTGATGCCTCACAGGTAAGAACACATCCACCACTCCTTATCAGATAACCCTCTTATCCAGTTTCCCGAAAATAAGACAGTGTCTTATATTTATTTTTGCTCCCAAAGATGATGCACCATGTCTTATTTTCAGGGGGTGTCATCTCCATGAAGAAGAATTCACATTTATTAATGAATTAATTGTCATCACAAACCAGCATAACCAAACTGTCATCCATCCTTCATGTGCAGCCCCCCATCATCCCCCAATATCCCTCTTAGCCCCAATCACTCATCTGTAGCCACACACACAAACGCCGGAGCCTGCCGCCTCTGCTTTATTCCTCCCCTGTCCTCTTATGTGTATGTATCTGGACGCTGCTCAATGTAGATGTACGATAGTAAGCCACCAGCCAATCAGGTGGTGGCTGCTGGCATGCGATTGGACACCAAATTACCGTACATCTACACTAAGTGGCCCCCGGATGATGTCCATACAGGAGATGTGCAGTATTGCTGCAGCCAATCAGATGGCAGCAGCCGCCTGATTGAGCAGCGCCCGATGCATACAGGAGAACGTGGAGTAAGAAATAATGAGCAAAGACAAACACACCTAACCCCCTTAATCAGCAGGTACATTCAATAGTAATGTAGCCCAATTGCATTATGGACCATGTAAACAGGCTCCAAGAGACATTCTGGTGCATCCCCTTAACATGTGAACAATAAAATTGACTTTACGGTCCATCCATGCTGAAAAAAGGTCAGATAGCTCCTCACACTGCACAATACAGCACAAAATGCAATAGATCTGATTTACAGTGGGAAAAGAAATGAAATGCATATACTTTTCTTCAAGGGACAATTCATGGGGCAGTGGCGTAACTTGAAGCTCATGGACTGCACTGCAAAAGCTGCAAACAGGACCCCAATTGTTGCAAATCTTCAAATAGCGTTAGTCTTTCTATAAGCAAAAATGACTTCTGGGGCCCACGTAGGCTCCAGGGCTTGAGTGCGATTGCAATCCCTGCAGTTCCACCCCTGCATAGCAGTACTAACAAGGACAACAATACTTAGGAAACACATGCTAACCAGAACTATCAAAAATCTCTAGTCCTTTACACACATTTCAGCTATACTACGAGAGACTATAGACACAAAGGAAAAAAAAAAAAAAAAAAAAAAAAAAAAAAAAAAAAGAAATTGTTACTGCTGGTGATAACTATATATAAAAGTACTGGATGTTGGACAAACAGGTTCATAAAGCAGCAATTTAAAGGCTTATAACTTATGATCACCTTCTGCAGACTTCATTTGGAACATCAATGGCTCACCACTGGGTAAAGGAGATGGGATCAATGCACTGGTATTCTGTGTAGGTATGTCACCAGGACCTAAACTACACTGGATGTGCAACCTAAAAGAGAAAACAAATAAATATACATACCCCTCAGTGCAAAATGAGTACACCCCCTTTGGAGAGAAAGAGAAAAAAAAAAAAAAAAAAAAAAAAAAAGAAGAAAAAATAGAAAATAAACACATGTACAATATCTTCAGTTTTTGTTTCAAATGATTGTTTTTTATGGTATATCCAGTTTTACTCACACACCACACAAACTACATCCAAGATTTTGCATGACCTTAAATGATTTTTAAAGAGACAGCACCAAGTCTTCTAGGCCTAATATGTTGGTGACATATTGCAACATTATGTTTCTCCAGTATTCAAGAACATCCTCTTTTAGATCCTGGATGCTCAATGGAGAGACAGAGGAGAACTCTTCAGTAGTCAAGTGTCTCTTGATCTCAAACCAAAAGTCCTATGGAGAATTCTGAAAAGACGTGGTCATCACTCTCCATCCAGCCTCTAAAACAGGTCATTCTTGAATACTGGGGAAAGACAAATTTTGTAATATGTCACTAATGTGTTCATTCCAGGCCTAGAAGACTGGGTACTGTCCTTATAACTCATGGGAGGTCATACAAAATACTAGCTGTAGTAGTTTTTGATGTGAGGTGTACTCCTTTCGGCATCAACTAATTTGAGTAGATCTGAAGAGCTTTTAATGAGAGTCATATTAACCTTACTTTCAAGTTATGGGTAATAATAATAATAATAATAATAATAATAATAAATATATATATATATATATATATATATATATATATATATAATATATATATATATATATATATATATATATATATATATATATATATATATATATATATATATATATACATATACACATATACATACATACACAGTGCCTACAAGTAGTATTCAACCCCCTGCAGATTTAGGTGGTTTGATAAGATGCAAATAAGTTAGAGCCTTCAAACTGCAAACGAGAGTAGGATTTATTAACAGAAGCATAAATCTTACAAACCAAAAAGTTATGTTGCTCAGTTGAATTTTGATAAATTTTAAACATAAAAGTGTGGGTCAATTATTATTCAACCCCTTAAACCACCAGCATTCTGTTTGGTCCCCCTAAAGTATTAAGAAGTAGTTCAGGCACAAAGAACAATGAGCTTCACATGTGTGGATTAATTATCTCTTTTGCCAGCCTTTTCTGACTATTTAAGACCCTCCCCAAACTTGTGAACAGCACTCATACATGGTCAACATGGGAAAAACAAAAGGAGCATTCCAAGGCCATCAGAGACAAGATCGTGGAGGGTCACAAGGCTGGTAAGGGGGTACAAAACCCTTTCCGAGGAGTTGGGCCTACCTGTCTCCACTGTTGGGAGCATCATCCGGAAGTGGAAGGCTTATAGAACTACTGTTAGCCTTCCACGGCCTGGACAGCCTTTGAAAGTTTCCTCCCGTGCCGAGGCCAGGCTTGTCCGAAGAGTCAAGGCTAACCCAAGGACAACAAGGAAGGAGCTCTGGGAAGATCTCATGGCAGTGGGGACATTGGTTTCAGTCAATACCATAAGCAACGTACTCCACCGCAATGGTCTCCATTCCAGACGAGCCTGTAAGGTACCTTTACTTTCAAAGCGTCATGTCAAGGCTCGTCTGCAGTTTGCTCATGATCACTTGGAGGACTCTGAGACAGACTGGTTCAAGGTTCTATGGTCTGATGAGACCAAGATCGAGATCTTTGGTGCCAACCACACACGTGACGTTTGGAGACTGGATGGCACTGTATACGACCCCAAGAATACCATCCCTAAAGTCAAGCATGGTGGTGGCAGCATCATGCTGTGGGGCTGTTTCTCAGCCAAGGGGCCTGGCCATCTGGTCCGCATCCATGGGAAGATGGATAGCACGGCCTACCTGGAGATTTTGGCCAAGAACCTCTGCTCCTCCATCAAGGATCTTAAGATGGGTCGTAATTTCATCTTCCAACAAGACAACAACCCAAAGCACACAGCCAAGAAAACCAAGGCCTGGTTCAAGAGGGAAAAAAATCAAGGTGATGGAGTGGCCTAGTCAGTCTCCTGACCTTAACCCAATTGAAAACTTGTGGAAGGAGCTCAAGATTAAAGTCCACATGAGACACCCAAAGAACCTGGATAACTTGGAGAAGATCTGCATGGAGGAGTGGGCCAAGATAACTCCAGAGACCTGTGCCGGCCTGATCAGGTCTTATAAAAGACGATTATTAGCTGTAATTGCAAACAAGGGTTATTCCACAAAATATTAAACCTAGGGGTTGAATAATAATTGACCCACACTTTTATGTTTAAAATTTATTAAAATTCAACTGAGCAACATAACTTTTTGGTTTGTAAGATTTATGCTTCTGTTAATAAATCCTACTCTCGTTTGCAGTTTGAAGGCTCTAACTTATTTGCATCTTATCAAACCACCTAAATCTGCAGGGGGTTGAATACTACTTGTAGGCACTGTGTATGTATGTATGTATGTATGTATGTATGTATGTATGTATATATATATATATAGTTAGGGCCAGAAATATTTGGACAGTGACACAAGTTTTGTTATTTTAGCGGTTTACAAAAACATGTTCAGAAATACAATTATAAATATAATATGGGCTGAAAGTGCACACTCCCAGCTGCAATATGAGAGTTTCCACATCAAAATCGGAGAAAGGGTTTAGGAATCATAGCTCTGTAATGCATAGCCTCCTCTTTTTCAAGGGACCAAAAGTAATTGGACAATGGACTCTAAGGGCTGCAATTAACTCTGAAGGCGTCTCCCTTGTTAACCTGTAATCAATGAAGTAGTTAAAAGGTCAGGGGTGGATTCCAGGTGTGTGGTTTTGCATTTGGAAGCTGTTGCTGTGACCAGACAACATGCGGTCAAAGGAACTCTCAATTGAGGTGAAGCAGAACATCCTGAGGATGAAAAAAAAGAAAAAATCCATCAGAGAGATAGCAGACATGCTTGGAGTAGCAAAATCAACAGTTGGGTACATTCTGAGAAAAAAGGAATTGACTGGTGAGCTTGGGAACTCTAAAAGGCCTGGGCGTCCACGGATGACAACAGTGGTGGATGATCGCCGCATACTTTATTTGGTGAAGAAGAACCCGTTCACAACATCAACTGAAGTCCAGAACACTCTCAGTGAAGTAGGTGTATCTGTCTCTAAGTCAACAGTAAAGAGAAGACTCCATGACAGTAAATACAAAGGGTTCACATCTAGATGCAAACCATTCATCAATTCCAAAAATAGACTGGCCAGAGTTAAATTTGCTGAAAAACACCTCAAGAAGCCAGCTCAGTTCTGGAAAAGTATTCTATGGACAGATGAGACAAAGATCAACCTGTACCAGAATGATGGGAAGAAAAAAGTTTGGAGAAGAAAGGGAACGGCACATGATCCAAGGGACACCACATCCTCTGTAAAACATGGTGGAGGCAACGTGATGGCATGGGCATGCATGGCTTTCAATGGCACTGGGTCACTTGTGTTTATTGATGACATAACAGCAGACAAGAGTAGCCGGATGAATTCTGAAGTGTACCGGGATATACTTTCAGCCCAGATTCAGCCAAATGCTGCAAAGTTGATTGGACGGCGCTTCATAGTACAGATGGACAATGACCCCAAGCATACAGCCAAAGCTACCCAGGAGTTCATGAGTGCAAAAAAGTGGAACATTCTGCAATGGCCAAGTCAATCACCAGATCTTAACCCAATTGAGTATGCATTTCACTTGCTGAAATCCAGACTTAAGACGGAAAGACCCACAAACAAGACCTGAAGGCTGCGGCTGTAAAGGCCTGGCAAAGCATTAAGAAGGAGGAAACCCAGCGTTTGGTGATGTCCATGGGTTCCAGACTTAAGGCAGTGATTGTCTCCAAAGGATTCGCAACAAAATATTGAAAATAAAAATATTTTGTTTGGGTTATGTTTATTTGTCCAATTACTTTTGACCTCCTAAAATGTGGAGTGTTTGTAAAGAAATGTGTACAATTCCTACATTTTCTATCAGATATTTTTGTTCAACCCTTCAAATTAAACGTTACAATCTGCACTTGAATTCTGTTGTAGAGGTTTCATTTCAAATCCAATGTCGTGGCATGCAGAGCCCAACTCGCGAAAATTGTGTCACTGTCCAAATATTTCTGGCCCTAACTGTATCCCCAAGTCCAGTCATCCCTGTCCAGAATGAACACTCCATGCCAGGTCCCTATCCCTAAGAGAGAGAGCCACGTACACCAAACTATATATATATTAGAGAGAGAATAATGTTACATGGAACTCAGTCGCGTCAGAATTTTGAAAATGTTTTTGTTTTCAGTGACATTTTGGTTCAAATACTAGTTTTCAAGAGGGGGGTGTACTCATTTATGCTGTTCACTGTGTATGCATGACGATTTGTGTGATACAGAAATATCATGGCTCAATATATAGTCTCCGCAAAAAGACAAAATTGGATCCAATCTATAGAAATCCTTACCGGATTGGTAGACTTTTCTTTACACTGGTATCATTAGGTCTTCGTAGATCAATATTTGCAAGTATGACGGTCTCATAGATTACTATGCCATCTACTTTCTGAAGAAAAAAATAAAATTATATATTTATTGGTATGATAACTAATCAAGGTCATCAAAAATGGAGCAAAATGATACATTCCTGTCTATGATAGAGTGTCTTTTACCGGCAAAACCCACTTTTTTCATATGTAAGGATCCTTTCACATCAGCGGTTTTTGCTTAATTTGACAGATTTACCGCATCTGCTGCCCAACGGCCGACTTGTTGTACACTTACAGCAAGCCACCATTCATTCTCTACGGGGCTTGTGGCAAGTGCGATATTGCGGCGATCCGGCAATTATGGCAGTACAAAACTACTGAATGAATAGGGAGATTGTTCGTGATGCCACCCGGTGTGTGGCTATAGTGGACCACCGCTGCTGCAGAACCTCCAGGGTGATGGACAGGCAGCTGGAATGGAGTGGCTCTCCACGGGTAGAGCAGTTTCCCCAGTGCAGTTTAGGCAATTTGGGTGTTGGGTGCAGGACAACAGGCTCAAGCACTAGGCAGACTCACTGTTTTGTTGTTCAAGCAGTCCTTTACTGATGGTAACGGGTATGAGCAGCTGTCCACGGAGTCCTTGCTGAGAGCAACTCAGGGTACTTACCATCCGGCTGGATCTTTGGCTCCTTTACTGCGCACTTCGTAGTGGCTCCTGCCGCTGCATTAGCTAAGCTGCCGGCCCTGTCTCTTACTGTGAGGTGCTGGTATGACAGACAACTCGAGTCCTTTCTAACCCTCGTCTTGGGTATCTCTTCGTTGCTGTGTCTCCGGGCACAGTGTGGCTGGAAAACCTGGAATTCCCCACCTTCCGGTACTGAGTGCCGAGACGTTAGACCTTGCACAGTGTCGGACCCGGTGTCCGTTCTCTGCGCTTTCCTCTTGGGTTAGCACGTTATCGCCCAGCCTCCCAGGTGTTCCTGCCACTCTCCTCAGACCCTAGCCTTAGGCCTGGCACCAAGTATGCGATCCTGGGACGATCTCAAGCAGCCTCAGTCCACCAGGATGTCTTCCTCAGTTCTCCTAGACACTGATGTAACTGGCTCCACCCCAGACCAGAATTTATAGGTGAGCTCACCCTGAACCCAGGCTTGGTCTCCCCCTTCTGGCCTGGAGGCAGAAGGTGTTGTGTGTGGTTTGCCTGATGAGATGGCCCTTTTGTTGCTCTCAGCATGACACCACCACCAGGGGCAGTGATGAAGCAGTGGCACCAAGACCCTGGGGTGCCACGGGATCACTGTGGCTGCACCCAGTGCTGTAGCCCTGGCTTACATTAGTAATGGAAAGTTAAAAATGGAGGAAAAACTATAAAATAAGAGTTGATGACGTCAGTTGGAGTTTCCAGCCAGTAGGTGGCCGGCACTGCAGGTTATCCTCAGGAGATGGACGTTATGGCAGTAAAGATGTTTAACCCTCTCCAACCAGGGCTGGCTCGAGGGATAAGAGTGTTGGTACAAAAGGGAAAAAAAAAAAGGGCACAGAAGACAGGCTGAGTTCTTTACCTATACTGTAGCTGTTGCAGAGATCCAGGGTACAAGCTCCACAAGGCTCACTGTCCAGCCAAACTGGGAACTGAAGTGTGCTCTCCTGGTTGGAGGTATAGTGGCCTTCCTGCTAACTTGTTTAGTTAAAGTTCCTAGGTGCTTGCAAGCTCTCCTGTACACCTTCCTATATGGGTAACTTCCACCCAAGAAGGCAGCTGTATCTCGTCTCACTTAAGTGTGGCTACTGGACATAAAATCCAGCAATCCCCAGATTCTGTTACCAGATCCTGGAAACCTGGCAACCTAGGGGCTTATGCCATGTGTCGGCATTCTGGCCCAACACAGACTGAACCACTCCTATTGTCTACCTCTACCCTCTATTCTAACTCCTCCCTGAAACCAGAAGCTGGGATCTGCCCAAATAGGGTCTTTTCCACCCTCAACCCCCTGGTTAAAAGTCTGGAAAGTGTTGAATGCTTCAGGTTTCCAGCAGAAGGTACCTCAATTCTCCTCAGACATGACAATGATGTACCTGAAATAATATCTATGGCAGCCAGAGGGCAGGGGTGCCACAATAGCATCTTCATGTCAAGCATCTTTTGTATGATAATGTCATGTGGCACCCCTGGGTCAAAGTGCCACAGTGTCATCACTGCCCCCGAGTGGTGGTGTCACGGGAGAGCAACAAAGGGTCTTCACATTAGGTAACACACACACACACCACCAATACCTCCAGCCAAGAAGGGGGAGTGGCGGAGACCAAGCCCAGGTTCAGGATGAGCTTCCCTATAAATTCTGGTCTCGGGCGAAGCCGGTTAGTTCAGTTCCTAGGAGGACTGAAGAAGACCTGGGTGTAAAAGAGCCGTGCTAAGGTCATTCCAGAGTTGCTAGCAGACTCCAGGCCTAAAGGTTAGGGACTGAGGAAAGGAGAAGGGACACACCTGAGAGACGGAGCAACTTCGTACTCACTCCAGAGGAAAGGCGTTAAGAGCGGACATCGGAATCCAAGACTGTGCAGGGTCTCACGTCCCGGCAGTCAACATCGGAAGGTGGGGATTCCAGATTCCCAGCCACACCGTACCCACGGACACATCAACATAGAGAGTTCAGCAGCGGACACTCGGGAACAGGGTAGACAGAAAGGACTCCAGTTGTCTGTCATACCGTTACCTCGCAGGAAGAGACAGGGCCGGCAGCTCAGCTTATGCTACTGCAGTAGCCACAAACACACGGTGCAGTAAGGAAGCCAAAGACCCAGCCAGATGGGAATAACCCCAAGTTGCTCTCAAAGACTCCGTGGACAGTTACCATTACCACCTGCTCCAGTAAAAGACTGAGGAAACTACAAACAGCGAGTCTGCCTGTTACTTGCGCCTGTTGCCCTGCATCCTACCCATAGACTATTTACACTGCCCCGGGGATTGGCTATACCTGTGGAGGAGAGCTGCCCCATCTCAGCGGCTAGCCATCACCTCCGGAGGTTCAGCAGCAGCGGTGGCGTGACGAAATCCCCTTGTATATAAACCCCCTTTTTAAAACTGAATACCATGGGGTACTCGGGACCAGGCCGCTGCTGTCTCTGGGGGAAGTCGCAGGTCGTGACCCGGCCTCAATAACATACCGAGAAGTGAATTAAGCAAATAGATTTTAACCAGTAAAAATAAATAAATAATAATATGGCCAAAATATATGAGTGACTCCATTGTATTGTAAGGATATAAGAGGTCTTGTGATGCATTATTTGTCAGACAAATTTGCTTTAGATGAATCAGTGTCTCAAGAAATAAATTTCTCAAACAGTGCATGTATGGTGTCCTACTAAAAGGAAGGTGAACACACAACCTCAGAATATTATGCAAATGAAACCCGCAATGTCATTTTTGTTGCAAATGTTGCTGGGGCTTTTTCCCACAAAGAAAATAAAAAAAAATTTACACAATAAAATTATATATATTATACCATCCAGTGTGCACATATTTGTTAGCGGTCCTAAAAATGTCGGACATAGCCAATTATATAATTCGGTGAATTATTAACTCATAGTAACTAGATAATTTCCCCAGTAAGTGTCTGAAAATGAAGAGTCAGTTGAGTGGTTGCTATTGTCATTGTCAAAATGGAGTCCTTGAGGTTTTTCTTGTAAATCAATATCTGCTGATAGATACCTTCGCCATAGCCATAGGTTTACCCAAATATATTGACTGATGTTGAGTCAGTCGACAAGTATGGGGTACTCAGATACCGGGACAGATGGTCACTTTGATGGGGGATCAAGGCTGGTCGGTTCCGTGCCCTGGACCCTCAATGGCAGGGATGGTGGGGGAATGGCAACGTGACGCCACCTGTGGTACCTGGTAATGTGGATATCAGCGCTGCGGCCGGCTGCTGAGGTGATGGAGGTGCAGCTCAGTAGTACAGCTCCCCACAGGTGGAGCTTTACCTCAGGGCAACGGGGTTGGATGAGGGGGAATCACTGTAGCGTTTCTGCAGTGAACGCTGTGGGCAGCGGCGGTGAAATAATCACACAATAGTCTCCGTTTCGGTACCCTTTTACTGATGTCCGGTAACAGATACAGTCCAGGAGAGTAACCAGGTTCTCTGTGCAATTTGCGACGTTCACCTTGGAACGTTGTGAGGCCTCCTCTGTTATGGTGTGCAGTGATTGGGGCAAGTCCTGCCTCAAACTGAACTTGCCACTCCTTCTCCCTCTCAGGGTACTACTCCATAACCGACAATGAGGACCCTTCAGTGGGATCTTTATTCTCTGCCTAGGTCCCTAGTCCTGTACTTGGTCAGGATTGAGTGTCTTCTCGCCTTACCTCAAGGGGATTAGATCCTCCTGGTCTGTCTGGGCTTTCGCTGCAACACTTTAGATTATTAGCAGAATCGGACTCCGGTGTCCAGGTGGGCTAAAGGGAAACCAGGTCTGTTCCCTTCTTTTCTCCTACTTCCTCCACTGGCCTCTCCCTAAGGTGCAGCACAGCTGGGTCAGTGTTCTCTGGTCCTGGGCCTGGCTTGATCCCAGTGACCAGCCCCTTCCTCTTTGGCTGCCTGACTGGAACTAACTGCTCTCTTCACTGCTCAAAGCATACTAACTGACTCCTCCCCTCAGGCCTGGATCCTTATAGGGGAACTTGCTTAAGGCAGCAAGTAGAGCTCCCTCTCCAGGTCTGAGGTGGAAGGTGTTGTGTGCCATGTGTACAAAGGTGTATGCCTCTGCTTGCACCAGTGGGTCCTGTGGCAATCCCAGCCTGGGGTGCCAGAATGTCTCCCATAGAAAACCCAGCAGGGGACACTATGCTATTCACTCACCTTAGAGGTTGTTCCACAGGTTGATGGACTGAATTGGAACAATATAAACCCTTTGGACTTCAGCACAGGCTTACAGCTTTCCTCTCCCATTATTACGCGCATAGAGTCAAGCTTGATCGGTGGCCTTGTAAAGTCTTTAGATATGGCAACTGAGAAGAGTTCATCCTGGCTACACTGGATTGTCACTAGAAGATAAATAATACAAATCATTGCTAAGTGTCAGTTTCCTATCTAAAATTTTAACTATTAAGAGTCACAATACCCATTTGTATACTAGCAAGGGTTAATTTGGTCTCAATCATCAAAACAGCATTCTTGCCTATTGTAGATCTCACAAGAAACAGCTGGGCTTGCCCAGGCCATTCTTCTGTTGATGTTTGGAAGAGAGCAACTCTCAGGAGACCTCTTTGGACCAGAAAGAATAGTTAAAAAAGATAGTTATTAGCAATTACCCAATAAAACTAATTTTTTTTTTATAGACTTGGGGGAGGATTGAGCGAGAGCCACATATATGGGTGTCCCTAGTGGTCACACAAGGATACACCACTCATCATTGCTGAATGAGAAGCTGCCAACCAGCTGGCACTAGGGCAGTGATGGGCAACCTTTTGAGCTTGGTGTGTCAAAATTCGCCAAAAAACCGCGCATAAATCGGGAGGTGTGTCACCTTGAGAAAAAAAACCCCTAATTTTACGATATTTATAGTTTAAATAACAAATATATTTAATATTTAACTTACCTGCTTAGTGACTTCTTTGTTAATCTGTCAGTTGGTTTCTTTTGTTGGTCTTGCTGTTATTTAACTTGTGTGGGGTGTCATGAACTAAGTCAGATAAGTGAGGGGGAGGGGGAATTCTTCCAGTGATGGCGAACCTGTGGCAGTCCAGCAACAGCTGGACTGCCACAGGTTCGCCATCACTGATTTAGTGACTTTTTTGTTGCTGAATTCTGCTTACTACCGTTTCATTACATAGAACGCAAAATGATCTGCCATTTTTTTCTATAATGCCACACATCTCAGTCCATGTCTCTTGAAAGGGTCGGCTACTGCTACTACTACCACTTCCTTTACTTAACCTTGGTTTTTTTGGCTTCTCCATCAGAGGGACAGTGACAGAAGATTTATAGATAGCCCTGCAGGCAATTAGGGGTTAACTGTCTTTTAGGAAAGGGCAGAAATAGGGATTAATAGGGTGCGCAACAATAATATAGTGGTGAAATGGAGTCTGTACTATGCTGCAAGATGGCGTTCCTTATGTAAATTAATGGCGGGAAACAGCACCCATAGCCCAGGCCTCTTCCAGCCTCCCCCTCACTTATCTCAGTAATGGCCAATCACACATTCATGACACCCCAGATTCTGCCCAGAACCTTTCACTGGAGGATGGTTGCTGTAGTAATCACTGGACCTCCAGACAGACCTGCAGACAGCGATCACAGTGCCTCAGATATGTGTCCCCCACAGCGTTCCGCTGCTCCCTGCTGCGCCAGCCAACCAGCAAGTTCCGCCTGCCCTACCGGAAGTCCCAGGACTAGACGCTCTGTGCCGGAGCTCTGCTGTTCTGGCCTACAGACCTCCAGCACAGTTTTTTTTCCTCAGCTACTGCACCTGGCCCTGTAATCGCAGATGTCTCGGAAAGCGCTCGCATTGCCGTGTCGGAAGCCCGACTCGCAACAGTTTTTTGCTGCCGTGTCTGTGGTTTTTATCCAAATAGCGAGTCTAGCGAGTGAGAAAAAGTAAACTCTGACAAAACTAGGATCGCAGAGTACTGAATCCTACTTGTAGTTTCTCCGGCGGCCGCGTGTCACTGAAAAGGGCTACGCGTGTCAGTGCTGACACGCGTGTCATAGGTTCGCCATCACTGCACTAGGGGCTTGTTGTTCAGAATCAGAGCTTGGAACTTGAACCCATGGAGAAACAGACAAATATTAGCCGACAGGATACTGTATCCCAAGTACTTTTTGCAACCCCCCCCCCCCTGGTTTTGGGAAATGGCTATTTTGTAATCTTCTCCATCTCCTTCACTTCTGTGATAGAAAAAAATTAAAACACAAAACACCAAGCAATGTAAAACCACATACAGTATATAGCATGGTTACTAGATCTTTACTTCTGATGTTTGGCACCAGTGGGGTGCAATGGCAATTGTACTGGATGCAAAATTCTAAAAAGCGTAACATTTAAAAGAATATGCACATGCACCAGATGGGTGCAATAGATCTGTAGGCGAGCACAACTTTAAACAATCTGTGACAATGGGCCACCTATACAGTGGGACCCTGTGAGTGCAGAAATCCACAGGCCATCTGTCCACCAGATTTGGGTTATCACAATGGACATGCCTTTTGAAGGGATTACTCGAGAGGTATTAATACTTTTTGAAGGTAGCATTATTTTATAGGAAGTATTCAAGTGCCTTTACTACAAGGTTAGGGAGTGCAATACTTTGTTGCTCTGGCTGGTGGTTACCTATGCTATGCCACCCTTATTTTTATCTCTGAACAGCAGTATTTATGGAGGCATTATAATGCTGGTGTCTAAAGGGGTATTTGAAAGTTATCCCCCATGTATTAGGAAATATGACAATATGTTTTTAGTTTAATTATATATATAATGGCAGTTATTGGTCACTGTATATCCTTTTGTATGATCAATGATAATTATTATTTGGGTATTACATTTACAGAACAGTTGAGGATTTGGGGGAGGGATGGGGAGTAGGACAATAAAAAAAAAAAAAAAAAAAAAATTATATATATTATATATTACATATGATCCACCGATGCTCCCATCTCTCTCCCAGTATAGGACCTGCCGTGATGTCACAACCCGATCAGCTGATTGGGTCACATGACCAGTTACCACAGTAACTGCAGTCATGTGACCCGATGACGCTAGTGGGTTGTGCCATCACGAGGTGCTGGCAGAGTCGGTGGATTGGCGGACAGGTGAGCATAGAGTTGTTTTAATTTTTAACCACTACTTTTACTACATTTCACTTCCGCAATGTATGTATAAACATTGTGGAAGTGAAAGGGCCCCGCACAGCTCTGTGTCTGGACCCGTGATAATCAAGATGGAAAATCCTACAATCCTACAAAAAGCAGGAACCCACAGACAGGAAAAAAAAAAAAATAAAAA
Source organism: Allobates femoralis (assembly GCA_033576535.1). Taxonomy (NCBI): domain Eukaryota; kingdom Metazoa; phylum Chordata; class Amphibia; order Anura; family Aromobatidae; genus Allobates; species Allobates femoralis. The sequence goes on from JARQOC010000002.1 coordinate 81,225,334, forward strand.
AAAAATACGTGGTGTGAAACCAGCCTTAGCTGTAAAGCGAAAATAAAATTGGAACACCACGGCTAAACAATAAGAAACACAGATGTAAGAACAAGTAAAATTATACAATGGGAAGCACTCAAGACAACTTACAGTTCAATCTATAGAACATCAAAGTCTCTAAGAGTCATGCTGACTTTCCTTTATCAGGGAGAATACACCTGTCACCGGGGAGGCTACCACATGGACTCTTCTTGGCACAATGGCCCTAGCAGGCATCACCAGGTTTTCCCGCTAGGTGGCAAGTCCTCCCTAACAAAGTCTCTCAGGAAACATTGAGCCTCCAGCCATCCCCACCCCGAGCCCAGGCTGACCCCTGCACCGCGTACTTGGGTACTGGAAGCAGCAGCCCGGCTCAGTTGAGTCTCTATCACCTCAAGATAGTCTTCCTCAAATCAAAGCCACCTCACGGCTCTTTGATACTTGACCAATAGTGAGTGTCTCCTGGGCCTATGAGATGGAGTGCTGGGTTCTGGCTTTTGGTTGATTAAATTAGACTCTGGGTCTTGACAGGCATATTCTAGGCTGTGAGTTTGTGACATCAGGGTTCTCCCTGGCAACCGCAAACACACTGCTGGCGCACGCTTTCCATTGCGGCCTGTCCGCGACTGTAGTGCGGTCCCCGCTCCGCGTCCAGTCTCCCCATGGTTTAGTGTGCTGCGCTTTTATTTCTGCCACTATGTCCCTCATATCTTCCTGGAGGGAGGCCCGCAGGGAGGAGAGAAGCCCTTTCTTGCCTCCATGTGTGAACGGGGAACCCTCCTCATCTGCATCAGGGGACCCAGTGGAGGCTGGGTATCCCTGCCGAGAAGCGTGGGCAGAGTGAGGGGAAGGCGGCACCATTTTGAAAGAAGCAGTAGGGAGCCAGTCACCCAAGAAAAAAAAAAAAAAAAAAAAAAAAAAAAAAAGTCTTTGACCCGCTTGGGGAAGCTGCTTTTGGTGGGCTTCATCATGTCCATCCACTCACCAAACGTTCCGGAGCCTCTGTGTGAGCCGGGTTAGTGCAAGAGCTCCTGCGTTATGCAGCCTCCGCCATGCGCCGTCGGGCCTTCCCCCCCACTTTTATTTCTGGGATGCTCATCATTAAAAAAGCACCTGACTGGGTGAAACACTTAAGGGGTTGTTCAGAATTCTATAAACATGGCTGATTTATTTCACAAACACCACCCCTGTCTACAGGCTGTGTGAGATATTGCAGCTTTGCTTCATTTGAGTGAATGGGCCTGTGGTAGGGAGAATGCAGCAGGTTGGCTGATCGTGGATCGTCTGATTTGAGAACATTTTCTCAAATCTGCGATCCAACGATTTATTGTAGTCGTATGTCGGTGTTACACGCAACGATGTCGATTGAACGACAAACGTTTCAGCAATATCATTCATGATCTCGTACCGTGTAACGGGGCCTTAAGGCTATATTTCCACAGTGTGCAGTTCATGAATTTTGATATTGGACATTTTCTGCACTCAATAGTTACATTTGTCTACTTGCGGGGTTTTTTCTTCACTGTATTCGTGATATGTAATAAATAAAGCTGTTCTGGTTTTTTAAAACTTCTCAGTATTTGTCCTTTGCTGATCCAGACATGCATAGGTTGCATGCAATTTTTTTGTGTATGTTTGTTTCTGTCAGGGGAATGTTGTGCTGCCCATACATATAAGCAGTGATGCAAATTGAAGCTCATGGGGGCACCATTGGGGCCCCCCCAATTATTGCAAATCTTTAATAGCATTGGCCTCTTCCTATAAGCCAAAGGGACTTTTGGGTCCCCTTAGGCTCCAGAGCCCAGATGCTATTGCAACCCTGCACATAAGATGAATTCTCTCATTTCAGAAGGAAACAACAACTATCTTAGGGTACCGTCACACACAGATATATTGCATGCAACTCACTGGTTGCAGTGAAATCATGGACACATTGTCGTGTACAAATGTGACAACGTGTCCATGATTTCACTGCAAGCGGCGAGTTGCATGCAATATATCTCTGTGTGCGACGGTACCCTTAGGCCGGTTTCACACATCCGTGTCACCACGGATGTGTGAAACAAGGCCATATGGGGGCGGGATGTGCACACGTGTCACGAACGTGTGACACAGTGTGTGCTATCTGTGGGGCCGTGGGTAGCACACGGACAGCCTGTCACCCGCATACTTAACTCCCTCCAGCGCCGCTGCTCCTCTCTCTTCCGGTCCGCTCTTGGGCTCAGTGAAGTGAATATTCATGAGCCCTAATGAGCGGCACCGGAAGTGAGAGGAGCAGACACCACAGGAGCGAGGGGGAGTATAAAAATATTTATTTTCAGGCTTTTTTGTTTTGTCCGTGCACACAGATGTCACAGTGTGAACATCCGTGTGCAGGACATTTGGACAAAAAAAGCGGTCCGTGGCTCTGCAGAAAAACAAGCAAGTCACCGTGTGGAGCACACAGAGACACGGTCCGTGCAGAAACAAGTACGTGTGCATGGGTCCATAGGGTGATCGTATGCCCGTGCCACAGGCATGTGTCTGCATGGACCGCACACGTGCCAGAGGCAAGGATGTGTGAATCCGGCCTAATGTGTAAGCTAGGGTCTAACCTTGGCATGCCATGATGTATGCAGAATTAAATAGAGAACACCTAGCTCACACTACACAGTTGTGGTGCTCAGATAATTGAAAAAAAAAAAAAAAAAAAAAATTCTCACTATAATTTTTGGTTTATTTCCTATCATTTTTTCAAATAAAAAGGATTTGATGTTTTTTCCCCACCATATTGACTTTATGCTTGCTTTCATGGTGTGTGCCAGATTCACGTTAATTTATGATGCATGTATACTCCTTCAATGTTATATACTCACTGGCAAAAAATAATTACCTCTTACTTTAGGGCATTTCAGGGTTTTCATTTGAGGGAAGGTCCAGTTTCCAGGATTATATTCCTTTTCCACCAATATTGTCATCACATTTTCATCGTTCTACAGCAAACATCACAAAACAAGCACATTTTAAAGATATTTTGAATGGCACTCAATAATAGATTTGCACAAGATATACACAATTGGCAGGACAAGCAATAACACCATAGTAAAAGCAAAAAACCTACACTGCATATGAAATATTAATCTACTTGTGCATAAAGCAAACCTACCTCTTCATAGATGTAACATCCATTATAAAACGCATGTAAAGCCACAGATCCACTTGGACGTCTAATAATCCAGGTTCCACAATCCCGCTGTGTGGACAACGCATGAGCCCCACCTCGCTGGTCTTCAACATGGCAGTGAAGAAACAGTATAAACAGGATATAGAACATTAGAACAAATAAAATACAGACTTGAAGCTTACCAAATGCAGTCAGTTTGACAGGAACGTGTCTATTCCATTTATGATAAATTGTGTAGTGGAAGCCATAAGAGTCACACACTAGTCCAGAGATGTGAGTAGGATGAAAGCTCCAAGACCCCTCCGCAGCACTACTTAATAGAGGGCCGTAATAAAGAAACAGCAGAGAGCTGCAGTAACATAAAGAGAACCAAGCCAACCCCATCAGGCAGCACAGACTACTCACTAATTACATTCCCATAGTCAGCATGCTCCCCAGTTCACTATTTGTAGGTAGGTACCTGACCTAAATTAGTTAATTGATGTTATTTCTTCCTTGTAAATTAACCCATACATCTTAAGGCCTCATTCACATGTCGTTGCCTCCGACACGTAAGGCTGCTTCCACACTGCAGTTTTTTCACTGATCAGTGTCCATCAGATTTGTGTGCCAAAACCAGGAGTGTCTCCAAAACTCAGAACAGGTGTCAATCTTTCAATTATAGTTTTTCTCTGCAAGTTCCTCTCCTGGTTTTGGCAGACTAAGGCCGGCTTCAGACTGCGTGTCTGATCCGATCCGTAGCTGTCCGCTTGAGGCAGACAGCCGCGGACCGGATCAGCACACAGGACGGGGGGCTATTATGCCCTCCGATCCTGTGTGCAGCCGCACGCAGCTGAACCAGCTGACAGGTCAGGACCGCGGCGCCCGCGGTCCTCACCTATTAGCATCGGGAGCTGCGTGCGGCTGCACACAGGATCGGAGGGCATAATAGCCCCCCGTCCTGTGTGCTGATCCGGTCCGCGGCTGTCTGCCTCAAGCGGACAGCTACGGATCGGATCAGACACGCAGTCTGAAGCCAGCCAAACTGGATGGACACTGATCAGTGAAAAAACTGCAGTGTGAATTCAACTTAAGCAGTACGTGCCGACACATGCCGGAGGCACGGACATACAAGGACACACAATCCCCTATGGACCCATGCACATGTCCGTGTTTCCGCACGGACCGTGTCTCAGTGTTGATCACATGCGTGTCCGTGTGCTCCACACGGCGACAAGTCCGTTTTTTTGCGGAGCCACGAACCTTTTTTTGTCCAAACGTGCTACACACGGATGTTCACACTGTGACGTCCGTGTGCACGGACCACGGACAAAAGCAAAAAGCTTCAAAATAAAGAATTTTATACTCACCTCGCTCCAGTGGTGTCTGGGCCTCTCACTTCCAATGCCGCTCATTAGGGCTCATGAATATTCATTTCACTGAGCCCAAGAGTCGACCGGAAGTGAGAGGAACTGTCCTCTATGATAGCACACTGACAGCACCCATCCTGTCACACGGCCGTGACACATGGGTCTATGCCCCACCACCAAACGGCCTTGTTCCACACGTCAGTGGTAACACGGATGTGTGAAACCGGCCTAAGGCCTCATTCACACATCCGTGCCTCTGGCATGTGTGAGGTCCATGCCGGCATATGCCGGAGGCATGGACATACAGGGACACATGTTCCCCTTTGGCCCCCTTCACATGTCCGTAATTCCACATGGACCGTGTCGCCGTATGGAGCTCATGCGTGTCTGTGTGCTCCACACGACGACATGTCTATTTTTTTGCGGAGGCACAGACCGCTTTTGGCTGAAAACGTCTATGCACACAGAAGTCATCTATGTGACATCCATGTGCACGGACCACGGACGAAAGTCACAAACTTAAAAATAAAGAATTTTATACTCGCCTAGCTCCAGCGCTGACAGTTCCTCTCTCTTCCGGTGCCGTTCATTAGGCTCATGAATATGCACTTCACTGAGCCTGACAGAGGACTGGAAGTGACAGGAGCAGCGGCGCTGGAGGAAGGTGAGTATGCGAGGCCAGGCTGTCTGTGTGCTATCCACGGATAGCACACGGACAGCACATGTGTCACACGTCCATGACACATGACTACATGCCCCGCGCACAAACATCCTTGTCTCACACGTCTATGGTGTCACGGATGTGTGAAACAGGCCTTAGGCCTCTTGCACACATCCATGCCTCTGGCACGTGTACGGTCTGTGGCGTCACATGCCGGAGGCATGGACATACAGGAACACATGATCCCCTATGACCCCCTTCAAATGGCTGTTATTCCACATGGACTTTGTCGCCGTGTGGAGCAGATGCGTGTCCGTGTGTTCCACACAGCGATACATCTGTTTTTCTGCGGAAGCACGACCGCTTTTGCTCTACAACGTCCATGCACAGATATGTCATCATTGTGACATCCATGTGCACAGACCACGAACAAAAGTTCAAAGTGTTAAAATAAAGAACTTCATACTAACCTCCCTCCAGCGCTCTCTGTTCCTCTCACTTCCGGGGCTGCTCATTAGGCTCATGAATATTCACTTCATTGAGCCCAACAGCAGATCAGAAGTGAGAGGAGAAGCGGCGCTGGAGGGAGGTAAGTATGCACTGACAGGCTGTCCGTGTGCTATCCACAGTTAGCACGGACAGCACACATGTGTCACATGATCCGTGACACATGATACAAGCCCTGCCTACAAACGGTCTTACTCGCACGTTCATGGTTTCACAGATGTGTGAAAAAGGCCTAAGGCCTCTTTAACACATCAGTGCCTCCGGCACGTGTGATATCTGTGATAACACATGCTGGAGGCACAGACATGCAAAGGCTCATTATTTTCTATGGCCCCCTTCACATGTCCGTGGTACTGCGTGGACCGTGTCTCCGTGTGGAACAGACACGTGTTTGTGTGCTGCACAGGCGACATGTCCATTTTTTACCGGCACCTCGGACCAGCTTTGGGCCAAAACATCCTGCTCACGGATGTTCACAGTGTTGCCCCCAAGGCCTGTTTCACACATCCATGCCCCCGACACGTATGCGGTCCATGCCAACACATGCCGGAGGTGCATGTGGGGACACATAATCCCCTATGGCCCCCTTCAGATGTCCATTATTAAGTATGGACCATGTCGCCGTGTGGAACAGATGCATGTCCATGTGCTCCACACGGCGTCTTGTCCGTTTTTCAGGAGAACCGCAGAACCACCGACCCAGGTAGGTCAATGGGTCTGTGGCACCCTGTGCCAGGTCACCACAGAATCCCTTGAGACATGGAAGGATGGGACACAGCAAGCAGACCCCACTAACAAACAACACCTTTCACCCAGACCTGTAGGGGGAGCTCCACTGGTTGCCTTAAGCCAGTTCCCCCTATAAATACGGGTCCTGGAGGAGAAAACACGAGAGTGTGCATTCACTACAGAACTGTGAAGAGCTGAGTGAGCTGAACTGGTACTGGAGCCGTGCTAGGCCCATACCATAGAAACCTGAGACAGTGGTAGACCCTCAGAGTAAAGGTCACAGGAAAAGGAGAAAGTAAAGAGTTCAAGAAGGGGCAGAAGAGTCATACCGACTCACCCTAACAGAGTTCCGGTCACTGGGTCCGAGCTACAAGGACACAGTATAGACCTTGCAGAGAAACCAGTACTACAAATAGGGGGTTTAGCTCCCCGGACACCCGAAGCACCACCAAATGAGAGCCCGGAGTCTAGGCCAAGACAGGAATCCCATAGAGTGCCCTCAGTGCAGCAAATTCGGGTGTGGAGAGTCACATAGAAAGTGCAGTAACGGTTTGGTCGCGTTTCATGCCTGCCAGTCTCCAGCAGAGTAACAGACACAAGGAAGCCTACAAGCCTGCTTGCTGTGGAAAGTCCTGAAGTGTTTCCCTCATCTCCGGTCGAGTGTATCCGTCAACATCAGTAAAGATACCTAAAGACTTTATGTGTGCGTGTCTCTCCTTCCAGCCGCACTACACCGACAGCGCTACCCTATTCCCCTCAACTCCATTAACTGCCCCGGGGAACCCCGCTCGTCCTGTAGGGAGCGGTTCTATCTAGCTGCTGCACATCACCCCGGAGGCCAAAGCAGCGCCGGTGCCATCACCGGACCCGTACAGGTGGCGTCACGACAGACATTTTATTATTTTATAGCCATATCCACCCTTTTCATCTGCATTCCCCGGGCCCACGGCCTCAGGCACCGCCACCCGTGACTACCCCCAGAGACCTGCGCCTGAGTACCCCACGGGCCTGGGCCGGACAGGTCCATTCAAAAACATCCCGTACACGGATATCATCTGACATCCATGTGCATGGACCAGAACAAAGTTTTTAAAGTTAAAAAACAAAGACTTTCATACTCCCCTCCCTTCAGCGCTGTCAGACCCTCTCACTTCTGGTGCCGCACATTAGGCTTATGTAATATTCATTGCACAGCTGCGGTGGCCCCAGAAGAGAGAGGAACAGGCAGCGCTGGAAAGAGGTGAGTATAAAATGACAGGATTTTTGCGTGCTATCCACAGATAGGCAGAGACTCTGTGTGTGTATTAAAGCAGCCCAGCGGTGACATAGGACACTTGTTTGATGACGGACAACTACCGCTGGCTATGCATGATGTGTGTACCAGCCCCGTTAGGCCGCTGTTAAATTTTGCAACGTTACAAGAAATGTGACTCCTGGACAGGAAGAAACCAACTATACTAAAGGTTATTATTAAAAGTGTTATTGTTTATATAAAAAGCTCTGTACCGGGTAGTGGTAGAAACACTTGAGGACAAGTGTGTTTCACCAAGGGGGAATGTGGCGCCCACTCGTCAGAGCACCACTAAGGGGTACTGCACCCAGACTAGTGTGTGTGGTATCCCTGTGGTCAGTGAATGGGGAGGTTAATATGTGGCTTATTCCTCGCGTCCACACACCCTTAGCTCAGGGCACTACAGGGTTATATCCACTGCTAGGAGACCCAGCCCAAGTGGGAGGAGTTCAGGGCAAGCAGTGTGAGGGCAAGAGGAATTTAGAGGCAGTAAACGTCTGAGGAGAAGAAGGGAAGGGAGCCCTGAGTGAGGAAAGGGGTCTTCCAGGGAAGAGCAGCAGTTTGGGGACCAAGGAGCCGTCTTGGGCTCACCCCAGAAAGCACACTGGACACCAGAGTCCAAGTCTGCAGGAGAGCTCCAAGCCCAGCAGAGAATACTGGTTTACCGTGGAGACTTCAGTCTCCCGGGCATCTGTGTAGCCACCAACAAGGGAAGCCAGGCACCGCCAGAAGAGAGATAGCGGTAAGCCAAACGAAGGTATCCCACTACCACACACAGGTGACAGAAATACAGGAGGCCAGACCAGGTTTCAAGCCATCCAGGCTTCACACAAACAAGGACTGGAAGAGTAGTAAGGAGGGACATCTAACAAAACCACATAAAAACACCTTATTCATTGGCCACTACCTGGGCCAGCTACCCAGAACTGTTTGACTGTTAACCCGTGTTAAACTGTGTTATTCAGTGACAAGTAAACACTCGTACAGAGTCATATAGCCTCCGTGTCTCCATTATCCGAGTTGCTGCACTACCCATACACCATATTCAGCACCACAAGTGCTGTCCTGCCCCGGGGGACTCAGCTCCACCTGCAGGGAGCTGCACCATCCAAGCTGCCATACCATCACCCCCAGAGGTCTGAAGCGGCGCTGGTGATCATCACTAGAATCTGCAGGTGGCGTTGTGGCGCCCTGCTCACGCAGGTAGCCACAACCTTCCTTACTGCACAGCTGGGTTTCCACAGCAAGTACCTACTACATGCAACACCTTCCACCCCAGCACAGTAGGGGGAGCCAGACTCACTGACTTTAGGTGAGATCCCCTATAAATACTGCTTCTGGGGGAGGAGTTAGAGTGTGCAGACACTAGGAGAGCTGCGAAGACGTCCTGGTGCTCGGTGCCGTGGTTAGGCCCGAACCAGTGACCCGGAGTTGCCTTTCTGCCATTCGGCCAAGCCTAGGAGTGGGGACAGAAGGCACGGAGTTTAGCCAAGGGAGCAAAGGAACTAGTGGAAGTTTGCCCAAGACTTACCGGACTTCGGGGATCTGCACTGCAGGATCACTCTAGGACTGCAGGAAACCTGGCACACCGTGGAGACTTTAATCACCTGGTCCCCCTGCGTACCCAGCAAAAGGGAGCCAGACACCGTAGTGTGGAATAACTCCGCAATGATCTGAGATGGTAACCCGTGGACCGCGCAGGAGGAGAGAGGACCAGAGAAAGTGAGGAGGCCAGTCGTGTTGTATGCAGACAGGGCTTCAGTGACGCAGGGAACCTGAGGAGGCTTTATACCTACTTGCTGTGTAGACTCACTGTGCACCTGGTCACCCGACAGTGCTCTGGACATCTTTATCTGTGAATACCATCAGTAAAAGGTAAAAGAGACTTCCTTCAGCATGTGTGCGTTATTCCTCTCCGTCCCCAGCCTCCACATAGACTGCCCCACTGCTTCTTACCCTGGCCTCAAGTCCCACTCCAAGCTGCCCCTTTACTCTACGCTGTCCCGGAGGCGCAGCTCCACCTGTAGGGAGTTTTGCCATCCTTGCCGCAATACCATCGCCCTCCGGAGGACTGCGGCGGCGCTGGTGACCCATCAACAGGTACAACAGGTGGCATCACGCGACAACAACTCAATCCCTTGTACATAACCCTTCTTTGAAGCGACACCCAGGCCACGGGCTCAGGCACCGCCACCCGTGACATCCCCGTGACACCCCCTGAGCCTGATACCCGAGTATCCCCTGGGCCTGGGGCTCAACACAGCCAGGTTATACACGGGCAGGGTTTCAACAAACAGGGAGAGAGAACTTAAGGAGGCCTTATACTCACTCCCTGTGAAAGTTCAACTGTGCTTCTGGTCACCCGACAGTGCTCCGGACAAATCACCTGCAGTTTCCACCAGTAAAAAGGTAAAGAGACACTCAACAGTGTGTGCGTTATTCCTCCCTGCTCCCATGCTCCGTAGAGACTGCTTCACTATCTTTTACCTTGGCCCAAACCGCTACTCTAACCTGCCCACTACAACACTGCCCCGGACGCCCAGCTTCACCTGTAGGAAGCTATACCACCCTTGCCGCAATACCATCGCCCTCCGGAGGACTGTGGCGGCGCTGGTGATCCCTCATCATTAACTACAGATGATGTCACAAATTTTCCTAATAGAAACTGTATTTTTAAGTATTCACTGACCCCATGGCCACAGACTCGGTCGGGTGCAGCCACCTGTGATAGCGTTCCCCCCTGACACCGTGCCCGAGCTCGAGTACCCGGCCTGGGCGGGTCATAAGACTATTTCCTGGTGTCACGAACAGGATCCCGTGCCGGTGTTACCAGGTACTGTATGCAGTGATTTGAACTTTGTTGAGTGACTGTTGGAATTAAGCTGCCATTACCGCGCTACAGAGCGGAAAGAAATGGGCGTGTTGACCTCTAGAGCGTGAAACCAAAACCCGCCCCCGCTCTGCCAAGTTCATCCGAAGCGCCGCGGCCTAATCCGGAAACTCCCGAACTGATTAACTGTTCAACAGACAGCTGTAATTCACTAGGGGGGGCCCCGAAAATGTCTGCCTTGTCCAGCGATGACGATAGTACCTTCGCTGACTCCGTGAATTACCCCGGAGCGACCATTGCTGCATCCAGTAGCACCACCAGCACACCAGGTGCTGTAGCCCCGAACATGCCGATCTCGCTCCCGTACATCCTGGGTGCCAAGTGGTTGCCCCAGTATGATGGCCGCCCCCAGTGACGTAACATCCACGGTCGCAGGGGTTGCGGCTGCGACGGGGCCGGACCTATAGGGGGCCCGTGTCGCCAGCCGCCCCCTGCGTTGGGTGATCCAAGCGCTCTGCACCCGGCGATGCCAGCACCGGGCGCAGCACACACCGCCGCACAGAGTCAGGACAGCGCTACCTTGGGAAGCTGTCAGTCATTTCTCCAGCCACATCCTCTTTCTTCCCTGTAGGTCAGGTGACTGATGCAGGTCAGGTGACCAGGGAAATGAGCGGAGGCTCCGCCCCCTCCTCAGTCTCCCGCCTGGTGTCTCGGCAGCCGTGTGTCCGGTCCTGGCTGCTCATTGAAGAGAAGAAGAGAGCAGAGAACAAGACAATGGTGAGAGGAGGAAAGCAGGGGGCAGAGGAGGAGGAGAGCTGGGGACACAGGAGAACGGGGGACAGAGGAGGAGGAGAGCGAGAGCTGGGAACACAAGAATGGGGGACAGAGGAGGAGGATAGCTGGGGACACAGGAGAATGGGGGACAGAGGAGGAGGAGAGCTGGGGACACAGGAGAATGGGGGGCACAGGTGGAGGAGAGCGGAGGACACAAGAGAAGGAGAGCAGAAGACTCCACTGGAATAGGCTAATGTGGGGGTGACACTCGGTTTTGGAGTCAGTCTATCATTTTGTGCAGTTGTCACTAATCCTATTTTTACATATATAAGGCTGTATATATAACACAATATATAGAGAGATATAAGGCTGCACTATATAGAGAGATATAAGGCTGCACTATATGAGGCTGTACTATAAGGAGAGCTATGAGGCTGCATATATAAGGCTGTACTATAGAGGCTGAACTACATGGAGAACTGAGCCTGCGCTATACTGTATGGAGGGCTGTGAGGCTGCATTATATTATATGGAGGGCTGTGAGACTGTATTATACTATATGGAGGACTATGAGGCTACTATATGCAGGATAGTGGGGGTGCACTATAATAATTGGATGACTATTGGGACTACCTTATGAATGGGGAACTATAGGATGCATTATAATACATGAAGGATTATAGGGGTATATTGTAATATATGGAGGAAAATGGGGATGCATTATAATAATGGGACGACTATGGTGACAGGAGGAGGAAGGCCATATATACTACGATAAGGGCCATATTACAGGAGGAGGACCATATATAGCAGGGGTCAATTTGTGAGTCTTTATAGAACTTAGAACGTTACACGAGGCCCACACATCTGACCAAAGTGTGCTCGCGCGGGGGAGGGTGGGGGGGTCCAGGTCTGAATTTCGCACTGGTGCCCACCAGACTCTAGTTACGCCACTGGCCGCCCGATACGTTAGCGGTCTTTACAAGAAAAATCACTAGCATCCTGGACATGTATGCAATGACCGGTCAGCAGCGCGCTGCTGTGGTAATCGGACAGTTAACTGGTGCAGCAGAGAAGGAAAGTGAGTCCTGGTCCACTGCTGAATGGGGATCAGTGGCAGTAATATTTGATAAGTTAAGAGCTACTTTTGAAGAGTGCAATTATGCTGATATAAGGATGCGCTTTCACCATTGCTACCAGAGGCCAGGGGATGATATCAAAACCTATGCCTGGTGCCTGGAAAAAACACTGTGTGCCTTTAAACAAGTCAGCTCTGCCAGTGTACCAAACGGTGATAAACTGTTAATTGAGCAATTCACCAGGGGACAATAAAACCGTACGCTGGTGGTCTCTAAGTAACCCGGAAGCCGACTTTAGTACTTTAAAGGATATGGCCATAAATAGGTTGCAGCCAGTGGAGCCCCTGAAGCCACCATCCGGCGGTGGTGCAGTGGTGAGGCGCATGCTACCCCAACACCGGTACCCGTGCCTGCGGCTGAATACAGCGTGCAGTCTAGTCTACTCAACCTGACAGATATGACTCTTTGCGTGCTGAGATGCGTCAGATGAGTAAGAACTTAAATAGAGTTATGGAAGTCCTGCAGCTGCAACAAGGGCCAAAACCCGCACCAAAGCCACAGCAAAAGTCTCAACCGCTGATCCAGCTTGCTGACAGTCCGGAAGATGTCCCGTGGATGAGAGCAAGACAAGTTACAGCGTACAGAGGAAGAAGCACCGACCGCTACAGCTCCACCGGAGACCCCAACGTAAGAACCGGCCACATCACTAGAAGCTGTCCTTTAAACGCGCAGTCCCTGGGGGCCGGGGCCAAGCCTCAGGACTAACTCAATAGGGCCCAGCCGCCTGGTACAAGACCTTCATCGGACAAAGACCGTTCCTGTCCATTGTACTAGACGGCATACCGACACCTGCTCTACTGGATACCGGGTCACAGGTGACCACCATCCCCTATATTCTTTACAAAAAGTACAGGTCTGATGCAGAACTTAAACCACCCGCCTTAGACTTTACCCTCAACACGTCCAACGGTGAACCAATTGTTGTGATGGGGGTTAGGGAAGTGCCAATAAAGGTGGGGAGGGTAGAATTGCAAAACCAAGGGGTCTTAGTAGTAGCAGAAGCGAGCAATGCTCGAGACCCTTACATAATCCTTGGTACTAATGTTGTTAGCAATTGTTTGGGTCAAGTGTTTTCTTTGCTTCAACAGATTGCAGATACTGCTGTCTGGGGCCACAAGGGAACATGGTACTCAGGTCTCGGGGGATGTCACGGGTGGTCCGTGCCCGAGCCTGTGCCCTTGGGTGACAATAAAAAGGGTGTATTTACAGGGATAGGGAATGTCAGTCGTGACGCCACCTGTAGATTCCGGTGAGGGCACCGGCGCTGCTTGGGCCTCCGGGATGATGGGCGGCAGCAAGATGGAGTGGCTCCCTACAGGAGGAGCAGAGTCTCCGGGGCGTTGGAAGTAGGAATGGGTGGTGGAATAGGGCAGTACAGTGGTTTGTGTACAGGGTTGGAATAGGGGAGCGTAGTCGGTGTGGTGTAGAATGAGTGAAAGGAGGGACACGCACACATAAAAGTCTTTTGGTACCTTTACTGATGACGGGTTACAGGTACACATGTCCGGAGTGAAGGAAAACATTTTGGGATCTCCACAGCGAGTAGGGTTGTAGGCCTCCTTAATCTGCTGTACTGTTCTGAGTCGGGCAGGTATGGAACCTAACCGGACTGTTACTTCTCTCTCTCCACACCCGGGTTGCTGCACTGAGGGCTCTCTCATGGGCCACTGCCGTATCTCTCCACGGTCCCTGGCTCTCAATTGTTGGTGCTGTGGGTGTCTGGAAAGCTAAACCTCCTCGGATGCTGGTTTCTCTGCTGGGTCTGTCTCCTTTGTCCCTGTAGACTTGGACTCCAGTAACCGGTACTTTGGTGGGATGAGCTGGAATAGCTTCTCTGCCCCTGTAAAGTGTTTCTCGCCTCTGCCTTCGATCCCTACTCTGCGGGTCCTCACACTAGCTCTGGTGTGTACTGGTTTGGGCCTAGCACGGCTCCGGTACCAGTTTCAGCTTCCTAGTCTCTGAGCTGACCTTCACAGTTCTGTAGTGACTGCACACTCTGGCTAATTTCCATCCAGCACCTGTATTTATAGGGGATCTGGCTTAAGGGCAGCCAGTTGAGCTCCCCTTACAGGCCTGGAGTGGATGGTGTTGGGTGTAAGTGGTTTACTCGCTGTGGGAAATCCTTCAGTGTCCCAGGGAAGTCTGTGGTTACGTGGTACAGGGTGCCACACTGGCAAACCTGGTCAGAAGAAGGTTCTTAAACATGAGATAAGAGCCCTCCTGCACCATCAACAGGTAAACCTTACAGGTGGCGAAATTGGTATAGCTCGGGTGACAGACCCATTTCCTATTGTAATCCCTCCAATGAGTGAGATGATGATTTGGTGTCGAGCAGCTATAGGTCTAAGAGGGCAGGACTACCAGGCATTAGTGGAGCCCATCAGCGTAGAACATAGACCTACACTCTTGACAGCCAGGGGGGAGGTCAATGTACACAATGGGAGAGTACCAGTTTGCATCTTAAACTGTGGCAGTGAAGAGGTCAAATTACCCAGGTATACCACTGTTGCTAAATTGTACACAGTAAATAACAATGAGATCTAGGCAGTGGGACCCTTACCCCAAGCTAATGGGGCAGAACCTGATGATACAACAGGGCCACTGGAAGACTGGTGCCAACAGCACCATGTCGGAACTGACACCTTTCCTGTGTACGAAAAGCAAGGTGTGTACCGGGTAGTCTAGAGAATTTGAGCAAGTGTTTAGTAAGCATTCACTTGACCTTGGGAGGATAAAAGGGGTGCAACATCATATCCCCACAGGAACACATCCACCCTTCAAGGAGCTATACAGGCCTATTCCACCCGCACACTATGAGAAAGCCAAAGAAATGTTACAGGACATGAAGGACGCAGGGGTTATACGAGATAGTTGTAGTCCCTGGGCAGCACCATTGGTCCTAGTCAGAAAGAAAGATGGCAGCATGAGAATGTGTGTAGATTACAGTCAAATAAATCGCATAACACACAAGGATGCTTACCCGTTACCTTGCATTGAGGAATCCTTAGCTGCATTGAAGTCTGCCAATTACTTCTCTACCTTAGATCTCACTAGTAGGTATTGGCAGGTGTCCGTTGCAGAGGAAGACCGCGAGAAGACAGCGTTTACAACACCCATGGGCATGTGTTAATTTAACAGCATGCCATTTGGACTATGTAATGCACCCGGAACATTCCAGAGGTTGATGGGGAGTTGCCTGGAGCATAAGAACTTTGAGACGGTACTGCTTTACCTGGATGACGTGATCGTGTACTCTAAGACCACATCGGTCATCTAGGGGAGGTGTTTGAAGCTCTGTCCAAATATGGGATGAAGCTGAAGCCATCCAAATGCCACCTGTTAAGGCCGAGAGTTCAGTACCTGGGACACATAGTCAGCGCTGAAAGAGTGCCCCTGATCCAGACAAAGTAACTGTCATTAAGGAATGGCCGGAACCCAAGACCTTGAAGGAGGTACGTCAATTCCTGGGGTTGGTTGGCTACTATCGGAGGTTTATAAAGAAGTGCATGAAGAAGTCAGCTCCACTGCAAAACCTCTTAGTAGGCCAACCTAAGAAGGGCAAGTCTAGAGATCCTCCCTTGGAGTGGGGCAAGGAACAAGAAGACTTGTTCCAGATGATGAAGGAAGCCCTAACAGGGGACGAGGTCCTCTCTTACCTGGACTACAGCCTTCCATTCCTTTTATATACAGACGCCAGCAATGGGGAGTTAGGAATGGTGCTCTCTCAAAAGCAAGAAGGCAAGGAAAGAGTGATTGCCTTTGCGAGTAGAAAGCTTTGCAAAACGGAACGAAACCTGGAAAACTACAGTTCTTTCAAGCTGGAGTTCCTGACGTTGGTATGGGCAGTTATCAAGAGGTTTAAACACTACCTAGCATCCAGCAAGTTCACTGTCTATACGGATAACAATCCGCTGAACCACCTGGAGACTGCAAAGTTGGGAGCCATGGAGCAGAAATGGATGGCCTGATTATCCAACTACCAATTCACCATCAAGTACCGGGCTGGACATAAGAACGGCAAAGCAGAAGCCCTATCCAGGATGCCTCACCTTTCAAACATGGGAGTGGATGAAGACAGGTTGGAAGAAGTGGAGCTACCCGCATTCCATCAGTTAAGGGTAACAACAGTGCCAACAAGCCCATGAAGATCCTCCTGAGAGGGTAGTGAACCCGTTACCACACTTTGGTTGGAAGGAAGTGCAAGACAGTGACCCAGCCATCAGTTTGGTGAACGGACTGATCACGCAGGAGTCAGAACCCTCCACCAGAATATAAACACCTGTGGACCAAGAGAAGTAAGCTGTTCATCTACCAGGAAAAGCTGTGTAGAAGGCACATCAACCCGCGAACCCATGAAATGATATGGCAGATCGTAGTACCAAAAACAGAGGTTCAGATGGTATTGAATGCCTATCATAATCAAACCGGTCATTTCGAATGAAAGAAACTGGAGATGCTACTTGAAGACAGGTTCTTTTGGGTCGGAATGTGTGGATCTATAGAGAGGTGGTGTAAGGACTGAAGACCCTGTAATCTAAGAAGAAAAGACCTGCAGAGCCAGAGAGCATCACTCCAGTCTATAGTGGCAAAACAACCACTTGAAATCGTAGCCTTGGATCACGTGAAACTGACTCCAAGTAGATTGGTCTACACGTATGCGTTAACAATTGTAGACCATTACTCCAGGTTCCTGATGGTCGCACCCGTAAAAGATCTAACAGCTGCAACAGCTGCAAGAACATTCCAGAATGTCTTTTGCAGGCCATTAGAATATCCAGAGAAAATTCTGACTGACAGGGGTGGAACTTTTGAAGTAGAAATCTTCCAAGAGTTTTGCCATATGTATGGTTGTAAGAAGATACGAACTACACCATATCATCCCCAAACTAATGGGCTATGCGAGAAAATGAATAACATCATCATAGACATGCTGAAAATATTACCTCTGGAAGAAAGAAGTCAATGGCCAGAAAAACGTCAGATTTAGTTGACATGTACAACCACATTCCAGTGAGTTCTACAAACTGTACACCCGCTTATCTGATGAGAGTCCGTACAGGAAGATTACCCGTAGACCTGGAACTCGGAGTTGTAGAACCCAAAGCAGATGCTTCCCAGTGCAGCTGGAACGCTAACCGGCTAGAACAGTAAACAGGTTCAAGCTTGCGTTGAAGACAACCTTGAAAAGGCTTGAGAAAAACAAGAAAGGGACTTCAACAAGAGTGCACCAGCAGAACCCATCTTACCTAGAAGTGTTGTTTTGAAAAGGAAGAGGAAGAAGCATAAGTTGGATGATCAGTGGGAACAAGAACCCTACATAATATTAGAATCTGACTTTAACAACGGTAAAGTGTGTCTTATCAGTAAAAATGGAGGAAAGACCACACAAAGAGTGTCAAGAGACTATCTAAAAAAGTGTCCAACAAAATGGGAGAACCAAAACGTCTCAAATCAGTCTGAAGAAGAATCAGAACCCGAGGAAGATCCAACTCCGATTGAGAAGCCAAAAGAAAAAGTTGTATCCACAATCTTAGGAGATTTTCCAGAAGATTGGCCTTAACAATATGGAGCAATTCTAGTGCCCTTGCTCAACTTTTATCAGCCCCAAGAAGAAGTGCAAAGAAGTCAGGAAGAGATACCTGATGCAAAAGAATCTGAGGATGCTGCAATCGGTGCACCTGCTAGCCCTGTAGTGAGACTAAAGTCATGCAGATGTTTACCTGATTTACCTTCATCACGCCCTGCATTACCTACATCACCTGAGACACTGACACCTGTAGTGCGCAGATCTACTAGAAGTACACAAGGTCAACCCCCGTCTAGGTATGGAGAGTGGGCACACTAAAATGTGAAGCAGAACATAATGAAAGGTAACCTGTAAATAGCAGTACTTGTAAACATTTAAATAGTAGTGTACAAAAGGGTGAAGAGTAGGCCAGAACAGGTCATACCAGATACACAACACTAAAAGAGAGGTGAGTGGAGTTGGTGTAAGGAGCTGTATAGGGAGAGCAAAATCTTGGCCAAAAAGGTGACCCCAGGGCCAGGAGGCCTACAGCACTTATGACCGGTAGAGGCCCCTATAGTACCTAGGACTCCTACGCCGAAGCACCCGTAGTAAATGTTGTTCTGTATTCTGAACTTTAAGCCTACAGAGACATTACCCAAAGGACTTGTTGAACTCTTTAAACAAACATTTCCCAGTTTTATTAAAAAGGACCATAGTCACAGGACTGGTTGTGACAACAAACTTTCTTTTCTTTTTCTTTTTAAAAGCCTGAGGTGGATGGACTAGCACCGTACAGACTATACCTGTTTTACCATTTTCTCAGTGGTTTTTGTAAATTTTCAATTTTGAGACTCTGTAAATAGTTTACCTGTTATTATTGTTGAAAATGTTATTCCTTTTTAAAAACAAAATGTCTCAGTCCAGGAGTACTGATGTTAACTATGGGAGAATGTGGCGCCCTGCTCCCAGAGATAACTACAAGCTTCCCTAGTGCACAGCTGGATTTCCACAGATGATACCACTTACAAACACCATCTTCCACCCCAGCACAGTAGGGGGAGCGCTACTTGCTGACCTTTGGCGAGAGCTCCTATAAATACTGGTGTTGGGGGAGGAGTCAGGGAGAGTGTGCAGACGCTAGGAGAGCTGCAAATACGTCCTGGTGCTCGGTGCCGTGCTAGGCCTGAACCAGTGACCGGAGTAGCCCTTCTGCCGCCCAGCCAGGCCCAGGTGTGGGACCGAAAGGCTTGGAGAACAGAGGACAGTGGGAGTAGAGGAGCCAGTGGAGGTTCACCCAATTAAGTACCTGACTTCGGGGGTCTGCACCTGCAGCAGTGCTTCAAGCCAGCAAAAAACCCTAATACATCGTGGAGACTTCAGTCACCTGGTCCCCCTGTGTACTCAATATTAAAGGAGCCAGACACCGTAGTGAGGAGAGGGCGACTTAACCCGCAGACAGCGCAGGAGAAGAAAGAGAGAGAAGTGAGGAGGCCAGTCAGGTTATACATGGGCAGGGCTTCAATAAACAGGGAGAGAGAACTTAAGGAGGCCTTATACCCACTCCCTGTGGAAGTTCAACTGTGTTTCTGGTCACACGACAGTGCTCCGGACGAATCACCTGCAGTTTCCACCAGTAAAAAGGTAAAGAGACACTCAACGGTATGTGTGCGTTATTCCCTGCTCCTGTGCTCCCTAGAGACTGCTTCACTATCCTTTACCTCGGCCAAACCCCTACTCTAACCTGCCCACTAGAACGCTGCCCCGGAGGCCCAGCTTCACCTGTAGGAAGCTATACCACCCTTGCCGCAATACCATCACCCTCCGGAGGACTGTGGCTGAGCTGGCGATCCCTCACCAGGAACTACAGGTGGCGTCATGAATTATCCTAATAGAAACTGTATTTTTAAGTAGTCACCGACCCCAGGGCAACAGACTCAGGTGCAGCCACCCGTGTTAGCGTTGCCCCTTGACACCGTGCCAGAGCTCCGAGTACCCCAGCCTGGGCGGGTCAAGTACCCAAGAGAGGAGGAAAAACAAGGAACCACTGCAACATCTACAAAGCCTCTAGGTCATTGTGGGAGTTGACTATAGCGACTGTGACTGATCCCTCTAGTACGGTTATGGTGAGATTCATCAGAGACTTTAAGAAAGGGTCTACATGGTGCTGGCGGTAAAGGAATTTTATCTAAAAGGCGTTCCTAACTGTCATGCCCCTCCAGGGTCTTCGGATACTCGGAACGGGCTTTCTTGAGTCTTCATCACGGAGATCACAGGGACCGAGACCCCATGACCCTGGTGATGCCATTAAAAGTTTGGTGTACGTGGCTCTCTCTCTTAGGGATAGGGACCTGGCATGGAGTGTTCATTCTGGACAGGGATGACTGGACTTGGGGATACAGTTAGGGCCAGAAATATTTGGACAGTAACACAATTTTCGCGAGTTGGGCTCTGTATGCCACCACATTGGATTTGAAATGAAACCTCTACAACAGAATTCAAGTGCAGATTGCAACGTTTAATTTGAAGGGTTGAACAAAAATATCTGATAGAAAATGTAGGAATTGTACACATTTCTTTACAAACACTCCACATTTTAGGAGGTCAAAAGTAATTGGACAAATAAACATAACCCAAACAAAATATTTTTATTTTCAATATTTTGTTGCGAATCCTTTGGAGGCAATCACTGCCTTAAGTCTGGAACCCATGGACATCACCAAACGCTGGGTTTCCTCCTTCTTAATGCTTTCCCAGGCCTTTACAGCGCAGCCTTCAGGTCTTGCTTGTTTGTGGGTCTTTCCATCTTAAGTCTGGATTTGAGCAAGTGAAATGCATGCTCAATTGGGTTAAGATCTGGTGATTGACTTGGCCATTGCAGAATGTTCCACTTTTTTGCACTCATGAACTCCTGGGTAGCTTTGGCTGTATGCTTGGGGTCATTGTCCATCTGTACTATAAAGCGCCGTCCAATCAACTTTGCAGCATTTGACTGAATCTGGGCTGAAAGTATATCCCGGTACACTTCAGAATTCATCCGGCTACTCTTGTCTGCTGTTATTTCATCAATAAACACAAGTGACCCAGTGCCATTGAAAGCCATGCATGCCCATGCCATCACGTTGCTTCCACCATGTTTTACAGAGGATGTGGTGTGCCTTGGATCATGTGCCGTTCCCTTTCTTCTCCAAACTTTTTTCTTCCCATCATTCTGGTACAGGTTGATCTTTGTCTCATCTGTCCATAGAATACTTTTCCAGAACTGAGCTGGCTTCTTGAGGTGTTTTTCAGCAAATGTAACTCTGGCCTTGTCTATTTTTGGAATTGATGAATGGTTTGCATCTAGATGTGAACCCTTTGTAATTACTGTCATGGAGTCTTCTCTTTACTGTTGACTTAGAGACAGATACACCTACTTCACTGAGAGTGTTCTGGACTTCAGTTGATGTTGTGAACGGGTTCTTCTTCACCAAATAAAGTATGCAGCGATCATCCACCACTGTTGTCATCCGTGGACGCCCAGGCCTTTTACAGTTCCCAAGCTCACCAGTCAATTCCTTTTTTCTCAGAATGTACCCAACTGTTGATTTTGCTACTCCAAGCATGTCTGCTATCTCTCTGATGGATTTTTTCTTTTTTTTCAGCCTCAGGATGTTCTGCTTCACCTCAATTGAGAGTTCCTTTGACCGCATGTTGTCTGGTCACAGCAACAGCTTCCAAATGCAAAACCACACACCTGGAATCCACCCCTGACCTTTTAACTACTTCATTGATTACAGGTTAACGAGGGAGACGCCTTCAGAGTTAATCGCAGTCCCTTAGCGTCCATTGTCCAATTACTTTTGGTCCTTGAAAAAGAGGAGGCTATGCATTACAGAGCTATGATTCCTAAACCCTTTCTCCGATTTGGATGTGGAAACTCTCATATTGCAGCTGGGAGTGTGCACTTTCAGCCCATATTATATATATGATTGTATTTCTGAACATGTTTTTGTAAACAGCTAAAATAACAAAACTTGTGTCACTGTCCAAATATTTCTGGCCCTAACTGTACTTGTTAATTTACACGTGACGCCACCGGCAAGTTGTGGCTATAGATGACTGCCGCTGCTCGACGGTCTACCTAGGGGCCGATGATTGAGAGGCAGCAATGTTCTTAAGCCCTACCCGTAGCTGACCCCCTAAGATAGCTGAAGATATCGGAGTGAGTTGGTAGCAGTGTTTCTAGTGCTTTTGACACGTAAGAAACTTCACAGACACAGTGGGCTGCAGTCTTCAGTTCTTTTACTCAGTCTTTGTGCAGCAGCCCGCTGAGCACTGAGTTCCCGGATGCAGGGATCCAACTGCTCACTGGTTATACGTTGATATGTAACCGGCAACCCTTCTCTGTCCTTTCCAGGTCGTCTCACACAGCGCTTGCTTTGCCCTTCCTGCCTTGAGCCTCACTACAGAGCTCTGAGCCAGTGACTGTGGGCTTTTCCAAAGGGTTCCCCTGCAGTGTCTCCCCTTAGACCTATGGTTGCCACCTTTTCAGCAGATGTGTCCGGCTGTCGACTGTGTCACCTTGAAAGTGACACAGCCTCCGGGTTGCTAGCTGAGCCTGGTCTTCTCCACTAGTCTTTTGGGTTCCCGGTGTCCTTTGTGGCCCAGTTCCTCCACTTGCCTGCGCTTGACAATCGATGCGAGTGGATTGCTCACTTCCAGTGCTCTGGGACCCCTTCTTTCTCCCGAAGCCACTTTGGTGATGTTCTGCTCTAGGGTTCGGCCTTAGGACAAGCTTCCACTTGCTCTAGTCCTCTAGACACTTCTCAGGCATATATTCTCTAGCTGCCCTCCAACTCAACCTTGGTGTTCAATGGTCTCTCCTCAGTTCTTCTACCACTTCTCCTCAGCTGTCACTCTCTCTGTTAACTTTCTTCTCACTGTCGTCTCCTACATTCTAGCTGTTTCTTGCTCTTTTTATACCCCTCTGTCACGTGTCCCACGTCATCTACGTGTGTTCTCTTGACCTCACTCCTCCCAAAGTGCTCCCTCTAATTCCCTTCACCACTCAACCCCACTACAATTGTTCCTAGTGCGGTCTGGGTGTCCCGTCACCTGACTGTACTCCCTTTACCAGTGAGTGGGATACTACACCCTAACAGCGATACAGTACCTCTGTGGCGACTAGACCTGCAGGGGCGCCACATAACCATTCCTCAGAGCAGATCCCTACAAGAAGAGTGGGGCTGGAGCCAGTAGAGACCAAATGAATTTACAGTGGGATACCGGATTGATGAGCGGGGTAGGCGAGAGCCTAGGAGTACCGGAACAGCAGGAGCAGTCTGCACCAAAGCCTGTCATTATGAATATCCCTAAACAAGTATACCCTAGTTTAAGTTTTGAGCCAGTGTTTAATGAGTGGAAGCTCTTATCTATACCGAATCACAGGTAACCACTTTGGAGAAGCGGGCACATCTTGAACATTGGGACTTTAGTGACTTAAATAACCCACCTAATATCTCGATGAACGTTATAGCCAGCAATGATGAACCCATCCCTCACCAGGGATATCGGGAACCAGGGCCGGCTCCAGGTTCTTGTGGGCCCTGGGTGAAGCATTCTCAGTGGGCCCCTTTAACACATACCACGATTCATGAATATAATATAGGGGCTGCTGCTGGGCTGTATATATTAGTTGAAGTCTGCTGCTGGGCTGTATATATAATATGAAGGCTACTGCTGGGCTGGCTGTAAATATTGAAGGCTGCTGTTGGGCTGTGTATATATATATATATATATATATATATATATATGGTGTATAATTTTTACCATTTACCTTCTGTGCCTCCTTTGTTTCCTCATAGATTGTAGCTTGTGAGCAGGGTCCTCAACGCTCCTCATCTCTGTTGACTTTTTTGCAACTCTGTATTGTCTCAATTTGTCTGTACATGTTGCCTTTAAATTGCAAAGTGCTGCAGAACATGTTGGCGCTATATAAATAAATAATAATTATTACTAATGGAGGCTGCTGCTAGGCTGTATATATTGAAGGCTTCTGTTGGGCTGTGTATTTATATTGCAGGCTGTTGCTAGGCTGCATATAGTTGAGGCTGCTGGGCTGTATATATTGGAGGCTGCTGGGCTGGGTATTTTGAAGGCTACTGTATATACTGGAGGCTGCTGGGCTGCATATACTGGAGGCTGCTGGGCTGGATATACAGGAGGCTGCTGGGCATATTGGAGGCTGCTGGGCTGGATATACAGGAGGCTGCTGGGCATATTGGAGGCTTCTGGGCTGGATATACAGGAGGCTGCTGGGCATACCGGAGGCTTCTGGGCTGGATATACAGGAGGCTGCTGGGCATACTGGAGGCTGCTGGGGTAGATATACTGGAGGCTGCTGGGGACGGGGGAGAGAGAGAGAGGGGGGGTGAGTGAAAGATAGACTGATTGCCGGGCACATCATACTCACCCACCGTGGACACCACCAACACTGAAAAGCAAATTCAAGTCTCGGCACGCTCAGCAGTGATTGGATCAGGATCCTCTTCTCCTCGCTGGTGACGTGTGGAACGCAAAGGAAGTGAGAGGGCAGAGCGGGGGCGCCTCTTCATGCAAAGGCAGCGGCCATGACCGTCCGGATGCGGTGAGGACGAAGCAGGGGCTGGCTTCTGAATGTAATCAAAGCACCGTATCGCGTCGGTAAGAAAGATTATTACACCGGCAAGATGCAGGCGGTCAGCTGCGGTGGGCCCCTCAGTCACGACTGGGCCCCGGCATGTGCCAGGGTACGCCGGGTGCTGACGGCGGCCCTGCTGGGAACCCAATATTCTGGTTGGGGATATTAAGCTCCCAAAACAGGGTTTCATTGTAACTGATGTAGAGGATGAGGGTTTTGCTGTAATGATTCTAGGCATGAATGTTCTCAGAAATAGTTTTCCAGAAGTGTTGTCTGCCTTGCATGCCTCTCTTCCTACAGCTACATATTTTGATCAGCGAACCATTCAGCGTGCTATCCGTGTGCTCACCGCCCAGCCAAAATTTTCAAACAGTATGGTGCCGTGCTTGGCCAGGTGTTGAAAATCAAGACTACCAGGCTCTACTCGAACCAATCCTGTTCGTGACAACACATATTGTGGTGAGCCAGGGCGAAGGTGCCAGATGTTACAGAGGGGCCAGCTGTGATATATAGTTCTACTGGCAGCAGATGGTAATGTCACAGTAGCTGAAGTAGGTTGTTGAACCCCTAATCACTTTCCTTATGTCAACAACAATGGTCAAAGTGGGAGGTTGCACTTATAGTGATTATATATGACCCCCCGGGGTCACTATTGTGGTGGATATATCTGGGTGCAGATGTTATAGCGCCCGTGATGTTCATGCAATTTTAGGTAGTGAGACACCAGGGTGAACTTGAAAACATAATACTTTACTTCATTTAGTAATTGAATACAGTCCGTCGGAGGCAAAGTGACTGTGGTTCACCATATAGGATACACTGGATATTTTATGTATGAAAGGTGATTTCTCCTCATGGAACAAGCAAATTTAGGGCCTCCCAGGCAGCTGAGGACAGGCCTCTTCACTTGGTATGGAAGGTAATACTGTGCACAGTCCAGGTAATACTATGATGGAGGGACCTTCACGGCTCGGCTCCCCATAGAGATGGGGTATGGCGATGGGGTATGGAGCTACTCACAATTTTGGCGCTACCGTTCCCTATTGCACGGAGTCGGGCAAAGTTTGTGGCATGAAGTCACGTTGCATGAGTTCAGACTGGAAGCCAATATAAACCAGAATGGAAGAGATACCTGGTCATCCTTATCTCTCCTGGCTGTATCAAGCTTCACCACTTTGTGGAGGCAAAAAATTGGAGAAAATGATGTCCCCACAGCATGGATTGGGATAGCGATGCTGGGAGCAGTAGTGCTTCCTCCCTGTCTCCTGACCAGAAACCAGTTTGAACCACTTCCAGGAAGTGTGAGAGGTCTGAGGTAGAGGCTCCTCCCACCAATGCTATGGCAGCTAGTTATGAGGAGAATTATCTAACTTTCATACACATACATTGAGCTTGAGATGGCAGCAGAATACAATGTAAAATATACATCTGTCTGTCCTCACTGCACGAACATCACATCACAAAGTATATGATAGATTTCCTAACTCACAGTGCACAAAGTTAAGCTGGCTTAACATCACGGTTTTGTTTCTGCCCGTGGGATCCTGTTTTTTGCAGGACCACATGGACAGGAACAGACAGGTCCAGATTGGTAACTCTGGATGTAATTTCTGTGTCCGGATCTGGGATTTTGAGGGATCCAGACACAGAAAGAGCTGGGGGAAGCCGAGTCACATCCACCCCTAGTTATCCTCAGTTCTCCCGGACTGAGCAAATGTTTTTTTTACAGCACACATGTTTACATTTAATTACGGGTATTTACAGAATCTTAAATTCAAAACATACAAAAATCACTGAAAAATAGAAAAATATGAGAAAACAGTCCTTACGGCACTAGTCCATCTGCCGCAGGCTGGAAAAAGGGAAAAGCAGGAGTTTTTAGCCACACTAGTCCTGTGACTGTAGTCCGGGATCAAACAAATGGGAAAAAGGTAAAGTCCAGCAGTAAAGTCTCTGATGGCTTTGAACACATTTATGAGTAAACACACTTTATACTTTACACAAATTCCCTATGGGTGTCTCTGCTTAAGAGGTCGGGTCTTACCTTCTTTCTCTACCCCTGGCACCTTCTAGTCCCAACTTGATATGCTTGGGGCTGTGCCCAGTTCCTCCATCCTTCTATACACTACTATTCACACTTGTGGACTAAAGTCACCATTTACATCTCTTCAATTTGACACTTTACAGTTTATTCTCTAAATCTGAGTGGTAACTGACCAAAGGTACTACGGGTTGATCTGCGCAGTATTGGTGTGTCACTAGTGTCTAAGTCTGGTGTTGTGCGTGCCCTCTCTCTTCATCTATTGGATCTACGTGATTCTGAGATACCATAGTATTCATGTAGTCTTTCTAATGGACTGACAGGTTCACCGATTGTAGGAATCTCTGGTTCCGGTATAACAGGCTGCACTTCTTGCACTTGAACGGGTTCTTCTGGTCTTCTTAGTTCTGGTTCTTCTACAGGTTGAATTGGGATCAGTGAATCAACATCTCACATGTTTATCAAACCCATTCTTAATCAGGTAATCAAAAAGGACTTTTTGATTACCTGATTAAGAATGGGTTTGATAAATATGTGAGATGTTGATTCACTGATTCCGATTCTCTGTTTGAATACAGAATTCTCCAAGTGTTTGGTGGAAAGGACCATGGATATGAGAAATAGAGAGCTCAGCTGGAAAACTAAGGCATTTAATATTTTTAAAAGAGGTGCATCCGGTGGTCAGCCTGAGGTTGCCAGTGCTAATAAGGAACTGATGTATAAGTATAGGAACGCATTATATCGTAAAACCAAATTGTGGTGGACCAAAACCTCACTGGACAACTATTTGTCACATAGGATAGTCCCTAGGGGCTTGAGGGTTCAATTGTATCCGACCTTCAACTTGGATAATGATGACCTAACCAAAAAATGGATGGAGGCAGCATCGACATGCTCCTTTTCATTCATTTCGATTATTAATGAATACAACAATAAAAACCTGGGAGTTCTTGATGCAGAGATAGAGGAAATGTCGAAGACCTTACAGGGAGGGCTCTCGAAGGAATCCCTCGATATCTATATGCGAGAAATTGATAAGGAGATGGAAAAGTGGGAACAAGAGATCAGCACAAACAAAATGAAGAAATTTAAGAGAGATGTTGGAGACTATGAGAGTAACAAAATATTTAGGTGGCAATTTAAGAAAAATCCGGCTAATCCCAATAATCCACCGCAACCACGTAAGGAATCCGTTGGGTCTGTATCATCAAATGCGGATAGTGTGACCACACAAGGGGAAATAGGGGAAGAAGAGGGTGAACGACCCTCTGGAAAAAAATAAGAATAGACCTTCTCCAGAAAAAGAAAGTAAGAAAAAGAAACCTAAAGACACGAATAAGGTAATTAACCTGTCGAGTCGAGTTCTTACCCCAATTCAGTTGAAGGTCTTAAATATGGGTTTAACTTTTTCTCCTTCTCGCTCCTTAGACCCCTTTGTGATTATTAAAGATGTCCACCTTTTCGCTAGGAAAGTCATCCTAAAGAGACTTCACTTTAAAACTGAGAATGGTTTGAGTACAGAGGATGAAAGAAATACTCTACGTGATCTAGAGTCACTATCAGAGGAAAATACCGATCCCCAAAAAATTGGTAAGTTCCCGAGCCATTTGTTTGTTAAATCTAAGAACTTTCCACCCTTGGGTACGTGTTCAAATGTGGACACCTTCACAAGGATGGTAACGGCAGATGTGGAGAAACTAGCCCAAAATAAAACTTGGGAACATAACCTAAACAGAGAGGAGAGACTGGCTCTAGATCAATTGAAGGAATGGGAAGATGTCCTAATCAAGCCAGCTGATAAAGGGGGGAACCTGGTAATTTGGCCAAAAACCATGTATATTAAACAAGCACATAAGCTATTAAACCAACCAGAGTGCTATAAAAAATTGCCAGGTAACCCCCTTCAGCAGGATAAGGATCTTTTGATGACGATCCTATTTAGAGCATTTGAAGAAGGTACTATTCCACAAGAGGTGGTTAAAAATATGGAAAAATTCAACCCAAGATTACCAACTTTCTATATTTTGCCAAAGGTCCACAAGAATCATGTGGACCCTCCGGGGAGACCCATAGTCTCTGGCAACGAGAGTTTATGTGAAAATATATGTAGGCTGATTGACAGTTATTTGAAACCCCTTACCACATCCTTACCTTCATATATTAGGGATACAACAGAGGCACTCCAGAGATTGGATGGTTTACAACTGGGTCCCGACTCCACCATGGTGACTGTAGACGTAGAGTCTTTATATACGTCGATCAGGCACGAGGATGGCATTAGGGCCACAAAATACTTTTTGGAGATGAGTAACATAGATCCTGCGATGTCAACCTTAATAGTTACCCTATTGGAGTTTATACTCACCCACAATTGCTTTACCTTCGATGGTAAAATCTACCGCCAACAGCAGGGGACCGCTATGGGGGCCTCCTGTGCCCCCTCGTACGCAACCTGTTCTTGGGGGCATGGGAGAGGGAAATATTTATAAACAACCCCATAGCGGCCTCTGATAAAATTCAGGGGTGGATGCGATTTATCGATGATGTCTTTTTTGTGTGGGAAGGAAGTGATGAAGAGCTTAGAGATCTGATTGAGACATTGAATTGCAACGACCTAAATATCAAACTTACATATAAGAGTGGTAGAAGGATGGAATTCCTAGATATATTGATTGATACCCAAATTGATGGAAGTGTGACGACTGACATTTATCGATAAGATACATCTACAAACTCTCTTCTGTATGCCAAGTCGTCTCATTTACCATCCACAATAAAAGGGATTCCTGTGGGTCAATATATGAGGGCTAGACGCATTTGTTCCAATGACCACATCTTTGAGGCACAGGCAATGGACCTTAAAAATAGATTTGAAGAAAGGGGCTACAGTAGGAGGTGCATTAAAGAAGGATACATGAGGGCAAAAGAATGCAAAAGAACTGAACTCTTGTGCGGTGGGATAAAAAACAAAAAGAAAAATCAATCTGGGTTTCCCAGATTGATAACCACTTATAATAAACAGTGGAAGAGCTTGGTTGCAATTATTAACAAACATTGGAGTATCCTTCTTAATGACTCCATTTTAAAACAGTGTGATCACCAAAACCGTTGATAACGGCAAGGAGATCCCCGAATCTAAAGGATAATTTGGTCCGTAGCCATTTTGTAAGGAATAGGAAAAAGGAAGGTAATTGGTTGGACATTCAAGGTTTCTACCCTTGTAGAGGCTGTAAGGCATGTGCAAACATGCTTAAAAGCAAAACTTTTCACAATTTTGATAACTCCCGGGTGTATGAAATAAGACATCACATTAGCTGCTCCACAAAGGGAGTGATCTATATGGCCAAATGCCCGTGTAATAAAATATACATAGGCATGACTACTCGTGAATTGCGCATTCGTGCAAGAGAACACGTACTGGATATAGAAAAGGGAGCGAGTACCGAAAATCCATCCAGTCTGAAAACAATACCAAGACATTTCTTTTACAGGCATCAGAGTAACTCCAGTGTATTGAAAATTGTGGGTATTGATAAGGTCTCCTTGGGCCAAAGAGGTGGGAACCTGAGTAGAGCCCTAGGACAAGTTGAGAGCAAATGGATCTACAGACTTAACACTGTGGCTCCGTTTGGTCTCAATGAACATTTTGGTTTTGGTGCGTTCTTGTAGTTTATTTATTCAGTTTTCCTTATAAATGTATACTGAAAATGGGGTTGGTGGTTTTAAGATGTCCTTATAATTATTTTAATCATGTCTTGTTCATTATATTTTAGAAATTTCCTTATGAAATATTATCCTAGGATATCGTATGACTGATTGGTTTCATGAAGATACAATAAAGAAATGGACTTCCTGAAGGGATCACCTTTTTAACACTTTTTGTCTATATATTTTCTGTTTTTTGCTGCATGTATTTCTCAGAAGTATATGGTCTTAAAATTCACCTCCATTGATATATGAATATCACGACGTCATGTTTACATAAGTGGCAGTTTATATGCACTATTATAAGCACTTTTTTCTATGAGAAGTGGTATATCTGATGAATCTTTGGTTGATTTGGCCTTAGGGTCGATTCTGTAATAATGATCTATTCTGATGTGATATAGACGCAGTTTGTATAAAAATGTACTATTTGTTTGTTGCCAAGCAACTTTATAAATCACCATGGTGACTCCTCTCGTTCTTTCCACGCCTCCGAGAGCGTCATGCTTAGTGTGGAGCTGTCCGGGCACGCCCCCTCCCGGTCACATGACCGCGGTCCGGAGAAGCGTCATCATGACGCGGTTTCCGGTTATTTGCGTTCCACAGACCGGAAGAGGGGCGTGCCTTGTAATCGGAAGCCGTCACGCGGCACTGACGCCGGGAATGGAGGCGGAAGGCAAGGCGCACAGGTTGTTTTACCTCATAATTAACCGTGCACACTATTTAAACCCCCGAACCTGTCCCCCACACGGCACACTACCCTTTGAGAAAGTCCCTTGTGACGAAACGCGTCAGGGTAAGGTGGAGGTCCAGTGTGACCGATATTAACGATCTTGGAGGTATGTGGACATGTCCATAAGTGCTTATATATATATGGTGTATGTGGCTTAATGACTGCCCGAGAATCATTATGTGTATGCTCCGATCCCACAACTCAGATGCACAGTAGTGAATGCCATGGGGTATGAGTGGAGGGGATTTAGTGGTGATACAGTGGTTGTGCCATACCTTCATCCCCACTACTGATCCATACATGGTATAAAACTCATGCATATACTGAGATTGTGTTTGATCATATAGGATATAGGACACTAATGTGAGAGTCTAAATGCCAACACACTGGTTGATATACCCAGGAAAAAGTTTCCAACTGTATGAGATAATAATTGCTTGTCTAGACTAGTAACCTGAACCTGACTACCCCTTTGGGGACAGGCACTTTTCTATGAATAACTACTCATCATAATTGTGTCAAAAAAAAATATATATTTTATAAAAAATCTGGAAAAATCCTGGGCTATTATATGTAAACCAATTAGGTACTGTCCTTATATATATGCCTCCTACTCGGTCACTGGATTGTCCCCATCTATATAACCATCGGATATAGCACTGGCTCTAGTTGTCTATAGATATCCAGTGGCTCTTGTGTATACGTATGGTCCTATTTTTCACCTTGTTATTTTTGATATTATTTAGAAGGATTTTAAACTCTTGTATTGATGATCCTTAATAAAGATTGTGTATTATTTTAAATTCATCCCTGTGTCCTTTGGACTTTTTGATTACCAGGTTGAATTGGGACTTGATTTTCTACAGGTTGATAGAATGAAATGACTGGTATGATAACTGCTCCATTATATTGTGGCCAGTCTTCTGGTAGATCTCCAATTTCAGTGTGGATTACCTTTTCTTTTGGTTCTTCAACTGTTGATAAGGGGTAAGCTATTTGTTGTGGTTTCAACTGATCAGGGCATCTCTTTAGATGATCTCTTGACACTGTTGCGGTTGTTCTTCCTTCATCTCTGCTAATTACGCAAGTCTTTGAATTATCAAAATTGGATTGCATAACCGTATATGGTTCTGATTCCCAATGGTCATCTAGTTTGTTTGTTCTTTTTCTTTTGAGGACTAGTTCACCTGGTATTAAGGGTTCTGCTGAGGCGTGTTTGTTGAAGTCATGTTCTTGCTTGCTTCTACTTTGATCTAAGTTCTTCTCAACACTTTCCTGAACTCTCTTGTACTGTTCTTGGTGATGATAGTTCCAATCTTCATCTGAAGTACCTTGGGTTGGTTCTACTGTTCCCATTTCCAAGTCAATTGGGAGTTTTCCTGGTCTTGCTCGCATTAGGTATGCTGGTGCGTAGCTATAGTCATGGCCAAAAATTGAGAATGATACAAATATTAATTTTAACAAAGTCTACTGCTTCAGTTTTTCTAATGGCAATTTGCATATACTCCAGAATGTCATAAAGAGTGATCAGCTTAACAGCAATTACTTGCAAAGTTAATATTTGCTTAGAAAATGAAGTTTACCCCCAAAACACATTTCAACATCATTGCAGTCCTGCCTTAAAAGGAGCAGCTAACATCGTTTTAGTGATTGTTCCATTAACACAGGTGTGGGTGTGGATGAGGACAGGGCTGGCGATCAGTCATGATTAAGTAAGAATGACACCACTGGACACTTTAAAAGGAGGCTGGTGCTTGGTATCATTGTTTCTCTTCAGTTAACCATGGTGTTTCTCTTCAGTTAACCATGGTTTTCTCTAAAGAAACACGTGCAGCCATCATTGCACTGCACAAAAATGGCCTAACAGGGAAGAGTATCGCAGCTAGAAAGATTGCACCTCAGTCAACAATCTATCGCATCATCAAGAACTTCAAGGAGGGAGCTTCGATTGTTGTCAAAAAAGCTCCAGGGCGCCCAAGAAAGACCAGCAAGCTCCAGGACCGTATCTTAAAACGGTTTCAGCTGCGGGATCGGACTACCAGCAGTGCCGAGCTTGCTCAGGAATGGCAGCAGGCTGATGTCAGTGCTTCTGCACGCACTGACTCTTTGAGCAAGGCCTGGTTTCAAGGAGGGCAGCAAAGAAGCCACTTCTCTCCAGAAAAAACATCAGGGACCGACTGATATTGTGCAAAAGGTACAGGGAGTGGACTGCTGAGGACTGGGGTAAAGTCATTTTCTCTGATGAATCCCCTTTTCGATTGTTTGGGACATCTGGAAAACAGCTTATTCGGAGAAGAAGAGGTGAGCGGCACCATCAGTCTTGTCTCATGCCAACTGTAAAGCATCCTGAAACCATTCATGTGTGGGGTTGCTTCTCAGCCAAGGGAATCGGCTCACTCACGGCCTTGCCTAAAAACACAGCCATGAATAAAGAATGGTACCAGAATGTCCTCCAAGAGCACTTTTCCCAACCGTCCAAGAGCAGTTTGGCGCCCAATAATGCCTTTTCCAGCATGATAGAGCACCTTGCCATAAAGCAAAGGTGATAACTAAATGGCTCAGGGAACAAAACATAGAGATTTTGGGTCCATGGCCTGGAAACTCCCCAGATCTTAATCCCATTGAGAACTTGTGATCAATCATCAAGAGATGGGTGGACAAACAAAAACCAACAAATTCTGGCAAAATGCAAACATTGATTATGCAAGAATGGATTGCTATCAGTCAGGATTTGGTCCAGAAGGTGATTCAGAGCATGCCAGGGAGAATTGCAGAGGTCCTGAAGAAGAAGGGTCAACACGGCAAATATTGACTTGCTGCATTAACTCATTCTAACTGTCAATATAACCTTTTGGTACTCATAATATGATTGCAATTATATTTCTGTATGTGATATAAACATCAGACAAACACATAAAAACCAGAGGGCAGCAGATCATGTGAAAATGTAATTTTGGTGTCATTCTCAAAACTTTTGGCCATGACTGTAGTAGAACTGACAGGGATGTGATTGTAAATATCCACTAGGTCAGGTAGTTTTTCTGGCCACTGATTTCTCTCGTCAAGTGGTAAGTTCTTCAACATATCGATGACAATGTTGTTCATCTTCTCGCACGGACCATTTGCTTGCGGATGATGTGGTGTGGTCCTTATCTTCTTACATCCATACAATCCTAAGAACGCATGGAATAGCTCTGACTCAAATGCTGGACCTTGATCTGTCAATACTTGATCTGGATACCCATGCGGTCGACAAAAGTAACTCTGGAAGGTCTTGGCTGCGATTTCTGCAGTTAAATCTTTAACTGGTACGACTACTAGGAATCTTGAGTAATGATCAACCATTGTAAGAGCGTAGGTGTAACCTGTCCTGCTAGGTGTTAGCTTCACATGATCTAGAGCCACGATTTCAAGAGGTTTCTTGGTAATGATGGGCTGTAGCGGAGCTTTCTGACTTTGCTGGTCTTTCCTTCTAAGGTGACACGGTCCACAGTTCTTACACCACTTTTCAATAGAACCTTTCATGCCGACCCAGTAAAAACGGTCTTTTAACAGCATCTCCAGTTTCTTCCAACCAAAGTGTCCTGCATCATTGTGATAAGCTTCTAGTATCATCTGGATCTCGCTTTTTGGGACAACTATCTGCCAGATAAGTTCATGGGTTCTGGGGTTAAGGTGACGTCTGTATAGTTTCCCTTGATAGACGAACAGTTTTCCTTTTTCTTTCCATAGGCGTTTGGCATCTGGCGTAGCATCTGGACTCAGACAGGTGTGCTCTTTGGTTATTAGTCCTTTGATTAAACTAACATCCGGGTCACTGTCTTGGGTCTCTTTCCAATTATGGTGGGATAACGGGTTCACTGTTCTCTCTTTACGTCTTTGACTTGCCTGATGACATGAGGCTGTACTTGGGACGGTGGAAAGCTGGTAATTCTACTTCTTCCAGTCCATCTACGTCTTCTCCTTCATTCGGTAGATTAGGCATCCTGGATAGGACATCAGCGTTGCCATTCTTGTGGCCTGCCCGGTACTTGACAGTGAAGTCGTAGTTTGACAATCTTGCCATCCAACGCTGCTCCATGGCTCCCAACTTTGCAGTCTCTAAATGCGTTAGAGGGTTGTTGTCAGTGAAAGCCGTGAACTTGGAGGACGCCAGATAATGCTTGAACCATTCTGAGATCGCCCAGACTAAGGGCCACGTCACACACACAGATATCTGTGCAGATATTGTTCGCAGATCTCTGGTTGCAGTGAAATCATGGACACAATGTTCCATTTTGTGGCCATATACAAATGGTACAATATGTCCATGATTTCACTGCAACCAGAGATCTGCGAACAATATCTGCACAAATATCTAGGTGTGTGACGTGGCCCTAAGGCTAGGAACTCCAACTTGAAAGAGCTGTAGTTCTCCGGGTTCCTCTCTGTTGGATGGAGTTTTCTGCTGGCATAGGCTATCACTTTCTCTTTGCCTTGCTGTTTCTGCGCTAAGACTGCTCCTAAGCCTTCATTGCTTGCATCCGTGTATAACAGGAACGGTAGATTGTAATCAGGGTAGGTCAAGATCTCTTCTCCAGTCAGGGCATCTTTCAGCTTCTGGAAAGACTGTTCTTGTTCTGGTCCCCACCAGAATGGAGGGCCTCTGATCTTGCCTTTCTTGGATTGACCTTCCAGGAGATCTTGCATGGGTGCTGCCATCTTTGTGTAACCTTTGATAAACCTCCTGTAGTACCCGACCAGTCCCAAGAATTGACGTACCTCTCTGAAGGTGGTTGGCGCTGGCCAATTCTGGATGACTGTAACCTTGACCGGGTCAGGTGCTACGCCTTCTGCACTGACCACATGTCCCAGGTACTGGACTTTGGGTTTTAACAGGTGACACTTTGAAGGCTTCATCTTCATACCATACTTAGACAACGATTCAAACACTTCGCTCAGGTGTTGCAGGTGATCTTCATAGGTCTTGAAGTACACTATGACATCGCCCAAGACTGCGAAAGCCTGCAACCAATTGTTAATAGTCTTCGCGACCTTGGGCTTGCGGTCGTAAACCCTGTTGCCGAACAGGCGCTCTTTATATATTCGAGTGCTGGTCTGTCGACACTAGCGACCAAATGTAGACAAAATAGTTTGCCCAAATGGCTTCTCTAATTGTTAAATCCAAATGTGAACCCAGTGGGGGGACGCCACAAAATAAACCATCCTTATATATGTCAGGCCGTGGAGGGGGAGGTGGTTTTGGAACGTCCACTAGCTGCATCAATTTGAGATTAATACCTTATTCCCGTAGACACCGATCCCGCCCCCCAGGCTCCCACATATGGGTACTCACCGATCGTTGAGACAGGTATCTGCTGTGCTGGTTCCAGAGGGGGATCCGAATGCTGAGCGGCGCACTGCTGCGCGTTCTGTTGTTCATCCTCGTGACCTAACCGATGAGTCATCCAATGAAGGAGACCGCCAGCGTGAGGAACATGAATGTCTGCTGCGGCAGCCGGATCCCGACCTGTGGGAACCGCGACAACTGCTTCTACGTCTGCGAAGGCGTGAAGTACGCCGTCTGTAACCGTCCTCCTTCGAAGAGGATGAGCTGTGTCCAGTGCAGATGCCACACACCCCTTGCCAATCCTGGGGCTGGGGTTCCTGCATTTGGTAGGGGTAACCCAAGCTCCGCACCACCTGTCCCTAAAGGTCCCGACTGTAGTGGGAACTGAGATGTGGAAGTAGTTAGTGGGGGGGGGGGGGGGCAGCCCGTATCTGGCTGCTGTCCCACGGCCAATTGAACCTACCCCTCCTGCTGCAGTGTCCCTTTCCCTGTTCATGTCTGGGGTGATTGAGGGGTTAATGTTGGTGATAGGCTGTGACATCAGGGGTTCATCTAGCCCCCCCACCTGATGCACTGGAGGAACTCTGAGTGCCTCCCATATTAATCCTACCTTGTGGACCCAAGAAGGGGGTATTATCACTGGGACCACCAGCAGGGATGATCAGGGGAGTAATCTGTACAGCAGGGTGCCCAGCGATATACGCAGCAGGGGGCACAGTGGAGTATGCAGCGGGGGCCACAGCAGTAAGTGCTGCAGGAGCTTGCACGTGAGCTCCGGCGGCCAAAGAAGCATGGAGACTGGTGGGCAGAGCATTGTGGAGCGACGAGGGAAGACGACTTCCGCATGCTCCTTTTTAAATTAGGTGGCTGGCTCAAGCAAGCCAGCAGGTGGGTAGCTCTTAGGTCACCGCCCACCAGCTTCCACCGCTTGAACCTCAGCAGGGAGGGAGCCAGTGCTGGCCAATAGTGCTGCGATCCAAGCACTACCCTCCCTGCTGATGCGCTTTCTTACCGCCTCCTGGAGCAGGTCCATCATACCAGCTGCCCAACAGGTCCAGGTCCAAAAGAGTGCTGGACGCTATTGGGCAGGGGCTTTATATTGGTGGCTAGACCCCTCCAGGAGGGGGCCTCCTCCTATGTCATAGCTGGGAGGAACAGCTGATACTACAGGAAAGGGAGGGGGCCCGGCCGTCAGGGGGCAGCAGCCTAATCTGCGGCTGCAGTTCCCCTCACGCCCACTCCTGGTTCTGTCCTTCAAATACTGAGATAAAAATCTCAAATGCTCAATGTGTGCATGTGGCCTTAGAGATGGGTACTTGCTTTCTCAGGAGAATCTGTAAATGCATCTT
This sequence comes from Allobates femoralis, assembly GCA_033576535.1. NCBI lineage: Eukaryota > Metazoa > Chordata > Amphibia > Anura > Aromobatidae > Allobates > Allobates femoralis. The sequence goes on from JARQOC010000002.1 coordinate 81,263,122, forward strand.
TGCTGCTGTGTAATAGTCACAGGACAGGGAAGGGTTAAACATCCAAGTATTTAAATATCTAAGGGGGGGGGGGGGGGGGGGGGGAGAGAAAGAAAGAATTCTCTCCTTATTGTTGATGTCAGAAAACAAACAAGTGACCCACAATACCAAGACCAACGATGCCACATAATGAAGAAATGCTGCCAAACCATGACCACAGCACATAACATAAAAATCTGTGGATTTTTCTCAAAAGAGGAGGGGGGGGGGGGGAAATGTGATGTACAGGAGATCTGCATGATTTTGCTATGTAATCTTTTCCCTCTCGGGGCTTTGCCCTAAACTGACAATGAGGTCCTTCTGTGGGGTCCCTGTTTCTCCAATGGCCCCTGGTCCTATACTTGGTCAGTTTAGGGTCTTACTTGTTCTCTCCAGGTGCGTTGCCTAGTTACCCAAGGTTTACCCTGGATACCAGCTCCTAGCACTTCCTGAGAGGCGCTGGGAGTTGGCTGTTCGCATCTCCCGCTGTCACAAGCAGTGATGCTGCATGTCCACCGGGCGACAGTCAGGTTTTAGAACAGGGTCTAAAACCTGGCGACCATCAACCAGCGATTTATTGCTGGTTGACACGCCTGTGACACGTGTCAATATCACTGCAACGTCACGTGCAGCAGTGATAGTGCACTTGATATTAACGTGTGTGACAGCCCCATTAGTCTGCTCTGAGCAGTGAGGAGAGCAGTGAAGTCCAGTGAAGCAGCCTAGAGAAGGTGCTGGAAAGACCCGCTTGCTGCACAAAGCAAGGCCTAGAACCAAGGGACACTGACCTGTGGAGCACCCCAGAGAGGGACAGAGGCCAGTGGAGAGTAAGAAAAAAAATAAGGAAAAAGGGACCATATATAGGATCCCTTAGCTCTCTGGACATGGTCCACCTGCAGAGAGCACTGAAGCAGGAAAAGCCGGAGAACCAGGAGGATTATTCCTGAGGTACTAACTTAAAACAGTCAAACTGACCAAGCACAGGACCAGGGCCAAGAGGAGTATAGGAACCCCACAGAAGGACTCATTGTCGTTAAAGAGTAAAGCCCTGAGCGGGAGTAGCAGCGAGTTCAGCTATAGGCAGGACTTACCGCAAACCACGTACACAGTAGCAGAGGTCTCACAACTCAAGGTGAAAATCCCAAATTGCACCGAGAACCTGGTTCCCTCTTGGACTGTACCTGTTGCTGGACATCAGTAAAAAAGGTACAAACAAAGACTGTGCGAGTCTGCTTCCTCTGCCACAGCGTTCCCCGCAAGCTGCTACTACGACTCCTCATCCACCCCGCTGCCCTGAGGTAAAGGCTCCACCTGCACTACACCACCATCACCTCAGCGGCCGGCTGCAGCGCTGGTATCCATAGTTACCAGGTACCACAGGTGGCATCATGACACTACTACTCCATCCTCATCACCATTCCCCTAATCCCTGCCACTGAGGGTCCAGGGCACGGAACCGGGACTCGACCAGCCTCAGACGAGTTAACCGCCTCAGGCCCCAGACACCCCAGTCTAATTTCTAATGTGGGAAGTGTAGCTGGGGAACTTTGAATTCTCCACCTTCCGGTATTGACTGCCAAGTTGTTAGGCCCTGCACAGACTTGTGTCAGTTTTGGTGGTGCTTCTCTGGGGCGAGCATAACACTGCTCTGCAGGCTTTCCACCACTTGCTCAGACCCCTGACTTTGGGTCCCTCATGCTAGACTGCGCCGTCCTGGGATGAGCTTGGCACTGCTTCTGTCCACAGGATGTCTTACTCAGTCCTCCCTAGGACCTGAACTGCCCCAGACCAGAATTTATAGGGAAGCTCACCCTGAACCCAGGTCTTTGTCTCCCTTCAGGTCTGGGAGGCAGAAAGGTGTTGTGTGCAGTTAGTCTGGTGTGGAGACCCTCTTGTTGCCCTCACGTGTGACACTACCACTCAGGGGCGATAATGACACTGTGGTGCTTAGACCCTGGGGTGCCACAGATCTAATAGTCCCATGTTAATATGGAAGTGCAGTGCCACTCATTGCATGTCAGCACCATCAAGACAGAATGTGGAGCTAAGAAACTTATCCTACCCCAACTTCTGAAACCACATTGCTTTCCATGCAATGACCCAGTCAGAGAGTGTACATTTCACTGTACACACCTGGAGCAACCACATGTGTAGGCGGATTGTACTAACAGCTGAGTTTACATTAAATATCCAGTCACCATGCCCTGGCAGTCGTTACCACCATGTAGTATACAGTGGATACTAAATAAGTTTACAACTAACAAATGCGGTTTAGCAGAATCTTAAACATCCAGGTACCAAAAAAAAAAAAAAAAAAAAAAAAAAAAAATATTCGTGAATTCAAATGTTTATGCTTCAGGATGTTACATCTTTATTGGGGCATGAATTTTGCACAATACATGTCTAAAATTATTAACTAGCAAATCAAGTATTACACAGAAATGCCAAGTCAATACTTCTGTTCCATGAACAGTAAAGGCATTTTAAGTTACACTTTTACTTTCATGGAGTGGACATTTTGTTTCTTTAGCCAAACAGCCACAGAAGCAATGCCAAGAACACTTCCAGCCATCACAGCCCAGACCCAGTCCAGTTCTAGATGGTGGCCTTTTTCTTGGTATCCTGCAATAGAAAGTTACCAGGTTATATGTATATAGCAAAACTGCACAAGTTGGATTAGTGTTCATCATGTACCATTTTATCCTTGCTTTCGCAAGACTAGCTGGTTTAATACCAGATTATGTCAGGTTGCGCTAGCTACTATTGTGCCGCTTCCATAAAAAAAAAAAAAAAAAAAAAAAAGGAACCAAATTTTAAGGCAACTTTAGAATTCAGCCTCTGAAGTTTCTCAGTGTAGATGCATCAGCCTAAAGTTACATTACCTTCAAATAACTGTTCATCTGCATAATCCTCATCCATGTAGAGCCTAATGGGGCCATCTGAGGATACGATGGTCACTGGCTCAAAGTCTGCTGCCATCCTTCGTCCTGGGAAAGAAATTTGATTAAGAAAGTGGTTTTGTTAAAAAAGGTTCAATCTTTCGCTTTGCAGTAGAGTGCTTACGTCTTGCGCGACATTTGGCTGCACACTGGTTTTGAGGAGATGGAACACATGCAGATGCGCTACAGTGGAAGTAGACCTGGAACAAAGTCTCAGTTAAATCATATGCAGATAGTATGGTGAAATGGATGATAATGGAAACTTACCAGTCCTCCTAATGAAGCCTGACCCGCAGAGTAAAAGGCAAATGTCTTTACAATAAAACGCTGATAATGAAGTGGGAACTCCAGTGAAGAATCTTGTACAGCCAGTGGCTGGGTCATGTAGTTGTCACCATCAAAAGGACACCTAATAGAATGAGTGATATTGTTTAAAAGGCAAAGGGCATGTTTGATAAAGATTAGGCTTCTCCCAGCAAATGACATCCATACCAGTGGTTTCAGGAACACCTAGCATTGCACAGGCACATCTTGTACAGCCTAACGCAACAAGTCTTACCCATCAACCAAGATTGGCCACTGTGGAAGGTCTTGAGGGTTTGTAGAGTCAGTTGCCCAGCACTGATTCAGCATTAGCACCACTCCGGGGTCTTCTCTGTTTAGTATGCGAACTTCAGCATAAATGGGTTCCCTGAGAACTTTAGTAAGAGGATAATCCCCATCGTCGTAATACTGTCTGTACTGATCATCTGTAGAGACAAACCATATAAAATGTTATGGTGGCATTGGTACAAATAAAAATTTTTATACTCAAGATCATACTTGGGGCAATCCTCATTTCAAAGGTCAGTGGTCCCATGCTAGCTGCAGGTGATGGTGGAGGAAGGGTGAAGACTTCAACGCTCAATGGCAATGAATCGATTGCAGTGAAACCACAGCGGATGTGCAACCTAAGAAAATAATGCTGATGAGACATTATCCCAACAACTTTCTAGGCACTAGATTAACAGTTCAAAATGCTTGTCGCTTCATTTACACCACAGCTACTGCAGTAGTGTTTAAGACTTCAGATTGCTCCTAAAAACAAACTTAAAAAAAAAATTTCACATTTTATAGCCTTACGCAAATGTACTGTCTCTGGTTATAGATGAGCCTTTCCAAGTCCTCACATCTTTGTTAGCAGTCATGTCATTCTCATAAACCACAGTAGAACCATCAACCTGATAAAGATAGCATATATGAGGTATAGCTTAAAACATACTAAAACTATGAACAACCCAGGACAGGGTGCCATAGTGAGCATCCGATAGAGGGAAGTTGACCACAGGTAAGCTTTATTGCAGCACAGATTAACCCAAAAGTTAACAAAGAATGGCAAAGTTGACCTTTTGATGTCCACAGCATAATTTCTTCACATGTATTTCAACTGTCCGCTTACTTACAGTGTGCGTGGTCCCACAGGCAGACAATGGAAAACTGTAGAGTAGGAATGCATTGTTTTGTGATATAGGCTCGCATTCTGCTCCTCTGGCTCTAGGGAACTTGACAGTTGATAGAATTAGTGATGGCAGAGTGACGTCTTTGGAAATTGCAACAGACAGCATGCCATTCCTAGTACACACTGCAGTAACTGGGAGAGAATATAAAAAGTTAAAATTTAGTAAAAAAAAAAAAAAATAATAAATTTAAACACAACCCCTATGACTATGTGAGCAGCACTGCAGCCTTGCAGTGCTGGGGTCCTGGTTAAATTCCACCAAGGACAACATCCACGTGAAGTTTGTATGGGTTTCCTCCCACACTCCAAAGACACACCGATTGGGACTCGCTATCCAAACATCCTAAGGGGACAGTGTTACAGATACATGCAAAATGTGGTGGAATTATTGGTACTATATGAATGATTATTACAATTACCTCTGTTTCCAAAATAGCATGGTGTCCTGGGGTCTGCTTGGTCATAACAGCAACCATTCTGGAGACAAGTGTCCTCGGAGACTGGAGGGCTGACACATGCAAGTCTGTTTTCTCTAGCAATGTCTGCACACTCAACTAGGGATGGAGAATCTAGAAAGTCAAGGGAAGATGGGTTTAGTATGAAGCTGTATAATGTGAGATTGTTAAGGGACATTAACACTGACATCCATGATTTGTGTGTAGGACCTCCGGAACCAACCTGTCAGGTACATTTAGAGGTAGAGCCCCAATTATACTCCTTATTAGCCAATCCCTTCTGTGCCTTGATGTAAATGTACTCATGTATTTCTGCAACTCCCACAGATGTTAATAAGCTGCACACATGCAGCCAATTCACCCAAGGACTTGCATCCTGGAGACAGGCAAGTCTCTTGCTACAAGTCTGACATTCAGGCCCTAAACATGTTAATATTGTTTAAAATGGGATCCCACATTTAATTTTAACATTGGTGTCCTGTTGAACATTAATTCCACTCATGACAAACCTCCAAAAGAGAGTTGAGAAACTGGACACATCAGGTCTTCTTTCTGATACACCTCCCATTCTCCAGTGTCATTGCCCTCCAGGAAGATCGTCATTGTGTAGTTATTCTCCTACAATTATTGAAAAGCCCAAAACGTTAATACCAGCAAGGTTTCCACAAATTTAAAAAAAAAAAAAAAAAAAAAAACACCCCACACACCTCACTACTATCAGTTGCTAGACTTTACCCCCATCATGAACAAAGATGTATTTACACAACTGTGGCATGGTCCAAAAGTGACTATGCACAGATCTGTTCTAAAGTCAGCAAAACATGCTTTTAAACTGTCAATTTCAGAACATAGCAACCCATTACTAGTCTGGAAGTCATGGTGGGAACAAAGACATGCAAGTATAGGGTTACCATCATTCCTAAGCCAATGGCATCCATACACGTGACTTGCCCCCCAGGGCTGTGGGATACTCTGAAACGGGCTCCAGTACTGCTGGGGATTCAGTGGTCTAGACCCACCTCTGACCCTGGCAGTGTCACTAAAGTCCAGGGTTATGGTGTTGGGGCAGAAATGTTGTGATGCCACCCGTGTTGTTTGGATATTGATGGCCAACGCCATGGGACCTCTGGGGGAGGATGATAGAATTGCAGCTGAGGTGATATTGCTCCCCACGGGTGCAGCAGTTCCCCAGGGCAACTGGTATGGTTTACAGCAGTGGTAGACTGTTTGATTCTTCAGGCTGGGGAAGAAGACAGGGCTTTACACAGGCAGGTTCTCTGGCCTGCTTGGCTTATCAGCCTGCAGCTCTGCAGGCAGGGAAATACAGTTTATGGAGTTCTGTACCCAGTTTACTGAACAGTCACTTCACAATGCCACCAGGTACTGCGCCTTGCCAAGCCCCAGTCCAGATAGTTCTCAAGGACCCAGTTCAAGGAACCAGAATAGCTTGTCCAAGACACCTCTTCATGCACCTTCCTCACAGGTTGTCCTCCCAGCGCTGTCCGCCTCTCCTCCACACACAGCCCCAATCCAGCAGCCATGGGTCCTGTCAGGTGACCAGTATCAAGTCCCCTGACCCTAGTACAGCTACCTTTTTTGGCAATGTGTCAGGTGCTGGCCACAGGTCCTGTAGATCTCATGGCCTTCAGTTCTGTGGTTGGAGCATAGAGTTTCCTTGCCACTTCAGGGCCAGTCCCTGGTTCTCAGCCAGCCCTTCAATCTGACTCCAGACAAACTTGGATTTGGGCACATGGGTGGTTCTTTGTCTCTTCCCATGCCCCTAGAGCTGCCTCGCCTACTTTTCAGTGTCCTCTCCCAACCCAAGACAAGCTCCTCGCTGTGCAACTCTTCAGGTCCTCACTCCTCGGCATTCTCTTACTCTATACAAACTAACTCACTTCCACCTCCCTCCATCCCCTGACTGGGCCCTCCCTCTATCAGGTCCACCCACTGTCCCCAGGACCAGATTCTAAGGGGCGTGTTGTATGCCTCAGATGTACCATCCCATTTCCCTGAGAACAGATACCACACCTGTGGGTTGGTTGCAGTACCCCTTGTGGCGGCCAGACTGCAGGGGCATCACACATGATTACTGCAACAAGTCACCAGCCTCTGTAGCATGCAGATGACCTTAAATGTCACCAATGCAGGGAAGTAGACTGGTGATAAAGCTGTGGTTATTTTTTTAATATTTAAAGTTCCCATATTTATGCAAACATGTGCCATTTTAACTACAGATTTGTCTAGGAAGATGTGTCAATTTAAAGGGGAACTCCAGTGAGCAAAAAACTTAGGAGAGCAGGAACTGTACTATATGATGAAGCAAGTGTACACTGCAGTTCTAAGATCTAAAAATCTTGTACAAATCAATATTATACCTGCTCCTTTGATCTCCCCTCCTCCCTGATGAAACCCTAGATTTCTGCCCGTCAGCTTCATCTAGGATCAGAGAAGAGGTGGTGTCAGGGGTGTGAATGCTGGGAGCTTCAGGATCAGTCTACATTCACACCCCCCCTCACATTTTTGTATAGGGGGGCGCGATAATGGCTGCTGGCCCCATGCTCACACATACAATAGTATATCAGGGGCTGGATTGTACGCAACAGGGGAGCAAGGGGAGGGGTCCTGGCTTCAAACAGCCATCATGCTGCTGCTCCTGCAGGCCCTGGTGCCATCTGATCACCCCCTGTCCCCCACTGCACAGGCATGGGGGTGTTTGGATGACACCAGGGGGCTGCAGGAGCAGCAGCCACTCATATCCCGGCAGTGCAGGCACGGGAGACTTAAACACAGCTGATCTGTGTGTGTGTGGGGGGGGGGGGGGGGGGAAACCATTTAAGATAAAGTCCTAGTGTTTCTCTGTTTTATTTGTAATAAAATATCTGGGTTTTTACCATAAATTCATGGCAGTCATGTTTAATATTGGTGTGACCCCATGAATTTCAGACTTAGGGCCAGCTTTGTATTGTTAGCCAGTGAGCCACCACACCAGGGCCCTGGATGAATTGGGTACAGTGTTACAAAAATGCTGCTTCTAGGAATTTGCCGTTTTCTGGGTAAGCTGTGGACTGCAATTTGCAGCGGTGGGGGGTGGGGGGGGGGGAGAGCAGGAAGCTTGGGCCACCGTGCGCTGTGGATTCCAGCCCCCAGTTGCCTACTTGTACCTGGCTGGACACAAAAATAAGGCGAAGCCCAACTTTTATTACTTCATGAAATAATTTTGCTGTCCAGCCAGGTACAAATAGGCAGCTGGGGGCTGGAATCCTCAGCGCAGGGTGGCCAAGCTTTCAGGGTCATGGGTCCTGGTGCGGTGGCTCACTAGGTAATAAGGGGCTAGGGCCAGCTTTGTATTATCAGCTGGCCGTTAGCCTGAAATTCATGGTGTCACGCCAATATTAGACACGGCCACCATGAATTTCTAGTAAAGTAGTCAAAAAAAAAAAAAAAAAAAAAAAGTTATGAAACCAAAACACTTCGAGATTCCATCTTTATTAAAAAGAGCACACACCCCAATCAGATGATCAATGTCAGGTTCAAGGGCCTGAATCAGCTGTCAGAACAGCTGATAGCTGTTTAAATCTCCCGCACTGACATCAGCTGTGGTGTCTGCGAGGAACACAGCCGATCTATGCTCCCATGCTGACACCGCCAGAGATGACTGGCTGCTGCGCCTGCAGCCCCCTGGTGTCATTTGATCACCCTGTCCCACATGCATGCTGCCTGTGCAGCAGGGGACTGGAAGATCAGATGACACCAGAGGGCTGCAGGAGCGGCAGCCAGTCATTGCTGGCACAGGAGCATAAAACAAAGCTGATCTGACAGCTGATTAAAATTCTTGTACCAACACAGCTGATTTTAGCGCGGGAGATTTTAACAGGCATCAGCTGTGCACCGCTGGCTCGAACACAGCACGGTCAGACCTGATGGCGCTGTGTCGCCAGCCAATCACCAATGCCACAACCAACATGTCTGAGACACTACAGTGTGGCAGCCAATCCATGCATGTGGGCTGGCTCTGTAAAGAGCGCTAACATGCAGAGACGGGGACCCGAGCATCTCACTGGTACTCTGCGAGCTCAGAGCATCCCGAACACTAAGATGCTGGGGCGAGTACTGGCAAGCATGCTCAATCATCAATCATCACTGGAATGTACGATGATCCTGCAGCATCCAGCATCCATGCCCCGACACCTCCTGCTTTTTGCCCTTACATGAAGCTGCCAGGCTGTAGATGCTGGGATCCCTGAGGTGGGGGCTAGAGCAGTGGAGCAGGTATGAATTTATTGGTTTATAAGATCTATAGATCCTAGAACTGCAGTGTACAGCTCTGCTTCATCATGTAGGATGGCAGAAACTGTACTAAAAAGTTCTCACTGGAGTTTCCCTTTAAGATACTAGGCAACCCTTTACTATTCCAAGGAAGTGTGGCTTGGAAACAGATAGCCAAGGCGTATGGAGCGACACAAGAAGTCAGTCCTTACCATCAACGCAACGTAACAGCTAGTATAAGTCGCAGAAATAACCATATAGCCATCAGATGCAGGAGTTACCCAGATACCACAGGATTCATTGGTGGCAAGTGGAGAGCCATTTCCATCAACATCTAAAAAAAAAAAAAAAAAAAAACAAGTTAAGAACACACAAATCTGTTATCTGAAGTTCACAAGTCAGGAGACTTGCCACCAGGTCAATAAATTGGTCTTAATTGATTCCTGCTGCTCCACCTGGAGGTCCCCCCCCCCCCCCCCTCCATATAAATGAAAAGCTATGCATTTATTTCAGTTTATACATGTTATGGTCTTAACACTGCAGCTCCTAGGCCTATAATGCAGAGCAGCTTAAAAGACATCCCATGTACAGACTAGCTTTACCCAACACCAGTCCTCAGGAACCCACAAAACACGTTTCCCTCCAGGTGTTGAATCTCCTGTGCTCCACCAAGGAAATCCTGAAAACATGCACTGTTGGTGGCTCAAGGACAGGAGTTAGGCAACACTGGTTTAGACCATACAAATGAGCACCAAGTATGTGCTCGTGGTCCGGAGGAGCTGTGTTTTGGACGCAGCATCTCCTAACCTGAGCGAACTTGCGAGTGCCTGCAGCCGCCCTGTACTCACGATCTGCGGTAGGTGCAGGATGGCTGCTCCCTGCGTGCATTTGATTGTGGCCGCTTCTGTCTCCGCAGCATGAAATGAACATTCGGAGGAGGAGTGGACACCCACACTGAGGCTGGCAAAACACTGCAGTCAGGAACAGCATAGTGAGGATGGGATTTCTTGAAATCCCATCCACTATTCTTCCGTACAATGCAGCATTTTTGGCCATTACGGCAAGAGACAGTTAACTGATAAGGGGTGTGCGCACTCTGACAGCCAGACCTGCACCATGGGATTCAAACAACCTACAGAATTCATGGAAAAAAAAAAAAAAAAAAAAAAAAAAAAAAAAAAAAAAGCCTCAAGAAGGCATTTAGGCCATGTTCACACGTAGCTTTTTAACCTCTTTACGACCAATGACGAGTATACTCGTCATGGCTTTGAACTGTCACTGCTTCTAAACGAACAGTGCCAGTTCAATTCTAAAAGCTGTCAGTGACAGCTAAGGGTCAGGGGCAGAGGTGTGGGGACCCTTTTTAGTGGTCCCCACACTCAGAGCGATGTGATCGGTCAATCTGACTGACCGATCACATCAAGATCGCACAGGGAAATGCTGAATATCAGTGTTTCCCTGTGCGATCGCTGCAGGAGCCGGGCTGTCAGCTGTGCCCGGCTCCTGCACACAACCCCCTGCCTGTGCCTGCTCCTTTGCCCCGGGTCCCCCCTGCCCCCTGCTGTGTCTGGGCCCCCCGCTGGTGACCGCTTCCTTTACTCACCTCCTCCTGCTGCCGCCGCCGACCTCCTCCTCCTGCCGCCGCCGACCTCCTCCTGCCGCCGCCGCCGACCTCCTCCTGCCGCCGCCGACGACCTCCTCCTGCCGCCGCCGACGACCTCCTCCTGCCGCCGCCGACCTCCTCCTGCCGCCGCCGCCGCCGACCTCCTCCTGCCGCCGCCGACGACCTCCTCCTGCCGCCGCCGACGACCTCCTCCTGCCGCCGCCGACGACCTCCCGCTTGGCTCCTGCTCGTTCTGTCGCCTCCTCTCCCCGCCGCCGGTAAGACCCCCTGCATGATCCCCCTGAAGGGGAATCCCTGATCCCCCATCCCCCTGCAGGGGGATCCCTGATCCCCCATCCCCCTGCAGGGGGATCCCTGATCCCCCATCCCCTGCAGGGGGTTCAAACTGCAGAAAGATCTGACAGCTCAGGTGCAGTGATCCAGTAGATCACTGTGCCCAAGTTGTCAGATCGCTTTCTACATCTTGATCCCCATGCAGGGGGATTCCCCTGCATGGGGATTGAGCTGCAGAAAGCAATCTGTCAGCTCGGGTGCAGTGATCCAGACTGTGCAGTGATCCACTGGATCACTGAAACCAAGCTGTCAGATTGTTTTCTGCAGCTTGCTCTCCATGCAGGGGATTCCCCTTGCATGGGGATTGAGCTGCAGAAAGCAATTTGACAGTTTGGGTGCAGTGGTCCAAACTGTGCAGTGATCCACTGCACAGTGATCCGGGCTTTCAGACTACTGCGCCCAAGCTGTCAGATCACTTTCTGCAGCTTGCTCTCCATGCAGGGGATTCCCCTTGCATCGGGATCGAGCTGCAGAAAGCAATCTTGCAGCCCCGGCACGGCACCCGGGCTGCCAGATTGCTACTCTGCAGTCCGATCCTCCTGCATAGGGATCAAGCTGCAGAAAGCAATCTCGCAGCCCCAGCGCTGCACCTGAACTGCCAGATCGCTGCTATGCAGTCCGATCTGTCTGCATGCAGATTGAGCTGCAGAAAGTGATCTCACAGCCCCGGTGCAGTGATCCACATAGTGGATCACTGCACCCGGGCTGTCAGATCGCTACTATGCAGTCCGATCCTCCTGCATGGCGATCGTGGGACCTTCGTTGTGGACTACGTCGGAGGCGATCGAGCGTCGTGGGACCTTCGTTGTGGACTACGTCGGATCTTTTTATAATAAAGATGGAGTCTGAATTTTGTTTGTGTTTTTTTTCCAAAATAAAAATATTTTTCTCTGTGTGCATTTATTGACTACTTACCAGAGATTCCTAATGGCGGGTCTAACATTGGCCCAATATTATGAATCTCGGGCTTAGTGCCAGCTGCCAATAAAAAGCTGGCATTAACCCCTTTATTACCCAGTTTGCCACCGGCACCAGGGCAACTGGAAGAGCATGGGTACAGCGCCAGAAAATGGCGCTTCAATGAATGCGCCATTTTCTGGGGCGGCTGCAGGCTGCAATTCGCAGCATGGGGGGCCCAGAACGCTTGGGCCTTTCCATGCTGAGGATTCCAGCCCCCAGCTGCCTAGTTGTACCTGGCTGGGCCAAAAATATGGCGGAGCCCCACATCACTTTTTTTTTCTAGAATTAGTTCTAGAAATAAAAAAGGCCTTCGCTGTATTTGTAGCCAGCCATGTACAACTTGGTAGCTGGCTGACTGGAATCCTCAGCGTGGAGAGACTCAAATGTTGTGGGTCCCCCACGCTGCAAATTTCAACCCACAGCCACCCAAGAAAATAGCGCATTCATTAGAGGCGGCATTTTCTGGTGCTGTACCCGAACTCTACCAGTTGCCCTTGTGCTGGTGGCACACGGGTTCTCCATATGCGACATGGTGTCCGCTAACAATTTCAATAGAAAATTAGCTCCAATTGTTAGCGGAAACCATGTCGGGTATGGAGAGACCCTCCCTGTGTGCCTGAACATTGGAGCTCCCCCACAAGTGACCCCATTTTGGAAACTAGACCCCAAAGGATTATATCTAGATGCATAGTGAGCACTTTGAACCCCCAGATGCTTCACAAATTGATCTGTAATAATGAAAAAAGAAACTTCTTGTGGACAAAAAAAGTGCTTTTTCATTTTTACGGATGAATTTCTGAAGCATCTGGGGGTTCAAAGTGCTCACTATGCATCTAGATGCGTTCCTTGGGGGGTCTAGTTTCCAAAATGGGGTCACTTGTGGGGGAGCTGCAATGTGGAGACACATGGGGACCATCCAAACGCGACATGGTGTCCGCTAACAATTTGAGCTCATTTTCCATTCAAATTGTTAGCGGACACCATGTTGCGTATGGAGGGTCCCCGTGTGTCTCCACATTGGAGCTCCCCCACAAATGACCCCATTTTGGAAACTAGACCCCCTAAGGAAGGTATCTAGATGCATAGTGAGCACTTTGAACCCCCAGATGCTTCACAAATTCATCCATAAAAATTAAAAAAAACACTTTTTTTCACAAAAAATTTATTTTTGCCTACATTTTTTTAGTTTCACATGGGCAAAGGGATAAAATACATCCCAAAATTTGTTGGGCAATTTCTCCTGAGTACACCGATACCTTATATTTGGTCATAAACCACTGTTTGGGCGCACGGCAGGGCTCAGAAGTGAAGGAGCGCCATTTCACTTTTTGAACGGAAAATTGGCTCTAAAATTCAAATTGCGCTCCTTCCCTTCTCAGTCCTGCCGTGCGCCCAAACAGTGGTTTATGACCACATATGAGGTATCGGTGTACTCAGGAGAAATTGCCCAACAAATTTTATGATGCATTTTATCCTGTTGCCCATGTGAAAATGAAAAAAAATTGAGGCTAAAAGAACATTTGTTACAAAAATTAAAATGTCCATTTTTTCCTTCAACTTTATTTTAGTTCCTGTGAAGCACCTGAAGGGTTAATAATCTTCTTGAATATAGTTTTGAGTAGCTTGAGGGGTGCAGTTTTTGGAATGGTGTCACTTTTGGGTGTTTTCTGTCATGTACACCCCTCAAAGGGACTTCAAATGTGGTGGTCACTAAAAAAATGGTTTTGTAAATTTTGCTGGAAAAATGAATAATTGCTGATGAACTTTGAACTCTTATAACGTCCTACCAAATTTTTTTTTTTCTTCCAAAATTGTGCTGATGTGAAGTAGACATGTGGGAAATGTGATTTATTAACCATTTTGTGGCACATAATGCTCTGGTTTAGCAGAATAAAAATTAAAAATTTGAAAATTGCTAAATTTTCAAAATTTGCCAAATTTTTTATTTTTTCACAAATAAACGCAAAAATTATCGACCTAAATTTAATACTAACATGAAGCCCAATATGTCACGAAAAAACAATCTCATAATCGCTAGGATCCGTTGAAGCGTTCCAGAGATATTACCTCATAAAGGGAGAGTGGTCAGAATTACAAAAAAATGGTCCGGTCATTAAGCTGCAAAGTGACTCGGTCCTTAAGGGGTTAAGCTCCGATTCTTTTTGCACAAGCTGGAAAAAAAGCCCCGTAAAAAACGTGGTGCATTCACACTGCATTTTATTAATGTGGCTACTTCAGTGATGTCAGAGGGGAGGAAGAATCATGTTCCTCCTCCCATGTGACATGTCTGCCAGCCCCTTTGGGTTTCATAGTGTAATATACACTACGAAACCCAAAATTAAAGCAAATGTGTGAAAAATAAAGAATGAATACTTACCTTTCTGCCGGCTGCGCAAAGAATTAACAGTCATTTTTACACCAACGCTTTCTCCCATAAAAGGGCTACATATTTTTACATAGTGTCTGTTCAGCAAAGTGAATTTAAGGGTCCCTTCACATCAACGTTTTTCGCTGATTGCGGCAGTTGCAGTGAATAAACAGTGATTACCGTATAACGGCCGCACTTGTGGTTCACTTGCGGCAAGCCCCATACAATGTCTATGGGGCTTGCAGCAGATGCAGTATCGGCACTTGCAGCTGCGGGAAAAAAAAAAAAAAAAAAAAAAAAAAACCACCACATGGTATACCGCAGTTTTTTCACGGTTGCAAGTGCAGATACCACACATGCCGCAAGCCCCATAGACATTGTATGGGGCCTGCCGCAGGTGCGGCCGTTATACAGTAATCGCGTTTCTTGCGCATATCAAACAAAAGGCAGAAAATACACAGCATGTGAAAGCCCCCCTCACAAATAAGCTAAACAGAGAAAGTCATACTAATGCGCATTGTCACATGGAGTGAACATTAGCACAGAAACTGAAGATATGAAAACACCCTTATGGTTTACATGTTGAGTTCTACTGCATGGTCAGTGGTCCTATGAGGGCCACTTTACACACACACACCAACTCATCTGTCCAACTTGCTGGTTGCAGTGAAATCATGGACACATTGTTCCACTTGTACACAGCCACAAAATGGAGCAATGTGTCCATGATTTCACTGCAACCAGCAAGTTGGTCAGAAGTTGGTGTGTGTAAAGTGGCCCTTAGAACTTACATTGAAACACCCCACAAAAACTGGATTTAGACATTTACACCAGTGGGGCCATTGACCAATTTGCAGAGGGAATCATCATGTGCATGCACCATTTTCTAAGACGCACATTTACTGCAGGACATCCAGACGTAGTAGACTGCATTTGGGTTTCCACCTCTAGTTGACGTGTACCCCCAAAAGTGGTGCACAACAGCTCATAGGGACTGTCTGCATCATTAAAGTCAATGACTGACAGCACATACATTCAAATCCCACAAAATAGAAGCTAAAAATTAATAGGTTTAAAGAACATACAAATATACATGAACATTTGGCCATAGTTAACATTGTACACAAACTCACCATAAACTGACAGTCTGGTAGATGAATTAGAGGGCAGGAGTTGCACAGTATACTCCATGCCTACATCTCCACACATCAACATGGGCTCTTCATAAAACAGATTCTCATTAACATCAACAACAATATCAGCAGCAACAAGGCAGCCCCCTAAGAAAGCCACAGCCCAGACACCCCACCACAGCTTTCCAGCCATTGTGCTCACTGAAAATACACCTAGGACCTGACAGGGCCCATTTTTATTCCCTGGTGCAACTGAGGGGGAAGGTAACACAGGTGTTCATCATGTGATGGAGGGGCTGAGAATCCTTCCAATTAACAGCTTCCAAACTGGCTATGAGCATTTTTGACCTCATTCACATGTCCGTGCCTCCGGCACGTATGCGGTCCATGCCGACACATGCCGGAGGCATGGACATACGGGGACACATGATCCCCTATGGCCCCCTTCACATGACTGTAAGTCCGCACGGACTGTGTCCCTGTGTGGAGCAGATGCGTGTCCGTGTGCTCCACCCCGATACATGTCATTTATTTTGCGGAAGGACGGACCGCTTTTGCCCTGAAATGTCCATGCACACAGATGTCATCCGTGTGCACAGACGGACGAAAGCCTGACAGCGGACTGGAAGTGAGAGGAGTAGCGGCGCAGAAGGGAGGTGAGTATGCGGTGACAGGCTGTCCGTGTGCTATCCATGGATCCACAGATAGCACACGGGCAGCACACATTGTGTCACACGTCCGTGACACATGGCTACATGTCCCGGCCACAAACAACCTTGTCTCATACGTCCGTGGTGTCACGGATGTGTGAAACAGGCCTAACAACAACATCACTGGAGTCAGGTAAGTATAAAGGCCACGTCACACGCATCAATCTTATGAGCGATATCGCTTAAGCGATCTGCTTTTTTGATCGCTTAAGCGATATCGTTTGTGCGTCGCTGCGTGTAACCAAGCGATTTTACGATGTAAAATCGCTTGATTGATTGATCGCAGATTTGTGAGCCGGAGCTCAAATCAAGCGATAATCGCTTGATCAATCTGCTTCATCGTGGTGTGTGACACCACGATGAACGATCTCCCAGCGGCAGAGCCTATGCTGGGAGATGGTATCTATGGTAAACGTCGGGTTACTAAGCGCCGCGCGGCGCCTAGTAACCCGACGTTTACCATAGTTACCAGCGATCTCGCTGCTCAACATCGCTGGTGAGTCTGTCTGTGTGACATCTCACCAGCGATGTGAGCGATATTGTTAGCGATCGCGCGTGCACGTAATCGCTAACAATATCGCTCATAAGATTGATGTGTGTGACGTGGCCTTTACAATCAATTTTTTTTACAATGAAAATATTTATTTCAGTGTGTGCACATAGATGTCACATGGAAGATACCCGTGTTTATGACTTTTTGGCACGGACGCATTGACCTGAATGGGTCCATGTGTCCGTGCTGCCGCCCAAAACCAGACATGTCTCTGTGTGGAGCACATGGACACGCGTCTGTCGAGCCCCAGGCCCTGGGATACTCGGGTATCAGGCTGGGTGGGTGCTTTTGCAGGGATGTCACGGCTGGCAGCGCCTGAACCCATGGCCTGGGTGTCGGTGACACTTCAAAAAGGGGTTATTTACAGGGGATAAGAGTTTGTCATGTGACGCCACCTGTAGTACCTGGTGATGGGTCACCAGCATCGCCGTAGTCCGCCGGAGGTAGATGGTAGTGTGGATGAGATGGCAAAGCTCCCTACAGGTAGAGCTGGGCCTCCGGGGCAGCGTTCCTGAAAACAAGTAGGTTGATGGAGAAAACCACACAGGCAAAGTCACTTTCTCCCGGGTACTTTACTGTAAACCTTTAGCAGCAACACACAAAGTCCACAGTTCAGCATCTGATGTTAGAATAACAGGTAGCTCAGCAGGTGGCTGCAAGTGGATCCCAGGTGGTACGGTGGGACTCGTGGTGTACCTGAGTTGACGTGACGCACCAAGGGCCTGGTACTCAGAGCTCAGGCTCAGTCTGAGATGTCACGGGTGGCTGCCTGACTCTGTGGCCCTGGGTGAAACACAAAGGAGAAAAAGCGAGGCGCAGAATAGTGCCCTATCAATGATGACACTGTTGAAATCGGTGATGTGTGATGACCACTCACCTTGCTTTGTTGTGTAAACCCACAACCAGCTAGAGCGCCTTATACAGCTGCCACTGGACGTGGAAAAAACCAATATCTGTCGTTAGGAATGGGTGTACCACGGTCCGCGCTGCCGTGCCACGAAAAATCACAAAGGAGGCAGTGCTTCAAATCAAAAAACTTCCTTTATTCTTCCTTTCCTACGTGTTTCAGAGTCACATCCAAGCTCCTTCCTCAGGGACATCCAACATCCAGGATGTCCCTGAGGAAGGAGCTTGGATGTGGCTCCGAAACGCGTAGGAAAGGAAGAATAAAGGAAGTTTTTTGATTTGAAGCACTGCCTTCCTTGTGATCTTTCGTGGCACAGCAGCGCGGACCGTGACTCTGTGGCCCTGGTAGTCAATAGTTAAGTAAAGGAAAATAAAGTATATAAGTTCATGACGCCACCTGCAGTACCTGGTGATGCTCACCAGCACCGCAAAAGTCCTCCGTTGGTCGATGGTATTGCGGCAATGATGGTGTAGTCCTCCGCAGGCAGGAGTAGACCGCCGGGGCAGCGATTTTGTGAAAAGAATCAATTTGCGCAGGAAAAGATGCAGCAGAGTCGATAAAGTCACTTCAACAGGTACTTTACTGAAAAACCTTTGGTCATCATTACAGTCCTTCAGTGCAGTAAGTTGTTACAACGACAAATGGCTATGGGCGCTGCAAGTGGATCGTATGGTTGGTAGATGGATCCCTCCTGTGTGCCTTTCTTATTCTTTCTTTCCCTTGCCTCCCAGTGGCGGTGAAGTCTGATCTCTTGTAGATTAATCTGACCTCCTGATGTTCCTCTTAATCTCCCTTAATCCCGTCGGGTGAACTTTCTGGTGATTACCGCGGGCGATTACCGCGGGTCTGATTCCCCTCTTATGGGCTCTTTGGGAGTAAGGGCCGTATCTAGAGATACCCCCGGTCAACGGATTTTCTGTGAGCCTTGAAGGTTATCACAGGTCCGGGCTCCGGTACCCTGTTTTCTCCTGGGGTAAACTCTCCGGTTATTTTGCTCCCCAATCTTTCTTTTCTCTGGGATCTGTACCTTCTCTGCTCCTTGGGTTCCTCAGCCGAGATAACCCTCCTTCTTGCCGGGTGAGCTGGTCCCAGACCCACCGACTATCTTACCTTTCCATTCCACCCAAGGACCTCCTTTTTCCCTCTAAGGGCTATTATATACCCCTCCCGGGGTCCCTCCCACCTGCTGACTAGTGTGGGGTGTGGGTTCTAGGGTTCCACCTACTGTCCATAGTTCGACTTGCAGTGGGGTGACTACACCGCTTTTATGGGTGTAGTACCCCTTTTGTGGCACCTACATGGTGGGGCGCCACAGAAGAACCCGTGTCCGTTCTTCCCCGCCTAAGATCAGCCTATACCCAATGGCTCCGTGTAGGTAGTATTGGGGGTCCTCTCCCTCGTAGTGAGGAAGCAGGCAGACCGCTCCGTCTGGCAGGGTGCTGCGGCTGTTAAACAAACCACAGCAGCCGACTGCAAAGATAGACCTTGGCCGGATCCTCGGGCCTGGCGTTCCGTGGTGGACTGGAAAATCCCCTGGAGTATGGTTGCTCCACGCTGGGATTCTCCCTTTCTCTCTAGGGCCCAGACTCCTCGCGTCGGGCGCCTCTTTCAGGATCTCCTCAAGACCCTCTTTCTCCTTTCCTCCGGATCAACGTGAAGCTGTCCGGGTAAAACCTTCCGCCTCGTTCCACACTCCTTCTCCTCTCCTCCTCCTCCGACTGTCCTGACTCTCTCTCTCCCCGGACTAGAGAGACTATTCTTTCTCCTGACTGACCTCCTTTGTTCCCCGTAGAGGTGAATATATCTCCCTCCCGGGCAGGGCCGGTTTTAGGCAAAGTGGGGCCCTAGGCAAAAGGTTAAAGTGGGCCCTAAATGCTCAGGCCCCTTTCACATCTAACGCTTTGCTGCATTTTGCTCAATTTGCATTTCCATGCGTTTTTACCGCAAAAACGCATCAAAACGCATGCGTTTTTGTTCCCATTGATTTTAATGGAAACACATGCAAAAACGCTGCCCAAAACATCGGGGAAGACGTTTTGTGCTGCGTTCGCAAAAATGCATGCGTTCCCATTGAAATCAATGGGGGAAAAAACGCTAGCGTTTTTAATGCGTTTTTAGCAGTAAAAACGGCTAGAAAGGCAAATTTAGCAAAACGCACACCAACCTTAGATGTGGAACAGGCCGTAGTTATATGGTAAGAGTGACTTCATAAGTTGATTATCTAGGTCAGAATAAGAACATACTGAACGTCATTTTTATTTCAATCATACAAAAAAAACTGAAATTTGTAAAAAAAAAAAATATTTTTTTTTTATTTTCCGAGACCCATGATGTTTTAATTTTTGAAGATACAGGGCTATGTGAGGGGTTACTTTATGTGCCCTGAGCTGACATTTTTACTGATACCATTTTGAGTCAGATACAACATTTTGATCGCCTTTTATTGTAACAACGTGGTGGCCTAAAAAACATAATTCTGGCGTTTTTATTTTTTCCCATTATGCCATTTTCCAATTGGATTAATTTACTTCATATATTGATAGCTTAGATTCTTACGAACGCAGCGATACCAAATATGTGTATTTTTACATTTGTTTCACTGTTTTATTGCTATTTTCAGTTCAGCTCCTTTGGGGGCCCCTAAGAGAGTGGGGGCCCTAGGCAACTGCCCAGTCTGCCCCCCCTAACGCCGGCCCTGCTCCCGGGTAACCTCCCACCGCTCATCTAATGTGGGACTGCTGGAATGGGGCCCACCCACCAACCTAGGGTCCACTTGCAGCTGGGGCAATTACACCTCTTTTATGGGTGCAATACCCCTCTGTGACGCCTGACTACGTGGGGCGCCACACGTCTGCTCCACATGGAGACATGTTCTGTGCAGAAACATGTGTAAAAAAGAGCATTGAGTAATATGTGTGTACGTGTGTCTGTGTCTCCAGCTTGTGGCGAAATGGACATGTGAAAGAGGCTAATGACGCACCCCAGGGCTCGGGTACTCGGCTCTCGGGCTCGGGTTCAGTCTGGGATGTCACGGGTGCCATCCCGAAGCCGTGGCCCTGGGGGTCAGCTGAATAAGGGGGGGTTTATTTACAAGGATTATGTACAAAGTTTTGTCTTCGTGACACCACCTGCTGAGTCTGGTGATGTTCACCAGCGCCGCCACAGTCCTCCGGTGGTCGGTGGTATTGCGGCTTGAATGGATTAGTCCCCGCAGGCGGGACTGGACCACTGAGGCAGCGATGCTGTAAGGCAAGCAGTTTATAAAGGAAAGGATGCAGCAGAATTGGGACTTCACTTCACCGGGTAGCTTTACTGAATACTTCGCCAAAGTTATACAGTTCAGCAGTTTAGCAGATGTTATAATGGCAAATGTCCTGGATGCTGCAATTGGGATTTCTGGCTGTAGATGGAACCCTCCTTTATATTCCTTTCTTTTTCTTCTTTTCTTTTTGCTCCCAGTACTGTGAAGTCTGACCTCTTAGAGACAACCTGACCTCCTGCTACTTGTGTTAGTCTCCTCTCCCTCGTACCCGCCGGGTGAACCTTCTGTTGAATACCGCAGCCGGCTACTGCGGTTCTGATTCCCCTCTGAGGGGGCTCCCTAGGATTCGGGGCCGTATCTGTAATATCCCCGTTTAACGGATTTTCTGTGAGCCGTAAAGGATCTCACAGTTGCGGGCTCCGGTACCCGGTTTCCTTCCTATGGGGCAAACTCTTCTGTTACTCACTTCCCCATTAGAGTGAACTCTGCCTCTGAGTTTCCTTCTCTCTCTCTTTCTCTTTGGGATCTTTGCTTTCTGGGGCCCCTCAGCTGAGGTGGCCCTCCTTGCTCCTTCAGGCTGGCTGCCTGGCTCCTACTCCTTCTCTCCTCCAACTCGACTCCAACTCTTACTCCAATTGAGCTCTTTGGTTCCCTCTAGAGGTTGCTAAGACCCTCCCAGGGTCCCTCCCACCCACTATTCTAGTGTGTGAGTGTTGCTCTAGGGTTCCATCTAGTGACCATTGTCCCAACTGCAGTGGAGTGCTGCACTGCTTTTCTGGAAGCAGTACCACTTTTGTGGCACCTTGTAGTGGGGTGCCACACTAAACACATGTCACTCAATGGTCTTCTTTACACATCCGTGTTTCAGCACGGACAGTGTCTCCATGTGAAGCAGACGTGTGTCCATGTTCTCCACATGTTGACATGTCCGTTTTAGGGTGGCAGCATACACACATGGACCCATTCAGGTCAATGGATCTGTGTCAAAAACATCCCGCAGACGGTTGTCATCTGAGAAATCCATGTGGCCCAGACCAGAACAAACATGTCACTAGAAATAAATGGAATTTTATACTTACCAGTCTCCGGCGATGCTGCTATCACACTCACTTCTGGGGCCGCTCATTAAGATCATGAATATTCACTGCACTGACTGCTACAGTGGCCCTGGAAGTGAGAGGGGCAGCAGCGCCAGAGACAGGTAAATATACAAAGTCATGCTGTCGGTGTGCTATCCAGATGTCACATGGATAGCACATAGATGACACACAGATGACACACACGAACTCACAAACCGGACCCTGGCACATGTGCAGTTTTTGCACGGACGTGTGAAAGGGGCCTAAATGCTGCATTTTTGTGTGCAGAAAATATGTTGTGCTTAATGGTGGGTTTACACACACCAATCATTGTATCCAATCTCTGAACCAATCTCTGGTTGCAGTGAAATCATGGACACATAGTTCCATTTTGTGGCTGTGTACAACATGGAGCAATCTGTCCATGATTTCACTGCAACCAGAGATTGGTTCAGAGATTGGATACAATGATTGGTGTGTGTAAACCCACCATTAGGCCTTGTGCATATGTTGAATATTTGGTGAGATTTGTTAGGCTACGTTCACACATAGCGTAATGCAGGCATATTCCTGCTTTTACGGGGCGCTTTGGAGTACTCGCGTAAAAGCAGTGCTAAAGAAACCAGGATACATCTTCCAGCAAAAGTTATGGCTTTTGTTGGAAGGCGTGCAGACACAGCGTTTTGCCTCGTATTTTTGTGCGGAAGCTTTCACTGCATAAGCGTCCGCACAAAAAGAATTCACATGCCCGCTAAAAAGCTCCAGTGCCGAATACGCGGACAAAAGCGCCGCGTGTGAACGTAGCCTCAAGGCCACTTCACTTGCTAGGATCTCGTTAACGATATTGTTGAAACGTCACGCTTTTTTGATCGATCGAACAATGTCGTTTGTACATTGTTGCGTGTAAACATACGATCTTGAAATGACAAATCGTTGGATCGGTCATCAAAAATTTGAGATCCTGACCTCAAATCTATCATTCGTCGTCCAATTAACGTTCTGTGAACCTGCAACATCGTTCAGTGTGACACCTTTTTGAACGATGTCGTTCACAATTCTCCTATTCATGCCGCTTTGTAACATCATTCACTAGTTCTTCTCAAGGTAGCTGGCGCGTTACCAAATTTAAGGTCGTTAACGATATCCATGTGTGTGACAACGCGCTAACGATGTTGAAACGATCGCGGTCACGTGACATAGCTAACAATATTGTAGTGTGTGAAGTAGCCTTGAGGGTACCTTTACATGTCGCAACATTGCATGCAATTTCACTTGCAACTTATTGCTTGCAGTGAAATCATGGACACATTGTTCTATTTTGTTGCTGTGTACGAATGTAACAATGTGTCCATGATTTCACTGCAACCAGTAAGTTGCAAGTGAAATTGTATGCAATGTTGCCGTGTGTGACGGTACCTTAAGTCAAAACCTGGAGTGAAACAATCAGAGGAAAAGTATCATAGAAACACGTCATGACTTCTGTATTTATAACCACCTTGTGGTTTTGGCTACAAATACTGAGGTAAAAAACTCACCAAATACTTAACATGTGCATGTGACCTAAAGCCCTGTGCATACCGTACATTTTTTATGTGTTTTTTAGGTATTTTTTAAGTGCAGTTTGGTCACAAACCTGCATGCAAAGTCAATAAGAATTCAGAAGTTTTGTGCACGTTTCCTTTTTTTTCCCTTGCAGATTTGATGCAGAAATCAATACGCAGCATTTTACAGCGTTTTTGCAGCATTTTCCACCCCAAATACATGTGTGGCGCTCTGCTCACACAGGTAGCCACAGACTTCCCTAATGCACAGCTGGGTTTCCAAAGCAGGTACCTACTACATGCAACATCTTCCACCCCAGCACAGTAGGGGGAACTCAACTTGCTGACCTTAGGCAAGATCCCCTATAAATACTGCTGCTGGGGGAGGAGTTAGTCAGAGTGTGCAGACGTTAGGAGAGCTGGGAAGATGTCCTGGTGGTCAGTGCCGCGGTTAGGCCCGAGCCAGTGACCCGGAGTGGCCCTTCTGATGTCCCGCAAGCCTGAGTGGGAACAGAAGGCAAGGAGTAGCAAGCCAAAAGGGAGTGAGGAACTAGTGGAAGTTCGCCCAAAGACGTACTGGACATCGGGGATCCGCACCTGTAGGATACTTCAGGACTACAGAAAACCCCGTCACACCGTGGAGGCTTCAGCCACCCAGTCCCCCCCAAGACCGCACAGGAGGAGAGAGCAGAGAGTAGAGACAGGAAGAGAGAGGCCAGTCTAGCTGCATGCAGGCTAGGCTTCAGCAAACACAGAGGAACAGAGGAGGCCTTATACCCACTTGCTGTGGGGACCCACTGTGCACCTGGTCACCTGTGAGTGCCCTGGACGTCTTTACCTGCCGTACCATCAGTAAAAAGTTTAAAGAGACTTCTACAGTGTGTGTGCGTCATTCGTCTCTGCTCCCGGTGCCCCTCATAGACTGCTCCATCACTCCGCATCCTACCTACAGTTAGGGCCAGAAATATTTGGACAGTGACACAATTTTGGCGAGTTGGGCTCTGCATGCCACCACATTGGATTTGAAATGAAACCTCTACAACAGAATTCAAGTGCAGATTGTAACGTTTAATTTGAAGGGTTGAACAAAAATATCTGATAGAAAATGTAGGAATTGTACACATTTCTTTACAAACACTCCACATTTTAGGAGGTCAAAAGTAATTGGACAAATACACATAACCCAAACAAAATATTTTTATTTTCAATATTTTGTTGCGAATCCTTTGGACGCAATCACTGCCTTGAGTCTGGAACCCATGGACATCACCAAACGCTGGGTTTCCTCCTTCTTAATGCTTTGCCAGGCCTTTACAGCCGCAGCCTTCAGGTCTTGCTTGTTTGTGGGTCTTTCCGTCTTAAGTCTGGATTTGAGCAAGTGAAATGCATGCTCAATTGGGTTAAGATCTGGTGATTGACTTGGCCATTGCAGAATGTTCCACTTTTTTGCACTCATGAACTCCTGGGTAGCTTTGGCTGTATGCTTGGGGTCATTGTCCATCTGTACTATGAAGCGCCGTCCAATCAACTTTGCAGCATTTGGCTGAATCTGGGCTGAAAGTATATCCCGGTACACTTCAGAATTCATCTGGCTACTCTTGTCTGCTGTTATGTCATCAATAAACACAAGTGACCCAGTGCCATTGAAAGCCACGCATGCCCATGCCATCACGTTGCCTCCACCATGTTTTACAGAGGATGTGGTGTGCCTTGGATCATGTGCCGTTCCCTTTCTTCTCCAAACTTTTTACTTCCCATCATTCTGGTACAGGTTGATCTTAGTCTCATCTGTCCATAGAATACTTTTCCAGAACTGAGCTGGCTTCTTGAGGTGTTTTTCAGCAAATTTAACTCTGGCCTGTCTATTTTTGGAATTGATGAATGGTTTGCATCTAGATGTGAACTCTTTGTATTTACTGTCATGGAGTCTTCTCTTTACTGTTGACTTAGAGACAGATACACCTACTTCACTGAGAGTGTTCTGGACTTCAGTTGATGTTGTGAACGGGTCCTTCTTCACCAAATAAAGTATGCGGTGATCATCCACCACTGTTGTCATCCGTGGACGCCCAGGCCTTTTAGAGTTCCCAAGCTCACCAGTCAATTCCTTTTTTCTCAGAATGCACCCAACTGTTGATTTTGCCACTCCAAGCATGTCTGCTATCTCTCTGATGGATTTTTTCTTTTTTTTCAGCCTCAAGATGTTCTGCTTCACCTCAATTGAGAGTTCCTTTGACCGCATGTTGTCTGGTCACAGCAACAGCTTCCAAATGCAAAACCACACACCTGGAATCCACCCCTGACCTTTTAACTACTTCATTGATTAAAGGTTAACGAGGGAGACGCCTTCAGAGTTAATTGCAGCCCTTAGAGTCCATTGTCCAATTACTTTTGGTCCCTTGAAAAAGAGGAGGCTATGCATTACAGAGCTATGATTCCTAAACCCTTTCTCCGATATGGATGTGGAAACTCTCATATTGCAGCTGGGAGTGTGCACTTTCAGCCCATATTATATATATAATTGTATTTCTGAACATGTTTTTGTAAACAGCTAAAATAACAAAACTTGTGTCACTGTCCAAATATTTCTGGCCCTAACTGTATAACTCCACTCCAAGCTACCCCTTCACACTACACTGCCCCAGAGGTCCAGCCCTACCTGTAGGGGACTTTACCAACTAAGCCGCACTACCATCTACCTCCGGCAGACTGTGGCGGCGCTGGTGACCCATCATCGGACACTACAGGTGGCGTCACATGACAAAAACTCTAATCCCCTGTAAATACATCCTTTTTGAAGTGGCACCCAGGCCACGGGCTCAGGCACTGCCACCCGTGACATCCCTGTTAAACCCTTGGAGCCTGATACCAGAGTACCCCAGGGCCTGGAGCTCGACACATGGAGAAAACACATGCAAAAAAAAGCATCAAATGCGCATTGTGTTTTTATGTTTTTCTGCCAGAAGGTGCAGATTTGGTGCAGAAATTTCTGCAACCAAATACTCAACCCACGCATATAGCCTAATTAGCAGCAAGGTGATGTGATACGAAAACTCCTGTTCGCTGCACATCTAAACACGCTGTTGAACTGTGGATTTTTTGGTGCGTAGATTTTTCTCTATAGACTGCTATGTGGAACCTAATAAAAACATATGTAAAAAAAAATAAAAATATATATATATATATATACCGTATATATATAATTCAATGAAGAGACTGCAGCACTCCTTTCTTATATTACCATCTGCCTTTATTGGGCCTACATGTGTCAGCGCAATGTTTCGGGACAAGTCTCCCTTCTCCAGCAACTAACCACATCTAAAGCAGGGCTTTTTATACATCCTTACAGCTCATTTACATATTTACATAATTTACTTATCTATACTCCTCTTTATAAAACGAATTATCCCTTAATACAATATATGTGAATATATACATCTCTTATCACAGTGCAACATACAGTGCATTAACTATAGTGCATAAATGTCTTCTAGTGTTTTATTTTTCCAATCATCCCTTTTGCTAATGTTCCCAATATATAGTTTCATAACTGCCCATACAGTATAAACAGCATAAACCACTGTCAGCTGATCGATATCATGACTCCGTACAGCTTGATTATAACAGAAGCACTCACTGTTTGTATGTGTCGCCATTCAGGGTCGTTTGTGGCTGTTACTATGGATATCTCGAATATCCGTCCCGTGCCATCTTTTGACTCCCGCGCATGCGCAGTACCTGTTTTGAGATTTGCACCCATCAGTCTCATAATTCCTCTACTGCGCTCTACATTATATGCCTCGTTTTTGTATTATTAACTACATACCACTATTTCTTAACTGTCATAACCACCCTGGTTTTATATTATGCTAGTTTATTCATTTTAATCAGAAATTGAAGCTAAAATTCATAATGGTATTGAATTCATATTATGAATCTTATTAAATACAGAGGTACTTCTACAATGACAAATGTCCATTCTCTTGTTTGTTTTCTCTACCATTAAGGTTTCTGCCATTTATATTTTAACCCTTCACCCAGGGTTCCCCTGCTATAGCATCCTACAACGCTCACTACAGGTTCACCTATCAGCATACAGCCAGGGCCGTATTTGCCATTAGGCACTCGTAGGCACGTGCCTAGGGCGGCGCCATTCTTAGTGGGGCGGCGACTCAGAGTTTTCCTACCCTGTGTCGGTTGGGTCGTAAGCCCCGCCCCCTCATACCTACCCTCCCCCCACCGCCATCATCAGGCCCGCCCACCTCACCCAGCCAGCAGAAGCCAGCTAGCAGACCCACCGGAAAAGATAAGGAGGGGCCCGCCGCAGAGGACAGGGCCGGCGTCAGCACCCCGCACCCGGCATACACGGGGCACAGGCATGTCTTAGGGGCCCACGTCGACCACCCGCATTGCGCCACCGCCCGCCGGCATTGCGCCGCCGCCGGTATCCTACCGGTGCGGTTCTTTCATTCATTATAGAACCCGGCCACCAGCCCCCACTCCGCCCCCAGCCCACGCTCCGCCCCTGCATCCAGGCTATCATTTCCTCTTCCTTTGCGTTCCACAGTATGGAACACATAGAAGAGGACAAGGAGCACAGGGCACTAACTCCCGGACCATCCATGAGACACAGAGGAGGAATGCGGCGGCAATGGTCAGTGGCTCCACAATGGAGCTGAAGATGACTGGTATTTGCTACAGATGGCAGTGTGTGTGGGGAATATTAGGAATGGGGGCAGCCAGGCTGAGGCAGGGTGTGTGGGCAGTGTTGTGGGGTATATTATGAGTGGGGGCAGTGTGTGGAAGCATGCCGGAAGCACGAACATGCGGTCCAACATTTATAAACAAAGATTTTTATACTCGCCTGACTCCAGCGCTGTCTGCTCCTCTCACTTCCGGGGCCGCTTATTAAGCTCATCTATTATTCACTACACTGACAGCTGCAGTGGACCGGAAGAGAGAGGAACAGACAGCGCTGGAGGAAGGTGAGTATAAAAGTAGCAAGCTCTCCGTGTGATATTCAGACATCACCCAAACAGCACACAGACATCACACGTGCCATGTGTGATACACGGATAACGGGCCCCCCAAAAAAAAAACAGCTTTTCTCACACGTTCGTGATTTGCATGGATGTGTGAAACAGCCCTTTTAGTGAGGGGAGGGGCCTCGCTGTGGGACAAGTAGTGGCCATTATAATCTATGGAGCTATTCATATGTCCGTCATGTTCATGGACGATAAGTCCTTGCAAAACAGACATACCTGTTTTTTTCCAGTGAGCCACATGACAATGGCCAATACCTGTCTATGGGTCCATGAAAGACACGTACAGCACATGGATGGTATTAGTTAATAGTCCATGTGCTGTCTGTATTTCACATTGGAAAATATAGGAGATTTTGGTAATTTATGTCTGCATCCATCCTTGAAAATCACTTATTGTAAAATCTGACACATTGACCATACCCAAATGACACCGATACCATTTTTCATGTATGTGTTTAAACACGGACGTATGAATAATGCCTTAGGCCAGTTTCACACCATAGTGTGATCCGGTCCACAGCAGACAGCCCCAGATGAGATCACCAAGCAGAACGGGAGGGCCAAATATGCCCTCTTGTTCGGTGTGTAGCCGGATTCTTCTTCACGCAGCTGCTGATAATTCAGGTTCGTGGCTCACTGGGAGCTGTCCGCGGTCCTGAACTGTTAGCAGGCGACCTCTCCATAGTGCTGAGCTTCAGCACCAGCCGTCCGGCTCCCGGGTGCCAGATTTTGTCGGCTGTGGTGCGATCCAGCGCCATAGACCCCTATGTGAGGGGGCACCGGACCGGGACAATCCGGGAGATCCGAGATTCTCAGTTTTTTTCCCATGGACACAAAAACGTTGCTTGCAACTTTTTTGTGTCCGGGAGAAAACCCTGCATCCTCCCGGACACAGGGAAACTGGATGGCATATAGCTGCCATCCAGGTCAATCTGGGCCCCATAGGAATACTATGGGGCCAAAATCAGATCCGGGGCTGTCTGGTTCCAACAACGAACATCCCCGGATCACAAAAAACGTGATGTGAAACCGGCCTTGGTCAGATACTGGGCAACATTATAAGGGTGGAAACACACTGGCGTTTTTAAAATCGGTCCGTTTCTCATCCAGGAGAGTCGGACGAGTGTCATCCGTTTTTTGGTGCATTTGGCATCCAACTGCTGTGAATGTGTCCGACAGTTTTCTCAGATCACATCTGTGTGCAATCTGTTCTTTCCTCAGCAACTGTTAGTGTAGAATCGTTTACAGGAACATTTTCCAGTGTTCTGAACTACAGAATGAGAATGTATCAGTGAAAAAAAATGGATGCCACTCGGATGGTCCGTGTGCTGTCCGTGATTTTGTCGGACTCATAGACTTGCATTGGTGAGTCTTGCACGTGAATCACAGACTGTCGCAGAATGTTGTGACTTTTTTCCCCATCCAGAATCTGGATGAGAAAAAAGCGTCCGACACTCGACAATCTGCTCTCATACATTGATTAACATTGGTCCGAGTGCAATGTGATGAAATCACACATTGCACTCATCCGAGTTTCACACCAGTGTGTCCCTACCCTAATAATAAAATCCATATAGTAATCCTACAATGTCTGCTGGACATGCTATGGGGGAGTTTATGGCTCAGTTAGTACACACACCATACTTCTTGTTATTAACCAGTTAATGCTCTCTTGTCCACCGCACTGCAGTGTCAAAAGAGGAAGACAACGAGACAGGCAGCAACACGGCGTCAGAGAGCCCCTGACCTCGAAATAGAAGATCCTCAGATCCCGGTATTGTGACGACATATGAAGAAATATTTTTTTACATTTATATTACACTATGAACTCCACAGCACTTTACATACATCATCAACACTGTCCCCATTGGGGCTCACAATGAAAACATCCTGTCAGTAGGTCTCATATTGTATATCGCCTTTCTTTGATATGACCTTCACAAATATTGCATTTATTGAACTTGTCAGGTTTTGGATGTTTTAAAATTGCATTTGTTTCCAGGATGTCATAATTGACTCCCAGAGCTGCTGGTTTGACTGTTAATGTCTTACAGCATCTTTGATTTTTTTTGCTTAAAGGTACTTCCAAGTTTCTCAATAGGGCTGAGATCAGGGGAGACTGGTAGCCACACCATGATTTTCTCTACTTTTATGTCCATAGCAGCCAATAACTCAGGGGTATGCTCTGTACCAAGAGATGGTGCTTTGTCATGCATGGGGATGATTTTGTATGAAGAAAAAAAAGTGGTCAGTCTAAAAGTATATATACTTTGCCGTGGTCCTTTTCACGCCTTCATGGACCCTATAGGGGCAAACTAACTCTCTCTACATGATTACGACCCAAAACATGACTGCCACCTCCTTGCTGATGTCACAGCCTTTTTGGGACATGGTG
This sequence comes from Allobates femoralis, assembly GCA_033576535.1. Taxonomy (NCBI): domain Eukaryota; kingdom Metazoa; phylum Chordata; class Amphibia; order Anura; family Aromobatidae; genus Allobates; species Allobates femoralis. Next base: position 81,294,211 of record JARQOC010000002.1, read on the forward strand.
GTGGTCATCTAGCAACCATCCACTACTCCAACCCTAATGGGAACCTCTCAGCTCCTTTTAGCCCCTCCTATCACTACTCTGCACCTTGCTAGCTCATTCCTAACCATCCAAAAGATGATTTATCTCCTTATTGTTGCCTTTTGCACATAAACAAATTAAAATCATTAAAAGATTTTTATTCTTTGTATTTATTTCAAAGCAGTCTGTCTGCAGGGGGGCGTGGCACAATGGGGGCATGGCACAATGGGGGCGTGGTGCGATGGGGGGCGTGGCGCAACAGGGGGGGCGGCACCGCTGACAGTGCCTAGGGTGGCAGGAACTCCAAATACGGGCCTGATCTCAGAGCATAATACACTACACTGTAAAGTGTATTCTACACAAAAAAACCTTTATCTACATACAATGCAAATATGCTAACATGAAGAATTACAGGGTATAACACATCTCCTGTATCACAATTCTTTCTATAACAGTGGCTGGATTATAACTTAGAATCTACACAAAAATATGTAACTGCATTGCTGTTACCGGGATCATCTTAACAGGAGAGAAAGAGATTGTAGAAACAAGGGACATGAGTAGGGATGGGCGAATACCTTACTACTCGGAATCGCTATACCCGCAACGAGTAGGTAGCGGTACTCGCTACTCGTTGCGAGTATAGCGATTCCGAATACTTTTGCAGTGTATCAATAGATACATTGCAAAAGTCCTGTAAAAGAGAGAAAAAGTGGTTAAAAAATAAAAAAATCGGATACTCACCTTAACCGACGGTTGTACCGGGACCGGCCGATGCACATCTATTCATGGAAAAGGACCTTTCACTCTCTCAGCCAATCTGATGCCGCCACGTCACAATGACGTAATCGCTAGCGGCCACCTGATTGGCCAGATGGAAAGGTCCTCGGTGTACCTGAGAGGACCTTTCCATCTGGCCAATCAGGTGGCCGCTAGCGATCAAGTGATTGTGACGTGGCGGCATCTGATTGGCCAGATCTCTCCCAGCCATCTGATTGGCTGAGAGAGGGAAAGGTCCTTTTCCATGAATAGATGTCCATCGGCCGGTCCCGTTACAGCCGTCGGTTAAGGTGAGTATCCGATTTTTTTTATTTTTTAACCACATTTTCTCTCTTTTACAGGACTTGATACACTGCAAAAGTATTCGGTACTTGCTACTCCCGAGTAATCCTAATTTACTCGGCGAGTAGCTAGTACACGAATACCGCTACTATTCGGCGAGTGCCAAATAGTAGCGAGTATACTCGCCCATCTCTAGACATGAGCTAAAGATGCATTTCTTCTCAGGAACATGTATGCCATCTCCTTCATCCAGAGAAGCAGGGGAGGACCCTTCTATATGTCTCATTCTCTTAAAGGTGACATTTTCCCATGTATGGGTACAAAACTAAATAATATTGTGGTACCGTGTTAGCCAGAGAAATATCAATATTGTCTGATGAAGGAGAAGGAGCCTTGAGCTCTGAAAGCTTACAAATATAATTTTTCTTGTTAGCCAATAAAGGTATCACTCCTATAATACTTTTCTCAACCCCTTTTTTTGGACTTAAGTATTTACATCCCATGTATGGGGAAACAGGATAAATAGGTATCTAGTGACCTCTACGGGTCTTAACTGGTATTGTTGTGTCCCACGAATGGCAACAACCTGTAATGCCTATTCTCTGTATTGTATGTATTTCCTCCAATCAGTACTTCTTTGTTGTTACCAGGTAGATTGACTGTCTACTAAGTTTGACCCTAAGTTGCTGCCTTAGTTGTGTCTGTACTGGACGTCCCCCCTTCTTCCTCAGTTAGTCTGCAGAAGCCATTACTGAAGACATGTGTATATCCCCTGTGCAGATTATTCCTTTTTACCTATCGTTTATTGTGACTAATGCAAGATTTGGAAGAAAACTACAGTGTTCTCCTGTCTTACTACAGCTGCAGTGGCGATTGAGTTGAAAACTGTCTGTTGCCCCTGATGGGGTAAGTACTGAGCATACAATTATCTGAAGGACTGGTAATTAGAGCGCTTAGATTTACAGCCATCAGATGGGGACAGAATAGTAAAAAGGATTAGCTGTGACCGGGAATTGTATACAGCTCACGATCAGTAAAAAGCCTGTTACCAGGGTGTATACTGCATGCAATCCAGATAAAGGATCATCCATCAAGGGCTGATAACAAGCCACAGCAGTAACTGTACAGCAGTCTACTCTACATCATCCTTCAGACCTGCTCAGTGAAGATACCCTGCCTGACAAGTGATCATCTATGGATCTGTGAAGTTGCAGTACACAGGCTTGCAGTACAGCCACTGCAGCAGCTTGCATAGATCTTGAACCCTGGCTGCTCCCAAACAAAAACTGATACATTGTCATCCGTCTTCCTGACAACCAGGAGCAGAAAGCCCCCACCCTTGCAATCCTGTGTACAATGGACAGAACAAACTGCAATTCATTACCCATCCTGAAGCAGCCAGAAAAAATGGACTCTCGGTCTGCTCACAGTGAAAAACCTAAACGGTTAAGCAAGCCGACATGGAAGGTCAAAGAGAACCTAGAAGCAGAAAGAAGTGAACTACTTGTCCACACAACATTTATCTTGGCAAAAAGTTGTAAAATTAGTGTCTGTCTTATCTATGCCGGGTTCTCATGAGCTACCACCAGAGGGAGCCCTAGAAAAACTGTACTCAGTATACCAGTCTTGCAAAGACACTTGTAAGGATTACACCCTTTCCCTGCTGAAGGTAAACACGTCCGAGTCTCTAAAAGAACTCCAGGACTTCCAACAGCTCAATGCTGAACGAGAGTGCACCATACGTGACATCATAAACCAGACCGAAGCAAAAATGGTGCAAACGTCAGAAGCGGCATCTCACAAGTCCAGGCCTGTTAAGAGCTCAAGGCACTCGCTCAAATCGGGCTCATCAAAGTACTCAACCCTCAGTGAGCAGCTTATAAAGGCGCGCATTGAAGCAGAAACCATGAAGGTACAAGCCGTCTTTGCTCAAAGAAAAGCAGAGATAGAAACGAGTGCAGTCGTCGAATCAGCACGTAAGAAAACAGAGACTGCACTCAAGAGGGCAGACATCGAAGCAGAGGTTTCACGCAAGAGGGCAGACATCGAAGCAGAGGCTTCACGCAAGAGGGCAGACATCGAAGCAGAGGAAGCGGAGATGGAAGCAGAGACTGCACGTAAAAAGGCAGAAGTCGAAGTCCTGCAGAGGGAATGTGAACAGGCGGCAGCCATGGCAAGGCTAAAGGTCTTCGAACAAGCTCTAGCTGGGAGCCAAGGAGGCAGCATCAGCGCTTACGAACTTGAGACAGAAGAACCCCTTAAGTGCACAAAAGACTATGCGCTGAGCCAAGCCAGCGAACCGCCGATCGACACCAACATTTCCGTTGGCGACAACACTTCTTTAGATCATCAAGACGCCGATCCGCCTGCAGCTTCCAGCTTCACTGGTCAGTCCAACACTCCTCAGACATTCAAATCTGAACCTCTTTCACACTTCAGTGCACAGCCCGACCCTGCACCTCAGCAACCCCCGTGTGACAGTGTCCACATGCAACCCAACATGCCGGTTAGTCACTACAGTCCAGACAACTGTGTAGTTCCAGCCCCGCATACAACAGGGACCCTTCACACCACACCAGTTGCTGGTCTAAACGCCTATGCCACCCCGTTCCTTCCCATGTTCCCGAAACAAGAAGCTACGAACTATGCAACCAGCATCACTCAGTCAGCGAATGTGCACCCAAGGTCAGCAAGAACAGACCTGTCCGACTTTGCGAGGTACATGATAGGCTGAGAACTGATCAACACCGGTCTCACAAGGTTCGACGACCAGCCCGAAAACTACAGAGGGTGGAAGTGTACCTTCAAAACCGCAATCAGTGACCTCGGCATTACTGCTGCTGAAGAGCTAGATCTGCTACTCAGGTGGCTAGGCCCACAGTCTACGGAGAGAATCAAGAAGCTCAAATCCGTTTACATCACCGACCCAATAACTGGTCTCGCAACCGCATGGGACAGACTAGAGAAAGGGTTTGGCAGTCCTGAAGCTATCGAAGATGCTCTACTTAAACAACTATATGACTTTCCCAAAATATCCGGCAAGGACGCTTCAAGGTACCAGGAACTCAGCGACCTGCTGTCCGAGCTCCAGCTGGCCAAGACAGACACACATCTACCTGGCCTCAGCTACCTGGACACCGCTCGTGGGGTGAAACCCATTGTCGCCAAGTTGCCTTACAACATCCAAGAAAAATGGACCACACGAGTGTCAAACTACAAGAGACAATACCAAGTCTCCTTCCCTCCGTTCTCCTTCTTCTGCGACTTCATCAAGGAGATTGCAGAGTATAAAAACGACCCCAGCTTCCGTTATGAAGAACCCAGTGGACTTGCGTCATCTCCCAAGTACAAGAGTTCACACTCTCACGACAAAAACCACAGCGGTCCGGTGTCTGCAAAAAAGACTGAAGTTCTGCCTTCACCGACATCAGCGCCAGACAAGGACTTTGAAGGCGAGAAGGTAGAAGACCCGAACCGCCAGTGTCCTATCCACAAACTGCCGCATGCCCTGAAGAAATGTATCGGCTTCAGGAAGAAACCACTTCAAGAACGAAAGCAACTCTTAAAGAAGTTTGGAGTATGCTTCAGGTGCTGTGCTTCTACCGAACACATTGCTAAGGACTGTGTCATCACCATCAAGTGTATAGAGTGCGACAGCGAAGACCACGTACAAGCGCTCCATCCGTCACAACCTGACTCAGCGTCTACGCCTTCTCCCACCACAGGCAATGGCGGGGAGAGTACAGACAAGGCAACTAACCATCTGGCAGTATCTTCATCCTGCACCAAGGTTTGCGGAGAAGGTCTTCGCGACAAGTCTTACGCCAAGATTTGCCTGGCAAAGGTGTATCCTGAAGGTCATCCAGAGAAGGCAGTCAAGGTGTACGTCAGCCTGGACGACCAGAGCAACAAATCACTGGCCAGTCAGAACTCTTCGACTTGCTTGTCTTAAAGGGAAACACCTATTCCTACACCTTGGGCACCTGCAGCGGCGTGACAGAAGCCACTGGAAGAAGGGCCAGTGGCCTCATAATAACTTCTCTCTCCAGCTCCAAGGAGATACCACTTCCAACACTCACAGAGTGCAACCAAATACCCTTCAACAGGGAAGAAATCCCAACACCAGAAGCAGCTCTTCAGTTCCCTCACCTTAAAAACATAGCCAACGAGATACCGGCCCTTGACAACAAGGCAGACTTCTTAATTCTCCTTGGCAGAGACATCATACGACTCCACAAGGCGCACCTACAAATCTTTGGTCAACTTGATGAACCATACGCTCAGCGCCTCGAGCTAGGCTGGGTCATCATCGGTGATGTCTGTAGCGACCAGACAAAGAAGTCAAGCAACCTCACTTCTTACAAAACCGTCATCACATCAGACGACCACGACGTGTCTTTTCTGCCATGCCCACATCACTTCTGGGTAAGGGAGAAGCCAAAGGACACTAGGTGGAAAGAACAACCACCTGATAAACCAAACCTGTTTTGTCTTCAAGACGACAACCTTGAGTCAACAACACTCTACCCCGCAAACCAGGTCAACGACTCACCCTCTCTTCCTGCAAAGACCGAGTTGCCAAGGGACCCGCAGCAAACAACTGCTAAGTTCCCAAACTGTGAAGCCTATCTCTATCACAAACCTGGTCAAGCCGAAGCCATGCTAGACTTCAGTGGCCAGAGTGAGAGCCCCTCTCTCGACAGCCCACCTCTTACTGAACGTAACCTCAGTGCACCACTGGACATCGAACAAGACACGATCACCTTCCAGGTTTCGCCCTGTAACAAACTTGCTACGAAACAAGGAGTCTCGCCTGTTGAAAACAGCATCCAAGATCCTCTTGGGTTCAGGACACCCACCACAGTTGAAGACAGGGTACCGCTGGGACACCTGGCCTTTGAGGGCATCAACAGAAACACTACGTCACCATCGCAGAGACAACACAGGTGGGCGACAGAGAAGAAGTCTCTAAAGGTCATACAGCGACTCCAAGTCTTGCACCGTGGTTCTGCAAGGAGTCTTTTAACTGTCACCAAGAGTCAAATCCATGTTTCTTATGACACGTCTACAAAGGTTACAATTGCAGCAGCCTCCAAGAGTACGTCAGAAACCAGCAGCAAGGTACGTCGCAGCTTCATCCTGAACAAGCTAAAGTCCACTTCAAAACTTGCATGCACCAAGGCAAGAACTCAGTGCTGTTGCGCTAACAGTTGGAGCCAAGAGAGCCATACCTGAACAGTGGCATCTCATCTCTACTAACCTCCAACTAGCTGAGTGGAGAAGAAGACTCAGACCAACCTACAGCTCAAACCATGTGTCCCAGGTGCCAGCACTGAAGCTGAGGCCCCACACCCTAGACACTCTCCAACCTGGTCAGCCATTGTGCAGGCTGACATTCAGTCCAAGTGCATCGCCTGGTGGCTCCTTCAAGCAGGAGTCACTTGAACTGAACTTGTCACTGGACTGTGCCACGGCGGGGAGCGCACCTCCCCCTACCCCTGCTGTACCAGGGCACAGAACTGTTGGTGTCCTACTGAACTCACAACCTTTCCTTCGAATCAGGACCTTACCGTTGGATTGTTGGGTTGGTGGAAGAGTTGGCATGTTGCTGCTTCCCCAATCCGAAGATGGGTTTCGTTGAACTTGGACTAATTTTTATTTTTTTAATTTTTTCCATTTGCATTTAAGGACCACATTCCACTGCATGTATAGACTTGAATACTGCATTATTGTTTGCATATTGTGTTCATGTCCCTTCTCATTACAGGTTTTATAACGTGGAGGACAGAGACGACTCCTAACGTTACACAGGACTTGAAATCAGGCGATTTCAGACGGGGAGTGTTGTGTCCCACGAATGGCAACAACCTGTAATGCCTATTCTCTGAATTGTATGTATTTCCTCCAATCAGTAATTCTTTGTTCTTACCAGGTAGATTGACTGTCTACTAAGTTTGACCCTAAGTTGCTGCCTTAGTTGTGTCTGTACTGGACGTCCCCCCTTCTTCCTCAGTTAGTCTGCAGAAGCCATTACTGAAGACACATGTGTATATCCCCTATGCAGATTATTCCTTTTTACCTATCGTTTATTGTGACTAATACAAGATTTGGAAGAAAACTACAGTGTTCTCCTGTCTTACTACAGCTGCAGTGGCGATTGAGTTGAAAACTGTCTGTTGCCCCTGATGGGGTAAGTACTGAGCATACAATTATCTAAGGGACTGGTAATTAGAGCGCTTAGATTTACAGCCATCAGATGGGGACAGAACAGGTATAACACTATGAATACCCTCTTTGCTGTACATAAATGGCAAGACATAGGGCACGCTGTAATCCTGTCAGGGAATCTAGGAGAGGATGGAATATTGAAACCATATAATGCTGTGTGCATGAGCTTAAAATACGTCTCCCTCCATCTTTCACAAAGAATGGATTTTTTGACCTGTTCCCACCCCTGTAGAATTGTCTCTGCAATATCTTTATCCCCAGTCCATTTCTCCCAAGTCTTAAACAGCTTTTTATGCTTTAACGTCAGGAATTATGTCATACAGTATTGTATATTGAGGATATGCTCGCATTCTAGATGTTCAGGTCTACTCTATTATCTAGGTTATGTAGTCCCTCTTCATTAAATAACCTGCAAAGTCTAGATAGGCAAAAAGAGTGGACTTGCATGACCTGTAAAAAGTGTCTGCTGTCTACATGGAATTTGTCCACGATTTCTTGTGGGCTCAGCCATCATTTAACCTCCATATGCATAATATCCCCCACTTTCCTCAAGCTATCGCCTGCTTGTCCGATCACTTTTTTGATTTCTGTTCCCTGGGGAAATTCTGAGTGACCAAATATTGGCATATGTTCAGAGATCTGGAAGGGAAAGCCAAATGCCTTCCTTACTATTTTCCAGCATACAATGGTATTCTGAAGCAGTAGGGATGATTGTACATTTTGCGGAAGTTTACCCTGTTTTGTATGTAAGAGAGCATTTCATTCCCACGGCGCCGCCAACTGTCTTTCCAATTGGATATTGAACTAGCAGTTATTCTCCTGTAGCCAATCAATCACATGTCTAAAAAGGCTTGCTATGTTGTAGGCTCTGACATTCAAAAAATTGATCCCACCTTCCTCTTCTCCTTAGCATCAGTTTTCCCAATGCGATTCTGTGCCTTTTACCTCCCCAAATACAATGGGTGAAAGCTCTATTTATTTTGTTTATATCTAGATGCATGAGTATCAGGGGTAATGTCTGTAATGGGTATAGGAGTCTGGCAAAGCTGATCATTTTAATTAAATGGCATCTTCCCAAAAGAGATTGTGGCAGATTCTGCCATCTCCGAAGTTCTCCCAATATTTTTTTGATCAGAGGTGTATAATTTAGTGAATAGAGTTGTGCCGGAAGCCTGCCTATCCTTAATTCCCGGATAGGTGATATGTGTCTTTGCAATATGTAGTTCTAGGTCTAGTTTCCTCCATTGTTCCGCAGGCGTTTTTTCCCCCAATTCCAAGAGTTCACTCTTGGCGATATTGACCTAATATAGCCTGAGTATTCCCCAAATTTCTGGGTAAACTGAAAGATATTTCCTAATTGTTCCAGTGGCCGGTGACAAAAACAAGATGACATCATCTGCAAATAATGCTATTTTAGTGTTGTTAGCTCCTACCCTGATTCACTCAAATAGATCCGACTCTTCCATATACCGAGAAAAGGGCTCCAATGCCAAGTTGAACAGCAGTGGAGACATCGGGCACCCCTGCCTGGTTCCTTTATATAGATGAAATGGCTCAGAAAGGAAGCCTGGCATGTGTATCCTAGCTGTCGGGTCACTATACACCCCCTTCAGTTATATTCTAAAGTTGCCCTTTATGTTGAACGAGTCCAGAGTCGCCCCTAGCCAGTCCCAGCTAACATTATCAAAAGCTTTCTCTGCATCCAGAGCCAGCAAAGCTGGTTTCTTTCACGACTGGCTGCGGCGACCCACCCCATCCAACACAGTTAGTGCCTTTCGTATGTTTTTCACCGCCGCCCTGCCCTTAACGAATCCTACTTGTGCAGGGTTCACCAGTTGGGGTAATACTGCTGCCAATCTGTCCTCCATTATTTTTTACATAGTCTTCTGGTCTACATCAATAAGGAAAATGGGTCTGTATGAGTCGGCCTCCAGGGGATCCTTGCCTGATTTGGGTATGACTTTAATATATGTTTCTTTACATCTTTCTGCTATGGCCCCTGTTAAGAGAATGGTGTTGTAATAATTTGTTAGCAATGAGGTGGTATGTTCCCTGAGGGCCTTATAAAACTCCCCAGTAAATCCATCTGGGCCTGGTGCTTTCCCATTTTGCAGATAACTTATGGTTTGTATCACTTCTCCTTCTGTTATTTCTGTATTAATTGCATCTTGTTGTTCTTGTGTTAGTTTTGGAAGAGTAACTTGTTGGAGGAATTTATTACCTTCTGCCAATTAGTATATAAGGGTTTATGTAATTCTTTGTAAAGGTTTTGTAGTATTTCATTGATTTACCTAGGGTTGGATGTTATAGTTACCTGGCCGTCTCGTAAACTATCAATTGGATTCGCCTGCAGATGCCCTTTTGCCAGTCTTGCCAGCAATTTCCCCGCTTTGTTACCATATCTACACAGTTCAACCTCCTATCTAGAGCGGTACATCTGCTCTCTCCTATCAATCCAGGTTTCAAACTCTTGTTTGGCCAGCTTCCATTTTTCCCTGTTTTGAGTTGTGGGGCTCTACAGTAACTCTGTGTATATATTTCTAAGCTTTGCACTAGAATCTGATTATTTTTCCGCTACTCTTGTTGGTTTGCGTGTTCCTTGGATTCTAAAACTTTAAGTCTTTCTTTTATACCTTAGATTGACTGAGCACAAATATGTAACGTATTCAATGAAAGAGCTATAAATTCAATGTGTACTTTTTTGATAAAACTCTACTAAATCACTTACCCTTCTTTGCCAATGACACAAAAGAGATGTATGGGTCTAAGCAATTAATAAAGAGTCCTCTTCTTCACATTATCATCATTATGGAAATGGAATCACAATGATACACACAGGACACATGATTTTATTTTATCATAAAAGTTTGCACCAACAAATGATGTTTTATTTGAGTCTTTTCCCTTCGTCATAGAACAAAGAACTGTAAATGATTAGACTTGTGTTGTCAGTCGGGACTCGGGAACATAATGTCATTAACTCTATAGCTAATGTGCTGCAATGCAAATTCGCCAACAGGTTCTCCATTCTAGGGAATCTTTCATAGATCTTCTCAAATGGCCAAAGAAGCCTTTTGAGCCCACTTTAGGCTCCAGGGTCTCAGTGCAACTAGAATTTTCTGCACCTGCTATAGTGACACTGTTGGTGGTAGCTAAAGTAAGGAAGAATTGGGAAAAGTTCTACCAATTAAAGGATAAATTCAGGATTTAAAAATAAATAAAAATTGTGCCTAAGCACCAACAGGCAAGTAGGTGCCACCTACCTGACTGTTGTGCCCGGCACCATTCACTGTCGATACTAAGAGGGCACAGACACTGACGTCATGTCTACAGAGAGGCAGCTTCTCCCTCTGTAGATGGGCGCATCGCCAACATCACGCTGTTTGACAGCCGGCTCCCCTAATCAGGTAGCGGGAAGCCACCTGTCAATCAGCGTGACTTCAGCTATGTCCCCACTTCCACAGAGCGGAGCAGTAAAGCTGCTTCTGCTATTTACCCTGCCATGCTGTCCCTGGCAGTAGCGGTCTGTGACCGTTCTGTACCGGGTGTCAACGGAGGTGACTGACCCGAGGCACAACAGGCAGGTAGGTGACAGCTACCTGCCTGTTAGTGCTTAGGCACATTTTTTTTTAATAAAAATCCAGGATAACATTTTTAATGAAAGGCTAAATGATGAGAGTCGGTGAGGTATCTCTGTATGGCACTATATTCTCTCCAACAAGCAATGCTTCTAGTGGGGATTACTTTAATATTACAGTGTGATCGGAACATGCTAAAATTAATTATATTTCCAATTTCAGATACAGTTGTATATGGCTTTTACTATGGGCCCACAATATGATATGAACACAATATTACAAACTGGTGCAAGGCTTTGTACGCAGTTCTTTGGTCATATGTGCTGTAAGTATTAGTCATACTGGACAATGCTGATGACACTTTGATGTAAGAAAAAACATATTAAACGCGATACCAGCAGGTTGTTTATAATTTTACTCATTACAAAATAGAGTTTTTTATCTGATAGCAAATGGCTTTTTAGGCTTCTTCCGTTTCTTCAGGTGCACACCAAGCATGACAAATGCCGTTATTACAATAGCGCCCCCAGTCACTGTGTATGCAATTCCTAGAAACATGTTATTTCCTCCGCACCATGCTAGAGTTGACAGGATCACATGCTTTTTTCCCCCAAACTTGGATACAGGAAAATCTGAATGTTCAAGTTAAGATTATAATAAACTGAGCGCGTAGATGTAACAAGAAAACAATATGCATTTGTTCACAAAATCATTTTTATTTAATACTCTCTGTTCAGATAGACTGTCAGCCATGTCAGCTTTGCTCCATTCAGAAGCTGAATGACGAACTCCTGACACATAGGGCCGATTTTAGACAAAGTGGGGGCCCGGGGAAAAGTTTAAAGTGGGGTAGTAAATGCTGACATATTGCACCATCACAGTCAAACATTAAGGGTTACATATTCATGCGCTGAGTTCAGACCATTAAACAAGCGAGATCAATAATATTGACGTCGTTCAGCGTTTGCTTCCCGTCCTCTTTACACAGGTTGACCAAGACTGATGGATATCATGACACTGTAGGGACAGATTGATCTACCAGTAGCACATCTGCAGTTTGCACCAGGTGATTTGCTGCTGAGAACAAGGATTTTTGTTCCGCCACAGATCACCGGATGAATGAGAAGCGTTTTGTTGTTCATTGGACAATTGCCGACATGTTTACACCTATGAACTCTTATCTGTGCATCCGGGATTTATAAATGGATGCTACCTACACAATTCACGTGACACAACACTGAATGTTACATACACATGTATGCATACACATAGCACACACATATGTATACACCAAGCACTTACCTCATATATATATACACTAACTGTAGAGAACAGCGATGCCCAGACGTAATGCCCGTATATTGTCATAAAGCCCATATATGGCAATATGGTTATGTATGTGTGTGTATGTATGTATCATAGTTCCGCCCTTATGTATAGCCACACCCACTCCATATACCTATGCCCTCTCAAAGCCCCGCCCACTCCACATAGCCCTGCCACAGGACTGCAGGAGGGGTGGAGCTATGATACATACACACTCAGCTTTATATATTAGATGTATACAAAGAACACATACATACAGACACATGTATATGACTCACCGCGGCCGGCTGACTCCGGTTGATACAGGCGATGCTTCCTTCCTCCTTGTCACGGGTGGACCGCGCCTGCCGGTAGTGGGGCCCGGTGTAGTGCAGATCAAAAGTGAAGATGTCTTGGTGGAACAGATTAAAGGGGTTTTAATTTATTCGTGACGCCACCTATGAGTAGTTCGGTAAGGACTACCGACGCTGCGGAGCCCCCGGGGGATGGACAGCAGCAAGATGTTACGCTCCCCACAGGCTGAGCGGTGATCCCCGGAGGCTGGAGCTGCTCAAGATGTTGTGCGGCAGCTGCGGTTACCTGTTAGTGCGGACGGACAGTTCATAAGGAAGCACGGACACAGAAAGTCTCTGCAACGGGTCTTTACTGTAACCAGCAGGCAGTACATGGTATACAGTGGTTGAGTAGTAGACCGGGTGGACTCAGCAGTGATAGTGTCCCTTAGAGATCCGCAGGGTTCCTCCATTCTATCTACTTAGTTTGTTTTGCCAGCGTCGCCCAGGAATACCAGGTCGGGTACGGGGAGGCTGCTTCAATGCCCTATCCATGATGTACGTTCTGGATGCTTTGGGGAGCCTTGGATCCCTCAGTGGGTACACCGCTGGTTAGACGACTGGAAACTGGCTGGTGGTGGGGTGCTCCTGTAAAGCTGATCCTCCACTCTGCTGGTTCGCGTGGCAGAGGTGAACTGCTGCCAGCTTCGGTACCAGTGAACCGGCTGTGAGTTGTGGGCACGGGAGTCTTTTGGGAACCCGTGTAGATAATGCCCAATCCCGGTGGTTAAGGCCTCAGGTGCTGACACCCGACCGGTGACGGCCCAGGGGCCCGCACGGGGTGCGGAGCCCCCGCTCCTCTCCAAGTTCTAGTCTGCTCTCGTCAGGTTCTAGATTCTTTTCTCCCTCTAGATTATTGACTATGTTCTACCACACTACCATAACACTCCACCCCCCAGGACCTATGATTGGTTCTAGGTGTTGTATGTTGGGTTGGATCTCTATGTTAACCGGATCATTGCTGAGTCAGAGGATATTGCGGCTGCATTTGTGGCTGCAATACCCTCCTGTGACGCACTCGTTGCGGGGCGCCACATATACTTAGCAAGACCTCATACAATCTGATGTCCTCACTAATATATACCATGAGGAGCCCATGTATTCTGATGTCCTCACTAATATATACCATGAGGAGCCCATGTATACTGATGTCCTCACTAATATATTCCCAACAGGGGGGCATACATTCTGATGTTCTCACTAATATATACCACCAGGAACAATGTGTTTCTAGAGTGAACTGCTCTCTTCATCAGGTATAATGAAGGAAGCACAGAGTGAATTTCATTCTTGTAGATCAATAAGCAGATGAGGGTATTGGAATTAATGAATTACTTAAACCTATACATAGTGATCAAAGTATACACCACAGTCAAAAAACAAATTGGTTATTTTAATTGTTTGACTGTGGTGTATACTGGGATTACTCTGTATAGGTTTGAGTAATTATTTCCAATACATTCACCTGCTTATTGATCTACAAGAATGACATTCACTCTGTGTTTCCTCCATTATACCTGATGAAGAGAGCGGTCCATTCTAGAAACGCGTTGTTTTATAGTTTTAAATAATAGTTTTATTTGTGTCACTGTTCAATATTCTTTTCAATGCTGTACATTTCTGCGCTGTGCATTGTATTCATATAGCCTCCCACTGGCAGGTGCAAAGCAGTCACACCTGGGTCCTGTCCTGCCACCATCTATTAAGACCTGCCGGGACTTAGGTGAATTATTAGAGATAGGACTATCCTGATTGGATACACCTTGTCACGGTGGGATGGCTTTAATTTCTTTTGATCAAAATAGCGTCAACTAAATATCCTTTGCTTTTTACTTGTAGTTTTACTATTTAATTACTTTAAAAACTGTTTGTTTTTATCTTAGGTTAAGACAGGAAAATTGTTGTTCACAGACGCTCCTCTTACAATTTCACTGAGCTAGAGCTTTTTTGGATAAAATGAGCAAAAATTTCAGTCTCTTGATGTTCAAAGCTGGTAGAGACATACCCCCAAAAGTATTGACTCAAGGGGTTAAATACAAATGCACGTCAAAATTTTCAAATTTACATTTTTTATATATTTAGAATAGCATGCATCATTTCTGTTACACTTCACAAATGTGGAATAGTACATGTGATGCATATACATCACATAGGAGACATTAGACTGCCATATAAATATCACATTTGAGACTGCTGTATATATATTACATAGGATACACTTAGACTGCTGTATATACATTACATAGGAGCCACTGAGACTGCTGTATATTCATCATATAGTAGACACCAAGAATGCTGCATGTACATTAGTTTTCTAAATAATAGCAGTCCAATATGACTAATCAGATTATTCACTTTTTTGGTATAAATTATTATTATTAGAACATGAAAGCAATTTACCAGTTGTTGCAGTAGATTCTTAGAAAACCAACAGACTCAACATTCATGATCTGCATGTTGTTGAGTTTGTGTATTTGAATAATTAATTGAAATAGGGATGTATTCAAAATAATAGCAGTGTGGAGTTCAATGAGTGAGGTCAATCATTCTGTGAAGAAACAGGTGTGAATCAGGTGGTCCTTATTTAAGGGTGAAGCAAGTACATGTTTACATGAATTTCTCCTAAAAAAGCTGAGAAATATTGTGCATTCAAGACTTTCAGAAGAACAGCGTACTTTGATTAAAAAGTTGATTGGAGAGGGTAAAACTTATAAAGAAGTGCAGATAATGATAGACTGTTCTCTAAAATGGTCTCCAATACTTTCAAAAAGGAAAGTAAAACCATAGAGACGTGAAAGAAAATGGAAGAATAGTCAGATTGGCAAAGGCTCAGTCAATGATCAGCTCCAGGATGATCAAAGACAGGCTCGAGTTACCTGTGAGGACTGTGACAATTAGAAGACACCTGTATGAAGATAATCTATTACCAAGAGGTCCCTGCAAAGTCCCACTGTTAATAAAAACATGTACTGAAGCGGATACTATTGCCAAAGAACACATCAACTGTGCTAAAGAGAAATGGAGAAACATTTTGTGGACAGATGAAAGTAACATTGTTCTTTTTGGGTTCCAGGGGCCGCAGACAGTTCATCAGACGACCCCAAACTCTGAATTCTAGACACAATACATTCTAAAGACAGTGAAAAATAATTTGTGCAAGCATCATAATATGGGAATATTTCTCATACTTTGGTGTCGGGCCTATTTCCCGCATACCAGGGATCATGGACTAGTTTGCATATAGCAAAGTACTTGAGGAGATCATGTTGCCTTATGCTGAAGAGGAAATGCTCTTGAAATGGGTGTTTTAGCAAGGCAATAACCCTAAACACACCAGTAAACAAGCAAAATCTTGTTCCAGTCCAACAAAATTGAGGTTATAGAGTGGCCAACCCAATCCCCGAACCTTAATCCGATAGAACACTTGTGGGGTGACTTTAAAAATGCTCTTTCTGAAGCAAAGTCAACAAATGTAAATAAAAGGTAGGATGTAGTCAAAGCATCCTGGGCTGGAATAACAGATGACAGGTGCCAGACGTTGGTTGAATCAATGCAACAATGTGAAGCATTTCTAAAAAAACAAACAAACTGTGGTTATACAACTAAATAATTTGTTAGTGATTCACGGGAATGCTAAATCCTTAAAAAAGAGCACATATTTTGAGTTTGTAAAAAACACTGCTATTTTTCTTAACAGCCCAATGTTAATTTTTGGATATTTTCTGTAAAGTAGTTATATATTCTATACATTTATCTTCATGTTTTGATTTAGAAAATAGTTTGCAATGTTCCCAATGCGTGGAAATAAAAATTATTGCAAACATTTTGGGCTTAACTCATATTGTTAAACACAACTGTACAACACATATGATACCACCGAGACTGCAGTTTATATCATATAGAAGACATTGAGACTGCTGTATATACATAACATAGGAGACACGAAGACTGCTATATAAACATCACATTGGAGACACAGAGACTGCTGTATAACCATCACATAGGAGACAACAAGATTGCTGTATATACATCACATAGGAGACACTGAGACTGCTGTATATATCACATAGACATGAGACTGCAATATATACATTACATAGAAAACATGCGACTGGCATATACACATCAAGAAGACATGCAACTGGCATATACACATCTAGAAGCACCCATTGGACATATGTGACACTGAGGCTAAGACTATGGTACATAGACTTACCCAGACCCCAGATATGAAAAGCTTTGGAGCTACAGGGCTATGGTGGGAGCAGGACAGGAGGATTGGATGCACTAACTCCACCAACAAATAACATCCTGATCAAAGGCTAGTGTTGGACTTAACCCAGTCTTCTGTGTGCGGCATCATTTAGTACAGAGGTCTGCATGCTTGCACCATACTCCTAAATATTAAAGGTTCAGTGACCAAAAAAACTGGGAATTTGTCTTGGGCAACATTAACAACCATCGTTGGCTGCATGTGGCCTGCGAGCTACAAGTCGAACACCCCTAGCTTAAAGGATACTATAATCAATGACGAAGCTGTAATTTCCAGCCGGAAGCCCATCAGTGAACTTATCAACTCGTGAGAGACGTCTATAAAGTTTTCTGAAGAATGGGAATGCTGCCACCCTCATCCAATTGATAAAGTCATCATTCAAGTAACCATTGTTATTGGGGTCAAGATCAAGGCCATAAGCTGGTTTCTGCCAATATGGTGGCCTGGCACTTCCTGCAAAAACAAAACAAAATTGGTTGTTGCCAATAGTGAAACCCACTGACATGACTGGCTGTACAAGGTCTGCAAAAATATTAAGGTAAATCACATAAGCAGTAGCATGACTAGAGTTCGATGAGCCCCAGTGCGAAATTTGGTCTTAGGAACCCCACTTCCCTTGCTTGTTAGTCAGATGTAGGGGTCCTTGCAGCATTCTAAATCCTATAAAGACTTACAAATTGCCCCCCCTTCCCCTTTATTATGCAGTAATGTCATCCATCCTGGTATATATGTCCTCATCCTGGTATATATGTTCTCTATCCTGGTACATATGTCTCCCATCCTGGTATATATGTCCCACATCCTGGTATATATGTTATTATCCTGGTATAAATGTCTACCTTCCTTGTATATATGTCACCTACCCTGGTATATATGTCCCCATTCTGGTGTATATGTTCCTGGCCTGTCATACATGTCCCCATCCTGGAATATGTCCCAATCCTGGTATATATGGTACTAACCCTGATATATATGTCCCCATCCTGGTATATATGTCCTCTTCCTGATATATACAATCCCCTTCGTTGAATATATGTGTCCCATCCTGGTGTATATGGCCCTTATTCTGGTATATATGTCCTCATCCCCATACTGGAATATATGTCCTCATCCTGGTAAATATGTCCCCCATCATGGTATATATGTCACCCATTCTGGTATATATAATCCCCGTCTTGGTATATATGTCCCCCATCATGGTACATGTAGTCCTCATCCTGATATAATCCCCATCTTGGTATATATGTCCCTCATCTTGGTATAATGGACCTCATCCAGGAATGTATAATCCCCGTCCTGGAATTTAGAATCCCTATCCTGGTATATATGTCCCCCATCCTGGAATATATAGTCCTCATCCCAGGATACATGTCCTCATCCTGTTATATATGGCCCTCATCCTGGTATATATGATCCCCATCCCAGTATATATGTCTTCATCCTGGTATATATGGTGCCTATTCTGGTATATATGTCCTCATCCTAGTATATATGTTCCCCATCCCAGTATATATGTCCTCATTCTGATATATATGGTCCTCATCCTGGTACATATGTCCTCTTCCTGGTATAGAGGTCCCCCATACTAAAACATATGTCTTCATCCCAATAAATATGTCCCCCATCCTGGTATATATGTGCCTCATCCTGGTATATATAATCCCTCATCCTGGTATATATGTTCTCTATCCTGGTACATATGTCTCCCATCCTGGTATATATGTCTCCCATCCTGGTATATATGTGGCGCCCCGCAACGAGTGCGTCACAGGAGGGTATTACAGCCAAAACTGCAGCAGCAATATTCTCTGACTCAGCAGTCACACGGTTAACTCAGAGATCCATACCCTACATGCATCACCTAGCATAGAGGGCCAATCAGGTCCTGGTGGGCGGAGTGTAGTGGTAGTGTGTAGTGGAGAACTGATTACACAGTCAGTAGTAGAAGTAAGGAGAGAGTTGGAGTAACAACAACGTAGGAGAAGGAGCTAAACCAACAAGCTCTGCAACCTAAGAGAGGGGGCCTGCACAGTTCCATGCGGCCCCCTGGACGTTTCCCTGGCCATTACCCTGGTTGAGCGCCATTATTCCCGGTGCCTTAACAACCGATCAACGGGCATCTTCATGCGGGTCCAAAATCATCCCGTGTCCATCTACAGCCGGTTTGCTGGTACTGAAGCTAGGAGTAGTTCAGCACTTCTATGCAAACCAGAGGAGTGGCGGGACCGCTTTACAGGAGCACCCCACCACCGCCACACAGTCGTCTAGCCAGTGGTGTACCCACCAAAAGGACTCAAGGCTCCCCAAAGCATCTGGAACGTATACCCCGGATAGGGCATTCAAGCAGCCTCCTTGTACCCGATCTGGCACTCCTGGGCGACAACAGCAACACAAGTAATTAGAATGGAGGAACACCGCGGATCTCTGACAGACACTGGTCATTGCTGAGTCCACCCGGTCCACTACCCGTCACTGTATGCCATGTACTGCCTGCTGGTTACAGTAAATTACCCGTAGCAGAGACTTACAGTGTCCGTACTTTCTTATGAACTGTTTATCCGCATACTAAGGTAGCCGCAGCTGCCTCAGAACATCTTGTGCAGCTCCTGCCTCCGGGGATCATCGCTCAGCTTGTGGGGAGCGTTCCATCTTGCTGCATTCCATCCCCCGGAGGCCCCGCAGCGCCGGTACAGTTACCGGAACTCTCATAGATGGCGTCACGAAACAAATTAACCCCTAATCTGTTCCACTAACGACGTCTCTTTTGATCTGTACCCACCGGGCCCCACTACCGGCAGGCACGGTCCATCCGTGACAAGAAGGAGGAAGAAAACGCCTGTCCGTCCGGAGTCCCGGCCACGGTGAGTCATATATGTCCCCCATCCTAGTATATATGTCCCCCATCCTGGTATATATGTCTCCCATCCTGGTATATATGTCCCCCATCCTGGTATATATGTTATTATCCTGGTATAAATGTCTAACATCTTTGTATATATGTCACCTACCCTGGTATATATGTCCCCATCCTGGTGTATATGTTCCTGGCCTGTCATACATGTCCCCATCCTGGAATATGTCCCCAATCCTGATATATATGATACTAACCCTGATATATATGTCCCCATCCTGGTATATATGTCCTCTTCCTGATATATACAATCCCCTTCGTTGAATATGTGTCCTATCCTGATGTATATGGCTCTTATTCTGGTATATATGTCCTCATCCCATACTGGAATATATGACCTCATCCTGCTAAATATGTCACCCATCATGGTATATATGTCACCCATTCTGGTATAAGTAATCCCCATCTTGGCATATATGTCCACCATCCTGGAATTTAGAATCCCTATCCTAATATATATATCCCCCATCCTGGTATATATAGTCCTCATCCTGGTATATATTGACCCCCACCCAGGTATATATTATCCCCATCCCAGGATATATGTCCTCATCCTGTTATATATGGCCCTCATCCTGGTATATATGATCCCCATTCCAGTATATATGTCTTCACCCTGTTATATATGGTGCCTATTCCGGTATATATGTCCTCATCCTGGTATTTATGTCCTCATCCTAGTATATATGTTCCCCATCCCAATATATTTGTCCTCTTCCTGATATATATGGTCCTTATCCTGGTATATATGTCCTTCATCCTAGTATATATGGTCATTCTGCTCATATCTATCCCCCATCGTGGTATATATGGGCCTATCCTGGTATATATGTCCCCATCCTGTTATATATGAGCCCATCCTGTTATATAAGAGCTTATCATGTCCCTATCCTGATGTATATGGTCCTCACCCTGGCATATATGGTCCATATGGTCGCCACCCATGTATATGAGGTTCCCATCCTAGTATACATGGCCCTGTTCTGTCTATAATAATTAAATATATAATTAAAAACAAAAACATTCTATTCACCTTTTCTCTGCTCCAACATCACGAGTTGTCCTCTGTTGCCAGCGCGCAGTAGCTGTCAGCTGAAATTGCTACATGATTCAGATATCCAGTGGCATTGAGGTTTCCATTGATGAAGAATGGCCCTACTATCTTTGTACCCCATATAGCACACCATACCATCAATTTTTGTGTTCCATCAGTCTTGGAGGGATCTATCCTCTGTGGGTTAGGGTCAGACCAATAGCGCTGGTTTTGTTTGTTAACTTCACCATTCACAAAAAACTTTGCCTCATCCCTCATCTGAGGGCAATTGTCTATGCTGTGAAGATACGAGATGTGCAGCATCTGAAACAACGGATACTGGAAGCCTGTGCTAGCATTTCTTCTGTGGTGTGGCTATCAGTGTGTCAAGAGTGGGAGAAGAGGGTTGTATTGACAATCCAACACAATGGGCAGCACTTTGATCACATTTTATAAGTGGTCATAAACTTGGTGTAAAATGGTGTCCTTGGTTTCAACGTAATTTTATTAATTCATGAGTTATTTACAAAATAACTTATGAAAAATAAATTAC
Source organism: Allobates femoralis (assembly GCA_033576535.1). NCBI lineage: Eukaryota > Metazoa > Chordata > Amphibia > Anura > Aromobatidae > Allobates > Allobates femoralis. The sequence goes on from JARQOC010000002.1 coordinate 81,315,525, forward strand.
GTTAAAACAAGGACACCATTGTTTTTCTTATGAAACTCTCAATAAGTTTGATGTGTCACATGACCCTCTTCCCATTGAAAACAATGAAATTGGATCCAAAATGACCGAATTCAAAATGGCCACCATGGTCACCACCCATCTGGAAGTTTTCCCCCTCCCATATACTAATGTGCCACAAACAGGAAGTTGATTTCACCAACCATTCCCATTTTATTTAGGTGCATCCATATAAAAGGCCCAAATTACAGACCTATTTCTTTGATAAATATTGATATCAAACTATTTTCTAAATTACTTGCCAATCGGCTGGCTCTCTTCTCCCTAATATTATCCATAATGACAAGTAGGTTTTGTTCAAAGGAGAGAGGCTAGGGATAACACTAATAAGCTGATGTTGCTTATGCATTGTCGAGGTCAGATCTATTCCCATGTGTTTACTTTCGGTGGATGCTGAGAAGCTTTCGACCAGGTCAGTTGGAGATTCATGAGAGCCTCTCTTGAACGGATAGGTCGGGGGGCCAAATTTTAACTAAGGTGTTATCTCTTACAGTTAAAATAAAATCCAATTTGCGCTACTGTGTTTGCAATAATTACCCTCGGTATATTTTTGTATTGCTACCTCGACCAGTTGTGCCGTCTGCACAACTGGATTAACTTGCACACTTGCGAGTCTTTGAAATAATGAATTTCACTTTCTGGCATGATGTGAATAATGGCGTCTTCGGCGTTTTCCTCGGTTGCCAGGATCACGTGACAGCTCAGGAGGATTATTAAATGACGTAGGCCAGGTCCTGTAGCCTAGAGAAGCTCCACATCCCACTCCCCGCAGGGAGGATTGTAAGGTAATGAAGAAAGGATAGAGTATGTGGTAAGCACTAGGAATAATTACAGCTCCACGGCCAGTAGTAAATTACCTTTAGGCTTTAATAAAAATGTGTACAACACGGGTCCGTTAACACGATGCATTTCAACGCAGTATGCGTCTTCTCAAGTGACTTGAGTCACTTGAGAAAGACGCATACTGCGTTGAAATGCATCGTGGTTAACGGACCCGCGTGTTGTACACATTTTTATTAAAGCCTAAAGGTAAATTACTACTGGCCGTGGAGCTGTAATTATTCCTAGCGTTACCACATACTCTATCCTTTCTTCATTACTTACATATCTCTATACAGTTGTCCTACAGCAAGGGTTCGGGCGATGGAGGTTTATCCCCTTTTTTTTCAATAGGAAATGGTACTCGACCGGGGTGCCCCTTATCCCTGCTAATTTATATAATCATAATGGAACACCTTGCAATAGCAATTCGGCAAAATCCGGATATAAGAGTATTGGAGTGGGACAAAAAAACAATATAAGGCGGCATTATTTGCAAACGATTTACTTCTATTTGTTACTCAACCTTGCATTACCTTCCCCTCATTGCTTAAAGTATTTGAAGAGTTTGGAAAATACAGTAACTTCAAAGTTAACGTCACGAAAACGGAAGCTCTTAACATTTCCCTCCCGGGGAGAGAGAGGGCACATCTCATTGAACATTTCCAATTCAAATGGCAAGATGTTGCCCTAAAATACTTAGGGGTTTAAGTGCCTAGTGACCCTACTAAATGGTTTGGCCTAAATTATCTCCCCTTGCTTTAGAGAACGGTTAAAGACCTTCAGACTTACATAAGAGATGGATATCCTGGTTCGGGCGCATAAATGCAGTAAAGATGGACGTATTACACAGATTTTTTTTCAGACATTCCTCCATATTTTTTTGCAAAAATTCAATCGACTATTTCTAGATTCATTTGGGGAGGCGGAGACCAAGGATTGGTATTAACACCCTATATCGTCACAAACTACAGGGTGGTACGGGCCTGCCGAATTTCAGAAACTACTACAAAGCTGCTATCTTGATGAGGCTATTCGATGGAGTACCATTGTGACATTTAGCAGTGGAGCAAGCAGATGTACGCTCTGGTGTATGCCTTGGATTTCTCCTTCTAATAGGTATAAATTGGGCCCAGAGATGGACCTACTGTCCGTCATTTTGACATTGTGGGATAGAGAGGTTAGAAGTGGAGTCTTATCTGATAAACGGGGCCCCCTCACCCCGCTATTTCACAATATTTCCTTCCCTCCGGCATTGGGCAGATGTGATGAGCCGCGTATGCTCCACGCTGTGAAGAATGGGGTTCTGGCTCCTCTCCACTCACTAGCCAATGTGGATCCGGGGGTGTCCTGGATGGACTACGCTCAATTGCAATCATATTTGTTACGGGACCGTTATAAAAATAATTTTTTGCCAACCCCGACGCAGTTTGAGGAATTGTTCCTTTGGAATCCCCACCCACGCATTTAGTTTCGAGCATATATACTATCTTAAATAGCGGCAGAGTCGAAGATGGTCCCAAATTTTTTAGGAGATGGAGGGAGGAGATGGGTTTTGACATATTCAGGGCGGATTGGGGGAAGGCGTGTCTCTTTACTCAAACTCTCAATGGCATCCTTGGCTCAAGAGAGGAATTCCAAGATCCTGTCCAGGTAGTATCAGTGCCCAGTTAACATACACACGGTTTTCCCTTCCGTCCTGGATAACTGTTGGAGATGTGGGGTAAGTGATGGTTCTATGATGCACATCTGGTGGGAGTGCGAAAAAGTTCAACCATTTTGGCAATCGGTTTTTTGACTTGTGACCACAATTATGTGATTTGCATACTTCCAGCAACATGCTGATTAGATTGTATCCAGCCTCGATCACTTGCATTGAGCAAGGTCATGCCAATCAAATTGGCGCATAGCTGCATCTATGTAAATCACCTATTTGCGGTCACGCACCTCGCTCCCAGAAACTGTGAAGCCTCACGGCGCAGAGTGCGCACCATGTGAAGATTCACAAGTTTTCTGTCACATAGAGAGATGGCAGATTTGTATTATACGGCCATACACCCCTATAAAGAGGAAGCTTCCGTACTGTGTTCACCATCTAAATGCTGCTGCCACTATTGACAGCAGCATCTTGGAGGTTAAACGGCCATGGTCAGTGCCAACAACGATTGTAAGGCTAGGGTCTAACTAGCGTCAGCCCTCAGCCTGCCAAATCCGGCTAAAACTTAGGTTTTAGCAGGCTGAGCGCATAGCGTTAACGTCATTGTAACATTATGCATCGGCTGCCTATGTATTACTATGGATACCTGATGCTTCCCGCACCTGCTGACTCCACATACAAGTCCCAGATATGCACTACTGCAGAGTGCACAGGAAAACGCTGCAAATTGCGTTACATGATGTTAACACTATGTGCTCAGCCTGCCAAAACCTATGTTTTGGACGGATTTGGCAGACTAAGGGCTGACGCTAGTTAGACCCTAGCCTAAGAGCTTCAGCAGGGTGTAAGTTATAGTGTACAGATGACAGCTGCTGCATTTTCACTCATCAGGGAACGCTATTCTCTTAGGCCGGCTTCACACCGCGGTGTGATCATGTCCAGGCCTGTCTGATGTGAATCTGACAGCCCCGGACCCGATTTACAAACAGAACCAGAGGGCAAATATGCCCTCCGGTCCGGTTTGCAGCTGAAGTCCTCAATTGCAGCCACAGCTGCTGAAATTTCAAGTTCAACGGCTAGTGGGAGCTAGCCGCGGTCCTGAAATTATGCAGGGGACAGCCTGTGGTGCTGAAGTTTAGCAGCACTCGCTGCTAAACTCCAGCACCCGGCATCCGGGTCTCAGATACTCCCGGATCTGGAGCAATCCGGCGCCATAGACTCCCATGTTAGGAAGTGCATGATCGCCCCAGATCCGGGAGTATCTGGGAGGATCCGATTTGGGCAGATTTTTTGCCCTGAACACAAAAACGTTGCAAGCAACGTTTTTGTGTCCGAGAGGAAAATGCAAATTCACCCAGATCCCCCTGAACAGATGTAAACCTGATGGCTGATAGCTGCCATCCGGCCCCATAGGGCTGTATTAGGGCAAAATCGGGTCCGGGGCTCTCAGATTCCCATCGGACACCCCTGGACCTGATCACAACGCGGTGTGAAGCCGGCCTTATATTTCAGGTCATTAAAATATGTATTGGAATTGGACTTTAGCTAAGATACTTTGAAATCATATGAAAAACATACATCATGTTCCAAATATTATGTGGGGAACATACTTTACCTGCAAAGGCCTGTACGAGATCGTCCTTTGGTTTTGGGTTACTGAACTTCACATTCTTATCAGACCACCAAGTGTTTCCAGTTTTCAACAGTGGAACGATAATTATAGGAGTGGAGTCCGTGTAATAGATTAATTGTATTGTATCTAACGCAAAAGGCAAAAAAATTATATTATTTAGAATCCGGGTAAGAATACGTTCACACAATGCTTTTTTGCTGTGTTTTTTCTGCAAACAAAACCTGATCTCTTAGAAGTATATAAGCTGCAGCCAAAACAAAACACAGTTTTTGCTGCCTTTTTCAGGATCCCAATATTGAGCTTTGCTTCCACATTGGAAACATTAAAAGCAAGGTGTTAAAGGGATCCAATCACTAGGATTTAACCACCTGTAAATCAGTGCAGCAGGTGATTGACGTGTGCAGCATGACATCACTTAATGGGTTTTTTCTTATTCCTCCCCTATGGGCTTGTCTTCCTGCTGTGAACCAACCCCCACTCTAGGTAGTCTGAAGGGGGTTCAGCTTACAGCAGAAAGAGAAACCCACAGGGGAGGAATAACAAAAAAAAAAACAAATAATGAGGACATGCTGCACACATCAATCACCTGCTGCACTGATTAACAGGTGGTTAAACTCTGGTGGCTGGTTCCATTTAAGCCACCAATGCAAAACATTTTTTTAAGAAGGGCAATGTGATCAAATTGTTTAGGGGAAAAAGAATTTTATGTCTGAAAAAATAGTGACTATTATGAACAAAAAAGCTGACTCATGTATGAAGGGCAGATGTGCACTAAGGTTATATGAGTTCATGAAAATACACAATTGCAAATGTAGTATAGGATATTGTTCTACTTAACACATTGGTAGGGCATTGACTTGGCAGGGAATTGTTTAGGCCCCTTTCACATCTAATGCTTTGCTGTGTTTTGCTTCATTTGCGTTTCCATGCGTTTTTACCGCAAAAACGCATCAAAACGCATGCATTTTTATCCCCATTGATTTTAGTGGTAACGCATGAACAACGCATACAAAACCACATGTGCGTTTGCAAAAACGCAAAACGCATCCGTTTTTGCAAACGCAGCCCAAAACGTTGTTTGCAATTTTTTGGGCTGCGTTTGCATGCATTTTGCGTCTTTGCAAACGCACAAGTGGTTTTGAATGCGTTTTTCATGCGTTACCACTAAAATCAATGGGGACAAAAATGCATGCGTTTGATGCGTTTTTGCGGTAAAAACGCATGGAAACGCAAATGAAGCAAAACACAGCAAAGCATTAGATGTGAAAGGGGCCTTAGTTAAATACATTGGTAGGGCATGGATTAGGTCAGACATTTTTTACTTTAATATATATTGCTAATTTAATTAAACTGTATTAACAGACACTTCCATGCTCATTTGAGGACTTGGAAAAAATGACAAAGATAAATTGGTTCCACATCCTGCTATACCTGCATTTTTATTTTTTTTACGTCACCAACACTGCAAAATTAATAGCAGCATTTTTGCAGCTCTTTTGCACTTTCTGTTTGCTTTCTATGGGTAAAAAAATGCTGCAAAGAATTGACGTTCTGCAGTTTTCTAGACCGCAGCAGTTTTCCAATTTGGTAAAAAAAAAAATCCCAAGCATGTGCGTGAGATTTCCGAAATCTCACATCTTTTGCCAGTATTGTGAAAAGCAGTTTTAGTTTGCATTAAAAAATGCACCAAAAATGCAACGTACGGACATAAACTAAAGGTTTCCTATACATCTGTGTGTTTGTATCTCATATCCATGAAAATATTTATCTAAAAAGTGAACAGGCTATGTTCACACACTGCGTTTATACTGCGGTTTTGTGCTGCATTTTTACCTTGGTTTTATACTACTCTAAACCTTTGTTTTTGATTCCCAGCAAAACCTATATGATTCAGGGAAGAGCTGTGCACACACATTGGTTTGATGTCTTTGCAGAAACTGAGATCTGCGCAGGTTTTTGTGTGTTCTGAAAACAAAGAGCGTCAATTCTGCGTTTTTTGCAGTGTTCTATAGACAAAAATGTCACATAAAACATAGTAAAATCAAGCAAAAACACAGCAAACTTGCAGTAAAAAAGCAGGTTTTCTCCTCCCAAGAAATCTCTATTTACCAGCGCTGGGAGTTAACTCCTGTGGCTTGTGAATGAGTCGGCGATGCTTAGCGTTGCTATAGTAACCACAGTGCATCGGGCCGATCACGTGACTAGGCCCATAATGCACCAGGCCGATCATGTGATTAGGCCCATAATGCATTGGGATGGATATGACGTTCTGGCCATTACAGCGGCAGAGAGGGTGGGAGATTCCAAAAGGAGGCAGGAAAGCATCAGAAAGGATGACGCCCAACTGGGCGTACTAGGACATAGTGAGGAGGGGATCATGAGCCCACCTTTTCAATCTCCTAGATGGAGACCATATGTAAGTTCAAATTCGTTTTTCAAAATAGTTATATGGCTTTAGGTCAGAGAGGGATGGTTAGCAAACAGCTAGGAAGGTGCAGGGACAGCTAGTGATAGGAGAGAGGGGTAGATCGAGGTGACAGGTTCCCTTTAATGTGCACACTGACAACTACATTAAGACCCCTTTCACATCTGTGGTAAAGTGTAATTCCCGGCAGATGTTGCCACCCCCTTCAGATCTGACGGGTAATGGCCGACTTGCGGCACCGATCCGGCAAGCCCCTTCATTCTCTATGGGGCTTACGGTAGGGTGCGACAAGTGCGGTATTGCTGAATCCGGCACTTGCGGCCGTGCAAAAAAAAAAAGCTGCTAGCAGCTGGATATCTATTGTACTCTATTATAGTAGGTCATTACTAAAAGTAATTTGTGACCACCAGTATATATTATTATGAGAACTTTGTCACTTTACTTTTTACACCTGGTGGTATTGGGGTCCCCACCTCAATGCTTTATTTTAACAAAATTGTTATTTGAACTGAACTAATAAAATATTTATTTTGATATCAATTTGGGGGATTTTTTCCACCTTTTCTTATCCCTTGAGGATAAAAGATTAATTGTACAATATATTCACACACTGTTAGGGCCGCTTTACACACACCAACTTCTGTGACCAACTTCTGAACAACTTGCTGGTTGCAGTGAAATCATGGACACATTGTTCTATTTGTACACAGCCACAAAATGGAACAATGTGTCCATGATTTCACTGCAACCAGAGATCTGTTCAGTAGTTGGTCACAGAAGTTGGTGTGTGTAAAGCGGCCCTTAGATCTATTCCATTTGTTAGAATATTGGAGTATGTTATTGTATAGACCCCACTCTTTGCAGTCCTGTGTATACGTTTACTTACCATTAAACATGCTGTTAGCAATGGCACCACACGGAGCCATTGGGGTGCCATTGCTATATGTAGAAAATGGAGCACAGAAGCCACCGCCCTGTATGTTCTGTAGACAGATAGTAACCAAATACATTAAATCATACTAATTCAGTTGATGCAATACTCATATTTCTTCACAAAGGCAAGGGTGATGTTAATTGTTACATGTATTAGTAAGAGCAAAGTGTAAAAAAATTCAATTTGGTTCAATTCATCTGATTTTGCTAAAAAAAAAAAAAAATTGCACCAAATTAATTCACCATAAATCAAAAGAAAACATTTTATTATGCTCTGTGGTCTCTCCATACCCTAAAACATGATAAATGGGAAATATTTAAAAATAATCTGCCCTGCCACTGCAGCTTCCCACCCTGTCCTCTTGCTTTTGCTTCGGCCTTTCCCCTGGTCTCCAGACTTCTGTTTGGGTGTTCCACAGCTAGACTTTACATATTTCTCGCCCCATACATCTGGGTGAGGCATAATCAGCGCAGGAAAAAACGGAGAATGGATGAAGGTACAGAGGCCAGAAGACAAAGTAAGAACAGTAGACAGGGCGGGGAGCTCCAGTAGGACAGATGGACAGATTAGGGGCAGGCCAAGGACAGGTTTTTAATTTATAACCCCTTCTGAGTCTGAACATAGTTTATGGACTACAGAAGTTTTGCAGGTAAAATTCCAACACCTCTTGCACGTATCCTGGATTTCAATTGCATATTCACATTTTGTGGTGTCCTGGATTACTTAGCTGTGATATTCATTTATAGCATTTTACTGTTAATTTCACATATCCTTTACATGCAGTAAGAAGTGAGTAATGTTGCAAACTAAGCCCGGAAGAGGGGAGCGGTGTGTGGGAGGATCACTTTATTGCTCTGCTATAATGTTACTACCTTATTGTGTGTAAATATTCAGAATTATACTGAGTTTAACACATCCGGTATCAAGTTGAGCAGGGAGTTACCTGCCTGTGCCCGTAATTGCCCCCGTACAAAATGACACTGATATGTTTTCACTACTAAGAAGTTTCCCTTTGTGCCTAATAGGTGTGATTATGGTGAAATGTGTGATTCTATGGAAATGTTTATGGCATTGTTCCCTTAGAGTCCAGGCACTGCTGGAGCTGCTGGGGGAGTGCGAATGGCATTTGTTCAGTTAGCCGATAACACCAAGAATTACATTACAGGATGTCACCTTGAAAAAGGGGCAGGTGTCAGTCAGAAGGGGCATTAGTGGTGCCATGGATCTGACTTTATGTTCTGATGCTTGAAGCTATGTATGGAGGTGCTTTTGATATGAGTACACGAAGTGTTTGTCGCCTTTGGTGAGAATTGGTACAGTGAGCGCATGAAGTGCGGAGATGAAGCTGGACTCTTTCACTCAAGACACAAGGTCTAATACAGTGGTGTGAAATAGTGTTTGCCTTCTTCCTGATTTCTTATTCTTTGGCAGTTTGTCACACTCAAATGTTTCAGATCACCAAAGAAATGTAAATATTATGCAGTTTATTAATGAATGTCTCTACTATTAACGAAGAACGAGATCCAAAGAAATTCAGCAACACATGAGAAACAAAGTAATTGAGATCAATCAGTCTGCAAAAGGTTATGAAGCTATTGCTAAATCTTTGGGACTTCAGCGAACCACAGTGAGATCCATTATCCATAAATGATGAAAATATAGAACAGTGGTGAATCTTCCTAGGAGTGGCCGGCCAACCAAAATTACCCCAGGAGCGCAACCATGACTTATCCAAGAGGTCACAAAAGACCCCACAACATATCCAAAAATCTGCAGGCCTCACTTGCCTCAGTTAAGGTCAGTGTTTATGACTCCACCATAAGAAAGAGAATGGGCAGAAATGGCCGCTTGGCAGAGATACAAGATGAAACCCCCTGCTAAGCGCAAACAACATATAGGCTCCTATCAGTTTTGACAGAAAACACCTTGATGATCCCCAAGACTTTTGGGAGAATTTTCTGTGGACCGACAAGACAAAAGTTGAGCTTTTTGGAAGGTGTATGTTCTATTACATCTGGCATAGAACTAACACAGCATTTCAGAAAAGGAACATCATACCAACAGTAAAATATGGTGGTGGTGGTGGTGTGATAGTCTGGGGCTGTTTTTCTGGTTTTGAACCTGGAAGACTAAGGCTAGGGTCACACTTGAGGCTCATGGAGCCGCTAAAATCTCTGAGATTCTGCCGCAGCGCATATCGTTAATGCTATGCGCTGCCAGTGGAACGCAGCCCCATAGCAACCCGGTATTAACCTTAGCAGCGGACACATAGGATGTGCGCTTTATCACAGCGCACAAGAAACACTGTCTGCAGCATTTTCCTGTGCGCTTTGCTAATGCACACGTCCTGCAGCTTTATATGTGACCGCTGCTAAGGTAAACACCGGGTTGCTAAAGGCCTGCGTTCCACTGGCAGCGCATAGCATTAACGCTATGCGCTGCGGCAGAATTTCAGTGATTTTAGCAGCTCTGTCAGCATCAAGTGTGACCCTAGACTTACTGTGGAGAATGGGGCCTTGAATTCTGCTGTCTACCAAAAAATCCTGAAGGAGAAGATCCGGTCATCTGTTCATGACCTCAAGCTGAAGTCCACTTGGGTTATACAGCAGGAAAATGATCAAAAGCACCCCAGCAAGTCACCTCTGAATGGCTTAAAGGAAACCTGTCAGGTCCCCTGAGACCTCTATACTATCAGCAGGCACATGTGTGGGCCAAAATCCCCTGCCTAACCATCCCTGTCTAATGCTATTCTCACAATCCAATGTCAGAAAAGATGATTTCGAATGCTCGATTTCCTTATGCTAATTATAGCTTTGACTAGTCGAGGGGGTGTTTTTTCCCCAAACTAGTCTCTTCTCTTTCCTTATTATGCCCTGTGGGCATGATAACATAATTTCCAAGAGCTGAGATCTTGTGTGGAAAAGTTAAAGTCATCAAGGGGCTAAAGATCGATATTGACTTTTAAAATTACTACTTCCAATAGGTGGCACCAGAAGAGACAATTTGTATATTTAGGTTTACAGAGGAGCATTGTATGTCCTATAAGGGCCACATCACACACACAGATATCTGTGCAGATATTGGTCACATATCTCAGGCTGCAGTGAAATCATGGATAGATTGTTCCATTTTGTGGCTGTATACAAATGTAACAATGTGTCCATGATTTCACTGCAGCCTGAGATATGTGACCAATATCTGCACAGATATCTGTGTGTGTGACGTGGCCTTACCTATCCTTACAGCATGTCAGGCATGTTACTCTTCACAAGGAGAGTCATTATCTGTTATGCCCCTTTACATAATTTAATTTGGCATGAAGTAATTATAATATTTCTGTAAGTTCTTTAATACAAAAAGAACCATTTTATTAATTTATAGGCTATTATTAGTAGTCTATTTTTCAGATTTTTATAGGCATTTAATCAGTGATGTGAACTCTGCATAATGTTGACATCTATACATGTACCCACTGATTAAAGCCTGCCCTATGACCAATCTGCCTAGCCTGTGACCTACTGTTCTATCATCTACTGTAATAATGATGTAAAGGCTGCAAAAGGTGGCATGCGAAAAAGCAGGAAAAAGGGTATGTTTAGAAATGTGCATAAAACATATTTATGTTATATGACAAAAATTAAATGGATAAAATCTAAACCAACAATATAGGGACACGTTCACATGATAGGTAAAGTAATACCAACCTCTTTAGTTGTTACATTTCTTCCAAGCAGCTGGGTATCAAACCTGGATATCACATATCTCCGATGGTTCTGAAAAAAGTTGCTGAGCCCATAATACATAAAGACGTCCCCTGTTATATGGAAAAATACGTGACAATAATAATATTAATTTCATTTATATAGCGTCAACAGTAATACGACCGTAAGTATTCAGATACATTGTTTTCAGCTTTTGGTTTTCATCAGTTGTGTTTGCATGTGTCCACTTGGGTCTTGTACTTTACTTTCTGAGTTATACATGCACAAAGATACTGCTTTAGGTACGCTTTGTTTGCATGGATACCAAATGTAACTTATTATAATATACATGCAATAAAAATTGATATAATATGTATTATTAACAGAGGGGTTTGGGTTCTATCGGTAATACGCCTATCTCCAAAACAGAGGCCTAGAATTTCTGGAAATGATAGTGATAACAACATGGCTTATACTTAAGTCAGGTGACATTTTGGAAAAGTTCAAGAAATTATGTCTAGGACAATTTTTTGAACATTTTTTCTAGATTTTTCTTAGCATTTTTCCTGATTCACATTTTGGTATCAAAATGGGCAAGGAGTCTCAGTTTAGCGATTCACATTGGCAATCTATTTAAGATATTGGTGGCTCAGTGGTTACGTACTACAGCCTTGCAGTGCTGGGGTCCTGGGTTCAAATCCCACCAAGGACAATATCTGCAAGCAGTCTGTATGTTCTTCCTGTGTTTCATGAGTTTCCTCCTACACTCCAAAGTCATACTGTTTGGGGATTTAGACTGTGAGCCCCAATATTGTTGATGTGTGTTAAGCGCTGTGGAATTATTAGTGCTATATTAATATTATTATATTATATTAATTGTTCTCTAGAATTGCCCACTCAATTCTGAGATACCCTATCACTTTTGTTAGTGGATGGACCCTGACAGCCGCGGACCGGATCAGCACATAGGACTGGAGGGCTATTATGCCCTCCGGTCCGGTGTGCAGCACACGCAGCTGCAGCCACTGACAGGTCAGGACCACGGCGCCCGCGGTCCTGACTTTTCAGCAGTGTGAACTGCGTGCACTGCACACAGGACCGGAGGGCATAATAGCCCCCCAGTCCTATGTGCTGATCCGGTCCGCGGCTGTCAGGGTCCTCCCAGACAGCCCTGGACCGGATCGTGCCGCAGTGTGAAGCCGGCCTTACAGGATTCATTTTTTTTGCCCATTCTCTTTAATGATTTCAGGAAAAAACATGAAGCAACAAGATTCTACCTGACAAAATTAAAGTGAATGGGCAAAATACTGTAAGAATCGGGTTTTTTCCTGATCTTCCAAATCAGGAAAAAACGCAAGTGTGAAAGGCCCCTTACTCGCTTAATTTGGATTGTCTGCCCGGTTACGGGCTTTCTCTGGCGTGCACAAACCCTATCCTCTATCGGGAACAGTGGATCTCACAGTCATGGTTTACCAGGAGCACTTGGCAGAGTCCGAGCTGGAGTTGGTGCCTTAAGTAAGTGCTACTTTCTTCTTTTTCCACTGTTTCAAAATTATTAACATTTATAAGGTGCTTTTTTTATTCTCTCGTTCAATTTTCTTGTAGTGGACCCGATATATTTTTATATTACAAGCGCTGCAAGAAATGCAATACACAGTAACGCAAAGTACAATTAATAAATTGTGTTATTGTAAAATTAGTCAGGTCAGTCTTTCCAAACATTTTTGTAGTTCTAGCATATTTACTTGTTATGCACTTGTTTACACCACACTTGAAGAAATTGGAGGTGCTAAGCCAGGTTCCTTTGGCGCTTTTGTTTCTTATTTCTCAAGCCGACTTCACACCACGTTTTTTTGGATCCAGGCTGTCTGGTGTGAACTGGACAGCCCCGTATCTGATTTTGCCCCCCATTTATCCTTATGGCACCGGATTCTGCCTGTTTGGCGTCCGGTTTGCTGGTTTTCTGGGAGGATCCGGTTTTGTCTGATTTTTGCATCAAACACAAAACCGGAGTCTGCATCATTTTTGGTGTCTGATGCAAAAATGGGACACAACCGGATCCTCCCAGATCCTCCTAGATCCTTCTAGATCCGGCGCCCATAGTATGGGAGTGTATGGGCGCCGGATCGCGCCGGATCTGGCAGAAAAACGATCCGGTTCCCAAATGTCGGGTGCTGAACGAGCGACGACTCTGAAATTCAAGTTCAGCATCTGGACAGCGCAGCTGAAAGAGCCACGGCTGAAGTTTTAGCACCATGGCTAGCTCCACTCCAGCCGCCATGCTGAAACTTTAGCACAGGACAGCGGCAGCCGCTGATTCTGGCACAAAACAGGATCGGAAAGCATATTTGCCCTCCGGTTCTGTTTGTCCGGTCTTTCAGTTTCTCTCCAGTGCATCCTGCAAAACCCCTTATGGTACATTTACACGCGGCCACAGGAAGGTAGGAACAGGCAGGCATCGGACACAATTGTGCTTGTTGCCTTGAAAAGACCACGATGTGGCTGTTTGTAATTCAGGACTTTCATTCCTTCAGGGAAGACACAGGAAGGAAAGTCCTGAATTACACGCAGCCACATCGTGGTCTTTTCAAGGCAACAAGCACAATTGTGTCCGATGCCTGCCTGTTCCTACCTTCCTGTGGCCGCGTGTAAATGTACCATAACAGGGAAAAACCATAGTGTGAAGCCAGCCTTACCAGGCTTAAAGACAAAACAGTCAGATAAGATTGGTGATTTCCTGGCAGAAAAAACTAAATCCATTCTCAATTATTTTATTTGGCATAGGATCCGCTCTCAACATTGGTATTTTTTCACAGCACTTTTTATTTGTACAAACTCAGTCACAAAAACGGTTCTATCTTTTTTATTATTTGTTTTAGGTTTTAGTTGGGGTGCAACATTAGTCCACCTCCACATGGTGCACTTTGAGTAACGCTAAAAGACTAACAATCTTGACGACCAAACAATCAAACAATATCTAGATCTCCTGGTCATTATATTTTACATCATATTTGATAATCAACAAAGGATCAAATTTGATAATGTCTATAAATAATAATGGTACCGTCACAAATGACACTCAAATAAAAGACCTTGGACCCACTGTGAAAATCTGCCAAATCAATATTGAAGGTATCAACAGCTCAAAATGTGATTTCCTCCACAAGTTTCTCACTGATAACAAAATTCTTGTTCTTCAGGAAATCCATGCTGAAAATGAAGACCAACTTCTAGCTCGTGGCTCCATTTCTGGTTTTGATTTAATTGGTGCTACATATGACCCGCACTACAATGTAGCTAACATGAAAGGTAACACTGAAAATGTAATGCTTGTATCTACATCTGTTGAAAATGACATCTATGAAGCTGTGATTAAAGTTGGTGATATCACAATTGTTAATATTTACAAGCCTCCTGCAGTACAATAACTCAAGTCATCCATGTACATCCACATCCTACCGTGTACATAGAAGATTTCAACAGTCACCACAAGCTCTCACAATATACTAGCAATGACGACAATGGTGAGCACCTGGTAAACTGGTCTGATGTGCACAACACATTCCTGGGTTTTGATGCAAAGGATTTCCCAACCTTCCAATCAGCAGCCTGGCAGGGAGGATACAACCCTGATCTATATTTTGCATCACACAATAGAAACAATCAACCTTTACCTACATCTCGGTGTGTTGTCAAACATTTCCCTCATAGGCTAGGGTCACACTTGGCATGCTTGGCATTTTTGGTACCTTAAAAATAATCATGCGTTTCTGCATGCTTTTTTCATTTCAGCATGCGTTTTGTTAGGTGCCTTTAGGCACCCATGCGTTTTTCCTTGCGTTTTTGAATCAGCACCCAAAAAAAGTTCATGAACTATTTTTTGGTGCTGATGTAAAAACGCATGCGTTTTTTAACATGGGCCCCTATGGAAAACGCATGCAGTTTTGGATGGTACTAAATGGTACTAATGTACCATGCGTTTTTGGCACTTTAGGCACGCGTTTTCGCTATTAAGGCATGCGTTTTTGCTATTAGGGCATGCATTTTTTACATGGGGGGGCCTATGGGTGCGTTTTTACATGCGTTTTTAAAAACGCAGGTCTCCAAAAAAGCATGAAAAATCTACAAGTGTGACCCCAGCCATAGTCAGCTTCACCCTGTCATCATCACCATTTGAGTATCTATCCCTCTTGAAACTTCGTACCAATGTCCTCAATGGAATTTTTTCAAAGCCAACTGGAAAAAGTTGGCAGATCATCTCGACAAGTGCATTGGCTGGATCCCCCAATCAGTAAAAATCATGAGCAGTTCTGTAAAGCTGTTATCAAAGATGCAAAGAGATCAATACAATGTGGCTTTCGCAAAGAATACATCCCAGGATGGACGGATGAATGTCAACAACAGTACAGACAATTCTTGAGAGTGAAGATGGTGAAATCGGTGATGAGTTGCTGAACAAACTCAATGCAGCATGTCGTGTCAAGTGGATGGAAACAGTCAAGAACTTGGACTTTAAAAGGTCCAGTAGAAAAGCGTGGTCTCTTAAGAAAACTAGAAGGAAACCAAAAAACCAATAAACCAAAACAGAAAACCAATGCTGTAACACCAAATCGCAGCACACATTGTGAATCGCTCAAGAGCCCCAAAACACTGAGCGCATACCATAGAAGTTAAAAATAAGTTTAAGCTACTAAAATCATCAGTGGCACCAACTGAAGAATACTCTTGCTCTTTTAAAACTTGTGACATTGAAATTGCCCTTGTTGATACAAAAAGTAACAGCTCCTGGATTTGATTGGATTCATCCTGAATTTCTTAAAAACTGTGGACCTTATGCAAAAAAATGCTTGGCAAAGTTCTTCTCAGATATCATGGAGAATGCTCAAGTCCCGAGCTATTTAAAACACGCCAAGATCATTGCATTGTTAAAACCTGGGAAGCCTGAAGATAATCCATCAAGCTATAGACCCAATACTTTATTGAGTTGCCTATACATGCTTTTAGATGCTTAATCTAGAACATCAATTCAAAGATTCTCGACTCAATACCCGTAGAGCAGGCCGGCTTTAGACCTGCTCGAAACTGCGGTGACCAAGTTTTAGCCTTCAAAATTCTTATTGAAGCTGAATTTCAAAAGAACAATAAGGTCTCAGTGGTGTCCATCAATCTTTCTGCTGTATATGACACTGTGTGGATAGAAGGTCTCCTATACAAGTTTCTGAAGCTGATTCCATGTAAGAAAATAATGTACCTCTTGAATAATATGATGGCAAATCGAACCTTTCAACTTATCATGAGTGATTCAACCAGTTGTAAGAAAATCTTAAACAATGGTCTGGCCCACGGATCAGTGCTGGCACCTTTCCTGTTTGCCTTATACCTAGCTGACCTTCCTAAATAGGGACAGACAAGGGCGCAATAGGGTCTTATCTTCTTATTAAATGGAAATTTTATTAAGGTACTGCTCACCTTGTTCGGTTGTGTGCCCCACAACCGGTTAACTCGCTCATACAGCTGCTGCAGGACCCATCGTTCCAAAGGACTGAAGATGAGGAGGAGCCCGCACTGCTGTTTGCAAGGAAAAGCCAGAATCTTGTAAAAGGAAGGTGTTTATTCTACGTTTTTTGAGACTGTCCCAGCCTCTTCCTCAGGATTCTGGCTTTTTTTTGCAAACAGCAGCGCGGGCTACTCTTCATCTTCAGTCCTTTGGATATCTAGCTGAGCTTCCTGACTGTGTCATAGAGATTTGAATATGCCGATGACTGGGCACTTTCTACACTGAGCTAAACAATGGAGGAAGCAGAGGAGGTTCTAAAGGGTATGTCACACTCGTCGATATCGCTGTCAATGTCGCTCATACGTCATGGATTTTCAGTCGCTCAAGCGACGTAAAAGTGACGCAGGAGCGACATTGAAGCGTGTGACCAAGCGATGCAACCAGCGAAATGTCGCTGATCGCCGATCGCAGGTTTCACTGCCAGATGTAAAACCTGTCGCTCATCGCTCAGTAGACCTTGTGCATCGCTGCGTGTGACACTAAACTCAGCGACGTATTTTCTATTTTGACACTGTACAAGCGACTAAATAAAATCGCTCGCTGGATCGCCCGCAAGATAGCGACATCACCGCATCGCTGTGTCATATTGACGCGTGTGACATCTTACCAGCGATAATTCCACATCGCCCAGGCGATTAATAATTTGTGACGCATGAGCGATATCGCGGGCGACATTGACACGTGTGACAGGCCCTTAACAGAAGAAGAAAGCATTTTTGACAATGGAGGCTAAAGCCCAATCCATCAAAAATGTTTTTTTGTGTAAATCATTTCATTTACACAATGTAAGTGCTAAGACTGATCTCAAAGTACATTTTGAAGGTCAACTTGTCAAACACAATTTCAATCCTAAGTATTTAGGCATAACCCTTGATAAGGCCTTACCTTCAAATCTCATTTGGATAAGACAGCACAGAAACTGATAGCATGCAATAATAATATTCGGAAACTCTGCGGATTCTGCTGGGGTTCCTCAACACCTATCTTGAGAATGTCTACCCTTGCCTTGGTGTACTCTGCCGCAGAATTTAGTGGTCCAGTATGGTTGAATAGTTCTCATGAGACAATCGACATTTAACTGAACAACTCTATGCACATAATATCTGGTGCTATTAGACCTAAGCCCATCCACTGCTACTGAAATCAAGACATCCACCCATCTGAACAGCAATTACCTCATATGAACACGGTTTCAATTTAGAAGAGAAATGGTGAGAACTTTGGGCCAGTGCAGCAGACTGTGAGCTCCAAACGTCTCCTCACTTACAAAATCCACCACCAGGCTTCAATCTACCAAGGAAAACATGGGTCACTGAAACGTATCAGAACAAACTTTGGTGTCTGTGCAGATCTTATGTATAAGGGGGGAAATCTGACTCTCCTGCCTGTGACTGTGGAGTGACAGTCAAACAATTCGGCATATTGCTGAGGAGCGTCCCCTCAGATCTTATGTATAAGTGGGGCAGGGGCTGACTGGCGACACAATCCGGGGCAAAATTTTTCCGGCAGCCCATGGTTGAAGACCGGGGGGTGGGGGGGTGTGCTGTCGGAAATTTTCGGCGGCCCATCTCAGTCCCTCCAGCCCTTAGGTGAGGTCCGGGGGGCCGGCCCGTTCCTGTGGTTGGGCGGCCCTAGGTGCAGGCTATACCACCAGCCCGGGGGGCACTTGCCCCCCTGCCACCTGGACCAGTCTGTCCCTGATGTGGGGGAAGTCTGACTCTCCTGTCTGTGACTGTGGAGTGACAGTCAAACAATTCAGCACATTGTTGAGGACCGTCCCCTCAGATCTTACACTGGGGACAAGAATGATTTCTACACTGGAAATGACAACGTTATTGCATACATAGAAAACCTTGATGTCCGACTCAGATTTCTGTTCCTTTCAATCACTGTTTATTGTTCGTCATTCATTCTTATATGATGTCAAAATATATGTTCATTCGATGAAATAAAATAAAAATAGGTTTTACCGTATATACTCGCGTATAAGCCGAGTTTTTCAGCCCAAAAATTGGGCTGAAAAGTCCCCCCTCGGCTTATACGCAAGTCACTGTATACTGTATACACTGTATACAGTGTATACAGTATACAGGCCGCCCCCATCAGTATACAGTCCCCCCTGCCTTGTGCACAAACCTGTAAAGGAAGAGATTAGTATACTTATCACTGTCCCGCTGCCGCTGTCCCGCCGCCGTCATCACGGTCCTCCGTCTTCTTCCGTCTGCTTCCGGCTTCCTCGGTCGGCGCAGGCAATAACGTCATTGTCTGCGCGACGAGGAGGAAACCGGAAGAAGATGGAGGAGCGCGATGGTGGCGGCGGGACAGGGGCAGCGGGCGACAGTGATAAGTATACTAATCTCTTCCTTTACAGGTTTGTGCACAAGGCGGGGGGGGGCTGTATACTACCACTGGGGCTGTATATACCACTGGGGCTGTGTGTATACTACCACTGGGGCTGTATATACCTCTGGGGCTGCGGTATACTGATGGGGGGGCTGTATACTACCACTGGGGCTGTATATACCACTGGGGCTGCGTGTATACTACCACTGGGGCTGTATATACCTCTGGGGCTGCTGTATACTGATGGGGGGCTGTATACTACCACTGGGGCTGTATATACCTCTGGGGCTGCTGTATACTGATGGGGGGGCTGTATACTACCACTGGGGCTGTATATATCACTGGGGCTGCTGCTGTATATACCACTGGGGCGGCTGCTGTATACTACCACTGGAGCTGCTGTATATACCTCTGGGGCTGCTGTATACTAACTACTGGGGCTGCTGCTGTATATACCACTGGGGCTGCTGCTGTATACTACCACTGGGGCTGCTGCTGTATACTACCACTGGGGCTGCTGTATATACCTCTGGGGCTGCTGTATACCACACTGCTGGGGCTGTATACCTGTGCTGGGGTCCACCCTCGGCTTATACACGAGTCAATAGGTTTTCCCAGGTTTTGGGGGCAAAAGTAGGGGGGTCGGCTTATACACGGGTCGGCTTATACACGAGTGTATACGGTACTTCAAATAAACTCTGTCAAGTTTTGTTTTTTTACAATACTTTTGGCACAATAAAGTGAACACGTTTTGTAGTTTCTACTTTTCAGATGTTTGTAAATATCCCGTTGTTCTTGCAAAAACTGTCTCTCCTCATTACAATTCATTTTTGATCTTATCATCTTTCGATCAGGAATATTCATTTTGACATGCTTTGCATGACAAGAGCTCTTGTATTTTGCAGTGGGTTTAATATACGGTAAGTGTGTGATTTTATTTTTTTATTTTTGAATCATCCATGTTAACTGTCAGTACCTAATCCAAAAAGCAAACTGATTTGGAATTAAAGTTAATAGTGAAATAAGTTTGGAAAGGCTGACCTGACGAATTTTAGAATAACACAATTTATTAACTATACTTCTAGCTTTATTGTGTATTGCATTTCTTGCAGCGCTTTTAGTATAAAATATATCGGGTGCACTACAAGAATATTGAAGGAAAGAATAAAAGGGCATCTTAGAGATTCTAATAATACACAATCTCCACAGCCATTTTCTTAAAGTCCATCGAGTCACTGCTGGGAGATCAATGCCACCCCTTCCTTCCGTGCTCCGGCCCTCAGACTCAGCTCACAGGTACTGCAGCGTCCCTGCCCCCTGTGACCCCCGCTGCACCACCGCCGATGCTGTCCACATAGCAGGGTGGGTGCCTCGTATACCAGGATGGGGGTCAAATCGAGGATGAGGGTCCGGGATTAGGTACCATGTACCAGGATGGGGGATAATATACCAGTTTGGGGCCATATGCCAGGATGAGGGGCCATGTACCAGGATGGGAGCAATACATACCAGGCTGGGGGCCATGTACCAGGATGGGAGACATATATACCAGGATGGGGGCCATGCACCAGGATGAGGGCCATGTACCACGATGGGAGAAGTATATACCAGGCTGAGGGCCATGTACCAGGATGAGGGCCATGTACCAGGATGAGGGCCATGTACCAGGATGAGGGCCATGTACCAGGATGGGAGACATATATACCAGGCTGGGGCCATGTACCAGGATGAGGGCCATGTACCACAATGGGAGACGTATATACCAGGCTGGGGGCCATGTACCAGGATGGGGTATCATGTACCAGGGAGGAGGCCATGTACCAGGATGAGGGACCACCAGGGTTGGGGCTATATATACCAGGCTGGGGTCCATGTACCAGGATGAGGGGCCATGTACCATGATGGGGGGCCTGTGATTCTACTCCACCGCCACCTCCGCTTCCACCCTTTGTGAGTTTATATGCAGATTGTAAGACTGACACTGGCGTTATAAGACAGATCCCATTTAAGATTAAAAATATTTTTTTCGCTTTTCATTTGGGGTGCAATTTATTATCCGGTGCGTCTTATACAGTGAAAAATACGTTGTGTTCTTTGAAAACTTTCTGTGTTCTTTATAAATGAAAAAAATTGTGAAACTGTTTTGTAATGTTATGTCTATTGGCTTCTACCTTTCCATGTATGTTTTTTTCTAAAGAACATTTCATATTTTTTTAAGTGTAATTCTCATTGTTTTTAATTAACTTCACATGCGCTCGTACCTTAGGGTTTATATTGAACCAGTTTCAGTTATTCTTCAGGTTATGAGTAAGAGACACAATGTCTTGAGATGTGTAAGCCTGTACTGTTCTTGTATGTCACCTTTTCTGATGTAAGACATTTTTTGCACATTTTATTAAATATATAAAAGACTTCACTTTTATCAATGCTGAATACATCTTTTTATTTCTCTTTATTAATATTAATATTGATATTTTATGTGATCATTGTACTTGCCTGAATACTCTCATTCAAGTAAAAGTTGACAGAGCAGCTGCACGGAATCTCCGAATTTGAAGAATTTTCTCGTAGTTTCGAACAATGTGAACAATTGTCAGAATAGGTTACCTAATAACAATACACAATATATTGTATTACAACCAGCATAAGATAGGCATTTTACATGGAGTCTTTCACCAGGTTTTGGTTTTGCCTCCTAACCTAAGAGCAGCATAATATAGGTGCAGAGACCCTGATTCCAGTGATGTGTCACTTACTGGGCTGCCTAGTGCAGTTTTTATAAAATCACTCCTTTATCAGCAGGGATTATCATTAGAGATCTGGTAAACACTGCGGCCAGATAGATCACCCTATTCACGAGCTCTGTACAACTCAGACACCAGTTTACTGTATACACAGAGCGCAGCATTTAGGTAGCTGTTAAACCTGCAGCAGGTAAAATAGTGATTTTATCAAAATGACAGCAAACAGCTCAGCAGGTGATATATCACTGGAATCAGGGTTTCTGCCCCTACATTATGTTACTGCGAGATGTGGTTGTAAAAACCTGGTAACAAATTTGATGTAATAATGTAATGGTGAATAACAATCTGTATTAGGCCCATGTAAATGTATGCATGGTACCCATAAAGGTTTTACTGTGCCTACACCTGACTCTGATTTTACATAAGAAAGTCAATAAAAATAATGGTATTCTACACTATACTCCATCATATACCATCTGTATAGAGCTGATATTTCCTAGTTCCTGAATATTTCTAGAGCAGGGGTCCTTAACCTGTTCTTCAGGAGTAGAGATGAGCGGACCCATGGAGGCTCAGGTTCTGGTGGTTCAGCCGGACTCTTTATAAATGTCTTGTTCAGGACCAAAACTAGATACAACCCTCATTTGAAGATTGGGCAGTTTGGCTCTAAGCTCACAAACGCCAGCCATAAGCAAAGCACTTCCAGGGATTGGATGGCGGGAATTGGCATATATATATATATATATTATTTTACAAACACACTACAGCTGATAACTCTGCTTTTGCTCCCAGTGCAAACCGATCAAACACTGTAAGCGGCTTATACTGAGACAAGCACTGAGTGTACCCGAGCACAGTGATACCCGCTACAGTGGTTTGCATATGTGAAGCATCCAAACTCGAACCTCGAACGGGCTCGCTCATCTCTATTCGGGAGTCAAATGTGGCTTGTTGGCTCATGATATTTGGCTCGTGGTTGCCTGCTAGCTTGGTGCATTAACACCAGATATAACAGTCATAAAGAGAAGGTCTCCAGATGGTGACTTTTGTGTGCAGCCCCACACTGCGCATAATCTGGATGAGTATATACAGGTTGCACGAGAGGCACGTCCACCTCTGCTCAGAGTTGAATGATGCTCTAGAAGTATGAACGGTTGTGGACTACTGATGAGCGAGTAGCAAAATATTCGCACTCGCTATACTCGTAACAAGTACTTTGTAATACTCGCATATTCATCCGAATAGTGAGTCCAATGTTAGTCAATTAGTGATAGGCTCCGCCCACACACATTCGGCCATAAAACGAAGCAGACTCTGGAACTCCCTCCCCCACCACATCAGACACTCCCCTACCCTGGGAACCTTCAAGAAAAACCTGAAGACCCACCTCTTCTACAAGCCTACAACACACACTGAGACCTAATCCACTGCACCATCTCACCTCTCCCTCTCCTACTGTCTCCCTCCCCACCCCCTCTAGACTGTGAGCCCTCGCGGACAGGATCCCTGGCCCTATTGTACCCGTACGATTGTTCTGTCGATTTGTCGTCGTTTTCGACCACTTGTCTTTGTCTACCCTCTAACTTGTACAGCGCCATGTATCCTAATAGCGCTATATAAATACCTAATAATAATAATATTTCTGGGACAGGTGGGAGGGTGGGCTTTTGAGTTTTCATTGCATAAAACACCTTGAAGTGCCCCCCAGAGAGACCCCAACATTCAGTCTACTCTCCCTGAGGTGCCAGCTCCCATTGTACACTGAAGGGAGCTGTCAATATGTGTCAGATTGATAATTGTCGACACATCACTCACGAGCACCAGCGATACTCACCGAGTAATGTGTATCGCGAATACTGTACTATCCGTGCGAGTAGCGAATAATAACGATTACACTCGTTCAACCGTATTGTGGACCTCTGTTCTGGAGAATAGCTCCATACAAATAGCTATTGATGGTTCATAAAACAGAACATGGAGTCCCTGAGCTGAACAAGATTCTACGTGCTGCACACATACACAGGCTTGTCGTTAGGCATCATTCTCCTCCGGATTACGGTAGTTATTACTACCGGAAAAATGCAAATGCTACATCATTATTTCTGCTCACTTCTTCTATTACAATTGTATTTCACATGGCTTAAAATTATTAAACTAAATATTATATTTCATACAACTTATTTTGCTTTGCAATCATTGTAGTAGTCTGGTGATTCAAAAGATCTTAGGTCAAAGGTTCAGCGTTTTCATCAGACAAGATAATAGCTAGATAATGAGGGGATGATTCAAGTTCAAGTATCAAATATTCTTATAAATACGTTTTAGGACATTTGAAAATATGTTTAAATGTGTGTGCGTGTGCGTGAGCGAGTGTGCGTATATAATTTAGATATTTTTGGATGTTTTTGTTGTAAAATGGCTAATGCTAAAGAATATTAGAAAATTACCTGCTCACCTTAATACTATCAGGCTCTGGGTGTGCAATAGGAGCAAGGAACCCACAAGGCCACATGTGGGGTAATTATCCAAAACAGAAAATGTTATCCAAGTTCCTTAAAATCCAGAATTTTATTCAATTTATGCACCAAAAAACACACATAGGATAGTGCAGTTATTTACAGGCGACACGTTTCAAATAACTGTTCTTCATCACAGTTGTTTGGATACTGCTTCTTGGGACAACATTCTTTTAGCATTATCCAAAAAAGAAAATGTTGCTCCAGTTCCTTAAAATCCAGAATTTTATTAAATGTATGCACCAAGAAACATAGCTGGCATAGTGCAGTTATTTACAGGCGACACGTTTTGAGCAACTGTGATGAAGACCAGCTGCTTGAAACGTGTCACCTGTAAATAACTGCACTATGCCAGCTATGTTTTTTGGTGCATAAATTGAATAAAATTCAGGATTTTAAGGAACTGGAGCAACATTTTCATTTTTGGATAATGCTAAAAGAATGTTGTCCCAAGAAACAGAACCCAATAGACAATAAATATGACTGATTCTTCAGGTTTCCTGTTTTACTTTCTATTGGAAACACTCTATCTTCCAATAAGCACACTTCCTACAAATTTAGATAAAAACGAAACAAACTAAAGTTTTACAACTTCTACTCTTACCCATATTTCTTTAATATTACTTGTGGCTACAATCCAACTGATTCCCACGGCAAGGCAAAAGAGGCCGATGATAAAGAATGAACTAAGGACGGACTCGGGGGTTAAGGTGAGCTTCCACGCTGGGACTCTTTGCTGTTTGAATGCGGTGTTATCCGGGCACTTCGAAGTAGGAATATTTTCATTTTCTTCCTTTTTCTTTTTCCCCATGATATTCCTGTGTGAGGTCTCAGGACTATGTCTTACCTAATGAAGGCTCCAAGGTGGTGCCTTATTGTCATTGTCCATTGAAGAATTGAGGAACTTATGTTTTATTGAACTTCCTGGAATTACTGATTAACTTGTCTGACTGTGTGCTTTGATTGCCTCTTGTCAGCCTGTGTCAGTCTTGCTCAGTGTACTTTGCCCATGCATAATGCAATCGATGAGCTATACCAGTGTGTGTTTGTTTTATAAAGCGCTTTATGGTCCACACCTTACACTCCTTACAACACTACTGCTTTTAAAGAAAAAATGCGCTTAATTTAAACAGAATGAATCACTTCTAGACCAGATATAGGGTTAATTTTATTAAACCTTGCTGAAGACATCAGATGTGTTTTACAACCACGGCGCCATTGAAGCCCCCCCCCCCAGCGTTGCCAGCCCACTCAGGTTACTAATGGCCGCACAAGTGCAATGCGCTATGCAGGATGCCACTGATTCATTCAATTAACAAATTCAAAAAAGGGTCACCCTCCAAATAATTAGGCCCTCCGATACACAGAAATTCCAATTACAAAACCCAGGAGTCAGGCCACATCAATCAAAATTATCAACTTTTATTAAATTATCATCACAAGACACGGTAAAAATGGAGATATATAAAATATACAGAACAGGAGTAACCCACTTGGTGCCATAATCCAATATAGAGAAAGTCTACATCCTATTTCACATGCACAATGCATAGGGCTAACCAGCTCATCATCATAAGCCCAAAGTAGACATCACAACAAAACAATATATACTGGCCAGTGCCAAATACACCAAGGGTTAAGGTGTAATTACCTGTCTGTATAGCCCCCATTCAATTAAGATGCAATTGAGTAAAGCAGCGGTGTCTCTACGTTGATGCCACTGCCCGACCTGTGTCATCCGGTAGGAGAGTGGCCACAACAGTCAGCAGGATGGGAACGTCCAATTTCAGGTGAGTGGGATCTTTCTGTTCTTCCAGAAGGCACAGTGTTTCTGTATTCATATACTCAGGGGGATGATGTTTTTTATTCATTATGTTCAGGGGGGGGGCATAGTGTTAATTTGTAGGGGGTAGATTTTATATTTTGTTTATATTCAATGGCCACAGTTTGTTAGTTTTTTGGGATATTCAAGGGACAAGTTGTATATTTTTTTCTATTACGAGTTTTTTGGTCATTTGTAGAATGTTTTTTGGTAATGGTGCCCCAAGGTAAATCTTGATTATTCGCAGATTCTCCAAGGTCCATCCTGAATGGAGCAGCCAGAATCATATTCCTCTTCAATGCTACACCAATGCCACTTCCTTGTGCCAGTTATTGCACTTGTTGCCCATCTGCAGAGTACAATATAAAGTTATCACTCTACTCTCTACTTCCATAATGTATCCAGGATGACATTAGAACTTGTTTCCAACCAACAGTGTGGTATCAAGAGCCGCTACTACCCTGTTTACCCTAAAACAAGATGGGGGCAATATTGCATGGGAATATTGGGGGCTGCAAGGGAATGATGGGGATATTGGGGGCTGCATGGGAATATTGGGGATTGAGGGGGGATCCTGGAAAAATAAAACATCCCCTGAAATTAAGACATAGTGCATTTTTGGGAGCAAAAAGTTAGGTATGAGAGTGTCTTATTTTAAGGGAAACAGGGTACTGGGAAAGACTCCTGTATAGACACATCTTTAGTAGGGCTGCCGTGCAGAGATACATCTATGTCTATCTTGGTGTCTGTGGGTCCTGCACGGTTCTCAAAGGGAGTCGAAAGTCATACACCCATGTTGGGTAATTTACATGTAAGAGGAGTACCAGTTTCAGACATATTCTTTTCTCCCCTCCCATTAGTATGTATGCTTCATATAATATTTGCATTGATGTATAGAAAATTTTTCTTTTCAATAAAAACAAGGTTTTAAAAAAACAACGACATCAAACATATTACTATCACCCATAAGGCCCTGCACAGTTCTGCACCTACATCTCCCCCCTTATCACCCTACCTGTGCCCTCCATTCCAGTAATTACCTAAATCTAACATCCTCAATAATCTGAACATCCCACTTCCGTCTCCAAGACTTCTCTTATGCTGTGCCAATTCTCTAGACTGCACTAACCAGGACAATTCAATGAATTCCCAATGCCTACAGTTTTAAGTGTGCCATAAAAACACATTTCTTTAGCCTCACTTCAGTTATCTAACAATTTATGTTTTGCCCTTACAACATTTTCTTCCAAATCTGGTCCCTTGTATCATCTGTCTACACCCTCCATGCACTTAATAGCACTTCACCTGTACTTGTACAGATCCTGGCTGGTGACCAGTTCATGGAGCGTCATGTGAATTAACTATTTATTATATTGATGGCTGCATCATATATGACACCATTTTTTTAACTTTTGGGCCTCCCCTATTTCCTCATTGGTAGTAGCTTGCGAGCAGAAACATTACTCCTCTTAGTATCTGTTGAATTATGTGTATTTTCTGTTATGCCTTCATTGTCTGTGCAAGTTCCCTCTGAAATCTGAGGTGCTATGGAATATGATAGCGACATAGAAATAAACATTATTATTATTATTGTGAAACAATGCACTTGATATTAATATTTGGTTAGTTTTAACTTATCTTAGAGCTCATCAGTAGGAATACAGTGGAACCTTGATTTACAAGCATAATCTGTTCCGGGAGTGTGCTTTAATTCAAATCACTTGTATATCAAAGCAAATTTTCCCATAAGAAATAATTGAAACACAAACGATTCGTTCCACAATCCAAAAATATCTACTGTATTCATATACATGCACATACAGAACTGTAAAATTATTAAAGTAATGCAAAATACTGTACAGAAAAACATAATCATGCCCTTGCAGTCTCCATCATCCCTATGCAGTCCTATATCCCCATGCAGCCCCAATATCCCCATCATCCCTTTGAAGCCCCAATATCCCATTATCCCTCGCAACCCCCATCATCCCTACCATCTCCATGCACCCCCATCATCCCCATGCAATCAACAACATCTCTGTGCAGCCCCCAATATCCCTATTATCCCCTTGCAACCCCCATCATCCCTACCATCTCCATGCAGCCCCCATCATCCCCATGCAGCCCCCATATCCCCATGCAGCCCCATATCCCATGCATCCCATATCCCCATCATCCCCTGCAACCCCATCATCCCTTGCAGCCCCCAATATCCCCATTATCCCCAATATCCCCTCATTCCATGCAGCCCCATCATCATCCCCTATCAGCCCCCAATATCCATTCATCCTTGCAACCCCATCATCCCCATTATAGTCATCACCCTTGCACCTCCATCATCCCTTGCAGCACCCATACCCCATCATCCCATTGCAGCCCATCATCCCCCATCTCCATGCAGCCTCCATCATCCCCATGCAGCCCCCATCAACCCCTTGCAGCCCCATCATCCCCTTGCAGCCCTACCATATCCTGCCCCATCATCCCCTTGCAGCCCCCAATATCCCCTTGCAGCCCTCATCATCATGCAGCCCCAATGCTATACCCCTTGAACCCAACAACCTCATGCAGCCCCCCATCATCCCCATGCAGTTCCCATCATCCCTTGCAGCCCCATTATCGCCTTGCAGCCCCCAATATCCCCTTGTAGCCTCCATCATCCCTATGTCAGCCCCATTATGCCATCATCCCCATGCAGCCCGCAATATCCCCATCATCCCCTACAGCCCCCATCATCCCCATGTAGTTCCCATCATCCCCTTGCAGCCCCCATTATCGCCTTGCAGCCCCCAATATCCCCTTGTGGCACCCATCATCCCCATGAAGCCCCCAATATCACCATCATCCCCATGCAGCCCCCAATATCCCTATCATGCTCATATAGCCCACATCATCCCCATGCAGTTCCCATCATCCCTTGCAGCCCCCAATATCCCCATTATCCCCTTGCATGCCCCCATCACCCCAATCATCCCCTTCAGCCCAACATCCTTATGCAGACCCGATCATCCCCATGCAGCACCCATTATCACCTTGCAGCCCCCAATATCCCCATCATCCCCATTGCAGTCCTCATCATACCCATGCCGCCCCCATCATCCCATGCAGCCCCCATCCATGCAGCCCCTCCTTGCAGCCCCCATATCCCTATGCAGCCCCAATATCCTCATCATCCCCTTGCAGCCCCTAACATCCTTATGCAGCCCGATCATCCCATGCAGTTCCCATATCCCCATGCAGTACCCCATTATCACTTGCAGCCCCCAATATCCCCTTGCATGCCCCCATCATAGCCCTTACATCACCCATGCTCCATCTCCCAGGCAGCCCCATCATCCTCATGCAGCCCCCATCATCCCCTTGCAGCCCCCATCATCCCATAATTGCAGCCCCCAATATCCTCATCATCCCCTGCAGCCCCTAACATCCTTATTGACACCCGATCATCCCCATGCAGTTCCCATCATCCCCTTGCAAGACCCCATTATACCTTGCTGCCCCACAATATCCCCTGTGGCCTATCATCCCCATGCAGCCCCCAATATCACCATCATCCCATGCAGTTCCATCATCCCCTTAAAGCCCCCATCATACCTTGCAGCCCCTATCATCCCCTTGCAGCCCCCAACATCCCCATGCAGTCCCCAATATCCCCATGCAGCCCCAAATATCCCCATGCAGCCCCAAATACACACACACACACTCTCTTACACACTCTAACATACTCTCACTCTCACACACTGTCATCGAACCGCCGCTGCACAGCTGTTCTGGGCCGCCGGGCGCCACACTAGGCTCTCTAAGCTGACATAGATTAAAGCCGGCGGCAAATCAGACACTGGCAGCTGCTGGCGTCTGATTGGCCACTGGCTGTTTGCGTCTGATTGGCCACTGGCTTCCTGTACATGTTGGCAGCTGAGAAAGCTCAGTGTGGCAGCCGGCAGCCCAGAATTCAGTTGCGCATCGCAGCGGCGGATCAGGGAGGGTGTGTGAGAGTCAGTGTGTATGTGAGAGTGTGTATGTGTGAGCTCAGAGTGGCGGCGGATCAGTGAGAGTGTGTGAGAGAGAGAGTGTGTGTGTGTGTGGCGGCGGAGAGAGGTGGGCGGATAGCGGCCCTCTGAGCTCTCCCTGCTGCAGGCGGCTTCCCGTGCTTGTACGGTGGTCAGAGAGCTCAGGGCGGTGCCAGAATATATACAGTGGTGGTCAGCGGCGGCGAAGGCCAGTAAATACCTAGAATCAACAGCATCACACATGCACAGTATGCACAGTGCCAGCCGGCCCAGTGCTTCTAATCCAAATTATTGATTGTTAACCAAGTTACAATTTTTCAGAAATGGTAGCTCATCTTTCAAAATGCTCGCAAATAAAGTTGCCTGTAAATCAAGGTACCACTGTATATGATGGTTGAATGAAAAGTAATATCTCCACCTTTGTAACTTGGGTTTCAATAGGAATATTTCAATAAATCAAACACAGAACAAATCCTTACAATGTGCTCTTTAATTATTGATATTCACATTTGCACATACCGTATATACTCGTGTATAAGCTACCCGTGTATAATCCGACCCCCCTACTTTTGCCCCCAAAACCTGGGAAAACCTATTGACTCGTGTATAAGCCGAGGGTGGACCCCAGCACATGTATACAGTGCCCCCCCAGTGGTATACAGGCCTCCCCATTGGTAGCATACAGCAGCCTCCGCAGTGGTAGTATACCGCAGTCTCCCCAGTGGTAGTACACAGCAGTCTCCCCATTGGTAGTATACAGCAGCCTCCGCAGTGGTAGTATACAGCAGTCTCCCCCTGTGGTAGTATACAGCAGTCTCCCCCTGTGGTAGTATACAGCAGCCTCCCCCTGTGGTAGTATACAGCAGTCTCCCCCTGTGGTAATATACAGCAGTCTCCCCTTGTGGTAGTATACAGCTGCCCTCCCCCCTGTGGTATATACAGGCCCCCTGTGGTAGTATACAGCAGCCCTCCCCCTGTGGTATATACAGGCCCCCTGTGGTAGTATACAGCAGCCCTCCCCCCTGTGGTATATACAGGCCCCCTGTGGTAGTATAACACCCCCCCGTGCTATATACAGGCCCCCCGTTGCTGCCGCCGCCGCACACCTGTAAAAGAAGAGCTTTCATACTTACCCTCCTGTGACCGCGCGCGCTTCCCTGCTCTCCTTCCTGCTTCGACCGCGCACAAATAGTGACGTCATTATGGGCGAGCGGTCACGTGGATGGACACCGGGTAGAAGCAGGAAGGAGAGCGGGGGATGCGCGCGCGGTCACAGGAGGGTAAGTATGAAAGCTCTTCTTTTACAGGTGTGCGGCGGCAGCAACGGGGGGCCTGTATATAGCACAGGGGGGGGGCTGCTGTATACTACCACGGGGGGGGGGAGCCATCACTGACTCGTGTATAAGCCAAGGGGGGCACTTTTCAGCACAATTTTTGTGCTGAAAAACTCAGCTTATACACGAGTATATACGGTAATTACCAGACAAATGGATATACTTCTGCCAATGATGAACAAGTATTCTGAAGTCATCACAGTCGAAGACGACACTCTGTTTCTGCAACCAGCATCTAGTAGTTCTCTCTGAGTGATACGACGATCATCCTGAATCAGTGTGTCTGATGAATTCCCTTTGGAGTTACACCTTATGCTTTCAAGAATTTTATGACAGCATGTTCCTCAAATTGCATTGACCAACTGTCTGTGCAGGGTTCCATTCTTTACACTATAACAACACAACCGTTCATTGCTAAGGCTCCCCGCCAAATGGAGCTGTAGAGGATAGTCTACTGAACAGTCTAGTACCTGCCACATACCAGTGCTGCCATTTGATGAGTAGTTACGAAGGTGGAAGAATTACTTTTCATTCAACTCTCATACATAACAAATGTAACATGTACATAACATGCTTAGAGGACCTGCAACTCCATCAACCAAATAGATGCCTCCAAATGGTAACCACATTATTATGAGGGGTTCTGCTTATTTTTGCTTTCAATCTGAGGACATGTAGAAGGTGAGTCTTTTAGCCCCTTTCACTTAGTGTTGGTGTTGAGTAGTGGCCATTGTTGCTGTTGTGCTGTGCCTGTGGGGTGTGCCATAGAGTCTTGGGGACTCAGCAATGCAGCATGGGTAGTATGAGGCTCAAGGTTATTCACCCTGCTGGTGCACAATTGCTGTTGGGGAGGTCGGTGCATGGAATGGCATCTTTAAAGTTAGGGATCCACTATGAAGTTCACCATGACGAGTTGGTCAGCTTCATACCGTCTGATCAGAATGTTAAAGTGTAAATGTAATTTCAATAAAAAAAAACACAATACTGCACTGATTATAAATAATGGGTGACATAGCAGCTGAGATAATGTTTTTTTGTGTCACATGACTTATTTTCTCACATTTTTCTGTGGTCTTTCAAAAACTGAATTTTATGGCTGTGTGGGCATGGCCAGCGTCTACCAGCACTGTGTGTGTATTTCCACAGCTTCTGAGAGAAGGTTGATAGAGAGCAGTGTCTCAGCAGAGAAGGGGTTAACAAGAAACCCTGACTGAGCTGTGTGGAGCCAGATGACAGATCAGAAGCTTGTGCCATGCAAAGAGGAGTTGGCAGTGATGCTGACATTGCTTAGCAATTGTGCTGCAATCTGATACATTGTTTTCTCATGAGCTACAGTCAGCAGTGTAGCTCACGGCCCCTCCCTTATAGGGTTGCATGACCCGTATTCAGTGTGAAGAGAGATCAGACAGAGAATAAACATATGTCTGCTTCACACACAGTCTAGAAGGGACATCTTGTCGAAGGTTTATGAATGGTTTTCAACCAGATTTCATTAATAAAGTATATTTGAAAGTTTATTATAATCACTTGCCCTACATTATTATTAAATAAAAATGTAAACAGCAGTTGCGCTTTAAACTAAGAACCTCAATGCTTTGTGTATTTTTTTCTTAGCCGCAGTAGATCAGTGTATATGTTTTGGATGTGCAGTCCATATCTTTTGCTACAGCTATAGTATGGTTCATTTAACAAATACTGTAGATGCCTCTCTATGTTAACAACATTATTTTTATAATGTATATTATGTATATACAAATGGAGAGATTCCATTTATCCTTGAAGTAATGTTTTTAGGGTATAAAATGTTGGTAACACAGCATTCACCATGATACGTTGTTTTCTGTGAGAAACCACATGTATCTCTATGAAATTGAAGACATGCACCGGTACAGTATAGTTCTGTAGATTTATGTTGGCCCTGTTTCATGACACTGTACAACACAATTTATTTGTACGAACACTTTAAAGAAGTGCCCTATTTTTATGGACTGTGTAGAAATGTATTGATGGCTGTCAGCATCATTTGTGAGGCAGGAGTCCCATGTATTCATGATGTGCATGATTCCCAAACCTCCTGTCATTGATCGATAGATTTCAATTTAGGCATAATAAGGCTATGTTCATACGCCGTGCTTTTGACGCATTTTTTACACTGCGCTTTTCCCCAAAAGCGTTTTGGAGGCAGCGTTCCCGACAAAGTGAATGAACTTTTCACTTTTGCCGTTCAGACGCTGAGTAATTTACCAACGCACTTTTGTGACCGAAAGCACGTCTGTAAAAAGAATGAACTTGTCAATTGTTTGCGCCAAAAGTCACGCGCTTCCTCCCATAGGACCCATTATAAAGCGCTTGAATACGCATTGCCGTTAAGACAATGTTGTATTTCAGCACCTATAAGCACGGGCGCAGGAGGAAGTGATGTCACACGGGGGCAGGAATAATCCCATGTCTTGTGTGATGTGTGCACATACACTGCTAAAGCGAAATAGAAGAAAGCAATGGTTTAAAAAATAAAAACATAAAACTCTAGCCTCTCCATAGACTGTCCCAGGAAAGCGTCCGATCGTTGCAAGGACCTGAATCAGCTGACCGGTGGCAAACTGATCAGCTGATGTGTCACCTGACAGCATTAGCTGAGTGCTTTAAACTGTCTGCCAAAACCCTTCGGTTTTGGCAGGTGGTTTAGATGTTCAGCTGATGCTGTCAGGTGACACATCAGCTGATCAGTTTGCCACCGGTCAGCTGATTCAGGTCCTTGCAACGATCGGACGCTTTCCTGGGACAGTCTGTGTAGAGGTGAGAATTTAATGTTTTTATTTTTTAAACCATTGCTTTCTTTTATTTCACTTTAGCAGTGTATGTACATAAACTCCTAAAGCGAAAGTGCACACATGTCCCACGGGCACAGAATTATTCCTGCTCCCTTGTGACATCACTTCCTCCGGCGCTTTTGGCAGAAAAACGCGACGGTAAAAAACACAGTGTCTGGACGCAACATTTTTTTTTTACCAGCGCTAAAATTTGCGGCCGCAAAACGCAGGAAAAATGCCTACTCATAGCAAAAGCGTGGCATGTGAATGCAGCCTTAAACCTCATCAGATGTCAGTGGCTTGTCTTGAAAAAAAGATAAAACATTTTCATTTCATTAATGTTTATTTTTACAATCAGTGTTTCATCAATGATTTTCTTGTATGCAAAAAAATATAAATACACGAAGAGAGCCAGCAGTACCAGCAGATGGCTTGCAGTATAAAGTGTGCATTTGCACTAATTCAATCCCACCTGTATTATTGTTATAAAATTGAGATTTTTGGCAAAAAATTGTACAATTTTATGAGCCACCCTGCCACGTCATGGCAAATCTTATCAGGGCTAGCCTGGTTACAGTGAAGATCAGTTCTGGAAATTCTGGGAATCTGTGGCATCTGCTGCAGGCACTGGGCCTGTACTGCCCTAATTCAAATGTGCCTATCCTGGCAAGATGGAAGCGGTTCTGAAACACTCCAGGTGAATGAGTGCTGCTTATGGAGGTTTTATGATTTTTTTTTTTTTTTAATTTATGCGGAGGCCATATTGCACAATTTAAAGTGAAATGACAGAAGATTTAGTGTAGGACTGCTCTGATGAGATTTGCCATGACATGGCAGGGTGGCTCATAAAACCATATGATTTTGTGCCAGAAATCTACATTTTATAATGCAAATACAGGTAGGATTGAATTAGTGCAAATGTACACTTTATGGGGGGCGTGTCCTGGTCATGGAGGAGAAAGGCTGCTGAAGGCTGAGCTCCTCTCCCCGACCTGAAGAAACCCGGTCTGAGCCGCCGCACAAGCCGCACTGAGTTACCCCATGTCGGCTAAACGACAGGGGAAGCGCCCACCGCAAGATTTCCGAACTCCGGGGCCGCAGGAGAGCAGGATTACAAGGTTTCTCCGCAGCACGGGCAGGCCACAGCAAACTGCCGTGCTTCCTAAGATGGCGGCCGCCTGCCTGCAGGGACAGGAGGAGCACACCGGGACTAGAAGGAGAGTGCACAGCGAGGAGCCTGTCAGCAGAGGAGCCCCTCTCGCCCTGCAAACTCAGCCTGGTGGAAGTAAACAAAGCCCACAGGTACAGAGAATGGACGGAGATGATTTGTGCCAGGGAGGACAGCTTTCAATGGAGGGGGGTGACCACAGCAAGGAGCCCGACAGCAGAGGAGCCCCTCCCGCCCTGATGACTCAGCCTGGAGGAATGCAGCAAAGCCCGCAAGTACAGAGGGAGGACGGAGTGGATCCGTGCTTAGGTGTGAATCTATTAATGGAGGGGGGAGGTGTACTGACCCCTAGACAGGCATCAGGGATTTATTACCAAAGTGAACTATGTGCTTTACACTCTCAGCCCCTCAGTCAGGATGCAGCAACAGGGGCCAGGATCTCTCCAGTCCTGGAGAATTCATTAGGAGACCAGAATCAGGGTCCACAGATGGGGTCATCAGTGCTGATGTCCCCCCATCCTCAGAACCAGTCTGCCTCTGATGCCAGTGATCTACCCCGGCCCAACCCCATAGCCGAGGGACCACCACTGCTTCCTTACCCCTACAATCTAAAGAGAACTGATTCCAGACAAGCTACCTTCTATTTCCACAACCCTGGCACACCCTTGGGATCTGTAGTTCTCCCAGCCTCAGCAATACAGGGTAGAAGCCAGACCCCAATGCCACAAGACTCTAACATGGCGATCTGGGAGGATATGCGAGCACGAATTCGTAACGTTCCCTCTAAGGAGGACCTTGAAAATTTTGTAAATAAACTGGAAGCATCTATTAGTGCAGAGGCAGAGAGGCTAAGGGGAGAGGTGGCGAATCTATCTAATACTGTCTCCAACACTGACGTGGCCGTGGAGGGCCTCTCACGGCGGGTGACATATTTGGAAAACCAACTAACTGATCAGTCCAGAGACTTTGAGGCATTCTTAGACTCGCTGGAAGACCTAGAAAACAGGGAGAGACGGCAAAATATTAGGGTCCGGGGTCTACCTGAAACAGTGCCAGCTAAAGAGTTGAACATCACCCTACAACACCTCTTTAATAAAATACGGAACGTGCCTTCCGAATCGCCAATAGAATTTGACAGAGCCCATAGATCACTGGGCCCCCCCCCTGCGGATGGAGATAGGCCTAGAGATGTCATTTGTCGGTTTCACAGATATCAGATTAAGGATGAAGTACTGTCTCATTCCAGACGACTTGACGATTTATCATACCAAGGGGAACAGATTCAACTATTGGCGGATCTGTCGCGTAGGACCCTCCAGAAGAGGAGGGCTCTGAGACCGATCTTGGATATCCTCAGGGAACAAGAACTGACCTACTCATGGGGATACCCATTCCGCCTTCAAGTGCGGCGGGAGGGTCAATGGTTCTATATGTCGCATCCAAGGGAGTACCAGAAGTTCCTCTCGGCTTTAGGGATTCCCGGAGTCTCCATTTCTTTTCCAGACTGGCCGGGTGTTCGTGGGTTCAACATTTTTCAGACGGCACCAAGAGAACGAAGGGTCCAAGGGAGGCGTGGCAAGAGAGCTGGCGGCTGGAGAGGCCGAAGAAAGAGGAACCCTGACCTGGGGGAAGATGGGTGACTGTTTACAAATAATTAAATCTTCCCTTTTAAAACTAGTATGGTTTGCATAGCCTTGACCCCAAGGTTTGGGACCCTCTCCGGTCACGTTGTCTATAGTATGGCTCACTAAATGATTGATTTATTTCATGCTTGGTCTTTCCTTCCCCCCCCCCCCTTCCGTATACCCCCCTCCCCTTCCCCCGTCTACATTCCCGTTCCCCCTCCCTCCCTTCCCCCCCATTCCCGCCTTCCACTTCCCTCTTTGCCTCTATTTTTCCCCTACAGGTTTGTGTCAAGCTATGTAATTTTATGACTATGTGCGGTTGCAGCGGTTATAATTTGTGATTTCTAATAACTTATGTTGGGTTTTGGTGGGGGAGAGCTCTACCTTTAAAATTTTGATAGTTTGAACCTAGTTCGTTAACTTTTTATATACGTGGTTTTTCCCATTCTTCTTGCTCCTGTTGAAAAGGACACGCTCCATTGGGGTTTCCACCCTCTGCTGTAGAGGTGGTTTTTTGAAAACAAACTACCCCACCTAACTTCTGGACCACTCGGTTCCTCTCTTTCTTTGTTCCCTCTTTACCTTAACGCCCTTTCTTCCTCACTTTCTTACTGTTCTTCTTCTTTACCCCCCCCCATTCTTATACCTGGGGGTTGGGGAGACTGCGGCATCCGGTCCAACCAATTTTTCTCTCCGCAATGGCGTCCCTGAAAATCGGTTCTTTAAATGTGCGGGGCTTCAATACACCGCAAAAGCGATCCCACATCCTGACCGACATGCATAAACAAAAAGTTCAAATTGTTTTTCTCCAAGAGACGCACTTTAAGACTGACCACATCCCCGACATCCACGATAGATACTATTCTTCCTGGACGCACAGCTCCAACCTGGAATCCAGGTCAAAGGGTGTATCTGTGGCCATTCATAGGGGGCTGGCGCATACCGTATTAGACTCCATTTGTGACAAGGGGGTCGTTACATCTTCCTGAAATTGAAATTAGAGGAATCGGTGGTTACACTGGTTAATTGGTATCTACCCAACAGGGAACAACCGAGAGTTTGCAGAGCTATCCTCCAAAGATTAGCTCAGTTTGCTGAAGGAAAGATAATTATTGGGGGAGATTTTAATTTCACTTTTGATCCCAGGATCGATTCCTCAACTGGGAGGGGGGCAGTCCCGCTAAAGAAATTGTATTCCTTAAAGAAATATTTACACACCCTCCAGCTGGTCGATGTTTGGCGCATTTTGAATCCACAAGGCAAAGACTATACCTTTTTCTCCCCTGTCCACCGATCCTACAGTAGGATAGACCTCTTCTTGGTGAGCCATGGAGTGTTATCCTGGAATCCGGAGGCTTCCATTGGAAACATAGTTTTATCCGACCATAGCCCCATCTACCTCACGGTCCAGATCCCGGGTCTTTTCCAGAGACCTTGGTCATGGAAACTTAACAGCAATTTACTTACAGATGAGATTTGTCTGGCAGAGTTACGAGACAATCTGTCCTCGTTTGATTCAATTCACGAACACGACCCCACTCCCCAGCCCATGAAATGGGAGGCATTGAAATGTATTCTACGCGGTACCCTAATAAAACATGGCACGCGCCTGAAAAAGAATAACAATGAACTCGTATCTAATCTATTGTCTCAGATCCAACGGTTGGAAAGCATACACAAAAAGTCTGCCACAACCTCATCTCTAGATCCGATTCATGTTGAATTGACGCTAAAACGACAGGAACTCAAAACCCTCTTAGACCGGAAATATGCGAGGGCCAAGGAACATATGTCGGCGTTCTTCTATAAAAGAGCCAACACTTGTGGAAGACCGTTGGCGCGTCTCCTCCATCCCAGAGCCGGTCCCACGTATGTCCCGTTTATTAAAACTGCTAACGGTCAGAAGGTGTATAACAATTTAGACATCTTGGGGGTGTTTAAAGGTTACTATGAAAATCTTTACAACATAAAAGGTAAATATGCTGACATGGACCCGATAAACCTGAAAGCGAAAACCCGGGATTATATCGCGAAGACGCGAATTGCGGCCTTAAAAGCATCCGATATAGACAGTTTGGAAGAGGATATCACGGTCCAGGAACTTGAGGAGGCTATTAAGAATACAGTTGGGTCAAAGAGTTCAGGACCCGATGGGTTCACCCCCATTTTTTATAAGACGCTTCGGTGTAACCTGGTGCCTCAGATGCTTCGGACTTTCAACTGTGTGGCTTCGGGTGAGAGTTTTGCCCCGCAATCCCTAGAAGCCCATATCTGTGTCATACCTAAACCCAACAAGGACTCGTCTAATGCGGCAAATTATAGACCTATTTCTCTACTTAACGTAGATGTCAAATTATTCGCAAAAATTTTGGCGGACCGTTTGTCCAGGGTTTTACCTAGTATTATCAATCTGGACCAGGTGGGCTTTGTCAGGGGCCGAGAGGCGAGGGACAATATCATCAGATCCTTGCTCATTGTAGAAAAGGCGATGGTATGGAAGTCCCCTCTATGTTTACTGTCAGTTGACGCAGAAAAGGCCTTTGACCGAGTCCACTGGACTTTTATAAGGGAAGCCCTGGAACATATTGGTCTGGGTCCAAAGTACCTAAACAAGATCATGGCGCTTTATTCCGATCCATCCGCTAGGGTCCGTGTCAATGGGGTACTCTCCGACCCATTTAAAATCCGTAACGGGACTCGGCAGGGTTGTCCTCTGTCGCCTCTAATCTATGTACTAGTCATTGAACACCTGGCTAATGCTATACGGAAAAACGATAGTATTCCGGGATTTGTGGTGGGTGGGGAGCCACATAGGATAGCCATGTTTGCAGATGATATCCTTCTTTATGTGACTAACCCACGGATTTCCTT
The DNA here is from genome assembly GCA_033576535.1 of Allobates femoralis. Classification (NCBI taxonomy): domain Eukaryota; kingdom Metazoa; phylum Chordata; class Amphibia; order Anura; family Aromobatidae; genus Allobates; species Allobates femoralis. Next base: position 81,355,551 of record JARQOC010000002.1, read on the forward strand.
CCCGGCTATATTGTTGGAGTTCGAGGCGTTTGGGGCACTGAGTAACTTTAAAGTTAACTATACCAAGACCGAGGCGTTGAACATAAGTATTCCTGGCACTGTGGTATCCTCCTTGAAAGATAATTTCCCCTTCAGATGGAGTAATGACCAGATTACTTATTTAGGGGTGAATCTCCCTTCCAACTTAAAGAGACTATTTGAGTTGAACCACAAGGTGGTTTACGAGGGAGTTCGGGCTCTCTTGGCCAGATACCGCCCGATGTGTTTATCCTGGTTTGGAAGAATACAAGTTATTAAGATGGACATCTTACCCCGTCTATTATATATCTTCCAAGCGGTTCCAATCTGGCCTAAGAGATCCTTCTTTAAGAATTTAAACTCTCTTGTATCGGAATTTATTTGGAGGAAAACCAAACCGAGGACCAGCTTAAGAATCTTATCTGCCTCCCGCACAAGGGGGGGGGCGGGCCTCCCAGACTTCAGTAAATACTGTCGAGCCACCCTACTGGTCAGATTATTGGACTGGTGTTACCATAGTAGCACTAAAAAATGGATCCAGGTGGAGCAGGAGGGTGTGAACTCCCCATTGCGGTATTTACCTTGGATTTCACAGCGGGCGGTTCGGGGCCTGGAGGGTCTCTCCATTCTTACAAAAGAGTGCTTGGGGGCCTGGTGGACTTCACGTGGTCTATCCATTGCACGTCGAGACTCCAGTCCCTTGACTCCGCTGTTTCATAATCCGTCATTTCCCCCAGGGGTTTACAACCAATCCCTACTTATATGGACAGCTGAGATGGACACCCGACTTTACCAAATAATAAGTAATGGTAGGGCCCCCTCATTCTCAGAACTTCAAGGCCAGTCGTATAACGTGAAGTTAAAATGGTGGGAGTTTCTTCAACTCCAGTCATTTTTGGCCTCCTTGAGCCCGTCGGGATTACATAGATCCTCCCTCTCCCCTATGGAGAAACTCTTCGTAGGTGAACATGCTCCCCCGGGTAAAATTTCCACTCTGTACAAAACTCTGGTAGAAGAAGACACGGGTACCAAATTTCACTTTCAGTCTATGTGGGAACGTGAATTGGGTAGAGAATTATCTGAGGAAGAGTGGGGAGGTGCTTCCTACTGTCCCACAAACTGTCCAGCAATGGGGAATCTCGAGAAAAATGTTACAAATTGATTGTGAGATGGTATCATACGCCAGACAAACTGCATAAAATTTATCCAGCGGTTTCTGACCAGTGTTGGAGGTGTGGGTCTGATATAGGCACTTTACTGCACATTTGGTGGGATTGTCCCCTGATCAGAGAGTTCTGGGACAAGGTAGTGAGGAATTATGGCTTAGTCACCGGCAAACAGTTGACGAGCGGCCCCGAAATGGCGCTGCTCTCCTTGATCCCTGGGTCTCTTAAAAATCTCAAAAAAGATATCCTGCGCTTTTGCTTCGCCGCAGCCAGGAACGTTATTCCGCGCCATTGGAAGGAGTCAACCCAGCCCTCTATTCTAGAATGGTACACTGAGATGGAACGCCTTTGTCGAATGGAAGAACTCTCAGCTGAGTATGCGGGTATTCAAAACTCATTTACCGCAACGTGGACGGATTGGATCCTATTAAGGGACCTTCCCAATTTCAGGGACCTGTTTTCTTAGGCCCCTGTCCTCCGGGATGAAGGATACAGTTGGAAGTGTCGTTTATTGGTTTGAAGGGTAATGCCCGCGATTCTTGGCATCAGAGGGAGCCCATCGGTTACCTCTTCTGAAGCCTGGGGATTTTCTCCTAGTGGTGGGACCGGCGCCCGCATTGCCTCTTGGACCCCCCTTCCCCCCGGGTGTTTTCACTTCCCCTCCTCCTCTTCTGTTTCTCGTCTCTTTTCTCTCTCTGACTTTCTCCTTCCCTATGCTTCTTCTTATTCTCTCAACTCTTTTGGTTTTCTCCTCTTAAACCGGGTGGTCTATGAAAGGGAATAAGGAGGGTGACCTGTGTCTTTACACAGGCTCCTTTTGCTTTTATACTGTAAACATTGTTATGGAATGATATTCAATTTCTCTTTCTTTTTTGTTTGGGTACTAGATTTTAGAGGTACTCTGTGAATCACATATTGGTCTTGTCCTCGATGGAGACCTTTGATTGGTATATATGTGTAATCTTTTGTAGAATGAACAATTAGACCATCATTTGTTTTGAGTTTACCGTCCCAGAACGGTTGTACTGTTTGTTTCTTTATGTCTTGTTTATGAAAATTTAATAAACACAGATTTACAAAAAAAAAAAAATGTACACTTTATACTGCAAGCTATCTTCAGGCAGTGCTGGCTCTTTTTATGCATAAAAAATTGCTACGCTCACTCTGGCCATTAAAATGTTGAAAACGAAAAAATAGAATAATACCGAGCCAGGGCCTTACTGTTTGAAGAAGTCCAGATAGAATGAAAAATGGATGTACAATAAGTATTTAATTGTTAAAATTAGTCAAAGGTAAAAAAAAAAACACAAAGGCAACAAAAAGGAATGAAATAGGAGACAAAAAGTCTATCTGTACTTCCTCAACCTGTAATACCTAAGGCTACAGTAGTATTTTACTCCAGACATTATTTAAAATATTTAGTTTCGATGCCTAGAAATCCCACATGCTCCTGACTATCTGCAGCCAGTTTTTGTGCTCTTGGATCTTCACTGTCTGCTGACCTCTAGTGGTGAGCCTGTTCTCTGCACAACCTTTACAACTTTTAAAAGCAGTTCTGTGGTGGGTTCCCACTAGACTAGGGTTACAAAAAACGCAGACATGTGAACAGCTCCATAGATTATAAAGGATACGTACAGGGGCCCATCGACCCCAGAGCCTGCATTATCTGTGCATTCGAGAATGCACATCCAGCTGAAATGCATGTGGCACAGTGTACACGCAGCTGACCAAACAGTGGCTGACAGCTGAGGTGCCACAACATCATGCAGTGCATGATAGTGACGTCATGCGCCTTGGTATGTACTCTGATTTTAGCTGTCGGGCTGGCTACAGAGGACACTGGGCAACGTGGGAGCAGAGGAAAGGTAAGTAGAATGTTTTTCTTTTTAATTATGCATTAAAGACAGAACAGGGACACATATACTAGAGACCATGTATATCAGGATGAGGGGCATATATACCTGGATAGAGGACATATATACCAGAATGGGGACCATATATACCAGTATGGGGACATATATACCAGGATGGGGGGCATAAATGCCAAGGATAGACCCATATACACCAGGACGGGGAGATATATAGTGCAACAGAATGGGAGACATTCATACATAATGAAGGGGGAAAGGGGACAATTCATATGTCTTTATAGTATTTAGAATGCTACAAGGGACCATAAATCTGACCAACGTGCAGGGAGGAGCCAGGTCCAAATTTTGCACCGGGACCATTCGGCTTCTAGTAACCCCACTAGGTATGTGTTCAATCCATGAAAAACACAGAGAGAATATCTATGTATAAAATACATGTCTGTATGGGGTACAATACAGAGAAATCTATCAATAAAAGACTGTATGGTTGGGGGGCACTCCACTTTATTATTATTTATTATAGCGCCATTAATTCCATGGTGCTTTACATGTGGAAAGAGTATACAAAGACAGGTACAAGGTACATGGACAACATATGGTACACACGTACAGGAGAAAGGACCCTGACCGCGAGGGCTCACAATCTACGAGGGGACGGGTGATGATACACTAGAAGAGGGAAGAGCTGATCGTGCGGTGGTGCGGTGGACTGAGGCTCACAGTAGGTTGTAGGCTTGTCGGAAGAGGTGGGTCTTCAGGTTTCTTTTGAAGGTTTCCAGAGTAGGCGAGAGTCTGATGTGTTGGGGCAGAGAGTTCCTGACTATAGCGGAAGCATGGGAGAAATCTTGTATGCGGTTGTGGGAAGAGGAGATAAGGGGGGATCGGAGGAGGAGATTGTGAGTGGATCGCAGGTTGTGTGAGGGAAGGTATCGGGAGACCATATCACAGATGTACAGAGGAGACAGATTGTGAATGGCTTTGTAAGTCACAGGGTTTTAAACCAGGGCCTCTGAGAAATAGGGAGCCAGTGAAGGGCTTGGCAGAGAGGTTGGGGAATAGTGGGGAGACATATATCATATATCTGTACATTTTATATAAAAAGGTCATACATAATACTTTGTGCACACCACATATGTTTTTTGCATGATCTTTATTACAAAAATTACAAAAAATTGGTGCAAAACAACAAGTTAAAAACATCTAAAAACAATGCAGGTCCCATATCCTCTGTTGCAAAATCATACAATTTGCCAGAATAAATCAATTATAAATAGCAGAGGCAGAATGCAATCCCTCAATGAAATGCTAACCCCAATAAAGCATAGAGAAGTTCAGTCAAAATGACCCTGTGTTCTCCTATAAACCAATCAGTGCAAGGATCCTATATATCAATCAATGCAAGAATACATAATATTTAAAGGGAAAATAATATAGGGGCAGAGGCACACACCATTCACATCATGTTACCTATAGCTTGACAGCAGCCTGGAGGTATGGGAGCCCCACGCGTTACGCTGCAACAGCAGCTTTCTCAGGGGAATATATAAAAAAAAATTGAAGGTGTCCGTGATTTGTTTGCAGATGAAGAAAGTTATACAGATTATTTGGTCTTCATCTCCCCTTGAGGAAGCAATCACACACCTTAATATTGTGAAACGTACGTCGGGAATTTTCTTCCTAGGGGAATTCTCTTCCTCAACGTGACGCTCTGCCTCCATTATTTGACACTTATATGTATGATCTTGGCCAGGGATCTCCAACTCCAGGCCTCAAGGCCCGCAAACATGTCATGTTTTCAGGATTTCCTTAGTATTGGAACCATCACCAGTGTAGGGGATTCAATTATCACCTGTTTGCGGTCCTTGAGGCCTGAAGTTGGAGATCCCTGATCTTTCGCTTTATCTTTATATGTATGTCCCTTACATTTACTGCCAGATAATTAATAATTATTAATATAATATAATAATCGCGGCGAGCTAGCCGCTGTCATTACCTATCAACAGCTGCAGCTGCGTCCAGCTGCACACCGGACCCGAGGGCAAATTAGCCCTCCGGTTCTGTGTGCTGATCCGGTCCGGGCTGCCTGGCTCAAGCGGACAGCCACGGATTGGATCACAGCCGTAGTGTGAAGTCAGTCTTAGACAGTGAGGGAGATCAACGAGTGGAACAGGCGGCCACAAGAGGTGGTGAGTTCTCCTTCAATAGAGGTCTTCACATAGAGGCTGGACAGACGTCTGTCTGGGATGATTTAGTGATTCCTGCTTTTAGCAGGGGGTTGGACCAGATGATGCAAGGGGTCCTTTCCATCTATACCATTCTATAATCTCAGCTCAATCCCAAAAGCCAAGCAGACAACACTTGGTAATAGAATTTGCATTCTGTCATGTGTGAGTTTATTACAGAATGTGGGTTGGGTTCCACAGCTCATATCTTTGAATTTAGGGTACATTCACATAGACCACACATGAACCAATGTTAAGATATATGCTGGTGCAAATGAGAGACAAACCTCAGGTCCACATGGGGGAAAAAACCTGATGCATGTGTGGTGCCCCTATGGCTAGGCACCACAGGGAGGTACTGCACCCCGAATAGCAGTTGTAGTGCCTTCGTAGCTGTGGAGCTCACAATCTAAACATCCTATCAGTATGTCTTTACAATGTGGGAGGAAACCGGAGTGCCCGGAGGAAACCCACGCAAACACGGGGAGAACATACAAACTCCTTGCAGGTGTTGTCCTTAGTGTCCTTGGTGGGAATTGAACTCAGGACCTCAAGACCCCAGTGCTGCAAAGGCTACAGTGCTAACCACTTGAGCCACCGTGCTCAATAACTGTCAATATAACCTTGTGGTATTCATAATATGATTGCAATTATATTTCTGTATGTGATATAAACATCAGACAAACACAAATAATAACCAGAGGGCAGCAGATCATGTGAAAATATAATTTTGGTGTCATTCTCAAAACTTTTGGCCATGATTGTACTATAACATCCGGTACTAGTAAAGTGACGTTTGGAGTTGAATCGGTGTCTGTCCTCCTTCACACCGGTGCCCAGAGGGTCTCAGCATCATCAGAGGGGTAAGAACAACTACACCCTCATCCATCCCTGCTGCCCTGAGGTAAAGCTCCACCTGTGGGGAGCTGTACTACTCTAAGCTGCATCCCATCACCTCAGCGGCCGGCCTGCAGCGCTGGTATCATCGTTACCAGGGTCCACAGGTGGCGTCACGACTCTTCCCTAAATTCCCCTTCCCTCTCCAACAATGAGAGCCAGGGCACGGAACCGGGAAACTGACCACCCATGATTCCCCAATACAGCCACGAACTCATCCCGGTATTCGAGTACCCCTCTTTCTGTGCTCATCACATGCGCTCGTCTGTCTCGATTTACAATCAGACAAATGTATGTTAGGCCTCACTCAGACATCCTTTATTTTTCTGGTACACAAAAAACAGTTTCATTTTCCTCCCATTGTGCAGACATGTGAGCAACGTGTGGGCAGTCTCTCAGCCTCCATGTCTCTTCTCACTCCATGGTAACATGCCCTAGTGGGCATGATAATGTAATTCAAAAGCGCGGTCCCACATTCCAAATCAGTGGGTGGCTCCTTCCCGGTATAACACCGCTGTGCGTCATTTCCGGTCCGGTGTTGTGGAGGATTATCTGGTGTATGGGTCGGCTTCAGAATGCTCACTGTGCATGTTCCTGAGCCGGCCAGTACCAATATCAATATACCCCCACCCTGCAAGGACCAGAAATGACGCGCAGCGACATGTCATACCAGGAAGAAACCAATGCGAGACTGCACTTCTGAATTAATTATCAAGCCCACCGAAGCATGATACCACGGAGCGAGGAGAGACATGGAGGCTGAGAGACCGCTCACACGTCGCCCACAGGTCTACACAATGGGGGAAAATGTAAGTTATAAACAAGTGTTTTTACAACCATTATACTTCACATTTAGGTCAGACAGGGATGATTAGGGATGTTGTAGGAAGCTGCAGGGACAAGTAGTGATAGGTGTGGGTCATAAATGACCTGACAGGTTCCCTTTTAAGATGGACTAATGCTGGATGAACGTGGTCAATTAATATTATAAATTTGTTTTTCATGATTTAATTATTTATACACTGTGTTCCAAATTATAATGCAAATTGGTTTTAAGTGTTATAGGGTTTTAATTTTTTTTTTCTTCAATAAAACCCATTAATGGTATTGTGTCTCAGGGTTCTTTGGATCATTGAAATACATCTCAGATATCTGTGATAATTAGTTTGGCAGATGAGCCCCAATAAAAAGAAAACTGGGTGTTCCACAATATTACGCACGCCACAGTTTTCAAGTAACATGGGAAAGAAAAAGGATCTCCCTGCTACGAAAAAAAACAAATAGTGCAATGCCTTGGACAAGGGATGAAAACATTTGATATTGCACGAAAACTTAAGCATGATCATCGTATTGTGAAGAGATTTGTGGCTGATTCTGAGCACAGATGTGTTCGTGCAGATAAAGGCAGAATGAGGAAGGTTTCTGCCAGGCAAGTTCATCAGATTAAGAGAGCAGCTGCTAAAAAGCCCTTACAAACCAGCAAACAGATATTTGAAGCTGCTGGTGCCTCTGGAACCGCAAGGTGTAGGATCCTTCAAAGGCTTGCTGTGGTGCATAAACCTACTATTCGGCCACCCCTAAACAGTGCTCACAAGCAGAAACAGTTGCAGTGGGTCCAGATATACATGAAGACTAATTTTCAAACAGTCTTGTTTACTGATGAGTGCCGAGCAACCCTGGATGGTCCAAATGAATAGAGTAGTGGATGGTTGGTGGATGCCACCATGTCCCAACAAGGCTTCGACTTCAGCAAGGAGGTGGAGGAGTCATATTTTGGGCTGGAATCATTGGGAAACAGCTGGTAGGCCCCTTTAAGGTTCCTGAAGGTGTGAAAATGACCTCTGCAATGTACGTAGAGTTTGCAACTGAGAACTTTCTTCCATGGTACAAAAGCAAAAACGTGCCTTTAGGAGCAAAATCATCGTCATGCATGATAATGCACCATCTCATGCTACAAAGAATAACTCTGTGCCATTGGCTGCTATGGGCATAAAAGGAGATAAACTCATGGTATGGCCACCATCTTCCCTGACCTCAACCCTATAGAGAACCTTAGGAGTATAATCAAGCAAAAGATCTATGAGTGTGCGAGGCAGTTCACATAAAAACAGCAGCTCTGGGAGGCTATTCTGACATCATGCAAAGAAATACAAGCAGAAACTCTCCAGAAAATCACAATATCAATGGACGCAAGAATTGTGAAGGTGATATCAAAGTAGGGTTCCTATGTCAACATGTAACTTGGCCTGTTAGGATGTTTTGGAGTTAAATATTTTTTTATTTCAGTGAATGTGACCTCCTAATGCTGCAAATTCAACAAATGAGCATTTTCACTTCTTTCAAACATATCAAATGTTTAGAAACTCTACTGTGCGTAATAATTTGGAACAGTACATTTAGAGTTTTTTTGAATTTTGAAAATTATACTGTTATCATTGGGAGATTTCTTCAATAAAATTTGATGTATACTCTAACGGGTGATGACTTTTATTACACTGACTGTCATTTGCACCAACCATTTAGGAAAATCAGAGAAAAAGAACATTTGCATAATAATTTGGAACACAGTGTATTTACATTTATGGTTTGAATATTCATTTTATTTGGGTGACCTTTAAAGAAACATTGTGGCTTCTTAACCAAATGAGTGTTTGTGTCATTTTGATTTAGATAAGGCTACTGCTTTATTAAATCGGCATTGTGCTACCATGGTTTTGACTTACAAATACGGAGGTAAAAAAATTACCAAATACTCAGTGTGTGAAAGTAGCCCTACTTGGACGAGGATCGCAACGCAATACTCAGACCGGCCGTCTGCTCTCCAGAATCAAGTGTGACAGAATATATTTCTATGCAGCGGTTACGCTCAGGAGAGTAGACGGCTAGTCCGAGCATTGCAATCCAAGGTATATGGCCACGTGGATTCTTCCCTAAAGAAAGGAGAAATCGCTATATCTGAGAGCAGCAAATCATGAGATATAAAGACTTTGCTGAATCTCTCAAAACACCTTTTGTTGCATCATGTGCCAATTTATGCAAAGGTGCACGCCTCATAATAACTCTGATGCATGTAAAATGGTCTAATTTAAGATTTTGGATGCATCTTTTTAACTTGTGAAATGTTTGTTAAAATAAGTCATAAATTGATTGTTAAATTGCCTTGGCAATTAATTCCATAGGGAGAAGTAGTTTCCTAAAGGTGGCCACTCATGCTGTGATAAGTACATGAACATTTGGACCATACTAGACTCCAATCTGCCATAAAATCTGCAGCCATTGCATTTATTTAGCTACGATGTAAATGCTAAAATCCACTGAAATTATCGCAAATAATATGTGCAGACTATTTGTGTGCATGAATGCGGTTTTAATCCCCATTTACCCAGTATAATGTATAGTAATGACCCCTCTATGCCTGAACATGGACTTGAGTCCAATTATCCATAGGTGATCATTTATTATTGCTGTTACTTGGTGCCAATTACTACAGTTTGTCTTTAGTTACAGTCAGAAGAATAATATACAGAGCAGTACATTATTCTGAAATATAATGATATATTTAGTAATGACTTCAACCGTTGATTGATTGCCTGTGTATGATTCATTGACAGTGGGGTCAACAATCAGTGGGTGGTCTTCACTATGTCTCAATAAACCTCCTATTGATTAAACAGAGTAAAGTGCGGCACGTCACCTGGGCACACTCAGTCATGTTTTACGGCCTTTCATTTATTGCTGATCACGTCTCCTTCCGTTCATATTTTACAAGTAATGTGGTGATGACGGGAAATTCTTTAGGTTTTTGCCTGTAGATGCCTGTCATAGCACAGAGATTCTTTTCTGACAGCTTCTTCACCAAATCATTAAGTTTACATCTGTGGTTTCTTGGCTGCTCCGCCATTACTCTTTCTCACGGCGGTTATTTTAGAAGTGCACCAAGCTTTGCTTTATTTTTACAGACTTTCACTATTCCACAAGTGAAGACTTGGGAATTCTCCAGGTTTCAGAGCTAACCACCAAAATCTCAACACTAAAAGGAGCTGAAGTCCTAAAGAACTATAGAGCATAACACCAAGCATCTGTCAAGATCTCGGCCAAGGCTGTCAGGTTTTTCCAGACTATTGCGGGTCTTGACCTTCTACATGTCTCCAGACCTGGATAACATCTTGGAAATGGTGCTCACATTTAATTTCAAGGGGTTATACAAAAATAGAATATGTCTACTCTCCTCTTGTCCAAGATCTTGGTCAGGTATTGCAACTCAGTTCCAGTCAGAATGGGTCAGTACAAAATGACTGTTCAGATCCTGGCAAGGTTAAACAGTTCAGTGCACCTTACCACCTACATGTTTTACATCTATCTCCACCCCCTTTTCCTTAATTGACAGCTCCTGGCTTTGCAGGAGCCAAAATAACAGATATACACATGTGGACAAAATACTTCTCATAGATTGTGAGCTCTTGTGAGCAGGGTCCTCACTCCTCTTTGTATCTGTTGAATTTTTGTTACTCTGTATTGGTTCATATTGTTTGTACATGCCATCTCCGAATTGCTGCAGAATATGTTTGACTCCATAACAATAAATATTATTATTATTATTGTGTTAAGGTAAGAAAAACACACAATGGTCACTAAAATAACTTGAAACTGAAAAACTAATTTTCAATTTAAATTCACTAAATATCAACTAATGAAAATCAGACATTTATTGAGTTTGGTTCAGCAAATATTAAAAAAAACTAATGAAAATGATCTTGACAAAAATTATGGTTCCTAGAAGTTAGGGCCGCTTCACACTGCGGCGTGATCCAGTCCGGGGCTGTCCGGGATGACCCAGATAGCCGCAGACCGGATCAGCACACAGGACTGGGGGGTTAATATGCCCTCTGGTCCGGTGTGCAGCGCACGCAATTCTCGCTGCTGATAAGTCAGCACCACGGCGCCGCGGTCCTGACCGGTCAGCGGCTGCAGCTGTGTGCGCTGCACACCGGACCGATGGGCATATTAGCCCTCCAGTCTTGTGTGCTGATCCAGTCTGCGGCTGTCTGGGTCATCCCAGACAGCCCCGGACCAGATCACGCCGCAGTGTGAAGCGGCCCTTATAGAAAATAATTTGATCATAGGAACCTGTGCAACTAAGATGTGTCCTGAAATTTGCATCCCAAGTTTCTACAAACTTGTAGTAAGTCACTCAACCTATTTAAAGTAGGACTCCGTCAGCAAAGAATGACTGTTAAAACCAAGTACAGGCACTTGATGCATCATGGAGTGGGAAAACATAAATGTACCTTAACACCTACAAAGCTATCAAAGAAGAGGATGGGTGGAGATAGAGAGAAAACAGGCAACTGGGAATGTGCATTGAACTGTTTGGCCATGCCATGGTGCACCAAGCACCTGTACTTGGTTTGAACAGTCATTCTGAGCTGACAGAGACCCTTTAAAGGGTGAAATGTAGTCACTGTGCTGTTTATTATCATGGTATGTATACCATTTTGAACATGGGTCAAAAAAAGTAAAGGAAAGAGTTATTTCAGGAGATTAGAAAAAATATATAGACAAACATATTAAAAGTAAAGTAATACATCGTGGATAGCGGCTTGGAAGGATAGAGCAGAGGCTTTGAAAAACAGAGACCACTGGCCATGCTTGGACGTTCTGATGTCTTGGGAAGAATTGACTCGTCTAGGTTGGTGGAGATGGTGGAGATGTCTCCAACTACATTATTTGTACTCTTTGCCTCTGAGGACTTGTTTTAAAGGTCCCAGGACACAATTTGAGTCACTCTGCATAAGTCATGGGCCGATCAGACACACTTTGTCTCTGATCTATTCCATGTTGAGCACTCCACAGGATCAGGCTCCACAATCCTTTATCTCACATTGGGAAGCTGAACTGAATACTAAATTCACAGGTGTCCAGATTGCGAGGATATTTCACCTCACTCACAGCACCTCCATGAGCTCAAAGTTTCAAGGGGCTAATTACAAATTACTATCAAGGTGGTATAGGACGCCGGTCAGGCTTCATGCAATGTTTCCTGACATTAGTACGGACTGCTGAAGATATGATGATGGGCCAGGTACATTCCTCCATATTTTTTAGAAATACTGGAAATGTATTGTTCTCAAACCATACTGGTCTGTGGTAGAGAAAGTGATACAACAGGTCTCTGACATCAAATTCCCCTTAACACCGGCGTTGATATTCTTGCACAACTGTGAAATTCCCAAACGCAGATACAGGAATTCCCTGCTTAAATTTGTAATTATGGCAGCAAGATCCTGCATTCCGGCGCAATGGGGGAATGACGTGATGTACAGTACAGACCAAACGTTTGGACACACCTTCTCATTCAAAGATTTTTCTGTATTTTCATGACTATGAAAATTGTAGATTCACACTGAAGGCATCAAAACTATGAATTAACATATGTGGAATTATATACCGTATATACTCGTGTATAAGCCGACCCGTGTATAAGCCGACCCCCCTACTTTTGCCCCCAAAAACTGGGAAAACTTATTGACTCGCGTATAAGCCGAGGGTGGACTCCAGCACAGGTATACAACCCCCAGCAGTGAGGTATACAGCAGCCTCCCCAGTGGTAGTATACAGCAGCAGCCCCAGTGGTAGTATACAGCAGCCCCAGAGATATATACAGCCCCATATGCAGCCCCAGAGGTATATGCAGCCCCAGAGGTATATGCAGCCCCATATGCAGCCCCAGAGGTATATGCAGCCCCATATGCAGCCCCAGAGGTATATGCAGCCCCAGAGGTATATGCAGCCCCATATGCAGCCCCAGAGGTATATGCAGCCCCATATGCAGCCCCAGAGGTATATGCAGCCCCAGAGGTATATGCAGCCCCAGAGGTATATGCAGCCCCATAGGTATATGCAGCCCCAGAGGTATATGCAGCCCCAGAGGTATGTGCAGCCCCATATGCAGCCCCAGAGGTATATGCAGCCCCATAGGTATATGCAGCCCCAGAGGTATATGCAGCCCCAGAGGTATATGCAGCCCCAGAGGTATATGCAGCCCCAGAGGTATATGCAGCCCCAGAGGTATATGCAGCCCCATATGCAGCCCCAGAGGTATATGCAGCCCCATAGGTATATGCAGCCCCAGAGGTATATGCAGCCCCATATGCAGCCCCAGAGGTATATGCAGCCCCAGAGGTATATGCAGCCCCAGAGGTATATGCAGCCCCAGAGGTATATGCAGCCCCAGAGGTATATACAGCAGCAGCAGCCCCAGCCCCAGGGCTGTATACAGCCCCAGCCCCAGGGCTGTATACAGCAGCAGCCCCAGGGCTGTATACAGCAGCAGCCCCAGGGCTGTATACAGCCGCAGCCCCAGGGCTGTATACAGCCGCAGCCCCAGGGCTGTATACAGCCGAAGCCCCAGGGCTGTATACAGCCGCAGCCCCAGGGCTGTATACAGCCGCAGCCCCAGGGCTGTATACAGCCGCAGCCCCAGGGCTGTATACAGCCGCAGCCCCAGGGCTGTATACAGCTGCAGCCCCAGGGCTGTATACAGCAGCAGTCCCAGGGCTGTATACAGCAGCAGTCCCAGGGCTGTATACAGCCGCAGCCCCGGAGTTATACAGGCCCCCCATCAAGTTCCAGGGCCCCCCCCCTTGCGCGCCAGCCTGTAAGGTAAATTCATACTTACCAGTGTCCAGTCGCGCCGCCCGCAGCTGCCGACATGACGATCCCGGGCTCCATTCAGCGTCTTCCCGCGGCTTCCTGTAGTCGCGGGCAATGACGTCATTGCCCGCGACTACAGGAAGCCGCGGGAAGACGCTGAATGGAGCCCGGGATCGTCATGTCGGCAGCTGCGGGCGGCGCGACTGGACACTGGTAAGTATGAATTTACCATACAGGCTGGCGCGCAAGGGGGGGGGGGGGCCCTGGAACTTGATGGGGGGGCCTGTATACCTCCGGGGCTGCTGCGGTATATTTTTTTTTTTTTTCATATACCCGTATATACTCGCGTATAAGCCGAGGGGGGACTTTTCAGCCCAAATTTTGGGCTGAAAAACTCGGCTTATACGCGAGTATATACGGTACTTAACATAAAAGTGTGAAACAACTGAAATTAAGTCTTATACTTTAAGTTCTTCAAAGTAGCCACCTTTTGGTTTGATTACTACTTTGCACACTCTTGGCATTCTCTTGATGAGCTTCAAAGCAGCAAAGCACCCCCACACCACCACAGCTCCTCCTCCATGCTTCATGGTGGGAACCAGGCATGTAGAGTCCATCCGTTCACCTTTTCTGCGTCGCACAAAGACATGGTGGTTGGAACCAAAGATCTCAAATTTGGACTCATCAGACCAAAGCACAGATTTCCACTGGTCTAATGTCCATTCCTTGTGTTCTGTAGCCCAAACAAGTCTCTTCTGCTTGTTGCCTGTCCTTAGCAGTGGTTTTCTAGCAGCTATTTTACCATGAAGGCCTGCTGCACAAAGTCTCCTCTTAACAGTTGTTGTAGTGATGTGTCTGCTGCTAGACCTCTGTGTGGCATTGACCTGGTCTCTAATCTGAGCTGCTGTTAACCTGCGATTTCTGAGGCTGGTGACTCGGATGAACTTATCCTCCGCAGCAGAGGTGACTCTTGATCTTCCTTTCCTGGGACGGTCCTCATGTGCGCCAGTTTCTTTGTAGCACTTGACAGTTTTTGCAACTGCACTTGGGGACACTTTTCCCAATTTTTCAGACTGACTGACCTTCATTTCTTAAAGTAATCATGGCCACTCGTTTTTCTTTACTATCAGCTGTGTATCCACTAGACTTCTGCACAACACAACTGATTGTCCCAACCCCATTTATAAGGGAAGAAATCCCACTTATTAAACCTGATGGGGCACACCTGTGAAGTGAAAACCTTTTCCGGTGACTACCTCTTGAAGGTGCAAAACAGTAATAAAAGCAAAAGGTGGCTACTTTGAAGAACCTAGAATATAAGACATATTTTCAGTAGTTTCACACTTTTTTGTTAAGTATATAATTTCACATGTGTTAATTCATAATTTTGATGCCTTCAGTGTGAATCTATAATTTTCCTAGTCATGAAAATACAGAAAAATCTTTGAATGAGAAGGTGTGTCCAAACTTTTAGTCTGTACTGTGTATGGAGGAGTTGATGTCCTCTTTGTGAGAATCCCAGAGCAAATTCTGGTCAACATCCACTGGATGGATTTTCAGCAAACTGAGCAAGATCGATCCTTGCTTGGTGGAGATGTTCCCCCTGACCCACCTCCACTCTGAGATGGCATTCTATCTTGACTCACCTAGATTTGTTCTTCTTATTTCCAACCCCCTTCCCCCACTCCTCCTCCCCTTCCCAGGTAGCTATTTGTACTCACCCCCACCTCCCCACCTTCCCACCCTCGTTTCTCCTTGTCTTTTTCTCTCCTGACTTCTGGGTTCCTCTTGTTGTTTTTTCGCATATGGCTCTCTTCTCCTCTCCTCTGATCCCCTTATTCTATGTATCTAATATATGTTACTTATAATATTGGCCTCACACAATGTCAAACTTGCTGGGCTGTTAAAAACCAAACCTATTATTATGGTACTGCAATGATATGTATTTGCTTTTTGTTGTTATGCTTTTATAATCTGATAAATAAAGAATTATAAAAAAAGGTAAAGTAATTAAAGTAATAATTAATGTTCCTGATATTACACTTGCAAATATTATTGAGAAGTTAGTTTAAGATCTATGAGACTGTAGCCAACCTCCCTGGATGTCCTTTGGGCAGATGTGATTTGCCAAAAAGCTCCAGGTTTGTCTCATCGGCTTTATGTTAACAAATGCAAAAATAAAGCATAAAAAGAAAAGACCATTTTACCTACTGTGAAACATGGTGGAGGCTCTGTTATGTTCTGGGGCTGCTTTGCTGAATCTGGCACAGGATGTCTTGAATCTGTACAGGATGCAATTGAACCTGAAGACTATGCCTATGTGCATATGGTACGTTTCTTTAGTGCACATTTGTCAAAATGTGCATGCCTATACTGAAGCCAGAAAAGTCTATAAAGAATTCTGAGATGTTATGCACACGTTGCTTATTTTTTTCCTTGCAGATTTGGTGCAGAATATAAATCAGCAGCTTGTCAATTCTTGGTGCGGATTTGCCTGCGTTTTCAGCCCTTCCAGCCACTGACTTCACTAAGAAAAAGACAGGGCACAAATGACCAAAAATGAACCAAATCCGCACTGCACTTTTGGTGCCGTTTTTCTACCACAGGATGCAGATTTGGTGTAAAATTTCTGCAGTGTGGGCACACACACCCTATCATGGCATTCTGGAGAAAAATCTGCCTCCCAGTCAGAGAGTCTGGTCTGAGCTGCAGGTCATGGGTAATTACCCAAAACACACTGCTAAAAATATCGAAGAATGGCCAAGAGTGAAGTATTCGACTAGTCTGAAGTGGCTTCTGTGAGCTCTGATCTAAATCCTATTGAACATCTGTGAAAGAAGCTGAACCCAGCAGTCTGGAGAAGGTGGAATCACACCTGAGACACAAGGAGCATTTTGCTTATGAGGAGTGGGACAAACTACTAATGAACAGGTGCAGACGTCTTACTGGAAGTTACAGAAATCGTTTGTTTGCAGCGATTGCCTCAAAGGGAAGGTAGTGAAACAGAATATTAAATTAAGGATATCATTTTTGTCCAGGCCAGTATCATTAGTTTTTTAAAATCTTTCTTTTGAACCATAATTCAAAAGAAATTACTGATTTGTATTAGTTGATATACAGTAAATTAACTGAAAATTACTTTGGTCAGTTTCAAGTTATTTCATATTTGTATCATATTTTTGGGTTTCTCTTACTTTAACAGAAACGTATCAACAATTTTACCCCGTGTGTTGATGGAAATCAAATGCATTAAACTATGACCACGCCAATGGTGCACCAAGTGCCTGTGCTTCTTTAGAACAGTGATTTTCTGCTGACAGACTACAATTTAATGGGGTGGCCACTTTCTGGACAAATTTATAAAATGCTCTGAACTGTTTTGCTCTGACATAAGCAATCATATATATTTATCCTCCTTATCCAAATACTACAATTAAAGGCTTAATGCTGCCCTAAGATGAGCAATGCATCCAAATGATGCGAGATGGTGGCAGTTCTGTGAATAGTCCGCAGGTCACATGCTCCGTCGACCTCTTCTGCACAAGCATTCAGCGCTTGTGCAGAAGCAAGAGCTTCCACTGCCTTTATCTGCATACACGTCAGATGCCTTAGGAAACACAATTGGGATTTTTAGAAATTGTATCAAGGTGGCCAATCCTTCAAATTAAGAAGTGCCGGACACATTATATTTTTACTGTTATTTAGGTGACGGTTATCAACACAGATTTTATGGACCCACTAATAACTGATGATTCTAACATTCAAGACACAATGAAAACCAGTCAGCTTTTATTAATCATGCACAAGGTGAATCCAAGGATACACAAAAAGAACTACTAGCAATAAAAAAGCAAATGTGTTGGATAAAAGGCTCAGCAATTGTAGGACGGAGTTAAAATAAACCAATCTTCACAGATCCATTTCTGCATGCAGCTATCAGACCTGACTCCAAGAGTTCAACCATCGACTTCTTTACCTGCAAGAGAAGAGCACATGTTAAAGTATCCATGTACATAACCTCCAGTTCATAGGCAATAGCAATGTCGGCACTCATTAGCATAATTTACAGCGATGTAAAAACAACATTGCAGTGAACATGTTCAGTCATTATGCTACTTCATTTAACCTTTTCACAATTCGGAAAACATGAAATAGTTACATGTTCATTGTTTGGGTAGCTTAGTTTGGAAGCCGCTCGCTCTTCATAGTTTAAAGCAAAGGGAAAAGACATCAGGGAACCCGCCGCAAAAAACAATGGCAAAACCACCAGTCAAGACTCTTTAGGAAAAAGACTGCTGACATTATCCAGAAGAGACTTCGGCTAGGAAATCAACAGTGGCTGTGTCATCGAAAATTAGACGTCGTGCACATCACCCTAACTAGTTTCCTATGAAATATGCCATAATACATGTGTTTTAGATAGGGATTTAGATACTAAGCACAATTAGGGATAGGAACCAGATGTGAACCTGTTGGTTTTATATTGTTCCTGTGCATGCCTGCTCAATATAAGAAAGCAAACTGTGGAAATGTGTGTGCCTAGTATACGGAAACTAGACTGCAATGTGGGTAGAGACCGGTGTGTGAATACTGCGTGAATGAGCTTTAGTTGGTGCAATACAAATAAGCAAAAGGCCTTAATTTACCTCTGGTATATCCACCATCCTCCGCTGCTTCTTATCCCTCCAGTTCCAATCTAAAACAAGGTACTTCAAGGATTGCAAGCTGAGCCCATCTATAAGCAAAAGAGACGACAGGTTACCACCTGACCAAAGAAAGAATTCAAGGGATTTTTTTTTTACTTCATTATTTTTACAAGAATCACAATAAAATGTGGAAGAAAAGACTTCAGACTCTGAGCAGAAGACCACCGCCTTTCAAGGTCTATTATAAAATTACTAGGCCGGTGAAAATCATGAGAGTAATTCCTAATGGAGAACACTAACGGCAGCTTACCTTTTTGGAAATGGCTGATATCAGAGAACAATTGTTATTATTCCACTAGACACCAAGTAGAGATGTTACGTGGTCGTACACTTTAGATGAACTGGATAGCTATTCCTACAAAACCCTAAGGGTACCTTTACATGCGGCTACATTTGTAGCTTGTCACCAGGTAACTTACTGGTTGCAGTGAAATCATGGATACATGATTCCATTTGTACACAGCAACAAGATAGAACCATGTATCCATGATTTCACTGCAACCAGTAAGTTACCTGGTGACAAGCTACAAATGTAGCCGTGTGTAAAGGTACCCTAAGGGTACCGTTACACGTTGCTATATCGTTCCGATATCACATGCAATTTCATGGGAGCGTGCACGTTTTTGGCACTAGTCCAAGATCTCATAGGAGATGTCACACAGGGAGATATCGGCAGGCAATGCAACTAGGATGTTGTCCTCAACTTTTGTGTGCTGGGTATGAGTAACCCAGCGTCCAAACATTTACATTGTAGTGAATAGGGGAAGTTGCGTTCCACATCATAGTTGCGCCGTCACACAGCACGATCATGCCAGATTGCATATGCAACATTGCATGGTTGAAATGCTTGCACAATATTCTTGCAATATCGTACCTGCTATTTTTTCCGGTCGTATTGCCCTGTTACACCACACAACGCACCAACGATATCAACTGCAACAACCACACCACGTGACTTTTTGTCAATGTTGCATTGCGATATTGCGACGTGTAACGGTACACTAAGTCCCACATGAGCTCAGTTTATTGAACAGGTTATCATAGGGTTAAAATTCTCTTCTTACCTTGTTCTATGAGAGCTTTTATCCTCTCCGGTGTTCCTACTCCAAGGTGAATGACATTATTTTCCAGCCACTTTATCTGATCTTTAATCTATGGGTAAGTTTGAAAACAGTGGTTACATCAGATGTTGTGGGATCCTGGTAAATAGTTATATTTTCTATCATTGGTTTTTTTTCTTACAAAAATATCTCTTTGAAGGAAGGGAGAAAAAAACTGAAACTGTTAAGGGGTTGTCGGGGACTTACATATTAATGACCTATCACTTGAATCTACTTACATAAATGTGAAGTCTCATCTGTCATTCACTTCTGTCTGGGTGTCCGCCGATCACGCGCCAGCGGCTGCCATAGTCGCACAACCAAGTGATGGATGTGCAAATATGGCTACTGCTGGGAGCACTGGCCCATAAGTAATAGTAATAAATCTTTATTTACATAGCGCGCCAACATATTCCGCAGCGCTTTACAATACAGAGGGTAATAGATGAAAATACACAATATAATACAGTAATTCCACTAGAGAAAGAATACAGTACAATAATAGGAAACAATACAATAAGCATAACATCAATGTAAAAAATACAATACAATAGATGAAACAAAAAAAATAAGGGTCACCCTGCTCAAGAGCTTACAATCTACAACGAGATAGGGGTTATACAAAGTACAGGGGCTTATAACACTGATGGTCCAGGCATCTTGAGGAAATGGGGGATAGAAATAAAGTTACATAACTGGTCACCAGACAATCTGTGTAGACGTTTTGGGTTTGGTGGAATTTGAAGAAGAGTTATGTCGAGAGAGATAGTGAATGGGCTATGTACAGTACAAAGGAATTTTGTTAGGGAGCATGATAGGCTGCCTTGAAAAGATGTGTTTTTAGTGAGCGTCTGAAGCTATGCAAGTTGTGGATGGTCCTGATTTCTTGGGGTAGAGCATTCCAGAGAACTTGTGCGGCTCAGGAGAAGTCTTGGAGCTGGGAGTGGGAGGATCGGAATAGTGCAGATGTTAGTCGAAGGTCATTTGTAGAATGTAGAGAATGGGTGGGGTGATAGACAGAGATGAGGGAGGAGATGTAGGGGGGCGCTGCATTGTGATGAGCTTTGTGGGTGAGAACAAGCAATTTGAACTTTATCCTTCAGTGTACGGGCAGCTAGTGCAAAGACTGACACAGAGCGGAGGCATGTGAGTAATGATTGGACAAGTAGGTGATCCTGGCTGCTGCATTAAGGATGGACTGTAGAGGGGAAAGTTTAGAGAGGGGGAGGCCGATTAATAGAGAATTGCAATAATCAAGGGGGGAGTGGATTAGGGCCACGGTAAGGGTTTTAGTTGTTTCCATGGTGAGAAAGGGGCGGACTCTACAGATGTTCTTCAGGTGTAAGCGACAAGAACGGACGAGAGATTGTATGTAGGAGGTGAAGGAGAGATCGGTGTCAAACGTAACACCCAGACAGCGAGCCTTCTGCCTAGGAGTTATCATGGTACCGCACACAGAAAGAGATGTCAGATTTAGGGAGGTTCGTGGAGGGCGGGAGCAAAAGAAGTTTAGTTTTGGAGAGATTGAGTTTTAATAGAGAGCGACATGATAGTGGAAACAGCAGCTAGCATCATTGTGTTCTTTAACACCGCAGGGTTAGGTTGGAACTGAATGTATAATGTGCGTCGTCAGCATAGAGATGGTATGGAAGCCAATCTGCTGAGGTTGAAGTGAAGGGGGGCAAAGGCGCTGCCAGGGCCATAGGTGACAGGAGGAGAGATCCTGAAAGACCTGAAGAAATGTCAGAGTAGGTAACCCGAGTGCTGGAGGTTTCCTTAAGTCAAAAAAATGTCCGGCAAAGCTCGGGTCAAAGGGCAACGGGGGTTGCCAGTATGTTTGCGAGATCAGAGGCTTGTCATGTTGGGAAGGGCCAGTTTCTGTAGGAAAGGGGTCGCATATGATACGATCTGGATGAGCTTAATTAACTACTGGATGCCAGGTCCAGGGCTTTAGAGTGGGTGTTAATGTGCTGTTATTTCCAGAGGCTCGATGAGGTCCTACAAGTGGAGAATTATGTTGAAGCCAGTAGGCATTTCTTCAAGATGAGAGGCAGTCTGACACTGGAGGAGGGGACACCAGGCCGAAACTGAGTATGGAGGATCTAAGCTCAGTGGCATTAGTAGTGAGGGTTAGAGCCTGGAACTTCTTGAACTGCTGAGTGGAGGGGTGAGGATCGAAGAGCAGCATCTGGGGCTGCTGTTCCTGGATGTTGTCACTGCAGAGAGGTGGACAAAGAAGTCAGGATGCGGCGTGGCTGGGAGGGAGTGGACTTACTTTTTCATGGCATGCTGGGATTCAGGTGGTAGCATTTGTGCAGGGGGCGAGGAGTTTTAGCGTTAAAGAGGTCCTGGTCAGATTCTCCAGATCAGCTCCTAGTCATCAGAGGTTAGGACAGCGCTATGTTTGGAGGTTCTGAGGGTGAGGGGCGCTACTTGGTCCAGGGTGCTTCTGAGAGTGTTATTATAGTGATTTACTGCCAGATCGGAGAATAAGAGATTGGGGACAGTGATGAGATGAGGGAGTCTGTGAGTGCATGAGGGTTAATGGCCTGTAGATTTCTGGATGTTTATAGGTAGGGGTGGGCTGTGGTGAGTGAGGGTTAATAAGTGAGAAGGAGAGAATGTTGTGGTGGAGAGAAGAGGTGAATTATCTAAGGAGGAGGTAGACAGAGCCGGGTAAAGATCAGGTCAAGGGTGTTGCCACCCTTGTGTGTCTTAGAGGTTGAGAGCTGTGAGAGGCCGAGTGACGTGGTTAGAGATAGGAGCTGGGATGTAGATGGGGAGGTGGGGCTGCTTATGAGGAGATGTTAAAGTCTCCCAGAATGAGAGTTGGTAAATCTGAGGACATGAAGTGTATCAACCATGCAGAGAAATGGTCGAGGAACTGGGTGGGTGACCTGGGGGGCGGTATACCACCGCTACTCTGAGGGGAAGGGGATGGAATAGCCTAATGGTGTGAACCTCAAAGAGGGGAATGAGAGTGATGGGGCTGGAGGGATGACTGGAAAGTACATTGTGGGGACAGGAGTAAGCCAATTCCACCACCATGTCTATGCCCAGGTCTCGGGGAATGAGAGAAATATAAGCCGCCATAATAATAGCAGCAGGGGAAGCAGTGTCTGAATCCTGGATCCAGGTTTCGTTAGTGCCAGGGGTTAAGAGAGTTAGTGAGAAAGTAGTTATGAATGAAGGGAAGTTTGTTGCATACAGACGTGGATTCCAGAGAGCGCATTAAAAGAGGGAGATGAAGGTGTGCAGGTGATGTTAATAAGGTTAGTGAGGTTTCTGTGTGAGGTGGGAGAAGGGTTGAAGTTAACAGAGGGCGGGGGACCTAGGGTTTAAGGAAAGAGAGATATCTGAGACATGAAGACAACGGAGATAAACTTCGAACTGAGTAGCATGGGAGCTGTACACAGAGTAGGGCAGGAGAGAGGGGCTGATGTGAATGAGTGGTGATGGAGGTGTATAGGGTGATGAAAGTTGGTGGCGAGTGCACATAAGAAAACAAATAGTGAAATAAAAGACATGGTAAAGATTAATAGTGAATGGAATTATACACAGTGTTTGAGTGGCCCTCTGATGATCATTGCCTTCCAGTCACATCCAATGGACAGCAAGATGAGTGGAGGACTGTGCAGTTAGACGTACCACTGTTGTTTTAGTATTGAAGACATTGAAAACAGGCATTGAAGTAAAGGACATGAAAAAAAAATTGAAAGTAAAGTAACAAAGACAGTTAGATGGTTTTGCTGTACCTTCTGGTTATTTCTGGGTTATTTCTGATGGGACACTTTAAAATGTCACACTTCAATAATGTCATGTCTAAGGCCATTAACATCATCAGAATTGACCAATATTAACATGATCCATGGTGAGTGAAATCATGGACAAACTGTTCACATTGGGGAGTGTACAACAGTTAGGAGCAATTTGATCAGATTCAAGCTGCACAGAGATGTTCAGATGAGGATAGATATTAGGTGTGATGAAGTGGCTTGACTGCACCATTGAACTATATACATTAAATGACCAGAAAATAATCCAGGTGAGTTAAACAGGAGGGAGAGGAGGACAGCTCAGCAGTGGAGAAATTACGATTTCCAGTTAGACATTATGATTAACACAAAGATGATAGGCTTGCTTCACACGTTGCAGTGGTTCTTGTTAAAGTGTTTGCAGATGCATACTCGCAGAAGTCACATCAGACCGACTGGATACCATATTTTGATAAGTAGAGAGGTCACCAGGGCGATGGCTTATTGATGTCCTATATGTGAGGTAAGCAGGGTATGCCTGTGCAGAGAACACACAGGAATGGCGAACATCAGAGTCATAGTGCGGGCGGGCAGAGAGTGTGATCAAGAGGCAACAGAACTGCTACGGTCCAGTAGACAAGAGGGCGAGGTCACAGAGGCGTGTCAGCAGCTGATACTTGCAGATGCATCTGCAAACGCTGCATGATGCATTGCAAGTGTGAGCAGCCTAAGAGACATAATCAAATGGAAGGAGAATATTAGGTGTGAGAAGCAAAGACTTATCAATATGCAAAACCTAAATTTGAAGTATGATACATGGAATTGTAATCAGGAAAAAAACAGCAGCGTACCCGTTAACACAGAGGGAGAGGAGTATTTAGGATTCTAGGGTGCAGTGGGTATTCTGGGTTCACAGTTCAAACGTATCCGTTAACACAGAGGGAGAGGATTACATTGGATTCTAGGGTGCAGTGGGTATTCTGGTTCACAGTAATTGCGCCTGTGCGTACCCGACGCACGAAGGCACAATTACGCAGACTGTCGACATTTTGGATATCTGGGCATCATCTTTGGACATGGGGAAGGTGCAGAGAGAGCGCACAGGGGGAGGCAGAGAGACCAGACAGGGGGGTAGAGAGAGTGAATGGGGTGGCAGAGAAAGCACACAGGGAGGGCAGAGAGAGGGCACAGGGAGGGCAGAGAGAGGGCACAGGGAGGGCAGAGAGAGGGCACAGGCGGGCAGAAAAAAGCGCCCAGGGGGAGCAGAGAGCGCATGGGGCAGAGAGAGCGCACAGAGGGGCAGAGAGAGTGCACAGACTGGTAAAGATAGTGCACAGGGGGTGCAGAGAGACCAGACAAGGGGGTAGAGAGAGTGCATGGGGGGGAAGAGAAAACACACAGGGAGGCAGAGAGAGCACACAGGGGCAGGCAGAGAGAAAGTGCACAGGGGGAGCAGAGAGCACATGGGGGCAGAGAGAGCGCACAGAGGGGCAGAGAGAGCACACAGTGGGGCAGAGAGAGCATAACAGGGGGTCAAAGGTAAGAGCAAAAGGGGAAGAGAGGCAGCACACAGAGGGAAGAGAGTGCACTGGGGAGACGGCTTAAAGTAAAGTGCACATGAGGGAGAAGACAGCGCACAAGGGGAAAGAGTTCAAATGAAAGAGCACAGCCAAGAGACAGCGCAAAGGGGAGAGAGACAGCACAGGGGAAGAGGAAAGACACCACTAGCATCGGGAGCAGCAACTACACAGTGTGCGGACCTGCTGTGTGCCATTACAAATAGCATAGCTGCAATCCATCTATGTCAAGTAATGCAGCTCAGCCCATTCACTTGCATATTTTATAATGCAGAAGATCTGCTGATTACAGTACCTTAAGATGCTTTGCAAATAATTTCACTATCTTGGTGTCACCTTTGAAGGCATTTGTCAATCTACAAAAATAAGGATAAAAAAAAGTTTACTATTAATTGTGTGTATATATATGTACAATGATATCGTATGTAAAAAAAATATTACAGTGGTTACGTAAAGTATTCAGACCCCTTTAAAATTGTTGTCTTTTTGATTCAATGAAGCCATTTGGTAAATTCAAAAAAGTTATTTTTTTTTCTCAATGTCCACTCTGCACTCCATCTTGACTGAAAAAAATAAATGTAGATATTTGTGCAAATTTATTAAAAAAGAAAAACTGAAATATCACATGGTCATAACTATTCAGACCCTTTGCTCAGACATACATATTTAAGTCACATGTAGTCCATTTCCTGTGATCTTTCATGAGATGGTTCTACTCCTTCATTAGAGTCCAGCTGTGTGTAATTAAACTGAAAGGACGTGATTTGGAAAGGTACACACCTGACTATATAAGACCTCAAAGCTCACAGTGCATGTCAGACCAAATGAGAATCATGAGGTCAAAGGAACTGCCCAAGGAGCTCAGAGACAGAATTGTGGCAAAGCACAGATCTGGCCATGGTTACAAAAGAATTTCTGCAGTACTCAAGGTTCCTAAGAGCACAGTGGGCTCCATAATCCTTAAATGGAAGAAGTTTGGGACCACCAGACGTTTTCCTAGACCAGGCTGTTTGGCAAAACTGAGCAATCGTGGGAGAAGAGCTTTTGTGAGAGAGAGGTAAAGAAGAACCTCAAGATCACTGTGGCTGAGCTCCAGAGATGAAGTAAGGAGGATGGGATAAAGTTCCACAAAGTCAACTATCACTGCATCCCTACACCAGTCAGGCCTTGCTTTTATGGCAAAGTGCCCAAAGGGAAGCCTCTCCTCAGTTCAAGACAAAGTTTGCAAGAAAACACATGAAGGACTCCCAGACTATGAGTAATAAGATTCTCTGATCTGATGAGACGAAGATAAAACTGTTTGGTGATAATTCTAAGCGGTATGTGTGGAGAAAACCAGGCACTGCTCATCACTGCCCAATACAATCCCAACAGTGAAACATGGTGGTGGCAGCATCCTGCTATGGGGGTGTTTTTCAGCTGCAGGGACAGGACGACTGGTTGAAATTGAAGTCGACCAAGTACAAGATATCCTGGATGAAAACCTTTTCCAGAGTGCTCTGGACCTCAGACTTGGACAAAGGCTCACCTTCCAACAAGACAATGACCCTAAGCACACAGCTAAAATAACAAAGGAGTGGCTTCAGAACAACTCTGTGACCATTCTTGACTGGCCCAACCAGAGCCCTGACCTAAACTCAACTGAGCATCTCTGGAGAGACCTGAAAATGGCTGTCCACCAATGTTCACCATCCAACCTGACGGAACTGGAGAGGATCTGCAAGGAAGAATGGCAGAGGATCCCCAAATCCAGGGGTGAAAAAATTATTGCATCATTCCCAAGAAGACTCATGGCTGTACTAGCTCAAAAGGTGCAAATACCCAATACTGAGCAAAGGGTGTGAATACTTATGAATATGTGATATTTCAGTTTTCCTTCTTTTAATAAATTTGCAGAAATATCTACATATCTGTTTTTTTTTCAGTCAAGATGGGTGCAGAGTGTACATTAATGAGAAAAAAATGAACTTTTTTGAATTTACCAAAAGGCTGCAATCAAACAATTGAATGAATTGATTTAATTCATTTAATGTGTAACTGTCCTCGTCTTCGGAGATTTTGGACAAATGTGTGGGTTCTTATTAATTTGAGTTTTGGCTTTCAGATCTCTTTCGGTCCTAAGGTTACTATTCTTGGATACACAGCTGAAATCCTTGTAAAGAAGAGCCTCCGACTAGCTATCTCACAAATATTATATCAAGCTCAGAAATGTATAGCTGCTTATTGAAAGTTTTCTGGGTCCCCTTTATTAGGGACGTGATAGCCTCTATAAATAACAATATACATCTTGAGAAATACGTATAGAAAGAAGTATTTATCAAAAATGTGAAGATATTTGGACACTTTGGCTAGATAATCCAACATTGACCTCTGACCCTAACGTGGTCAAAGACGAGCTGCCTCTGTCAATGTGACGTGGTTGCTGACATCATACTGAATTGATTGCCAGGTAGGCTGTTAATCAGCATGACACCGGCAGTAACGCCCCATCGACAGAGCAGAGAGGGAGCTAAGCTGCTGTCGTCAGTGGCAGATAAAGAATCATTGGTAGTAGTGGTCTATGACTGTTCTGCGCCTGCAGAAATCTAAGTCAGACATAGCAAGCAGGTAGTTAGTAACTACCTACTTGATGGTTAAGTTGTCACAGACAACCCCTTTAACACTTCTATTTTTGAAAACATTATTACTTTGCAGCAGTTTTCTACACCGGACTACAAGTTTTACAAAGTATGATATATATATTTTATTATTATGAGACAGTAATTTGTATTTGAAATGCATGATATTCATCAAAAGAGCCATACTAGCAGCAATGATACTGAAAACTGCAGAGGAAAGCTTGGCTCTGTGCAAATCTAGATGAACAATTCTTTAGTAAAAAAAAATTGGCGTTGACCTACCTCTTGGGCCAACACTCTACCAGAGCCATATAAAGGAGAGGTAGAAGGATAACATGAGCAAATCAATTCAAGTGACCCTGGTCCAGCAGCCATTTTAGTTGTCCATGATGGCTGGACAAGAGCTATGTGAGCCTCCTCCTATCGCCTCTTTTGATTATTAGGCCCTGTATGACATCATGAATGCATCTGTCTGCAACAATATCTCAGAATTTAATATTAAAAAGAGATGCCAGGTCATCAGGACCAGGGCCCTGCAAATTGATCCACTCATCCCTTGTAGTGATGCATGCACATAGCCCTCCCCACTGAAGTCTATGGGAATTATACAAGCATTTGAGCCAACAAGCCCTTAGACTTTAATAGCTCTGGTGATACCAATGTTTGGTATTCTCTACACATTTTTCCAGCTGGATAGATTTCTCAAATGGCCGTCAAGGTGTGTGTGGAAAATCTCCAAATCCCCCAAATGTTAGAAATCCAATTACTCGTCCTATGTACCCTCCCTATAACCGACCCTGGCTCTGTGCATCCTTCCTGATGTGGGTCTTGTGTTCATCTCTAATGCCCCCATTTTTTTTTTATCAAGCCTAATAAAAGTTATTCCCCAATTACCCGAACTGCCACAAATGATAATTCATTTGTTAGTATTGATTGTCGTCTGACACTTACTTAATGAGCTCTAGCGTGCGCAGAGCAGAGCTGCAGACAACCAGCAACAGGACGGATTTCTTTTCATTGTGCTTTTTTGATAGTTTTGACCATTTAGGGCACACTGAAAAACAAAGAGCATATAATGTAAGTACGAAGTTGTAATCAAAATTATTCATCTTCCATTGCAAATTAGGTTTATTAGTAAAAATTAGCAAACTGATGTTTGTAATGACCCAACAAGAATAATTTAATATGTCAACACAACTAATCTAACAAGCGGTCTCTCCAAAATCACACAAAATGCCACCTAACTGACTACTGCAATCTCTACATTATTCAACCCCTGAAGAGCATCCTCTATAAGAGCACATGTAGATGTTGTCCCATGCATACAATGCAATGAATTCCCTATTCATCACCTGCATCACATGGACTTGAAATCAAACATCAAATACCTGGACTGTCTACGGGGTTGATTAACTGTGATGTTTCATGGCAATATTAAAAGTATGGCTGATTGGTTAAGGGGGAGAGCGCGGGGGCTTTGAAGGTGTATAAAAGGTGACAGCTCCTGTCAGGAGCTGTCAGTTACCTCAAGATTTGAAGAAGCAGCCTGAAGATGGAAGATCCCATGGGAAGAAGGCTGGAGCGGCTGGCGGTCATGAATGGCTGCTCGGTGCCTGGCCAACGAAAATCCAGCAGCTGAATCCTACAGGAGCCAGCACATGGAAGGCCTGATCCCATCGCTCCCCAGTCTCTGAATGTCTTGGTCCGCCGCAGCTCGCGGCCGAAGAGGTTGATGCACTTGTCTCCATCAATGCCGCTAGCCGGATCCAGGAAGGAAGAGCGCAGGAAGAGGTTACCCGGGTCTTGGCGGGCGGAGCCATCATTGAGGCTCTCGTGCAGTCCCGTGAGACCGCGTAATCCCACGAGAACAGCTACTTCTGGGCCTTCGCTCGAGGAAGCCGGTGAAGAGTTCCAAAGCGCCGACACGGGCAGCGTCACCACAGCCAGAGCACCAACCGGTGACCGCAGCAAAAGAGCTCTCTAGCAGCCACGGGGGTGTCTCCGGCATGGAGACCTTCTGAAGACCCATCAGACGAATGCCGCAGTCGTGCAGCATCCCTGCTGTTCCTCACCTCCGCTGGTGCCATGGCTCCTGGTGCACGGCTGGCCCCCGTCGCACAGCGCCAATCACCTCTTCGCTTATCGGATGGTGAGATGACTTTTCCTTCTTTATTATCTAATCCCCATGACAGTGCCCCTGTAGATAGGTTAAAGGTTTGGGTGGGTCTGCCTTTGGCTCCCAACCTAGGGTTAGCCAGCGGCTCAATGTCCCTGATTTGTGCTTTAACGAGGCATTGTCTGGTGACCTCTCCCCTCTGGGATTTCACTTGGCTGCCTCTATAAAAAAAAAAAAAATATGGGCTGGGGAGTTTCTGGATATTTTTTCCCTACTTCCCAATAGAGATCATTTTAGGATTGATAAAGCTTAGGATAGTGACAAAAAGAGAATGTTCAAATCCTTTAATTCTTGGCTGCAGGCCTTTCTGATATATGCCACTGTGCTGGGTGAAAGGTCTCCAGCCTTGTGCTGTGGCCTTTTCCAGCATATAGATACTATTTTGGAGGCATATCGCCATTTGAAGGTACAGCATGGCTATCATGCAAAGAGGCTTTCAGGCAAAAAATGTCTGTACACCCCTCCTTAAAGTGGGGGGGGTCAAAGATGTGGGATTATGGTTACAAATGATGGTCCTGCATCGTCAATTAAGAAGGGACAATGGTACGCCTTCAATAAGACCTCTTGCAGGTGGTTGCACAATTGCCGTTATAAGCATGAGGGCTCTGTGGGGGGGGCTCATCACATGAATAAATGTTTTAAAAAGTATGCTCAGTCGCCTCAGGGCTCTACACTGAAGGAGCCATTTCTTAAAGTCGGTGATGCCAGTGAAGCTGGCTCCCGTTTCTAAATTGTTACCCCGACAGGGCGAAAGCTGAGCTGTTGTGTAAAGGTTTTGCAATTGGCTTTGTTGTCCCTCCTATCTTAGATGTTGGATATATAAAGAGGGATAATTTATCCTAGGCTAAGCGTTTCCTGGAGGTAGTTAGGGAAACTATTTGTAAAGAATTAGAATTGGGTAGATTTTCTGGTCCGTTTGCTGAGCCCTCGTTTTTGAATTTTAGGCTTTATCCGTTGGGGGTGATTCCCAAAAAAGATCCCGGGTGTTTTAGTCTTATCCACCCTTTGTCTTATCCACCTGGTGATTCTTTAAATGACCAGGTGGATAAGGCTACAGCATCAATGCATTATACATCTTTTGATATGGCGGTAGATTTTTTGCGTAATCTCCGCCGTGATGCTCTTTTGGCGAAGACGGATATTAAGGCCGCTTTTCACCTCTTACCAGTTGATCCCATGGGTTTTAGTTCGTTAGGTTTTTCTTTTGATGGGTTTTTATTGTTTCGACCGTTGCCTCCCCATGGGTTTTATCATTGTCATGTTATTATTTTGAGGTTTTTTTTCATCATTTTTGCAATGGTGCACTCAGTTGATTTTTCCACACGGTCATGTGATTCACTATTTAGATGACTTTTTGTTCTTAGACCCCTCTGATTCAGATGTTTGCTTTCAGTTGCGGTCACGGTTTATGGGTTTGATGGAGGTTTTTGGCGTTCCTATAGTGGAAGAAAACACAGTTTCCCCATGTAAGAAGTTAGAGTTGGGTATAGAACTTGATTCTAGCGAAATGATACGTAGGCTACCTGCAAATAAAGTTGAGAAGTTAAAATCCTTCATTAGGGTGCTTTCACACTGGCATTTTTGAAAAATGCCCCGCAGGAGGGGATGTTTGGGATGCAGCACCTCAGCCGGTGTGGGAGCCGCAGCACCTGGAGCGGTGGCCCCAATTATGCCAATAACCTTGCCGTACATACCGGGAGCAAAATGGTTACCGACCTATGAAGGTAAACCCGGTACCTTAGCAGCCTTCAAACGTAAAAAACGTGCAGTGCTGGACATGTATGCAATGACAGGAAAGCAGCCCCTGTGCTGGGACAATGAACAGGTGCAACGGAGCTAAAGGTCGAGACTTGGAATGATGCTGACAGAGACTCAGTAGAAAATGTGTTTGACAAGTTCAAAGCTGCTTTTGAAAAACGCACACAGGCTGAGCTAAGGATGATATTCTACCAATGTCAACAGAGACCACAGGATACCATCAGAGACTATGCCCTGTATTTACAAGGGGCACTCAGGTCTTTAAAACAGGTAGACCCGGCAAGTGTAGAAGATGAAGATAAAATGCTTGCAGAACAGTTTATGGCTGGATTGAGGTCGGCCTTTCACCGCCAGCAGGTACATATGTGGGTCTTAGATCAACCTGATGTATTAATGCATCCTGATGCATTAATACACTAAAAGACTGTGCTATAACTGTATTACAAGACCCATTGTCTGAAGAACTTGCAACTTCATCGTGGCAAGTTGATACCTCTCCCACAAATGTTGAACCTACTTCTAAAGATTCTGAAAAGATTGTAAGGCAAGTTGGCGTACTAGACGCTGATGATGACCTACGTAACCAGGTGCTGCAGCTAACCAAAAACATGGACTATGTGCTGACACTTTTGCAAAACCGGCCAGGGTCACAGCCATCAAGCAAGATACAATTAGCTGATTGCCCTGCAGATGTCCGTGGATGAAGAAGAAGCCCATGTCGCCTGTGGAGGGAACCAACAAGTCGCCCGTTCAGGGACCAATGCACCATTCCAACAAAGAGCCATCAACCATGTGTATTCTTTGGGACAACCCGTCTGCTTTCACTGTAACAAACCAGGCCACTTCGCCAGAGGATGTCCTTTAAACCAGCGATCCCTGAGGCTGGGGGCCAAGTCTCAGGAGTAAGACGCTTGGCCCTATATGACTGGCGTAGTCAGTACGTGGGAGGTCGTCTGTACCTCAATATTACGCTAGAAGGAATCCCCACTTCAGCCCTTCTAGACACTGGGTCACAGGTTAACACCATCCCACATATCCTTTATAAACAATTTTGGTCCGATACTGATCTTAAACCTCCAGATTCTAGCTTTCATATTCTTGTAGCTAATGGACAACCACTAAACCAGGTGGGGTTTAGAGAAGTTACAATAAGGCTGGGGAGGGCAGAGTTAAAAGGCCAAGGGTTATGTGTGGTAGAAGATGACCCTAATAATATATGCCCCTATATGGTAATTGGTACTAATGTGATTGAAAACTGCCTTGGAGAAGTGTTGTTTTTACTCCAACAGATTGCTGTGACTGGTGATAATGGACAGAAGAGAGTTCTCCAGAGAGATATCCGAGCCCTTATGCACAAGCAACAGGTAAATCTGTCTGGAGGATTGGCAGTGTACGGGTAACAGACCCGTTCCCTATTGTGTTACCACCAAAGAGTGAAATGATGATATGGTGTCGAGCAGCTATAGGTCGCAGAGGAAAAGAGAACCAGGCAGTTGTAGAGCCAGTATATTCAGAACACAGACCTACACTACTGACAGCCAGAGGGGTGGTAGATGTACGCAGGTGAAGAGTACCAATGCGTGTATTAAACTGTGGGGAAGAAAAAGTAAAACTACCCAGGTATGCTACTGTAGCAAAGCTGTACACTGTCTGTGACAGTCATATACAGGCAGTAGAGCCCTTGCCCCGTCAAACCAGGTGGAGGACAACTCCAAGGGAGAGCTAGAGGATTGGTGTCAGAAGTTGCACGTAGGAACTGATACCACCCCTTCTTACCAGAAGCATGGAGTCTACCGGGTAGCACAAGAGTTTGAACATGTATTCAGTAAGCATCCATTAGATTTTGGGAGGATTAAAGGGGTGCACCATCATATACCCACAAAAGATCCTCCCCCAATTAAAGTGAGACACAGACCCGTTCCACCAAATCACTACCAGTGTGCTAAAGATATGCTGCAGGACATGAAGAAGGCAGGGGTTATAACAGACAGTTGTAGTCCCTGGGCAGCCCCCTTAGTCCTAGACAGAAAGAATGATGGCACTATGAGGATGTGTGTGGATTACGGGAAATCAATAAGATCACTCACAAAGATGCTTACCCGTTAGCCCGAATAGAGGAGTCTCTTGCTGCATTAAAGACTGCTAATTATTTCTCCACGTTAGATCTCACTAATGGGTATTGGCAGGTCTCCATTGCAGAAGAAGACCGGGAGAAAACAGCATTCGCAACACCAATGGGCCTATGCGAATGCAACATTATGCCATTCGGGTTATGCAATGAACCAGGAACGTTTCAAAGACTCATGGAACACTGGGACACTGAAACTGAACGTTTCAAAAACTCATGGAATGCCTG
This sequence comes from Allobates femoralis, assembly GCA_033576535.1. NCBI lineage: Eukaryota > Metazoa > Chordata > Amphibia > Anura > Aromobatidae > Allobates > Allobates femoralis. The sequence goes on from JARQOC010000002.1 coordinate 81,389,424, forward strand.
GGACACTGAAACTTCGAGACGGTGCTGTTATACCTGGACGATGTTATTGTGCATTCCAAGACATATGAGGAACACCTGGAACACCTGGCAGAGGTATTTGTAGCCCTAGCAAAGTACGGGATGAAACTTAAACCATCTAAGGCTGGCTTCACATTTGCGTATGGAGCGCAGCGTACCAAACGCAACCAAACGCTTCCGCACATGCGTTCCTATGTTTAACATGGGAACGCATGTGCCTGCGTATGGCTGCGTTTGGCCGCATTTGCGTTCGGATGCGCATAATTTATGCGCCCTCCGACCGCACTCCAGACGCATCATGCAGCATTTTTTGTGCGTTCGCGGCGCTTGTTCTATTCGCAAGCGCCCGCAAGTGCACAAAAATGCATTGATCTCAATGGATCCGCAGTGTCCTCTGCATGACACCGCAGGAGAACGCTGCGGATCACATTGAGATTTCTCCCGGTGGCCGCCGGTGATATCACAGGAGATCACCGACGGCCACCGGGAGATCAGCTGAGCCTCTGATGATCTCCTCCTCCCCGCCGCCGGTAATCTCCTAGCGGTGTCGGCGGGGAGAAACAGCTGTCAAATCAGCTGTTTAACCCCGCTGACACGTCCCGAAGCTTACATGCGGCGGAGAGGAGGAGATCTCTGCCGCTGATCTCCCCTCCGGCCCGCCCCCGGACACCGCCGATTGGCTGCCCGGGCTTCTTAGTGATGTGTCCGCAGGCGGACACAAAAAATGACCTGCTTTTCCATCAGCATGCAGATACAAACGCAAATGTGAAGCCAGTCTAAATGTCACCTGCTGAAACCAAAAGTCCAATACCTTGGGCATGTGGTTAGCGCAGATGGAGTAGCACCAGATCCGGAAAAAGTGACAGCTATCCAGAACTGTCAGAGGCCAACCACCGTCACGGATGTACGTCAGTATTTAAGTTTGTTGGGTACTACAGAAGATTCATAAAGGGTTATGCAAAGATGGCAGCGCCCCTACAAGATCTTCTAGTAGGCCAAACTAAGAAGAGGAGGTCCTCCGAGCCACCATTTGAATGGGGAAAGGAGCAAGAAGACTCTTTCCAGCAGATGAAGCAGGCTCTGACCAGTGAGGAAATACTGACTTATCCTGATTATAACTTACCATTTGTTTTGTACACTGATGCAAGTAATGTAGGCCTGGGAGCAGTACTATCCAAGTACAAGATGGCAAGGAAAGAGTAATTGCCATGCCAGCAGAAAACTTCGACCCACAGAGAGAAACCTGGAAAACTACAGTTCCTTTAAGTTGGAGCTCCTGGCCTTGGTCTGGGCTAGAACAGAAATGTTCAATCATTACCTGGCAGCTTCAAAATTTACCAACTACACAGACAATAATCCATTAACACACTTAGATACCGCGAAGCTTGGTACACTAGAGCAACGCTGGATGGCTTGGCTATCCAATTATGTCTTTACCATCAAGTACTGGGCAGGCCGTAAAAATGCCAATGCTGATGCTCTCTCTAGAAACCCTCAAGTACATCTGCAAGGACTTGAAGAATAGGCGGATGACTTGGAGGAAGTAGAACTCCCAGCTTTCCATAAAAACTGAAAATGGGAAATGACAGAAACCCATATCTACCAGAACCGTAGCACTGAACCCGTTGCCTCATTATGGATGGAAGGAGACACAAGACAGTGATCCGGCAGTGAGCCTAGTGAAGAGGATGGTAACCCATTGGCTCGGGGATGCTCTGGGGCTGCTTTGCTTCATCTAGCACTGGAAACCTGCAGTGAGTGGAGGGCAAGACAGATACAATAATCTGTCAGGAAATCACAGGCGAAAACGTCACGTCTTGTGTGAAGAAGCTGAAGCAGAGGCGTCAGTGGACCTTAAAGCATGACAGTGATCTTAGGCATAACTCAAAGTTTACCCAGGGTGGGTTTCAAATGTATTTCTGGAAGATCCTGCAGTGATGATCACAGTTGTCTGAACCGCATAGAACATATTTAATGGGATTTGAAAAAAATTGATTGCTGCACACAAACCCAAGAATATTAGTAAACTGGAGGCCAATGTCCATCATGAATGGGCTAAGTGTCCTCAAGATCTGCCAGAAGCTGGTGTCTGGCTATGTAACATGTTTGCTGCAGGTCATAACAGCCATTAAGTGCTATACGAAGTACTAAATACGCATGTGGTGAAGAGGCTGAATTATTCTGAGACCACTGAAGCCAATAAAAGTGACATTTTGTGTTGAATTTGCAGAAAACACTTGTTACATTGGTTGTTCCTGTTTGATTGGTTTATAATAAACAGTAGAAAGTTTCAAAATGTTGATATTAAAGTAAATTTGCATTGGGGGCTGAATCATTTTGATTGCAACATTGGGCAAAACAGATGCAATATAATACAAGTATAGAAAAGAATACAATGGTATGTATAGGAGGTGAACAACTAATTTATTGTGCCGCTGATTAACCGATGCTTCCAGATGTAGGGGGATCAATACTACTAGTGACCACTAGGTGGTGGCAGTTCATCGAGACATCCAACCATAAGATATGAGGTAATTGTACGATATGCGAGAGGAGGGCTGTAAAGCCTATAGTTTAGTTATATTATACACTATATACAGTATATGTTATTTTATGGTTTGAAAATAACAGTGCTGGAAAAATAGCTGTGGTTTCCCCTGTGCTTTAACATATACTTACTCTCCCTCAGGTAAGATGATAAGGTATGGGTGAGGTCGTTTTCTTTTGCGAAACAATTATCTAAGAATTGAAAAATAAAGATGTTAAAAAGAACATTTTCATAAAATAAAACACATTACGAACTGCAACAAGTAACAGTGATCACACATTGGGGGAGTTTCCACAACTAAATGCACCAGAATTCTATCGTAATTCTAGCAACGTGCACTGGGGCCTGACTACTCTGTACATGCCCCTAATACACTGCAAGGCTCATCACATCACTGGCAGTGTGTGCAATACTGCACAACAAGAAGTCCCTGCGTCTGAGCAAAGTGAATGGGCAGACGTCAGCATTTCTGACTGCTGTGTTTATGATGCAAAAATCACATCCAGAATATTATGAGCGTCAATTATTGCTCACTTTTTCTGCTGCGCCTTCATAACCACCAACACTCCATTACTTACCTCACCCACGATCCCAGAGACACACCGACACTTTCTTACCCTCAACAGTGATATCTTCCTTCCAGGCATCAGCAGGACCTGCGGATACGGTACTGACAGGACCTGCCCATGTGACTCAGTCTGAGAGTAACATGGTGCCAGGTCCTGCCAGTACTCGTACTACTCACAGGTCCTGCCGATGCCCAGAATGAGTACATCACTGTGGAGGGTAAGAAAGTGTATGTGTGTGCCTCTGTGTCCCCTGAAAACAGAGCAAAAAAGCAGCACAAATGGATGATGCATTTGTGATGCTTTTTTGCAAAAAGAGGATCTCTTTTTGGTGGAGAAACTGCACCTAAAATGAATCAACATGAAGTAATAGCGCCCCTATGCATATCAACCTTAAATTTAATTAATGAATGACAAACAACACTCCAAATTGTTTGGTATAAATTAATTTATTTAACTTAAATAAAACATTGGTAGGGTTTCTTTGCCAAGTTTAATTCATATATCCAACTCATCAATGAATATCATCAATAATAAATAACTTCCATTAACTTGAATAAATAATTGAATCCAAAAAAATGTATTTAATTTAATTCCTTAAGGATCCACCCAAATTATTGGATGACCCGGACCTCTGACAAAGAACCCAACCGATTTCATCAAATATCAACAAAACAAATGGGGCGGGAGGGCGGGGCTTCTTCAAACTCCTGAGGTAAAGTGACGCTCCTGACAGGAACCGTCACCTTATATAGTACTGGCCCCCACTCATCCCCCCTTGTCTTAACCAATCACTGTTTGTATTCTTTAGGCGCGCAAACAGATGTTTGCAGTGCACCTCCCACTTTACTACAAGCCTTTATTAACCCTTTAGTGACCAAATGAAAGAATATCTTTTGATAAGAGGCGCATTCCCTCATGAAGTCACCATTTTTATTAATGGTGCCTTTCCAAAAAACAGAGCACAAACCCTCTGTGTGAATGAGGCCTAATAAGTGTATAACGTGGGATACAATGCCATTTGTCTCATTGTTAATAACACATACAGCATGCTTATAGGTTTGGATCACTTTTTCTTACCATACCCTTCTGCACCAGAAAAATACCCTTCGGACATACAAAAATATGGATGGCGCTTATGGATATGTCTAACATATGGACAAGAGTGCAGCCTCTGAGTGGTCACCAGGTTTCAGTGCACTGCTCTGAAACCAGGCGTCCACTGTGGGGCTATGTGTACTCATCGCCCCATGTAACATGCCGATCGGCGATGTTACAGGCGATGGGAGTTATAGGCTCCCATGTTACAGCATCGGCGCTGGGGTTTGTAGACCCCTCAGCGGGATGGCACCTGTAACATAGCCGATGCGTCGCCGGAGTTAACGTCGCTTGTACACACGCAACGGCAACCTTGGCGGGGCGCCAAAAATGTGCGCGTCCCCAAGCGTCGCCAGAGATATCTCCGGCGATATGTCCTAGTGTGACGGTACCCTTAGAGCTGATGGTTCAGGGTGTCCGACTAGAGGGGCCTGGATGGCAGAGCAGACGGTCCGGGGCGTCAGAGCAAACGGTCCAGGGCATCAGAGCAGACCCTCCGGGGCGTCAGAGCAGACCCTCCGGGGCGTCAGAGCAGACCCTCCGGGGGTCAGAGCAGGTGATCCTGGTTGGCAGAGTAGACGGTATTGAGGGAAGAGCAGGGGAGTCTAAGTGGCAGAGCAGATGATCCAGGTAGCAGAATAGACAGTATTAAATGGCAGAACACACAGTCCGGATAGCAAACAGACAGAATTGGATATGGTAAAAAGTAAGTGACGGTATTGGATAGCAGTGTAGTGAAGCCTGGGTGACAGTGCAGAGGAGCCTGGGCAACACAGAAGAAGGGCCTGAGAGACAGAGCAAAGAAGCCTGAGTGACACAGAAGAGGAGCCTGAGTGACACAGAAGAGGAGCCTGAGTGACACAGAAGAGGAGCCTGAGTGACACAGAAGAGGAGCCTGAGTGACACAGCAGAGGAGCCTGAGTGACACAGCAGAGGAGCCCGAGTGACACAGCAGAGGAGCCTGAGTGACACAGCAGAGGAGCCTGAGTGACACAGCAGAGGAGCCTGGGTGGTAGAGTAGAGGGTGCGAGGTTGCAGAGCAGAGGGTGTCAAAGCAAAGGGACCAGTGTGTTAAAGCAAAAAGCCTGGGTTGCAGAGCAGATTCTGGAGTGTCAGAGCAGAGATGCCTGGATGGCACAGAAGACAGTTCAGGTAGTAGATCAGACTGTATTGGGTGGCAAAGCACATGGTCCAGTAGTAGAGTAGCTGGTATTAGGTAGCAGAGCAGAGGAGGCTGAGTGGAAAAGCAGACGGTCCAATTATCAAAGCAGACGGTCCAGGTAGCAGAGCAAACAAACCAGGAACCACAGCAGATGGTACTGAGTGGCAGAACAGATGATCCTGGGTGTCAGAGCATATGGTCAAGGTAGCAGAGCAGACATTATTGGGTAGCAGAGCAAATGGGCCTGGGTGGTAGAGCAGAGGGGTCGGGATAGCAGAGCAGTGAGGCCGGGGAGGCAGAGCAGCGGGCAGGGGGGGTGGCAGAGCAGCGGGCAGGCAGAGCAGAGGGCACAGGGGCCTCACAGCAGAAGGCACCGTGGCATCTGAGCAGAGGGTCTTGGCTGACCTGTTTTTGCATGCTAGTAAACATATACATATCTGAGGCCATTCCAACTATATAATGAATAATGACTACTAGTAGACAATGGCCTGTGGGGTCATCATACCACCAATACAAAACCAAAGAAACTAGGTCACAGCTAGGGCAAATAACCCCGCTAATGAATAATACAGCTTTCCCCTAAGCAACATGGCTAAAAATAAACAGGTATGGAATAAGAAACCTTTCATTTTCTTGAAAAGGGAAGACAGATCTTGCCCATACATGAAATATCATATAACACAAGAAGATTATTGCTGGAAATATCCTACAACACTTATAATAATCACAAGCCCTAAAGCCCGGGCCTTGGGTTTCTGACAATGGTTCACATAAAGTGCAAGCAAACAAGAGCCGGACTCGGGAAGCCTATACTTACATCCCAACCACACACTGAAATCTCTGCGGTCTACAAAAGTGAGCAATTTTTATTTAACCTTCCCTGTGGTTTTTGATTCTGTGGATAAAGTTTAGGCCCAGAGAAGACATCAATCAGTCAGAACTTCTCTTAAAGGGCACCCGTGACCTGCACAGTATGGAGGCCGCCATTAATAATGCACATTATCCATGAGAATAAACCCCATCAACTCATTAGGAAGCAATGTAATGGCTGAGGTTACTGGCAAGCCAACACGATAGACCGTAGAGACACTATGAGGTCTAGTGAAAAATGAATTACAGACGCCTAAGGAAAATTACTATTTACTGGGAATTTCTGAGTTTATAAGAAATCTCAAGCACAAAAGATCCCGAACGCCACAAGAGTGTGGTTGTCAGACATGTATGAACCTGCAGGGCTCCAGGTAGCAGAGATAAAAGCCAGTCTCTGCTGCCATCACTGATCACCAAAAATAATGGGCAATATAGGCTGGATCCTTAAGAGGGAATCTGTCCGTTAGAAAATGATATCAGTTACATAAGCATTTTTTGAATTCCTTTCTCTAGGTGATCTCTATTCATGTATTTCTATTATTTATGCTTCCCTCCTTTCTGTGTAAACTTCAAAATAAAAGATTCATTCCATTTGTGAATCATAGTGAGTTATCACTTGGTTCTCTGTTGCCCACTCCCAAAGGAATGAATATTCATGCATCACTGCACTGCTGTGCCCTCCTCTGATCTGTATGCTGTGTGACTATGGCTCAGTTCCATAGGCGCAGGGACTCACTGCAGACAGAGGAGAAAGGAGGGGGGGGAAGAGGTGTGTTCTCTTAGCAGATGCAGCTCTGAGATCTTCATTGTATGTACCTGAGGCATGTGTGTAATGTGTGCTCCCAGATATTTGTGTTTATATGAACATTTGATCATTTGCTCAGCAGATACACACATTATATGTATGCAGAAAAAACAATGTTCATGTGTTCATGTAAACAGAAATCTCTCACAGGCAGTACAGGCTAGTGATGTTACTACAAGAGTTGTAGCACAAAATCCCCCTCTCTCCTAAACCCCCTCCCCAGCAGCCTGCGAAGCCTGAGACATTCAGTGTATATTCAATCACAAAGGGGAGGAACAGAATACCAGCTTGGGTAGGCATGGATACTTAAATAACCATTACATGCTGTGACTCTCAGACTGCCCAGGAGTCATGTCAATCACTTTTACAGGTGCTGCTGGTTGTGCAGGTGCTTATAGCAAGAGAACTACACAGGGTACATTAATGATTTTTATCTACTCTGAAAGGTCTACCCGATCACTATTCAAGGGTACTATTAGTATCATACTTAAAAATAACCTGACAGAGTCCCTTTAAAGGGGTTGTCTAGGGTTATAATAACAAGCGTGACACCCCTCTATTTAGGTTGTGCGTGGTATTACAGCTCAGATGCATTCACTTCAATGGAGATGGGATGCAATACCTGACACAACCCATAGTCATTGGTGGCGCTGTTTCTGAAAGTTTTTCTAATCCTGGAAATTCCTTTAACCCTTCTACTACTAGGAGTTTCTGAATAATTCTCACTTTCCAGTAATATGCAAATAAAAACCTGAATAACAAAATACAACAGCTCACCCGCAATATACGCTCAAGGGCACCTTCATGTAATTTTGCATCATAGTCTAAAAATGTGTGGCGGATACATAATTTATGTATTTGGATAAGAACATAGGCCAAAAAGAGCTCCAGATGCACAAAACCTGCTAAATATAAAAGTTCAAGACACACATACATCCATATGGTTTAAAGAGGACCTGTCACCAAACCAGGCATGGTGATCTAATTACAGCACTGGATGCAGCATGTCTCCAGCATGCAGACAAGGGGTCCCCCAGCACTTGAGCAGCCCTGTACCCCGAGATAATGCACTTAGAAAACTTACATTCTCCAGCCACTAAGGAGGTGACTAGGGGCTGCAGCCAAGGGCAGATTCACACCCCCTACATGTTTAATTTGCCCACCGCTGCCAATCATTCTCTCCCTGTCTGCAGCATTTAAACAGAGGTTTTTTTCTCTCTCCCAGAAAGTCCATTAGCCACGCCCCTGAGGGGCGGGGCTAAACAGGAGAGAAAAAAAACTCTGTTTAAATGCTGCAGACAGGGAGAGAATGATTGGCAGCGGTGGGCAGATTAAACATGCAGGGGGTGGGAATCTGCCCTTGGCTGCAGCCCCTAGCCACCTCCTTAGTGGCTGGAGCATGTAAGTTTTCTAAGTGTATTATCTCGGGGTACAGGGCTGCTCAAGTGCTGGGGGACCCTTGCCTGCATGCTGCAGACATGCTGCATCCAGTGCTGTAATTAGATCACCATGCCTGGTTTGGTGACAGGTCCTCTTTAAGCTTTAACTTCCTTGCATTTTTATTCACAAGAAGACACAAAATCTAACCCCTATCACATCAAAGACTATGTTCACACTGTGCATTTTTGACCAGTTTGTGATGCGTTTTTGTTGCATTTTCAGCAGCAAAACTAGATCAGATTTAAAAAAAACAAAACATGCATCCAGAAACACATTGTGCTGTAGATCCTTTTTTGTGCTGTTTTTTTTTTTTTGTATCAATAGAAAAACCTCAGGAGAAAAAAAAAAACGGATCAATAATTGACATGCTCATTCTTTTTCTGGACCAGTAAAAAAATGCCACGTCAGTTTCTGAAAACTCATTGACTTTGCTGGGCATCGCAGGAAGGGATCCAGGGAAAAACGCAGCACTGAAGATGGCTCAAAAATGCACAATATGAACATGGCCTTAAACCTCAGTGATTCGGATGGCAGCAAATATGGATCTAACCGGTGCCAGGAGCTGATTACATGTCAACCTGCTCATCTCCTCCTGCCACAGAGACCACCTATCTTTCCTGGCTATTAACTGTCACTTACTTCTGCATCTACCCCTAGGCTCCACTCCCTTTTGGGACCTACCAAAGTACTGGTTCCCCCTATTCTAGTGGACTATTCCTAGGTGTGTGCATTTTCAGACTCCACAGGTTCAAACCCTGAACTAGCAACTTACAAAGGATTACACACTTTGTTATCATACTGTAGTACCTCCCTGTGGCGCCCAGCCTCAGGGGCGCCACACACCCCCTTGGTGAAACACACCCGTCCGCGGGTGTTAAAGGAAGGATTACAGGAAGAATAGTTCATGTAACGCCCTTTCAGGAGCGGGAAGAGATAAAAGTATCAGCCTAAGCTTGTATATCCTGCTCTAAATTTCACTATAATGAGCATGTAAATTGGACAAGAGCAATCTCATAAAAGAGAGATTACTCTCAGACCAATGTTATTCAATGAAGCAGGGCAGATCTGTGTTTTTTTGCTGCAAATTGCCTTTTTAAAGAGGACATGAACTCTAGCGCCACCTGTCGGAAGTAACAATCCTAAAAGTCAATATTGACCCTCTAACGAGCCTTGTCATATGACCAGGGATATACGCAAAATCATATTCTCGATTTGCAGGCATGGTGTTTCGGAGTGTTTGCTGCTCGTCAGTGCAAAGTAGGAAATCTGATTTGGCTTTTTTCTCAGCATCGTTTGTCATGAGAAAAAAAATCCCAACATGCTGCGATTTGACTTTGACATCGATACAGTGCAAGAAAAAAAAAATCAGATACCGTTGGACCATCGGTATAGCATCCAAAATTAAGGATACAATACAATTCTGTAAGATGAGAAACTGTAAATGGTCCTGTAAAGATTAATAGCTGCTGAGTAAAATAATCAGATTACATACGGATGACAAGTGAGAAAAAAATATCATCCCACTTTTCTGGAAGAGAACAGGAACTTGTGTGACCCCAGTCTAAAGCTGCCGTTACACATAGCGAGATTGTTGTTGCATCACAGGATTTGTGATGCAACAGCGACCTCGCTATGTGTGACACGTAGCAGCGACCGAGCCCCCGCTGTGACATCGCCGATTGTGTCCGAATGGCCTGGACCATTTTTTGAACGTCGAGTTCCCACTGGGCAGCATGCATCGGTGGTTTGACGTTTTAACATCGACCTCATTGGTGACTCAGAACTCAGCCAGGTAGGTCTGAGTCGTCAGACTAGCTGCTGTGTGACAGAGTCCCAACCACCGCCAAGGTCGTTATATGGGTCGCTGTATCGTTGCTGCGTCGTTGAGTAGATCTGACTGTTTGATATCTCACCAGCGACCACGTAGCGACGTTCCAGTGATCCTTACCAGGTCGTATCGTTGTCAGGATCGCTGGAACGCCGCCAAGTGTGACGGGACCCTAAAGACGGCGCGTCACACATGTCAATATCGCGAGCGACATCGCCGAAACGTGACGCATCAGCAATGTCGCTCGCGATATAGCAAGTGCGTTGTGCTGTGTGACAGCGCAACGCAACTGAAATTTATCGCTGGTCACAGGTTGACGATGATGAACATAAACCTGTCAATCTGCAGCCAGTGATTAGGCTGAATCGCGTCATCTGACACCGCAATAGCGATGTTGGCGGCGATCCAGCCTATACCGCAGTATTGCTGCGGATCGCTCGCTGGGTTGATCCCAGCCCAGCGAGCGATGACTCCACCCACATCGCTGCGGCGTCACCGGCAACATCTTGCCGTGTGACATCAAGGCTGCGATGTCGGAAGCGAGCACGCACCCGCGCATCGCTTCCGACATCGCAGCTTTGGTTGACACGTGTGACGCCGCCTTTAGACTGCTTCATATGAACATATTTTCGGTCAACATGTTTTCCGTCCAGAGAACGGACTGTGAAATGAACAATGGAAGTCAATGTGTAAAGTCAATATGCTAATCAGCAGAGGCTATTTTTACACTCAGACTGAAGGTGTTTATCGGGGAAAAAAAAAAAAATCACAGCATGGCTTCTCCTTTTTGTTACTAGTTTCATTGGCACTTGGCTCCTGTACCCATCCAATTATGCAGGCAATCATCCCCCATCCTCTGGAATTTTGCACCCCATCATGTCCAACTATCCCCTACACTCAAAACTTTCAAGCGGAACCTGAAAACCCATCTATTCAGAACAGTTTACAGCCTGCAATGACCCTACTGCTACTGGAGCTGGCGCTTGTACCACTGGATCTGGCCTCCACCACAACCACCAGAGCTGGCACTCCACCACCATTGTAGCTGACCCTCCACCGCCATCGTAGTTGACCCAACCTACTGTTTCCCTCTGTGTCACCCCATAGAATGTAAGCCTGCAAGGGCAGGGTCCTCTCTCCCCTCCATACCAGTCTATTACTGTTAGTTTGTTCACTGGATTTTTTACTTGTTTGTATGTAACCCTTTCTCATGTACAGCACCATGGAATCAATGGTGCTCCATAAATAATAATAATGTGGGTGTGGATGCGAGTTTCCGGAGAAGGTCAATGTTGAGCATAAACCAGTAAAATTCTACAAAGGGAATGATTTTGTATGTTAATGACTGCCAATATTGTGATTACACAAGTGACATTTCTATCCTTTTCCATCCTCTACGTCCAAATCCTGGACAGTTGTCAGGTTACGAGAAGATACATAAATTGATATTGGCTAGGGTCACATTAGCGTTGTACCACTAGCCTGCCGGATTCCGGTATTATCTTAGAAATTTTTCCAGCACCGCATAGCGTTACCGCTATGCGGTGCTGGAAAACGCTGCTCTTAGTTACCCGCTGTTTACCTTCACGACCTGTCACACAGGCAGCGGCTCGGAGTGCGCTTTACAGCGCCGCACAGGAAACGTTGCAGACACGGTTTCCTGTGCGGCGCTGTAAAGCGCACTCCGAGCCGCTGCCTGTGTGACAGGTCGTGCAGGTAAACACCGGGTAACTAAGGGCAGCGTTTTCCAGCACTGCATAGCGGTAACGCTATGCGGTGCTGGAAAAATTTCTAAGATAATACCGGAATCCGGCAGGCTAGGGTCATAACGCAAATGTGACCCTAGCCATTGAGCTTTCTTATACCTACACGGTTACCCAATCACATAACACATTGGACTGGACATTACACATGGATATTCACTTATTTAGTTTAGAGAAAGTATTAACCAAGCAGCACTGGAGTAGGTCATTGATGTCAAGTAGGCACGGGTCCCATCTCAAAAAATGCAAAATGCAAAAAATGTATTCTGAACTGTCATAGCAATGAATGGAGAGAGCCAGCAATGTGCCGTCACCTCTCCGCTAACAGGTGGTGGACACCAGCCAAAAAGGGGGGTTAGTGGACGCTGCCCTGGGGATAGGTGCGCATGTAAGAGATCTATTAGACATTTATGATAACCTTCAAAATGAAGCAAGAGATACATAAAACGCTGTATGATAAGAGTATGAAAGGCCGTACCTGGCAGTTTGATGTCCTCCATCTCGATCACTGACCGTGTCTTCTTGTAGTATTGCTCAATCAGGTGCTGCAGATCTTCTGGGGTTCCAGGTTTTGGTGCAGATGATGTAAGAACATCTGTAATTGTTTTCTGACAGAAATACAACATTTGTAAGATGTCAATCAAAAATGGCACAAAGATATACGGCAATCACTCACACAAACGCACACACACACACAATTATTAGGCAATTTGTAATTTTGATGATTAATTTAATTATTGAACAACTCCAGTGCTGTCGATCAGTCCAACAGGTTAATAAACTTGAAACCTGAATATTTAAGAAAATAAACGTGATATTTTGTCTTTTATGAGAATATCTATGTGAAGAATTATCATGCAAAGTGTACATTAATATATTTATGATAATCAGAGACTAATATAGTCACCCTAATTTATGATAACAATCAAATGCTCCATCCATGGAGTCTGTTAGTTTCTTACTCTCTTGACAGATCAATTTTTTTGACAGCACCAACCACGGCCTTCCCCCCCAACACTGTTCAGAGAGGTGACAGATTCTTTTCATTGCAAGTCTCCTGTTTAAGAATAAGTTCCCATAAGTTCTCAATAGAGTTTAGGTCAGGTGAGGAAGGAGCCGGGTCATTATTTATTCATCTTTGAGGCCTTTACTTGCAGCCGAGCAGTGGAGACTTTGATGCTGTGATGGAGCACTGTCCTCTATGCAAATCATGGTTTTCTTGAAATATGCAGACATTTTTCTGTACAACTTCATCAACAAAGTGTCTTCTAAAAACTGACAGTAGATTTGGAGTTGATTTTGAGTCCATCCTCAAACCCAAAAAGGTCATACTAGTTGATTTAATACAAAAAAGGTGGGGGAACAAGAGGCGCAATAGTGCCCTATCACTAGTGACACTCAGATGTGAGTGGTGTAATGCAGTTACCCTCATCTATTCCAGTTGTGAGACCCACAACTGGTTTAACAGCATATCACAGTATCAGCTGCTGCAGGACTTCCACCGACCACTCCAACGTGGAAAACTGCCAGAAAATATGGGAAGCAAGGTGTACCACGGTCCGCGCTGCTGAGTCCACAAAATCACCTGGGATGCAAGATGTTGTAGCAGTATACTTCTTTATTCCTTCCTACGCGTTTCGGCGCCCTTCCTGGCACCTTCCTCAGCACCAACATGCTGCGATTTGACTTTGAAATCGATACAGTACTAGAAAAAAAAAATCAGATGCCTTATGGACCATCAGTATAGCATCCAAAATTAAGGATACAATACAATTCTGTAAGATGAGAAACTGTAAATGGTCCTGTAAAGATTAATAGCTGCTGAGTAAAATAATCGATCCCTAAAATAGTTGATCCCTGAGGAAGGTGCCAGGAAGGGCGCCGAAACGCGTAGGAAGGAATAAAGACGTATACTGCTACAACATCTTGCATCCCAGGTGATTTTGTGGACTCATCATGCGGACCGTGGTACACCTTGCTTCCCATATTTTCTGGCATACTAGTTGATTTGGCCTTCACTGTACCCCATCATGCAGACGTCTGAGAAGTATGTCTACTCCAGCCATGGTCCATCCATCTGGTCCATCAAGAATCACTCTCAGCTTATCAGTCTATAAAGCATTTGAAAGTCTGGTCTGTCCAGATATGTCTTGGCCCAGCCTTGAGGTTTCCCCTTCTGTATCTTGCTCAGTGGTGGTGGGTTTCAGCCTTACTTATCTCGGCCATGTCTCTGAGCACTGAACACTGGTACTTTGGGGACCTCCAGGACAGTTGTAGTTCTGAAATATGACAGCACTAGAGGATAAGAGGTCCTGATCACTTCATGTTTGATTCTTCTCAGATCTTTGACACTTAATCAGTGACTTTGTTTTTCTACACATTTTTGAGACTCTGTTGACTAATTGCAACAAAGTTTTTGATGGTTCTGTGATCATCGTAATTGTATAAACCATTAATCTCAATATAAACCTTTACAAAGCCATGTTTTGGTAAGAACATCCCCCTATCTGGAGTCCTCTTCCACATAAGACAGAGGTCTTCAAATGACTAGACCTGGATATTCAACTGTAGATACTAAGACTCTACAATAAATATATTAATCAACGTGATGTAAAAAGGGACTCTGGTACATCGAGGTGGTCTCTGATCAGAGGCAGAATGCAACAACAAGCAAAATAAGATTTTTTAAAGGTTTTAGCTCTTTCTAAGCCTAGATGTCCAGTAGGAGGCCCGAGATAGTGACTGACAGCCTTTCTGTATGACTGCACCTACAAATAGCTGTTAACCAGCAGGTAGCACCAGCCACTGGACGCCAAGGCTCAAAAACGGTTATCCAAATAATTCAAACCATCTATATTGAAGATTGTCCTGCAAAACCTTACAATAATCTGCTCCGTTTCTCCTGTGATGATTTATATCAGAGCTGTGTTTCTGAATCAGAGCTCCAATCTCCTGCATAGACAAAGTAAAATATAATGTCCTGCTGCCTACAGCCGTCATCTACAATGAGCTACCTACTGACACCACCATGTACAGTTAGCTCCTTCTAAGGGAGGTTCACTGTAAACAGATAAATGCTGTACCTTCTTCCTTTTTCTGGATTTCTTTTCTATTTTCTCTACCCTCTCTTCTTTTGGTTTGCTTAAGATGCATTCCTTCACCTACAAAGAGAAATTCATATAAATTATCTTATATATTACTTTTCCTATATAAAGTAGGTGCACACGTTCACACAACCGTATTCTCTGACTAAGTGCTAAGAAAAGCAGACCTCGCTCGGACCAATGCTATTCAATGGGGCTTTACAGATGAGAGATTTTATTTTTCACAAATTCGAATTGCTCCATTTGTACACGGCAACAAAATAGAACAATGTGTCCATGATTTCACTGCAACCAGCAAATTGCCAGTGAAATTGCTAGCAAAATTGCCGCGTGTGACGGTACCTGAAGTGAAAGAAATTCACAGTATGCACTGGTTTCTTCTGTGTGTCAGATAAGACTCCCTATTGAAGTCTGTGGTGATGTCATGATGGGGTGGGCACTGTGACGCTGGGTGCGGCTATTGCATCTCCCCCCTGTGCGCGCTCCCCCTGCCTGCTCTCTCTCCCTCCCTGTGATGTCTTCTCCCCTCTGTGCTTTCTCCTTTGACCCATTTCCTCCCTGTGCGCTCTCTCCCCTTTGTGCAGTCTTCTTCCCTCATGTGCTCTGTCTTTTGAGCTGTCTGACCCTGATTACAGTACCTCTCCTCACTGTGCTCTCTCCTTTGAGCAGTTTTCCCGTGTGCTCTCCCTCATGTATGTGGTCTCTCTCCCCCCTGTGCGCTCGCCTCTTCCCTTGGGTACTCTCTGACCCGTGTGCACTCTCTCTGCCCCCCTGTGCACTCACACCTCCACCTGTTCCGCTCTCTCTGCCCCTTGTGCACTTGCCCCTCCACCCGTCCGCTCTCTCTGCCCCCTGTACTTTGTCTCTTCCCCTGTGGTGTCCAAAGATGGCAGCTGCATAGGTGTGCATGTGCGCTCCAGATCAAACCACTGCCATCTTTGTATACCCAAGTGTCCAAAGATGGCGGCTTCCTGAGAAATTGCGCGCGCGCGCAGGGTATACGCATGCGCATTTACACAGGTGGTGATGTGTCAGCTAAGAAGGCTTGGGATGGCAGTGCTTTTGGGCGACTGCGGCGCCGTTGGTGGAACTGCGCAATGGGCCAGTGCCGCTAAGGGACAACCAGATGGAAGTTAATGACAGATGGGACTTTGCAATAATGTAAGTAGGTTGCAATTTTTTACACTATTTTATCCTTTAGATTTGTAATAACCGCTGCTGTATATAAACAGACTGCATTTGGATGACAAATGAGAGAGAAAAAAATACCCTGTTTTCTGTTGAAACCTGAACAATTTTTTTTAGACGCTTGTGTGAACTACTGCATAAAAACAATGTCTTTTTTGTTACTCTATTAATTTTCTTCTATTAGAGTTTGGGGGAAGTGGACAAGGTTAAATATTATCAGACATACTTTCTTTACATTTCATTATCTGGTGGAACAAATTACAAATAGGGGTGAGGATTGGGCAAATATGTCTGAAAAGGACTCAAGGTCCATGAGTCCACATGGCTTTCTGGTTGCTCATGGTGGGGTCAAATAAAATGTTGGCAGGTATGCATCACCCCCGCCAATACTGTGTCAACCTAATGTCTATATGGGAAATTCACAAGTTCACAATCCAGCTGGCACATAATAATCACAGGTGAGGAACCTAAATAGATTCCACAGAACCGTATAAATCCTTTGATACAGGGAACTGTAGAGAATTCCCAGGTGTCTGTTCTCAGATTTGAATTGTATTGTTGACTGTGGGACTGTGGACAGAAACCCCATCAGGGACACAGCTTCTTAATCGGATAGTCTGGCAGGTCAGTGGATGATACAAAGACATAGTGAAAAGCTACTAGAAAAAAGAGGAGATACAAGAGGCGCAGATTGTGCCCTATCAAAAAGACACTGCGTATTTCGGTGTGGATTATATAGATATCCACTCACCTTTTAAGGTTGTGAGATCCACAACCAGTTTGAAAGCATAAGGCAGCTGCTGCAGAACCTCCACCGTCACGCCAGAAACCGCGGGAAATCAGGAGTCAAATAGGAATGGTATCCACAGTCCGTGCTGCTGCTCTTTACCAAAGGATTTCTCAAGACGTTATTACCATCATAAGGTCCTTTATTTCAGTGCTGTCCCAGCACCTTCCTCAGGGTCAGGGTCAGACCCTGAGGAAGGTGCTGGGACAGCACTGAAACGCGTAAGTTTGGATGAAATAAAGGACCTTATGATGGTAATAACCTCTTGTGAAATCCTTTGGTAAAGAGCAGCAGCGCGGACTGTGGATACCATTCCTATTTGACTCCTAATAGTGAAAAGCTAGTCAGAGGTCAGGATCAAAAGCAACCAACAATATTGAGCATGGCACAAGATAATGAATGATTAGGAGCAAAGAAGGTGCGACAACATTCATCCAGTAGAAATCAGGCAGACTAGACTGGAGGGCAAGCCAGGTCAGGGTTAGCAAAACACCAGGGTCATCACTAGTTGAATAGGTAATAGGCAGAACCAAGGAAGGTTAACACCATAAAGAGGGTGGACACTTTCTCTTGTTAGTGCAGCCTTCCTCACAAACTGACCAGTACTGCTGTCATAAGTTGGCTGTGATTACCTCCTTAGACAAAACAAATTTGATTTGCTGATTAAAGGTACGTCTAATAAGATACTCGTTAATTCCAAAATGAACTCTTTCAAACACAGACAAGGTTCTAAACACAAACTGGAACGGTAACTAAAGGGCTGTGGTCACGATCACCTAGAAGAGAAAAACAGTGGTCCGAATCAAAAGAGCCTACGGCAAGTAAAGACCGGAAAGAGTAGACAGTAGAGTTGCAATGAACCGGCAGCTTTGGAGCAGAAGTGATGGGTTCAGCCGGGGAGTGGCGGTGAATAACATAGTGGCAGTTTTGTGTTAAGGACACCACATTATGTAACATGGAGATATCGCAGCAGCTGTTTCCGCACCTGATGATCAGTAACTAGCTCTGTACAGAACTCACGTACATGGACTCAGATGTTGGAAACTGAGAGAAAACCGTCTTTCTATCAGTCTGGCTTTTCTTCCTATAATCTGTCACATCTGGTGATACGGTAAGCGGATTTTCCTAATAAGCAATAATAGGAAGCGTGCCGATCTGGCCCAGGCGTATCAGCTGAAATTGCTCTTCCATGTATGTTTGAAGCTTAGATTGTTAGAGCAGTTTCCGGCACCGTGGTCTATGAAGGAAAATATTATAGAATGTGGCCTAGAGGGATCCAGATGGAAAACGGACACAATTACATCAGCGTTTACATTCCAATGATAGGGGTCAATCCCAGCCCTTCAAATCACTGATGGAAGACATAAACTTCCTGTAAGTGAGCTCAGGGAACGTGTAAGTGATAGAAAGCCTGATTTTCTGCCACTTATTTTTTTTCTAGCCTTTAGTCACTACAAATACCTCTGATGATTTCGGTAACTTTACAGCAGCATTTTAACCTTTTCAGGATGAGGCCAATTATTGGCCATAAAGGTACCGTCACACGCAGCAATATTGCTAGCAATTTCACTGGCACCTTACTGGTTGCAGTGAAATCATGGACACATTGTTCTATTTGTACACGGCACAAATAGAACAATGTGTCCATGATTTCACTGCAACCAGCAAATTGCCAGTGAAATTGCTAGCAATATTGCTGCGTGTGACGGTACCTTAAGAGTTTACATGGGAATAAAAAAAAAAATCTGGCTGCGTTCTTCCACAATTGTCCATGGTTTGTTTCTGATATCACAGCTCCGATCAATTGAGTAAACTATGGATTTGTAGCTGAAAACATATGGGATCTTCTGGAGCAGTTGTCACGCAACTAAGTGTGGCGCCCCTATGGCAAGGTGCCACAGGGAGGTACTGCACCCGAAACAGAAGGTGTAGTGCTTCCGTAGCCGTGGATATGAAGGACCCTACAGAGTCTGCACCACAACACCCATACAGTTGGCCACCTTAGTACATCCAGTATGTCCCAGGGGATGGAGCCTAGAGAGCGGGAGCCAGGGAATGACAGTTAGTGTCAGGCAGACAGTGTAAGACAGCAAGAGGGACGGACGCAGGGGACCCTGCGGCCGTGACAGGAGGGCACCTCTTAGGAGAGGGGTGACCCAGACGTAGAAGGGGGCCACTCCAGGAATGGTCGGTGCCAGCTGGAAACCCAGGTCACCACCAGTATACCGGAACCGAGGCAGTTAGTCAACGTTCTATCCCTAACCGCAGACCGGCAGGCTGTGGGCCCGACATAAGGGAGCCACAGCACCCCTCAAGAAATCCAACATCGGCCCGTAGCTGGGTTCACGACACCGAGAATGTAAGGAGACTTTAGGTAACAGATCCCGAGGACAGAGATTTGACTCACGGGGGGAGCACAGAGAGAGAGGAACAGGACCAGGAACGCCATTATTAAGGGCACCACTGTCAGACTCTGGAAAAGTCTCCAAAATTTGTGGCTACAATCCCCGTTAAACCAGACTGTACGGTGTACCTTTTCCACCTGGTGCAAGTAAAGAACTGTTTGCGCTTATCTGGTGTCTGGTCTCCTTCCATCCGCCGCCCGGAGGGCTTCTACAGTATCATCGAGGTGAGGACTAAAACTCCCTTCATCCACCCCACTGCCCTGAGGTAAAGCGATCCGCCTGTGGGGAGCTGTACTACCACTGCTGCACTATCATCACCTCAGAGGCCGGCCGCAGCGCTGGTAACCCTAAATTACCAGGAACCACAGGTGGCGTCACGTTACAAATCCCCCATCATCATCACTCCCAACCGCCACTGAGGGTCCAGGGCACGGACCTGGGAACCGACCAGCCGTGAACCCTATCAAAGTGAACCCCCTATCCCGGTATCCGAGTACTCACTACCCTGTCGACCGACTCGTAAGCATTGCTTTATAATATGTACTTCTTGTGCAGATCTTCAGCTTAAAGGAGTTTTCTACTACTAGGACAACCAATTGTGATTCCACTTGTTTTTCCCAGTTAAAATAATAAACCCTGTACTCACCTCCAATGCTGCCACTTTTCACCGCTGTCGATAACCGCGGCAGTGGCAGCCGCAGCACTAACTTCCTGTTGATAGCTCGTTTGGTATGAAGGCGGGGAGAAGGAAGCCAGCGGTGATGGAGAAGAGGCTCGCGTGACTTCACATTGGCACATTACCCCCGAGCCACAATTACTGACAGCATTGGAGCAGCGGAAACACAAGACGTGAGTAAAGGGTCTATTATTTTAACTGGAAAAACAAAAGTATTCAGAAAATGGTTGTCCTAGTTGTAGACAACCCCTTTAAAGTGAACCAGTCACCAGGTTTTCCGATGTAATGTACGCCCAGCATCTTTCAGCCGTCTGTTGCAGCATTCTAGAATTTTGTATATACCGGTATGTCCCCAAGCCGCTCTGCATAACGCAAATAAGATATTTCATTACACTCACATGATGGCGCTGCATGGTTAGATGGACTTTGCTGATTTTGATCTGGTGCCTTCTCTTTTCTTACGATTACCGTCCTCCTTCCCTACTTCGTGTGGATGATGCGTCCTATGTTATCCACACAGTGTCCTCCATCGCGCTTCTGCACAGACACACTTCTCTCTGCCCTGCCATGGGCACAGCAAACTACTGTAGTGTATATGTACAGGGAAAGGCCGATGAGCGCTGGGTGCACTACAAAACTTTACTCTGTCTTTGCAGGGTAGAGAGAAGTGCACCCGTACAGAAATGAGATATAGGACACTGTGTGGATAAGGTAGGACGCATCTTCCACACAAAGAAGGGAAGGAGGATGGCAATCGTAAGAAGAGAGGAGGCGCAGGATCAAGACCAGCAATACCCATTGGACTGGACCATCTTGTCTGTCAGTATAATAAAAGGTTGGTCTTTTTGTGTTATGCTTACTGTGTGTGGCTAGGAGAACTGAACTCAGCTTCCCAAAGATGTGATAAAACACAATTCATTTATGCTTTAATCACTTTTTCACATAGGACCCTGTAGGTTTGGATTTCTTTATCCCTTAATAAATACCTTCATTTATAAACTGCACTCTGTGTTACTTGTGTTATCTTTGTCTAATATTTAAATTTGTTTTGTGATCTGAAACATTTAAGTGCGACAAACATAAAAAAGAACAAAAAAATCAGGAAGGAGGAAACACATTTTCACACAACGTGTATTTCAGGTGAATGAAAGCCTGTATAAATGTGGTATGGGGCACTTTTCCACCCACTGGTGACAGCTTTCCCAGTCAGTACATACGCTTATCCAGGCCATCATGGGAGCTCAAGTGATAATTATATACCTAACTCTACTACTACTTCACTGCAAACCTCTGAAGCCAATTGTGATCCATCAGAAAAGGACACATTAAACTCTGGCTCATTACAGGGATTAAAGTAAGAATTAATATTGCTAAATTCAAATAGCGTACTTTTTCCTTGCAGAATATAGCATCATCAGAAGTTATATTTAAGGAGTCAGTAACTCAATATCTTATCTCTCAGCATCCAGCTATTTCTCCACTTTCAGAAATGTTTGGCCGAGATAGATGTTTATTTTAATGTGGAGGGAGGAATAAGCTGCTGCCAGGGTCTACTTTCAGGATCTATTGTCACTATTGACTGTGGCATCTAAGGAGTTTAAGGACCATATAATTACAATGACACTGAATGCTGAAATATCAGATGGGATCTATAATTTCACACTGGTCAAAATGAGCATTTTTACTGCATAGGGAGAGTGGGAAAGGTCATGTGGGCCCTGCTAACCACAGGCACCCACAGACTCACCTACAGCATGGATGGGTTTCCACAGCGGGTACACAGTTACACGCAACACCTTCCACCCCAGCACAGTAGGGGGAGCTCAACCTGCTGCTTTTAGGCAGGATCCCCTATACATACTGATGCTGGGGCGGAGTCAGACAGAGTGTGGCAGACGCTACAAGAAAGAAAGTGCTGGTGTTCGGTGCTGCGTTAGGCCCGAACCAGTCACCCTGACCAGTCTCCGGTAGCCCTGCAAGGCCCAAGAGTGGGGTCGAGAGGCAATGAGAAGAGGCAGAACAGTGGGGGACCGTGGAGTCAGCGTTAGGTTCACCCCCGAGCAACCACCGGACACCGGTGTCCGAGTCTACTGGAGAACACCGGAAAACCATGGAAACTTCAGTCTCCCGGACCCCTGCGCAGTCACATACCAGGGAGCCAGGCACCGCGGGGAGAGAATCAGCGGTAGTCAGCAGAGGGTATCCCGACGACAGCACAGGAAGAGAAAGAGAGCAGAGGAGGCCAGCCAAGTTCTACACAGGCGGGGCTTCACACACACATGGGGAAAGTAAAGAGGAGGCCTTATACTCACACGCTGTGGAGACCCAGAAGTGCCTCCTGAACACCCGGTACTCTGGACAATTTACCTGCTTCAACACGAGTAAAAAGGTAAAGAGCAACCAGCGGTGTGTGTGTCCATTCCTTCCCCGTGCCCCTGTCATCCGGCCAGGCCCCAGCTCATCCATCCATCCATCCATTACCAGCACCCTTACCATCACCGATGCATCCCTGCCCCGAGGGGGTTAGCTCAACCTGCAGGGAGCAGTGCCATCAAGGCCGCTATACCATTACCCTAGGGAGGACTGAAGCGGCACTGGTGCTCAATCACCAGAAGCTGCGAATGGCGTCATAAGAACTACATTATAAACTTTATTCCCCTGTATATATATACCCCCTTTTTTAAACGTTCGGTCTCCGGGGCCACAGCACCGGGCAGGCCACCAGTGACATTCCCCCGACCACAGCGGAAAAGGGCCCGGATACCCAAGTCCCCACTACCCCGGGCAACACAGTCATACCCAACAAAAGGCACAGATCCAGAGAGATAGTTCTGGTTTGAGGAGCCGACTCAGGAGACCGGCGGCTTATATCACTTTCAACTGTATTTGTGTCTTGACGATGCAGATACACCTGAATATAACTGTGAAAGTAGGAGCAGTCAGCATTGCATGCCACCATCTATGTGCCAGGGTCAGTGTAGGAGGTGCCCCTCTTGGCAATGGGGCTATTTTTTTTGCCAGTGGTGTGGGAGTAGAGGGGTGCCAAAATATGCGGGTACTGTGGGGGTATCAAACTGTATAGGGGGGCATTGTAATCTGGGGAGTATTATACAGTGTGGGGGGCACTGTGAGGTAATTAAACTGTGGGGGGTACTGTGAGGGCATCATACTGTGGGAGGCACTGTAAGGGCACCATGCTGTGAGGGGCATTGTGATGGCATCATGCTGTGAGAGGGCACTGTAATGGCATCATGCTGTGAGTGGGGCACTGTGATGGTATTATACTGCGAGGGGGCAGTGTGATGGCATATTGCTGTGAGGGGGGCACAATGATGGCATTGAGGCACCCCAGTGGTCCGGTTACCACAGTGGCATTGTCTCCCTCACAGGGGGTGATGTCATGCCTGGAAGCAGGAAGAGGTCCCCACGTTAGGTAATGCCTTGCATGCAACACAATTCCTGACTCCAGGTTAGAAGGGGGAGCTCTAGAACCCGACTTCAGGGGAGCTGCCCTATATATTCTGGCCAGGAGGAGGGGTTATTTAGAACATCTGAGGAGAGGGAAGAAAGAGGGCATGGAAGAGAGGCCTCTGTGGAGTGGAGCTGAGAGTGAGTTCACCGCAGAGTGGAGCGCTAAAGAAAGGATGCCAGAGGTCTGGGTTGCATGGGTGCTGTACGCCCCGGCAGCCAAATATGGAGGGCAGGAGACTGCAAGTCTCCTGGCCACACCGAACACCCGGTGGCACCGCAGCGTACTGAGAGCCGCGAGCTGCCTTCAGCAAGGTGGCCCCCGTGATAGGCTCGTGCTGCCTGCCATACAGGTAAAGATCCAACATGCAGGAATAGGGCTGCAGCATAGCTACAGGCAGCAGTGACCCAAAAGACAGAGCGCAGCAGGAGAGCCTCCAATCCCACCTGGCAAGGTTTATTCCCCAAATGCTTCCAGGCTGGCTGGATACCTTCTACCACCTATAACCAGTGCCCCCCCCCGGACTGCATTACCATCTGCCAAGTAAAAGGTAAAGGAACTACAACCCCTGTGTCCTCCAATTATTTCCTGCGTCCTCTGTCCTGCACCCCAACGACCAACATCACCCCAATAGACTGTTCACACCATCCCTAGGGCCCCAGTCCACCTGTGGGGAGCGATACCAACCTGGCTGCATCACCATCTGCCCCAGCGGTTCCTATTCTGCAGCGTCGGCCATCCCAACTTCAAATTCAAATTACCAACACATAGACAGTACACAGTAAAAACTATTAAAAAGGCTTGTAACCAAAGCCTGTACAAAGGAGTTCCCCCTATTATAGTACATAAAGCAGAAAAGATAATTATAGATCAGGATGGTACACATATAAATAACAGATCTTACAGTCCCAAAGAATTATATTAATATCATAACCATCTATTATGACACTTTGGATGATGAAAAAAACAGCCTCATACACAGAAGGGTTTGTCCAATCGTTAGGTTATGGACAATACAGGCTTCAAACAAGTTAGAAAATAGGAAATATGCTTGATAGCAGTGAGGAAAAAGTGTGGCAGAGTTTAGTTAATTTCTGGTGTGTCAAGGGCATCACAGTATATATATGAACCCACCACAATACAACACTGCCAACCAATATGAATCCAGGCTCCAGTCTGTTCAATAGTGAAAACCACTGAAAACGTTCCCCTGTAATTAGCCCCTTTTCTGCACGCCAAGGGCCACGAAGCCAGGTCACAGCCACCGTGACCCCCCAAAGAACTGACTGGCCCGGCTACCGAGTACCCTCTGGCCCTGCCGGGTGTTGCAGCATCATGCTGTGAGGGGGCACTGTGATGGCAATATACTGTGAGGGGCAATGTGATGGCATCATGCTGTGAGTGGGGCACTGTGATGGCATCATGCTGTGAGGGGGCAGTGTGAATGCATCATATTGTGAGGGAGCAATGTGCGGGTATCATGCTGTGAGGGGGCACTGTGAGGGCAACATGCTGTGAGGGGGCATATTGAGGGGATCATGCTATGAGGGGACACTGAGGGCATCATGCTGTGAGGGGACACTGTGAGGGCATCATGCTATGAGAGGGAATTTTGAGGGCATCATTCTGGGAGGTGGCACTGTGAGGGCATCATGCTGTGAGGGGCAATGTGAGGGTATCCATGCTGTGAGGAGGCACTGTGAGGGTATCATGCTGTGGGGGGCACTGTGAGGGCATCATGCTATGAGGGGGCACTGTGAGGGCATCATGCTGTGAGGGGACACTGTGAGGGTATCATGCTGTGAGGGGGCACTGTGAGGGCATCATGCTGTGAGGGGCATTTTGAGGGCATCATGCTATGAGGGGACACTGAGGGCATCATGCAGTGAGGGGACACTGAGGGCATCATGCTGTGAGAGGGCATTTTGAGGGCATCATGCTGTGAGTGGGGCACTGTGAGTGGGGCACTGTGAGGGCATCATGCTGTGAGGGGGCACTGTGAGTGCATCATGCTGTGAGGGGGCACTGTGAGGACATCATGCTGTGAGGGGGCATTTTGAGGGCATCATGCTATGAGGGGACACTGAGGGCATCAGGCTGTGAGGGGACACTGTGAGGGCATCATGCTGTGAGAGGGCATTTTGAGGGCATCATGCTGTGAGGGGGCACTGTGAGGGCATCATGCTGTGAGGGGCACTGTGAGGGCATCATGCTGTGAGGGGGCACTGTGAGGGCATCATGCTGTGATGGGGCACTGTGAGGGCATCATGCTGTGAGGGGGCATTTTGAAGGCATCATGCTGTGAGGGGCACTGTGAGGGCATCATGCTGTGAGGGGGCATTTTGAGGGCATCATGCTGTGAGGGGGCATTTTGAAGGCATCATGCTGTGAGGGGCACTGTGAGGGCATCATGCTGTGAGAGGACACTGAAGGCATCATGCTGTGAGGGGGCATTTGGGGGGAATTATACTGTGGGAAAAAATGTGAGGGCATTATACTGTGGGGGGTACAGTGAGGGCATCAATACTGTTTGGAGGGCACTGTGAAAGCATCACGCTGTGAGGGGGCATTTTGAGGGCATCATGCTGTGAGGGGGCACTGTGAGGGCATTATACTGTGGGGAAATAATGTGAGTTCATTATACTGTGGGGAGTACTGTGAGGGCATCAATACTGTTTGAAGGGCACTGTGAAGACATCATACTGTGTGGGCATCATACATGACAAATGTCTACCAGCAGAATAAGTACGTATATTACCTGTTTCTTCTTCTTTTTTGTAGGTTGAGCTGCTTTCTTGGTCTTCTTTGGCTTTGGTTCTACATCGCTTTCCTCGCTCTCTTTTACCTCCTCCACATGTTCTAGAAGGAATGACAAATTACAGCTTATTCTGTAACACCTCTCAGCACCATACCATGTAGACAGGCATTCTTATAAAAAAAAATGGTATAAAAATAAGTAGAGAATATGCTAGCCCCGAACCACTGATCGCAGCTTTCTGTGTACACTGTGTGTAGACAGCTGCTCATTAGTGGTGGGGCGGGGTTGTATATAGCAGCAAGATTACAAGGCACGAGACAGCTAGTCCTTTAGTGATAATTTACTGCTGATAAAACACTGATTTTCAGTGACACTTAAACAAGTAGCCTAAGAAGTGGCACATAGCTGAAATCAGAGTCTCAACCCCTATATTATGCTGCTCTCAGATTACATAGCACAAACCTGTTCAAAGGTTCCCTTTAAATCACTGCTAAAGTTTTATCTCAAGCATACATTTCTTTAATATGACAGTCAAGACTTTCTCCGATGCACAACTAACATTTCTGGTGGGCCAAATGGTAATCATAATGCGAAAATAAATAAAGTGTATAGTTGGTTTACGTGCTGCACCGCACTTGTGATTTCAAGGGCAACCTATCTATAAGAAAACAAAAATTATCCCTCTATTGGCAAATTATCTGTAAAAGTGACTTGTGACCGTGTAGCATGTATACATCATATTATATACACACATAGGGCCACGTCACACACACAGATAATTGTGCAGAGATTGTTGGCAGATCTCTGGTTTCAGTGAAATCATGGACACATTGTTCCATTTTGTGGCTGTATATAAATGGAACAACGTGTCCGTGATTTCAATGCAACCAGAGGTCTGCGAACAATCTCTGCACAGATATATGTGTGTGTAACATGGCCCTAAGGCTGCACAGGAAGGAGTGTGGGAATGGAGAGAATGTGGATGAACGGATCCAGTCTTCGTTACATGTCATCTGACCAGTAGAGCGCCAGGTTCACCTTGACTTGTGGAGAGATAGGATAGCAGGCAGGAATCTATGCTGATGAATGAGGGAAACTTGTAACCTTGCAGCTCATGTCAATAACTCTGTCACCCACACGTTTCACTTTCTGTTGCCTTCAGGAAGCTGAATATTTGCCTGGTTTACACCTCCATACAATACAGAAGAAAAATCAAGTAACGTTTTTCCATACCAGCAATTATCAACATATGAATCCTAAATTATGGTACATTTAGTAGTGTCCCCACCGCATCCCTTGCCGCCGGCTCCCATCTGTGATGCTCCTCATTGCCTGCAGTAGTGTGATAAGGTTGCAGAGTGATGAACTTGTCACTGCTGCAGTCGGCCAAGGATGAAGCACCACTGCCCCTTGTGCCTCCACATGGCTAATTTATATGCGATGCCTGAAGCACATCACATGCAAATTAGCCATGTGGACTGGTAGTGCAGTAGCACACACTCAGTTGCAGCTTTTCCCTAATGGGTTGCCTGTCCCTGATCTTGAGTGGGCCCTCCAAGCTGCCCAGGGCCCTGTCAGTTGCCCAGAGGCAGCCACAGAATGATTTGAAGCAGGCCTAAGGATTGGGCAAAGCAGCCCAAATCAGGAGAAGCCCACCGGGCAAATCTCCGGTATGCCTGCTTGTCAGTCCTGGCCTGTTTAGTAGCCATCCCTGGTCTACCACTGACCACACAAGAAACATTCCTTTTGAAAGAAAATTAGCACAAACTGTGGTATACTCCGGCTCATTTAAAGGCCCCAGAAAAATGAGGATTGTTGGCATATATACAGGCTCAGGTGTCCCTTAGTATTGTCCCACCACCCTCCAGTAACCTATATCATAGTAGAGTGGTCTACAATGACTTGGATTGTACCTATGTCCCACTGGATCACTTGTCTTAGAAGTATCTCTCCCAGAGGTCATCAACCTTTCTGACCGTGAGAGCCACATTAGGCGCTGAGAGAGTGTCATGAGCTACATTTCAGTACCAGCCCCCCTACTGGTAGTGATGCCAATAGCCCCTATTACAAGTCAAAGCTTTTCCACAGAAATGACAGATGCAGTATACCAAGATCCAGAGGTTCCTACATTACCCCCATCCATATCTGCTCTTCTGTATGGGGCTACTCACATAATTCACCATCTGGAGACCTGCTCTTCATAGCTGTTTGCTAGACCATGTGCTAATGCACCAAGGTGGAAGATAGTCGTGAGCCATACGTACGGGCCCGTGAGCCACATGAGGCCCCTGGGCTACAGGTTTGGAACCCCTGATCTAATGTCGTCTCTTTTACATGTCTTGCCTTGCACGGTGCAAAATTAAAAAAATATAACCGTGTGTGGTGGCAGAATAAAATATATCTTTACATAGTCTGCATGACTTTTTCTTAGTCTGGATAATGCATGACATACTGCACATTAGTGTAGGGAACAGAGGAGTTAAAAGGGAATGTGTTATCAGAAATCAAATTAGTGTACAAGTCAGATTTGTATGCTAAAATATTTATTTTTCTGAAATATTTTTAATGTATTAATCTGTATAAAAAACATTAACTGGACTTTCAAGAAACGAACATGAACATTAGCTGCAATAATCTAACTTTTAAGATATCTTCTGCACCGTATTGAAGCATCTAATGATTGTGTGAAGTGTCATAGTGAAAAGAGAGGGAGTGGTGACATCACCTATTGTGAATGATGGATCCTGTATTATCAGCTGTGTATTAAAGAAGGTCTTGTAGTTTAACTACTGTCTGTGCTGATAACGAGACTTCTGGAAAAAAAACAAGAAGTACAAAGGTAAAATGAAAAGTGTGAAAATTGCAAGTTGTTGATTTTTGCAGATTACGTATTATATGAAAATTATATTTTAATATACAAACCTGATTCAAACCAGAAGTAATTTTCTGATTACACATGCTCTTTAACTTTACTGTCCCAACTGTAATGATGCCAATGATGCAACTTATGCCACTAATATTTTTCAAAAAACACAAAATTCTTATCTTTTTATTTTCTGGGGTTCTTGGTACATATATTGGCCAATATCTGTTTGCTCATCAACCACGCCACAGTGACCCCAGATCTGATGAGTCCTACGCTGACATCCCTATCCTCCTTGTCCTCCCTATCCCACTTCTGGGTGGACATCATCTCAACCTCAGACCACCTGCGGGCGATGAGGATTCTAAGTGCAGCTATGGAGCCAGCAACTCCACATATTAGACATAAAGCAGAAAAAAACTGCACAGCACTCAAGACATAATGTGAACTGGTGCTAGCTGTGACGCTGGCGCAAACAACCAGAAAAAAAAATCACAGCAGCACTCAGCTACTACCAAAAATGCACACATGCTAATAAGGCTGCCTTCAGATTTGCAGATACCTCCGCAGCGTTTTGCGGAGGCATCTGCAAGCATCTGCATGCAGACGGCAGCCCCTATGTTTATAATGGAGCGCACAGCGGTCTGCAGATGCTTGCAGACCGCCGTGCGCACCCATTCACTCCTATATGTGATCTGACATGTTGCGTCCCTGGTGCGGGCAAGAGTGTGTGATTTGTGCGCAGGCATCCGCCTGCGCACAGATCACATATAGGAGTGAATGGGTGCGGAGGCATCTGCAAATCTGAAGGCAGCCTTATTAGCATGTGTGCATTTTTGGTAGTAGCCGAGTGCTGCAGTGAATTTTTTTCTGCTTGTTTGTTCCAGCATCGCAGCTAGCACCAGTTCATACTATGTCTTGAGTGCTGTGCGGATGGATGGATGGATAGATAGATAGATAGATAGATAGATAGATAGATAGATAGATAGATAGATAGATAGATAGATAGATAGATAGATAGATATACAGACCAGATTCAACAATGCCCTTGTGCCTGTTTTTTTTGTCTAGTTTTATGCTGTTTTATTTGATTACAGCCAATTCATTCCTCCATTTGTGTCTTTTTGTGAAGCCTATTATATATGTGCTCACTTTTTTGTCTGCAGAGTTTACGTTATTCCATGTGTTTTCTGGTAATTTTTGATCTGCAAAATTGTAAAAAGTCACAAAATTTGGCGAAACTCCACTAAAGTTCCTCCCTAGTATTTGTGGAGTATGGCAGTTTTTAATGTAATTTTTACGGCATTATGCACTAAACAGTCACACAAACAGTTTAAGACAGGAAAAAAAGAAAATGTTTGACTTTATACAAAATTCAGGAACCACCAGTGCCATTTTTAATAATTCAGTGCAAAAGACATAAATGAATACAAGATAAAAAGGAGACAAAGTGATCCTGACCTCACAAACTGACCCCCCTTATCTTTAGACCTGTCCCTGCACCCCCTCTTATCATTTCTAGCCATCCCTTTTGCAGAAAAAAATCACTTTTATAAAGTAGAGAAAAAGTTATATTAGTTTGTCCTGTGTGAGTTCTCTCTTTCTGAGGAAGCCGCGATGGGCGGGGCCTGTGTGCTGCTGCCTTGTAATTATGCATGCCAATCTCTGCTTCTAAGAGCCTGGCCGTGTCATGAAAGGGGGCGTGGCTAAATCGCGCCATACCGTAGCCCCGCCCCTTTCATGACGCGCCAGGCTCGTAGAAGCAGAGAGGGGCGTGTATAATTACAAGGCAGCAGCAGACAGGCCCCGCCCATCGCGGCTTCTTCAGAAAGAGAGAACTCACACAGGACAAAGTAATATAACTTTTTCTCTACTTTACAAAAGCGATTTTTTTCTGCAAAAGGGATGGCTAGAAATGATAAGAGGGGGTGCAGGGACAGGCCTAAAAATATGGGGGGTCAGTTTCTGGGTTTAGGATCACTTTAACAAATCCACAAATGATGAATCAGGGCCATTGTGTTGTGGCAATTTTTGGACTTTTGCAGCTCAGTTTCTATTGCAGTGGTGGGGAACTCCAGGCCTCGAGGGGTGCCAATGCCCCACCCCGGGGCCCTGGGGGTACTCTGATCCCGGGCGTTGATTAAGGGTGCTGTCACTGGTGGCTAGTGACCGGGCTCTGTGCCCTGGTTGTCGCTGAAAAATGTTTAAAAATAAAAGAATAAAGTGTTCGTGACGCAACCTACGGTACCTGGTAATGATACCAGCGCTGCTTTCAGTCCTCCGGGGATGATGGTAGGCAGCTAGATGGTGATGCTCCCCGCAGGTGGAACAGGATGCCCAGGGCAGTGATGGATGCAGAAAACTCACACAGGAAGGCGGCTCCGCAGGTGGAGGCTTGCTGCAGTCTATCCTGATTAGGCGGGATTGTACTTCCCCGGCGAGATGAAAATAAGACACCACACACTGCTTAGGCTCTGTACGGGTTTACTGGTAACTTTCAGGCAGCTTGCAGGTTTACACAGTCACAGGTATCTGGCCTGGGTAGTCACCAGGGAGTAGAATGTCTCTTTGAGGCCCTCAGTGGTGTTCCTGCCGGTTTCTCCCCCTGTCCTTGTTCTGCGCATTTTACCTCCTGTTACTTCCTAGTGCTTCCCTGCACAGAGCCATTCGCCAGTCCCCACGGATCCTCACAGAGATTTCCTAGTTGCAGGACTTCTTGATCCTATACAGGGGCTTTTGGGGATGTATGCAGGGATTGGTCGCAACTCTCTGAGGTAGCTTGCGTCCCTCCAGTTTGGTGGCTCAGAGCTGAGCTCCTGCACCACTCTCGGAGCTGGTCCTCCGTTGTTGGACTGAGTCCCTCCGGGCCGTTCATCGTGCCGTTCCAGATTAGGGTGTCAATTGACACCCTAAGATCCCTCTTCTGTTCGAGCCACCTCTCTTTAGGTGCCCTCCTCTGCGCCACTCACAGGGTCCCCTCTTCTTCAGCTTCCCTCACGAACTCTCGCTAACGTCTCTTCCCACTCTTCACTACCCACTTAAACTCCACCCACCGGGTTCAGTTCCCTGACAACAGGTTAACCAATTGATCCCCTGGCTCTAGGTGTGTGAATGCGTGTGATGAGGGCCCCAGATTAACATCCCAATCCCCTGGTCACAGGGATACTACACACTCTGGGGCAGTACCCCTCCGTGGTGCACTGACCATGGTGGTGGGACGCCACACCAACAGTGCAGGTTTTCAGGATTTCCTTAATATTGCACAGGTTGTAATTGAATCACCTGCACTGGTGATAATTCCAACCCCTGTGAATTGGTAAGGAGATCCTGAAAACATGACCTGTTGGCAGCCCTCGAAGCCTGGAGTTCCCCACCCCTGGTCTACTGAATTGAAGGGGAGCAGAGCTGCGGTACCTTAGAACTACCAGTACATAGCATATGGAGTGAAGGTGCTCTGGCTTTGTGCACTATGTATACCCAGCCACCATGTGACCTGCTATTAGATGAATAGATGATCAGTCAGGATGCCAAATGTCGGCCCCCCAAAGATCTTATATCAATGACCTATCCTAACCATAAAAGACATAAATTCAGCACTCCAGATAGGTGAAATGGTGAGGTTTATTATAAAGATCAATCCAGAAAGGTAATAAATGTTTTGGTCAACAATAGACCTTTGTCAGTACACGGACAACAATAGACCTTTGTCAGTACACGGACAACAATAGACCTTTGTCAGTACACAGATTGCAATATAGAGACTGCTAGGAGCTTAGCGCTTGTGTGATGGCGTGGCGTCCACCGCTAGTTAAATATTAGGGCTCGCTCAAACTTACGATTAAAATGGACAGGTGCAATGCAAGAAACAAATCGCATTGTACTTAGCCCCATGTTATTCAATGAGTCAGTGCATATCTATGAGCTTTTTCTTAGCTGTTATCGGTCTAAGGAAGAGAAAAAAAAAAAAAAAAAAAAATCACACCATGCTGCAAATTCCCCCCCAAATCTATGGGTGTAAGAAATAAGACAAATAGAACAGAACACTGTAAACGGTTCTGTAAATTAATGAAGAATAACTTAGTACATGCATATGGATGGCTGGGTGAGAAAATCACACACTCGCATTGCACTCACATGACATATGGAAAATCAAACTTATTTCACTCATCCAACTTTACTGGATGAGAATGGGACCGATTGTGTCATACACAAGTGGGAGCGAGCGCTAAGGGCCATTTATCAGATCTCGTTTGTTCACAATAGACAGGAATACAAGCTTCTCCATTTTTACGCATTCGAGAAATCATCACTTCCCAGTTTTACTAGGAAAAGGTCATCACAATAGATAAAACTTTACAAGTGAAATGCAAGTCACTGAGCGACGGTCACCAATGCAAATATACCCGGAGGGCTTCTCAGAAGAGTCTAAAAGTGTCCTCTCCTGTATCTAAAACGGTCATTTCACCAGGGCAAGAATGCGCCCAGTGGAGAGCGTGTTACTACCATTCCCAGTACAGGCCTGAAGTCATTAATGAGTTGTGTGAAAAATAGCTGCCCTGTCACTGGCTGATATATGTGACTATCTGAACACATCTGACAGCTCTTTTTATGGCCAGCAGCGAGACTTCATCAGAAATAGTGCAGGTCAGTAAGATCCACCTAAACCTGTACATCATGTACAGAGGAAATAAAATGAGCTGACATCTACAGTAAAGAAGGTCTCATTTCTAGAGATGACCTTTATTTCTTTTCTTAGGCTGCCATTGTATATACATCAGCACATTTAAAGGTGTATGAGCAAAATGTCAAAACATTTTTAGGGCATGTGGACGTCATAGAGTAGGGTCCTCACTCAATTCACCCCTCGGTGAGCCAGTATGGAGAACCACCAAGTATTAATGGCTGTTGCTGTTGATGAATGGGGCTCATTCTCGTACTGCATGGATAATCATACACTACACACAACTGATCATAATATACCCCAACTCTAACATCTGATTGTGTCCGAGTACTAAACGCTGGACCACCCAGCATCAGTGTTTCTGTGCTCCTACCTTGCTGCAAAATGAGTTTCTCAAAGTGCACAGCTCAGACCAAAGGCTCCGCCATGACACTTGATCGATCGGTCCATAATTGGAGGCTCACTGCTCCATCAATCCGGGAAAGCAGGGACAATACTGTTAAAAGGGACCTGCCACTTCTTCTCATGTGCTTCTATTCCCAGTATAACAATTCTGGAGATATTTTTCAGAATTCTCCATTGATTCATTCCCGTGGATGCCCTCCTGCAAATGTATGAAAGGCTTGATCATTGGGGTCACGATTCCTCATCAGTGGAGTATGTCCCTACCCATCGATTGGATAATATGGTGAGGACTCGCCAAATGAGAGATCAGCATCCATGAAGCCATGCAATTCCAATTTTACATGTCCAAAATTCACAGTCCAAGTACAGGACATGAGGTTTGGAGCAGCCATAGGCTCTCTGACTAGAACTCAACAACCTCATAAGAAAACAGGAGGCTGTAGAATTTGGATTAGGAGACCCGCGTCCAATCCAGACATCAAGGTCCATGAAGGTCAGACATGTGAAACTGCTTCAAGGAGGAGAAAATTATTTACAGCAGACCAAACATTGTAATACTTAAATTAACCAGTTTGAATTTTCAGTGGTTTATCCTCCCTGAGACAAGTCATACTGGAGGTCTAAATAGACACTGATGAGCACTCTTGTCTACACTATTGTATGTATGTACCTGTACCATCTTTATGCTGATGACACACAATTATTCACTTCAGTACCTTACCTCTGTGGAACTAAAGAACGTCAATGACTGTCTAGCTGCAGTTTCCAACATCATCTCTTTTCTCTATTTGAAACTTACCCTTTCCAAAACTGAACTCCTTCTGCTCCTTCCTCCACTAACCTCCCTAAATCTGACATCTCTCAGTGTGCGACACCACGACAACGCCTAGGCAGCAGGCTCGCTGTCTGGGTGTTATGTTTGACACTGATTCGCTTGCACTTGAAGAACATCTCTAGAGTTCGCCCCTTTCTCACCATGGAAACATCAAAAACCCTCACCGTGGCCCTAATCCACTCCTGCCTTGACTACTGCAGTTCTCTATTAATTAGCTTAACCCTCTCTAAAAACTTTCCCCTCTCCAGTCTATCCTTAATGCAGCAGCCAGGATCACCCATCTGGCCAATTGTTACTCAGACGCTTCTGCTCTGTGCCAGTCACTGCACTGGCTGCCTATACACTATAGGATCCAATTCAAATTGCTTGTTCTCACCCACAAAGCTCTTCACAGTGCAGCACCTCCCTACATCTCGTCTCTCATCTCTGTCTATCACCCCACCCGTTCTCTATGTTCTGCAAATGACCTTCGACTAACATCTGCACTAATCCGAACCTCCCACTCCCGGCTCTAAAAATTCTCCCGAGCTGCACCAATTCTCTGGAATGCTCTACACCCAAGAAATTAGGACTATCCACAACTTGCATAGGTTCAGACGCTCCCTAAAACACAAAACACATCTTTTTAAGGCGGCCTATCATGTTCCCAAAATGAAGTCCTCTATACTGTATATAGCCCATTCACTATCTCTCTGGTCATAACTCTTCTTCAAACTCCACTAAACCCAAAAGCTCTACACAGATTGTCTGGTGACCACTCATGTAATTTTATTTCTATCCCCCACTTTCTCAAGATGCAAGGAACATCACTGTAAGAAGCCCCTGAACTCTGTGTAACCCCTATCTCGTTGTAGATTGTAAGCTCTTTTGAGCAGGGTCACCTTTATTTTTGCCTAAATTATTGTATCGTACTTTTTACCTTGATTCAATGCTTATTGTATTGTATCTAGTTACTGTACTGTACTTTTACATTGTTTCTCTGCTTTAATTATTGTACTTTTTACATTGATTCTCTGGTAGGTGTATTGTATTTTTACATTGATTCTCTACTTTAATTACTTACCGTATTGTATTTTTTTTATTGTTACCTATTACCGTTTGTATATGAACTACTGTATTGTAAAGCGCTGCGGAATATGGGCGCTATATAAATAGAGATTATTATTATTATTATTAGTAGGGTATGTGCCTACAGGACTTTTTTAAGCAGTCCTGAACGCAACAAAACCTGAGGATCCCAGAGTCCTTGACAGGAGATTAGCTATGATCTTGTCTGCGTTTTTTGTGCGTTTTTTACTGCGTTTTTTTTTCCATTGACTTTAGCAAAAACGCAGGAAAATAATTAACATGTCAATTCTTTCCCATCCGCACCAAGAACGCAGGTATTTGATAGTTCTTGACACTTGCAAAACCAATGTGTGGGCACAGCGTTTCTGTGAAAAACATTGGTTTTGCTGGGAATCAAAACTGCAGGAACAAATTGGCATAAATTACCATAAAACCAATGGTTTTCTGCATGCAGAAACCGTAGGAAAAACGAAGCAAAACGTCCTGTGGGTACATACCCTAAAGGGGTTGTCCAGAATTTCAGAAACATGGTGGATTTGTGTCAAATACAGCACCACCCCTGTCTACAGGTTGTGTGCGATATTGTATCTCATCTCCATTTAAGTGAATGGACCTCTGCTGTAATACCACCCGGAACCTGTAGACAGGGGTGGCGCTGTTTTGGAAAGAATGCAGTAAAGTTCTATTAATAATGGATATCCCCTTTAGGGTATGGACACACATCCGAGTGGAAAAACTGTCTGATTCATGGATCCGAGAGTTGGACGAGTGTCATCTGACTTTTGCTCAGTGTGACTTCCGTGTGCTGTCTGAGTGCAATCCGTTTGTTTCCTCAGCAGCTATTTACTGCATAATCATTTACAGGTGCATTTTGTACAGTTGTCTGAGCTACAGAATGGTAATCTATCAATCCGAAAATCGTATGCGGAAAATGTGTACAAGACTCGGAAATGTGCTCTCGGACATTAATTAACATTGGTCCGATAGCAATGCGATTTCTCCGCACAGTACACTCGGACGAGTTTCACGGACGTGTGTCCGAGCCCTAAAAAGAATTCACTAATGAGTACTAGTCTGATGTGGGCCAAAAGGATCATTCAGCTGCTGATAGATACCTCTGACTTGAAGAAAGCTATCTCAATGGACCTGGCAAACAGACACGGCAAACAAAAGGAGAATAGACCTATTTTTGCCATCATATTTTTACAGATAAAAAGCAGTTCTGAAAATAATTCTTAAAACCAGCAATTTAGAGCCAGACATAGAAAGCTTCATCACAAATTCTGCCTTACATTTCTCACATTGAAGTTGATGGGGAAAAAACTGTCCAAAAAATTAACACAGATAACAACCAATAGGTTTATACATCTGTAGGTTGTATCATGTAGACAAATGACGGGTGTCACAATCTGGCACAGATTAGGACACATCAGTGTAGTTTAAATCCTGTCTGGGTGGAGGAATAAGATTTTAATGTGTGGAGCAGATTATACTAATCAGATCAGGCATGGGGTGATCACAATTTTGAAGACACTTCTTGTTTTGCCAATATCAAGTGGATGTTTCTATCATCACTAGTTTGACTTTAACGCCAGGGTGAGATTGCCGTATAACACAAATGACGATCGCACAGCAGAGCATGGACTGTCCAGTGACTTCGTTGATCCAATCATGAGAGCTGCATACATTAGACTGTCACACTTGGGTCAGGAGAGGTGCAGCCAGTCCTGGCTTTATATGTGATCCTTGTCCAAGTTATATGGCCGTCTGAACCCAGACTTAAGGGTCCGTTACACGCTTCAATGCGTCAGCGAACCGACCAACGATCTGACTTGACCTACATCGCTGGAACGATGTTTAGCGATCGCTAGTGAGGTGTCACACGTACTGATATCGAGAAAGATGCAGCAACGATTCCGTGACAAGAGAACGATACTTGCCGTCGTTTGGTTGCCTATGTCCTCCAGTTCTGAATAGGCGAAATCGTAAACGACATCGTTATCAAGGTGTCACACACACCGATGCAGCAGGTTGAACAGACGACAGGTTTTTGAACATGTTCATAAAACTATGATCAACGACTTATCGTTGGTCGTATCTGGGTGTCAAATGCAACAACGTCATAATGACGCGGCTGCATCGCCCCAAGAGCCGTGAAGTACCAACGATATCGTTAACGATATCGCAGCGAGTGACGGGCCCTGAAGAGTAAGGCTGCCTTCAGACTGCGGCAGCGTCCGGTCCGGGGCTGTCAGAAGTGACAGCCTGGACCGGAGTTTTCCTCCATAGAATCCTGTCGGGCTGCACGGAGCTGGATCCCGGCGGGTGTTAATTAGCTGCTATCCGGCTGCTGTGTCGCCGGATGAATCGTGCAGAAGTGGGGATTTTTCTGCCGATTCCAAAACCGGTGCATGCAACGTTTTTGGAATCGGCAGAAAATCCCCACTTCTGCACGATTCATCCGGCGACACAGCAGCCGGATAGCAGCTAATTACCACCCGCCGGGATCCAGCTCCGTGCAGCCCGACAGGATTCTATGGAGGAAAACTCCGGTCCAGGCTGTCACTTCTGACAGCCCCGGACCGGACGCTGCCGCAGTCTGAAGGCAGCCTAACTCCCCACCTTGTAAATACATAGCAAATTTTTCCATGCAGATTGGCTCATAGAAATTCCTCTGGGGACCACATAAGCAGCAGTGAGATTCCAATTACTCCCTGCACCTGCAATCTGCTCCTGTGTTTCTTGGTTCCTATTCGGGCCCAGAAAGTGATGTTACAGCTGCAGCCATTCAGCACCAACGGATTGGTTGCAGTCTTGACGTTCCATTCAAGCTGGAAGAAGCAGTTTCTCTTCAAGCTCATACACAAACAGCAATGCAGAGCAATGGCAGGGGTCCGGTGAGCATTTATTTAGTTGAAGTGGGTGTTATCAAATAGTTTTCACTGAGAGCATGTACAGTGCTGTGCAAATTAATTGAAAACGATCCAGTTTCATTGTGTGTGCAAATTATTCTTGAAACATTAGATTTTCCAATACCAACGGTAGAAGTGATGTCTCTTACAGTCAACTTGTATGTTCATTAAGAGTAATAATTCTAGACCTCTTCCGTGGAGTAACATCCATTGTTACAGGCACGAATCACACTGAGAGAAAAAGTGCACTAAACCACTCCTCACAGAAACAAGCTCTCAACTGAAGCTGAGGGGGCAGCTAGCTGCTATTTTCTGACTAAAACCAGTCAAACCACATTTGGTTACTCAAGGTTGTACACTAACACCTGTTCAAAGCAGTTAAAACTGGTTTGAATCATTGACTGGTAACCCCAACTTACCATTTTACTTACAAAAATGCTTTGTCCCAATTAATTTGCACAGCAATGTACTTTTTCTCCTGTGTGACATTGACCAATTATAAGCAGGAAGCAACGGCCAATGGAAAGATGAACAAGCCCCCACAATAGATTATTGCAGTGTGCAAGACATATAAAGTCAGAAAGCCCTTATCTTTTTGTCTAACATCCTGCATGAGTTAGTGGTGTGTGTGTGTGTGTATGGGGGGTAATCCAGATAGAAGGGTTTGTAATGTAACACAGTTAAACCTATCAGTCTGTCCAGTCTGTCCAGAGATGAGAGTATGACATTTATGTCTGTTGTGTTCAACTTGTAATTGCTCTGCAGTGAGAATAGAGCTAGGCGACATTACATCTCACACAGGAGGAGTCCACACCAGGCAGGTTACTCCTGTGTGAGATGTAATGACAGCTCTGCTCTCACTAGAGAGTGATAACAAGTCAGACCAAAATGTGATAACTGACAAGATCAAGGTGGTGGGAGGAGCTGTACAGCAGAGCTCACAGTGCCAATAGAGGAAAGCTGATAGAAGGGTTTGTAATATGACGCAGCTAAACTCCGCTGTACCACCCCTCCACCCACACTGACTCATGCAGGTTAGACCAGGAGATCACAGCTGTATTTTTACATCTCACACACTAAGAAATTGCTCTAAAACTAAGAATTCCCTTGAAGTTTGCCTCCTGTTTATGATTGGACAACATCATGCAGGAAGAATTTCACGCCCAAGGGAAAACTATCTGATACCACCCACTTGGAGTTAACATAAATTAACTCATTAGAAGCCAAATTCTTTGATTGCCAATTTCTCCATAACAGAGATTACATCAACATTTAAAGGAAAAAAAAGTTTTATTCCGCTCTGCAGGCACAATTAAACTTGTAAAATGTGGTGAAAGGTCCTCCTTAAGGCTGCTTTCACATAATGTTTTTTTTCCTGTCCGTGGGATCCTACTTTTTGTAGGACCCCACGGATAGGAAAGGACACCACAGGGGGCGACCTATTCTGTGTCCGGGTCCGTGATTATCACGGATCCGAACACAGCGGGGCACTTTCATTTCCGCAATGTATAGTATACATTGGGGAAGTGAAATATAGTAAAAGAAAGAGTTAAAAATAAAAAATCTGTATGCTCACCTATCCAGGATCCACCGCTGCCATCCCAGCAAGCTCCGGGTGATAGGACCTAGGGTGACGTCACAACCCGATCCGCTGATCGGGTCACATGACCACAGTTACAGCGGTAACTTCAGTCATGTGACCCGATGATGCTGCCGGGTTGTGACATCACGGCAGATCCTATCACCCGGAGGTAGCGGTGGAACCCGGATAGGTGAGCATACAGATCTTTTATTTGTAACTCTTTGTTTTACTTAATTTCACTTCTGCAATGTATATTATACATTGCAGAAGTAAAATTAGATGGTTAGGAGCAATTTTAGTGTAGTGAGCATGCTCAGTACACTAAAATCGGGTCCAAGGAACGATCAGCTGTTTCCTCGGACCCGCGTCATAGGCCCCCATGTTAAAAGCCGAGGATCGGTTCGGATTTGGCCTAATTGCCATCCGATTTTGTGGAATCCGATTTTTTTCTGTGCCCAAAATCGGAGCAGTCTCCAATTTTGGAACTGCAAAAAATCGGACACAAATCGGATACCACAAAATCGAATGGCAATTAGGTCAAATCCGATCCGATCCGACCCCCATTGGATAACATGGGGGCCAAACCCAAATTTACATCGGACAGCCACGGATGGAAGAAAATCGCTATGTGAAAGCAGCCTAAGCTGAGGAGTTCTCAATACTGATGAGTTGAGGCACCTTTAGATAGGCCAGCCACACTTCCAATAAACACAGAAATGATTGCTCTATGAACATAGACTGAGTGGTGGGTAAAACTGTATTCCATGAATAAGAGGACTTCAACACTACTACAGATAAGCAGTAAGAACAAAACATAGGCAATACGTCAGTCAGAGTCTTTGTAACTAATTTATGCAGCCATTATGTAGGGACACTTGAATCTAGTGACAGATTCCCTTTCAAGGGAACAATTTCACTCTCTTCCTATTGACTACTCATACATCTAAAGACCAGGAGAGAGAAGCAGCGATGAGTGGGCGCAGGGCTTCTGTGACATCACAACCGCATGTGAGTGGCGCTAGCTTGAGAGGCGCGTATAAGCCTTTATATTTTAAATGGGTCATACATGGGGAATGAGAAGGGCTTGTCCCAGTAATGGACAGCCCCCTTCCACCTTCTTAAAAAAAAGATTATTTTAGAATTCTTAGTTTTTTTCCATTTTCAAGTTTAGAAGTACTAGGCATTCAGAAATTAGATACAATGTTATTCTTCTATTCAAGCTGTGATCACAGAAAGATGAAGGACCTGAATGTAGTAGCTTGGTTATATGTTTATTTTTCTATTTAACGGCCTTTAGCTTGATCTTGAGCCACTGGCTGAATCATCTGTAGAAATATCGATCTTGTGCAAGTCTAGTTATGTCAACCAGATCTCCGGTGTTATTTTGATTGTATTAAGCTTCCGGGTTGCTGCTCTTCCTCTTCATCTTGTTCCTTCTATTCTTCCAACAATTATGTCCTTCTCCATTGATTGCTCTCGTTGTATGATGTGTCTAAAGAAGGCAAGTTGAAGCTTGGTGAGCCTTGCTCTATGTGATATATCTGCCTTGAAATTTCCAATATTTATTTTTTCTTGCCATCCATGGTGCTGATAGCATCCTTCTTCGGCACCGCATTTTGAAGTCGTACATTTGTCTTCTTACTTGTCAATTTATCAGCCAGGTTTCACATCTGTATGTTACCACAGAAAAGACCAAACTATGTATGAGCTATGTCTTTGTTGCCAGTGATACGTTCCTCGATTGGAAGACCTTGTCCAATGGCTTCATTGTTGATTTGTTGAGTTATTCTCCTGTTGACTTCTGGTTTTGTCACTGACTCTTGAGTGATCATTGATCCGAGTAAGTTGAAGTCCTTTATAACTCTCAGTTCATTTACGACCATCTAAAAAAAAGTTTTGCGGTTGTAGTCAATATCTTTGTCTTTTTTGTGTTTCATAATAGTCCCATGTTCAAGCTTTCCAACTTGAAACTAAGTAATAACTCCTTCATTCCATCCACGCTTGTTGCTATCAGAGTTGTACTGTCTATGTATTTTAGATTATTGATGATTCTTCCAGTAATTTTGATTCCTTCTCTTTCAGCAAGTCCAGCTTTCCTGAAAATAGTTTCTGCATACAAATTGAAGAGAAATGGTGACAGGATGCCACCTTGTTTGATGTCTCGCTCTACTTTGAACCATGCAATGTCACCATGTTCTGTTCAGACTGTTGCTTCTTGGTAGATGTACAAGTTCCAAATGAGGCTAATCGGATGGCTTGGTAAACCCATATCCTTCATTGTATTCCAAAATTTCTGATGATCAACACAGTCGAAGGCTTTGTAGTCAATGAAGGAGAAATGGCGCTCCTTGTGGTATTTCTTTTTTTTTTTTAAATCAGATAGTTTTTATTCAGTTTTAAACATATATCTTGTGGTATTTTGTAACCTTTTAAATTATCCTCCTAATATTAGCAGTCACATCTCTTGTTCCTCTGCCTTTTCTAAATCCTGCTTGTTTTTCTGGCAGCTCTTTGTCAAAGTAAGGCTGTAACTCTCTTTGTAGCATCTTCAGCAGTATTTTGCTGTCATGAAATATGAGTCAACAGTCTGATAGTTTCCACAGTTCGTAGCATCTTTCTTCTTTCGAATAGGAATAAACACTGACCTTGTCCAATCTTGGGGCTATTTACCAGTTGTCCACATCAGTTGATACAGGCAAGTGATGACATTAACGACTGCTTCAGAAGGCCTTAACAGATATTTTTGGGGATATTGTCACATTCAAGCGCTTTGGAAGAAGCTTTATCGCAGCAACAACTTCAGGGTGCTCAGCTCTCTATCATTTCCAGTTTCAATTTCTTCCCGTATTACTGAGTCATTCTTGTAGATATGGTCCACATACTTTATCTTTTTTTGCTCTGTTTTGACTCAGTTTGTTCCCATTGGAATATTTCAGCATGCCTACACTTGGTTGAAACTTTCCCCATATATTTTTGATCTTCCTGGTCTTAACCCTTAGATTTTGCTTTATATCTCTGTACATATATTTTGGTAATAACATTTTTTATCTGCTTAAATTGCTCGTTAGTCTTTTACTGATTCTGTTTGCGTCCTGCTTACCACCTTTTTGACTTTGCCATTCGTATTTCATTGATGATCTTTACAGTGTCTTCTGTTGAAAATGGCTGTGGGGGTCTCTTCTGCCTCTTATTGTCTTACTGCCATAGCTTCTACTGTAAATCAGTTGTGCAGACTGGTCCAAAGACTTCAGGTATGTTGCTCAAATCAAATTTGGAAATGGCTTGTTGTCTACTCCATTTGTGCAGCTTGACTCTCATCTTTGATGTCAAAAGTTCAAGATCAGTTCCACAGTAAAGATAATATCAATCCTTGGCGTATACATATGAGTTCATCTGTAGAGTCTCTGTTTGTGATTTTGGAAGAATGAGTTCATGATAGACAATTAATTTGTCATACAAAAATCAATGACTCTTCCTTTAGCCTCGTTTTGCTCACCAAGTCCAAAGTTTCCAACAATGGTTCCATAGTCACAGTGGCCCACGTTTGCATTAAAGTCTACCTTGATATTAAATATTGTTATGGCACTTTGTCGATTTACTCAGGCGCTTGATCGTAGAAAAGTTCTATGTCCACCCCCTCAGAATCGGTTGTTGGTGAGACTAGTATATGACCATGACATGGATCGACACGCCATGTATCAAGATGACTGTCACTGACTTCATTGTACTTCAGAACAGCGCCGGACAGCCCTCCATTGACAATTAGGCTGAGTTCACATACAGCGTATTTCCTGCGCTTTTGGAGGCGCGCGTTTTG
Organism: Allobates femoralis; assembly: GCA_033576535.1. Taxonomy (NCBI): domain Eukaryota; kingdom Metazoa; phylum Chordata; class Amphibia; order Anura; family Aromobatidae; genus Allobates; species Allobates femoralis. The sequence goes on from JARQOC010000002.1 coordinate 81,434,072, forward strand.
CGGTCGTGCTATTTAGCGCAGGTAAAAAAACGCGGTGCTTTCACACAGCGTTCTTTATAGCCCCACTTCTCCCCCAAAAGAGCAGGAAGGAAGTGATGTCACATGGGGAGGAAGAATCCTGTGTTCCTCCCCTGTGTGACAGACCTTTTGGCTTTCGCAGTATATTAATATACACTGCGAAAGCTAAATAAAAGTTATCAAAAAGGTATTAAAAATAAAAAAATAGAATTCTTACCCATCCGCTTGCTGTTCTCGGGACCCAAGGTATCCATGTCTGATCTGCTGCCAGGACCTTAAAGATCTGTGTAAACCAATGAAGGACAATATTGCACTTAGGCAAACTCAAACTGAAAAAAACCTATTAAGAACAGAGTTTATAGCCCATAATCTGGTATAAAATATTAATTTTATTGGTATATACTTAAAATACATATATAATTTCAATATTATTAAAAAAATACATAATATGATGAAACAACCATGATAGATACATCCAAATTATAACATTAAAAGGTTAGGGTGGTGTTGGCATCCATTAAGGATAGGTAAATATACCGCTAATAGAGGTGTACATCTTTTTGGACAATGTCCTTTACATATAATTTTTGATGTAGTTGGGGGAACCTTGTGAATCGATTTAACACAGTAGGTATTGGTTACCATTTTGTGCTCCGGTTTTGGCATTGGTATAGACATCTGCACTAAGGTGTTTAGAATCCTTTTTTAACTTATTTTATCTTCTACTACATGATGATATCTAGTGGTGGATAGAGTATTGTACATCATATGAACTGGCATGAGTCTAGTCAGTCTTCATGCAATATACCTTTGGTTGGTGTAATTTTATGTGTGTGTAACTGGCACAATTTTTTCAGCACTTTTTTCAGCACTTTACTATATGACATTGGTGATTATGTATTTGTATTTACACTGATGGTTTGGATATTATTTTAATACATTGGAATTACACTTCTATGTGCACTTTATAAGCTTTTTATGAATTTTTGATATATTTATTGCATAGTCACTCATGTTTACACCAAACAGTTGATATACTGAGTACTGTATCCTATTTTTCACAATTTTCTGTAGATACTGATGTGGTACCTTGTTGAAACTTGGATTTGAAAATATATGTGTTTAGAACCTTTTATGCATTTTATGGCTCCTCCCTCCTCTTGCAGCTTTTAATGTTATAATTTGGCTGTATCTATCATGGTTGTTTCATCATATTATGTATTTTTTTAATAATATTGAAATTATATATGTATTTTAAGTATATACCAATAAAATTAATATTTTATACCAGATTATGGGCTATAAACTCTGTTCTTAATAGGTTTTTTTCCTTAAAGATCTGTGATTGGCCGGTAGAGATCATGTGAAAAGTCATGTGACATATCAGCTGATCGCTACCGGCCAATTACATTTTAAGGACCTGGCAGCAGATCAGACGTGGATACCTTGGGTCCCGAGAACAGCAAGCGGATGGGTAAGAATTCTATTTTTTTATTTTTAATGGGACACTGTCATCAGGTTTTTGCCATCTTATCTGACAGCAGCATAATGTAGAGACAGTGTCTTGCTAAATTTACCTGGATCGGGGCAGAGCCCGTACCTACGTAGCGCTCACTGACTTACAAATCAGGCATGAATAATAATATTCTTTATAGCAAGATTAAATTTATTTGTTACAAAGTAGCACATGAATTATTATTATTATTATTATTATTTATTTATATAGCGCCATTAGGTTCCATGGCGCTTTACATGAGGATGAGGGAGACAAGAACAAGTACACTAAATCTAGGCGATCAGGACGTACAGGTACAGGAGGGGCAGGGACCCTGTCCACGAGGGCTCACAGTCATGTCATCAATTGAATACAGGCTTAACACAAATTATACCAATTATACCTAGACTTAATTATAGTGAATAAGCATCAATATATATATTACCTGATATTGTAGCTGCTTCACCTTCTCCATTCGGGGGACACGTATCAGTGAGAAGGGAGCAATATTGAGGCTTGCATAGCAGGAGGTGTACGTCCATCTTGCCCTGGAAGAGCTCCCCCATCACTGACCACGATTTCCCATATTTTATACTCTTTAGAATATCTACGAGCACGCGCAGACTGTACCATTCAATTTCCTTCATGGCCATCAGCCATAGGATATTGAATGAATGCTGAATAGGTCCGTCTGTAACTTGCTCGTCATGGGTTGTATGTCACAAGACATGCAGCCCATATAAACAATACAACAGTCATTGAAAGACCCCTGCCTGTCATAAGATATAACAATGCAACATTCATTGAAAGACTCTTGCCTGTCACAAGATACATACCGTATATACTCGTGTATAAGCCGACCCGTGTATAAGCCGACCCCCCTACTTTTGCCCCCAAAAACTGGGAAAACTTATTGACTCGCGTATAAGCCGAGGGTGGACTCCAGCACAGGTATACAACCCCCAGCAGTGAGGTATACAGCAGCCTCCCCAGTGGTAGTATACAGCAGCAGCCCCAGTGGTAGTATACAGCAGCCCCAGAGGTATATACAGCCCCATATGCAGCCCCAGATGTATATGCAGCCCCAGAGGTATATGCAGCCCCATATGCAGCCCCAGAGGTATATGCAGCCCCATATGCAGCCCCAGAGGTATATGCAGCCCCATATGCAGCCCCAGAGGTATATGCAGCCCCATATGCAGCCCCAGAGGTATATGCAGCCCCATATGCAGCCCCAGAGGTATATGCAGCCCCATATGCAGCCCCATAGGTATATGCAGCCCCAGAGGTATATGCAGCCCCATATGCAGCCCCAGAGGTATATGCAGCCCCATATGGAGCCCCAGAGGTATATACAGCAGCAGCAGCCCCAGCCCCAGGGCTGTATACAGCAGCAGCAGCCCCAGCCCCAGGGCTGTATACAGCAGCAGCAGCCCCAGGGCTGTATACAGCCGCAGCCCCAGGGCTGTATACAGCCGCAGCCCCAGGGCTTTATACAGCAGCAGCCCCAGCCCCAGGGCTGTATACAGCAGCAGCAGCCCCAGCCCCAGGGCTGTATACAGCAGCAGCCCCAGGGCTGTATACAGCAGCAGCCCCAGGGCTGTATACAGCCGCAGCCCCAGGGCTTTATACAGCAGCAGCCCCAGGGCTGTATACAGCCGCAGCCCCAGGGCTGTATACAGCCGCAGCCCCGGAGGTATACAGGCCCCCCCATCAAGTTCCAGGGCCCCCCCCCACTTGCGCGCCAGCCTGTAAGGTAAATTCATACTTACCGGTGTCCAGTCGCGCCGCCCGCAGCTGCCGACATGACGATTCCGGGCTCCATTCAGCGTCTTCCCGCGGCTTCCTGTAGTCGCGGGCAATGACGTCATTGCCCGCGACTACAGGAAGCCGCGGGAAGACGCTGAATGGAGCCCGGAATCGTCATGTCGGCAGCTGCGGGCGGCGCGACTGGACACCGGTAAGTATGAATTTACCTTACAGGCTGGCGCGCAAGTGGGGGGGGGCCCTGGAACTTGATGGGGGGCCTGTATACCTCCGGGGCTGCGGCTGTATTTTTTTTTTTTTTTCATATACCGTATATACTCGCGTATAAGCCGAGGGGGGACTTTTCAGCCCAAATTTTGGGCTGAAAAACTCGGCTTATACGCGAGTATATACGGTATCAATACAATCAGTCCTTGAAAGACTCTTGCCTGGTATAAGATATACCGTATATACTCGCGTATAAGCCGAGTTTTTCAGGCCAAAAATTGGGCTGAAAAGTCCTCCCCTCGGCTTATACGCGAGTCACTGTATACTGTATACAGTATACAGTGCCCCCCATCAGTATACAGGGCCCCCCCCACCGCAATCCTGTAAAGGAAGAGATTAGTATACTTATCCCTGCTGCTGTCCCGCTGCCGCTGTCCCGCCGCCATCGCGATCCTCCGTCTTCTTCCGGCTTCCTCCGGTGGGCGCAGGCAATGCCGTCATTGTCTGCGCGACTGAGGAGGAAGCCGGAAGAAGACAGAGGATCGCGATGGCGGCGGGACAGCGGCAGGGATAAGTATACTAATCTCTTCCTTTACAGGATTGCGGCGGGGGGGGCCTGTATACTGATGGGGGGGCCTGTATATGCCTCTGGGGCATCTGTATACTACCACTGGGGCTGCTGTATATAGATGGGGGGGGGCCTGTATATACCTCTGGGGCATCTGTATACTACCACTGGGGCTGCTGTATACTGATGGGGGGGCCTGTATATACCTCTGGGGCATCTGTATACTACCACTGGGGCTGCTGTATACTGATGGGGGGGGCCTGTATATACCTCTGGGGCATCTGTATACTACCACTGGGGCTGCTGTATACTGATGTGGGGGCCTGTATATACCTCTGGGGCATCTGTAAAATACCACTGGGGCTGCTGTATACTGATGGGGGGGCCTGTATATACCTCTGGGGCTTCTGTATACTACCACTGGGGCAGCTGTATATACCTCTAGGGGCTTCTGTATACTACTACTGGGGCTGCTGTATATACCTCTGGGGCTTCTGTATACTACCACTGGGGCTGCTGTATATACCTCTAGGGCTTCTGTATACTACCACTGGGGCAGCTGTATATACCTCTAGGGGCTTCTGTATACTACTACTGGGGCTGCTGTATATACCTCTGGGGCTTCTGTATACTACCACTGGGGCTGCTGTATATACCTCTAGGGCTTCTGTATACTACCACTGGGGCTGCTGTATATACCTCTGGGGCTTCTGTATACTACCACTGGGGCTGCTGTATATACCTCTGGGGCTTCTGTATACTACCACTGGGGCTGCTGCTGTATATACCACTGGGGCTGCTGCTGTATACTACCACTGGGGAGGCTGCTGTATACCACACTGCTGGAGGCTGTATACTTGTGCTGGGGTCCACCCTCGGCTTATACACGAGTCAATAGGTTTTCTCAGGTTTTGGGGGCAAAAGTAGGGGGGTCGGCTTATACACGAGTATATACGGTATATCATGCAGGCCGTGTTCTCATCTTAGTAGCATAATGTGAAAGAGAGTTCCTTTTTTATATATATTTCAACCTTGTACTGATATATTATATGGAATGATACAATACCTGTGGTAACTATTCTAATTATGAATACCTGTTCTATATCTATTCTATTCACATCCACACACCATTCTTATCACATTGATATCACAGACAGAGACCCTGATTCCAGCGATGTGTCTCTTACTGGGCTGCTCAGTGTAGTTTTCATAAAATCACTGTTCAATCAGTTGGAGATTAACATTGTATGACTAATCAAATAGTCCAGCATAGTCATTTACTGCTAAATCTGAAGCAGAGAAAACAGTAATTTTATCAAAGTGACAGCAAACAGGTTAGTAAGGCTGACTTCACACTGCGGTGTGATCCGGTCCGGGGCTGTCCGGGATGACCCAGACAGCCGCGGACTGGATCAGCACACAGGACTGGAGGGCTAAGTTGCCCTCTTGTCCGGTGTGCAGCCGCACGCAGTGCAGCTGCTGACAGGTCAGGACCACATCGCTGTGGTCCTGACCTATCAGCAGCGGGAGCTGCGTGTAGCTGCACACCGGACCGGAGAGCAAACTAGCCCTCCAGTCCTGTGTGCTGATCCAGTCCGCGGCTGTCTGGGTCATCCCGGACAGCCCCGGACCGGATCACACCGCAGTGTGAAGGCAGCCTAAGTGAGACATCGCTGGAATCAGGGTCTCTGTCTCTACATTATACTGCTGTCAGATGGGATGGCAAAAACCTGGTGACAGAGTCCCTTTAATACCTTTCAGTAACTTATTTATCTTTAGCAGTGTATATAGATACACTATGAAAGTCAAAATGCATGTCACACATGTCACACATGTCACACGGGGGAGGAACACAGGATTCTTCCTCCGCAGTGTGACATCCCATCCTGCTTCTCCCCCAGCGCCGCGATTATACGCGCTGGAATTGGGCATTGTCTGAACATCGATGCGTAATTCCAGCGGTTATAATGGGGCCAATGGGAGGAAGCGTGCGCTAAAAAGCGGAAAGAATTGACATGTTCTTTCTTTTTACACGCACGCTTTCTCCCATAAAAGCGCAGTGTAAAATTATGCAGCTTCTGAACGTTAAAAGTGATTTTCCAATCACTTTGCTGGGAAATGCAGACGCAGATACGCTTTTGGGGGAAAGTGTGCGCAAAAAAAAGCGCAAAAAAAGCGCAAAAATGATGCAGTGTGTGAACACAGCCTCAAAGAGACATCGTTTTATTTTTGGTTGTTGCCAGGGTAGAAGACCCAGTGTTTGTTTGCCTGGAAATGTAGGATTGAGTCCATCTCCATTTACTGTGCTATAAAGTAATCTCATTATAATAGCAGGTGGAGGGTTGGAATGATTGACAGAATTACAACTCTATTGTTCTCTTTACAAGATTAAATACACACAAAGAAAACAAGGACATAGGGACAAAAAGTCAACAGGAGTGTCAGAAAGTAAGGGTACCGTCACACTTGCCGACGCCCCAGCGATCCCAACAGCGATACGACCTGGTAGGGATCGCTATTGAGTCGCTGTCGGGATCACTGATGAGATGTCAAACAGTCAGATCTCACCAGCGACACAACAATGATCCGGAGTAATACGGAGGTCTTTGTTTTTCAGACCCATAGTATTGAGGTCGTTGGTGGTTGTCCCTGTCAAACACACCGATGCATGCTGCCCAGCAGGACCCAGACAATCAAAAAATGGTCCAGGCGACCCTGACACGACCAGCGATCTCACAGCAGGGGTCTGGTCGCTGCCAAGTGTCAAACATAGGGAGATCGCTGGTGAGGTCGCTGTTGTGTCACCAAATTTGTGACTTAGCAGCGATCTCGCTAGCGATTTCGCTTAGTGTGGCGGGGCTTGAGATCACTGAACTGCAATTTATGGTAGCCTTCTGATTAAAATCAGTCTTAAGGGACAATGATAACCATGAAGGAATGTTGTTAAAAATGCTTGTGTCACGGTTATCTGCTATGTTAGGCTGGCTTCACATTTGCATTCGGCACGGCAGCGTATCCTGCGCATACCCATAAGCAGTGCCGAACACAAACACTTTCATGTGAACGTAGTGGAGATTGTCCATGTGGCGCCCCGCCCAGGGCTGCCACTAGGAATTTCGGGGCCCTTCACTGCCAAAATTTTGGGGCCCCCCTGAGACTCCGCCCAGGCTCCACCCCCTGAGACTCTGCCCAGGCTCCACCCCCTGAGACTCTGCCCAGGCTCCACCCCCTGAGACTCTGCCCAGGCTCCACCCCCTGAGACTCCGCCCAGGCTCCACCCCCTGATACTCCGCCTCCACCCATGCTCCGCCTCCACCTAAACATACGTTATATATATAGTGAAATTCGAACAACACCAAAAATGACCTCAATTTATGTGAAATGCTTCCCAACCAGCAATCCAGATGGTTCCTTACAACAGAGTAAGGCTACTTTCATATTTGCGTTCCCCTCCGCAGCGTTCTGCGGAGGGGAGCCGCAATGTGAGCGCAGCACCGCAAGCCCCTATCTTTATAATGGGAGCGCACGATGCTGCGCTTGACTGCACATGACTGTGCGCACCCATTCACTCCCATATGTGATCTGTGCGCAGGCGGATGCCTGATCACATATGGGGGTGAATGGGTGCGCACAGTCATGTGCAGTCAAGCGCAGCATCGTGCGCTCCCATTATAAAGATAGGGGCTTGCGGTGCTGCGCTCACATTGCGGCTCCCCTCCGCAGCGTTCTGCGGAGGGGAACGCAAATGTGAAAGCACCCTAAAGTAAGGAAAAACAGAACAAAAAAATAGAAAAAGTGGACTGTATTACCCAATGCATGGCCACATCATTGGGCTATAAGGTCCACTCTTTTCTATTTTTTTGTGCTGCTTTTCCTTTTTTTACTCTCTCTCTCATATATATATATTATACACACACACTTGAGAGAGCTGTGGGCTGATTCACTGACCTCTCATCTTCATCGTGCGCTCTGTCCTTGGCTCGGCCTCAGTGTTGACATCAGATTCTCCAACCACTACAAGGGAGGGCAACAGACTGTGATGTCATCATCAGGGGAGGGACCTGGACCACCCCCACACAAACATCTGCCATGCCCCTGAGCTGACAACACAAAGTCCTAGATCAGAGGCTAACAGAGAAATCTGGAGGACAGGAGGGAGACGGAGAAGAAAGAACAAAGGGAGACGGAGGAGAAGAGGGCAGAGGGAGACGGAGGAGAAGAGGGCAGAGGGAGACGGAGGAGAAGAGGGCAGAGGGAGACGGAGGAGAAGAGGACAGGAGGGAGACGGAGGAGAAGAGGACAGGAGGGAGACGGAGGAGAAGAGGACAGGAGGGGGACGGAGGAGAAGAGGGCAGAAGGGGAAAGAGGGCAGAGGGAGACGGAGGAGAAAGAGGGCAGAGGGAGACGGAGGAGAAAGAGGGCAGAGGGAGACGGAGGAGAAAGAGGGCAGAGGGAGACGGAGGAGAAAGAGGGCAGAGGGAGACGGAGGAGAAAGAGGGCAGAGGGAGACGGAGGAGAAAGAGGGCAGAGGGAGACGGAGGAGAAAGAGGGAAAAGGGAGACGGAGGAGAAAGAGGGCAGAGGGAGACAGAGGAGAAAGAGGGCAGAGGGAGACGGAGGAGAAAGAGGGCAGAGGGAGACGGAGGAGAAAGAGGGCAGAGGGAGACGGAGGAGAAAGAGGGCAGAGGGAGACGGAGAAAGAGGGCAGAGGGAGACGGAGGAGAAAGAGGGCAGAGGGAGACGGAGGAGAAAGAGGGCAGAGGGAGACGTAGGAGAAAGAGGGCAGAGGGAGACGGAGGAGAAGAGGGCAGAGGGAGACGGAGGAGAAGAGGACAGGAGGGGGACGGAGAGGAAAGAGGACAGGAGGGGGACGGAGGAGAAGAGGGCAGAGGGGAAAGAGGACGGGGGGATGGAGGAGAAGACGGCAGAGGGAGACGGAGGAGAAGAGGGCAGAGGGAGACGGAGAGGAGAGAGGACAGGAGGGGGACGGAGGGAAAGAGGACAGGAGGGGGACGGAGAGGAAAGAGGACAGGAGGGGGACGGAGAGGAAAGAGGACAGGAGGGGGACGGAGAGGAAAGAGGACAGGAGGGGGACGGAGAGGAAAGAGGACAGGAGGGGGACGGAGAGGAAAGAGGACAGGAGGGGGACGGAGAGGAAAGAGGACAGGAGGGGGACGGAGAGGAAAGAGGACAGGAGGGGGAACGGAGAGGAAAGAGGACAGGAGGGGGACGGAGAGGAAAGACGACAGGAGGGGGACGGAGAGGAAAGACGACAGGAGGGGGACGGAGAGGAAAGACGACAGGAGGGGGACGGAGAGGAAAGACGACTGCTGGAGGGCCCGGCTCCCTGTGTGCTGGGGGGCCCCCCTTCTCTCCCCTCTCCTAACCTGTGTGCAGCTGTGTGGCATAAGCGATCATGCCGAGCGCTGCCCTCCACCTTACCCTCTGGGGCCCCTGAGCGCTGCCCTCACACACCTCAGCCTCGGGGGTCAGGGGCCCCTGAGTGTGGCCCCCACACCTCAGCCTCGGGGCTCAGGGGCCCCTGAGAGCTGCCTACTCCCACATGTCATCCTAGGGGGCCCTGAGAGCTGCCTGCACACTTCAGCCTCAGGGGCCCCTGAGCCCCGAGGCTGAGGTGTGGGGGCAGCTCTTAGGGGCCCCCTAGGATGACATGTGGGGGTAGGCAGCTCTCAGGGGCCCCTGAGGCTGAAGTGTGGGGCCCCTGAGAGCTGCCCCCACACTTCAGCCTCAGGGGCCCCTGAGAGCTGCCTACTCCCACATGTCATCCTAGGGGGCCCCTGAGAGCTGCCTGCACACTTCAGCCTCAGGGGCCCCTGAGCCCCGAGGCTGAGGTGTGGGGGCAGCTCTTAGGGGCCCCCTAGGATGACATGTGGGGGTAGGCAGCTCTCAGGGCCCCTGAGGCTGAAGTGTGGGGCCCCTGAGAGCTGCCCCCACACTTCAGCCTCAGGGGCCCCTGAGAGCTGCCCCCACACCTCAGCCTGAGGGGCCCCTGAGAGCTGCCCCCACACCTCAGCCTCAGGGGCCCCTGAGAGTGGCCCCCACACCTCTGCCTCTGCCTGCCCCCACACCATCCTCGGGGCCCCCTTAGCTCTGCCTCCCCCCTCTCCATTGTCACTTTACCGGCGGCACCGCACCGCACTGCAGTCACTGATCGCCGCCTCCTCCTGTCATGTGTAGTGTGACGCTGCAGGCCTGCAGCCGGCGCCGCGGTCTATTTCCTGTGTGGGCGGCGCCGGATGCAGCGTCACACTACACATGACAGGAGGAAGCGGCGATCAGTGACTGCAGTGCGGTGCCGCCGGTAAAGTGACAATGGAGAGGGGGGGAGGCAGAGCTAAGGGGGCCCCGAGGATGGTGTGGGGCCAGCGGTCAGGGGCCCCCCAAGTATACAGCGCCTGGGCCCCTGAAGAGAGGGAGGCCCGTAGAAGATGTGAGGGGGCGGGGCCTGAAGATTGTAGCCCGCCCACTCACCTCTCGTCCGGGCCCCCCTCTCCTTCCATCATGGCCGGGCCCCTCATAACTGTCAGGGTCGTGAGGCCCTGATGGCGGCCCTGGCCCCGCCAAGCAGGCGTCACAGAAAGGTACTGCACCCGTAAAAGAGGTGCAGATACTCCAGCTGCAGGTGGAGCCCAGGGATGGTGGGTGGAACCCATAACCAGCACTCCCACACTAGATTACATGTTGGGAGGTTACCCGGGAGGGAATAAAACCACCTCTAGGGGGAACTAAAAAGAAGAGTAGAGTAGAGTAGAGTGGTTGGGGCAGGAGATGGAAGACGAGGAAAGGGCCTAAGGAGAAGAGTCAAGGAGAAGGGAGTTAAGCTTGAGGTCTCTCGGCTGAGGGACAAGAAAGAAAGCTTTCCAGGAGAAGAGCAGCCACTTTGGGAAAAGGGGCCGTCAGCAGGGTCTCCCAGACAGCTTACCGGGCAAGGGGGCCCGCACCTGTGGGATACTTTAGGACCACAGAGAATCCAGAGTCCCGTGGAGTCTAGAAGTCTCCCGGGCACCAGAACCGACCACAAGAGGGTACCAGGCACCACCAAAGGAACGAGCGGTCAGCCAGTAGAGGGTCACCTGGTGGCGGTGAAGGTGAGAGGAAGAGCGGAGGTCAGGCTGATTTCAAGTCACCAGGCTTCATACCACACTGGAAAGCAGGAAGGAACAGACGGGGTTAGAGCACGAGGGCACACACCAATGGTTCCACCATATCACCTGGGATCCACTTGCAGCCACCCATCAGATACCTGTTCTTGTAACATCTGAATGCTGAACTGTAAACTGTAACTGATGCTGCTACAAGTTTCCAGTAAAGTACCCGGAGGAAAAGTGACTTTGACTTTGCCGGAGTTCCTTCTGCATGAACTTGTTCTATTCATAGGAATGCTGCCCCGGAGCTCCAGCCCTACCTGTAGGGGACGTTGCCAACTTGCCGCATTACCATCTACCTCCGGCAGACCGTGGCGGCGCTGGTGACACCTCACCAGCAACTACAGGTGGCGTCACGACAAACTATACATAGCATCCCCTGTAAATAATTCCCCTTTTTGGAAAATATCCCAGGACACGGGATCAGGCGCGGCCTCCACTCCCCGGGACAACAGGAGCGTTAACCTCTTGTGGCCCGATACCTGAGTACCCCAAAGCCTGGGCTCGACATCCGCATGTATTCACATGAAATGTGACTGTGAGTGTGCGGGAGGCGGAGACCAGCGGCGGAGATCTCCTCCTCCCAGCCGCAGCCGCTGCCTTTGGCTTAAAATAGCCGGCGGGAAAGCCAGCGGTGACAACACTTCACTGCCGGCTTTTCCGCCCCGCTAATTCAAATGAATAGCTGATGCTGATTATTTAAATTAGCGGGGCGGGAAAGCAGTTGGTGAAGTGCATTCACCGCTGGCATTCCCGCTGGCATTGAGGAAGAAAGAAGATGACAGAAGAAGAAGAAAGAAGAGGAAAGAAGAGGAAAGAAGAAGAAAGAAGAGGAAAGAAGAAGAAGAGAATGACAGGAAAAGATTCACTTGCAGATGACCTCGGAGGAGGTCATCTTTTGCTGCGTCTGTGCTCTGGCCAGCAGATGGCAATGCGCACAGACTGACTCCCATTAATTTTCTGTGCGTAGCGGTCTGTGTGGAGACCCGGGGGTCAGGGGGCGCTCTCGTCCGCAGGCCCAGCCGCCTTTACAAAGACAGCGTGGACCAGGGCTCATCCCCAGCTGAACGCCCGAGCTCCTTAACCGTGGGCGGAACACTACTCAGACAACACAGGGTGAGGGAATCACAATATCAAGGCTTTATTGGATCCCCAAACAGTTAACAGCATATAACGCATAACCAAGCACAACACATAAATGTAACAACAGGCAACAGAGTCTCACCCTTCCGCTGGCTCACCAGGAATTAGAATGCAGCACCGCACAGTCTGAAGCCAAGTGACTGTATCGTCCCAACCTGGGTTGCTTCCTTGTCCTTATGCAGTCGAATCCGATAATCCGATACTGAAGTCCTTGTGGTTCTTTTAGTCCGTGTTCTGAGCCCCTTGGTCGGCACCGAAATGCCTAGGCCTGGGGTTATGGCTAGCTAATCAGATCCGAAGACCCTAGATTAGCTGCCTGTATCCAATCCAGTGACCTCTAGCCGGGACCGAAAATCCCTAGACTGAGGCCACTAGACAGAATCTAACTCCAATCTCCTAAAACTGCTGGTCAAAGTCAACAGTCCTCCTTATATACCCTCAGCCCTCATTGTAGGATATTGGGGACGTCATGATTGGTGCAATAACACAGTCTTTTCATTCGCTGAACTCCAATCCTCGTTTAACATATTTTAGGTACTATTGCAATCCAAATGCTGATTGATATAGCACCTTACAATGGAATGTTAGTCTGAGACAATCAGTCTGCAAACCATGACAATAACACAATAGTGGCTGGAGCCTCAAATCCACATTCACAGGGTAATAGACAATGGACGATTAGCATAATTAAGTTCTCTGGCCTTCAATGACAAACAGGTTAGATAATTACATTACAAGCTAAACTTTAACCACAGAAATCTATGACAATACTGTAAGAAATTCTCTTTGACCATTACATAGTTTACAAACCTATATACAATGATATGTCTGGATGAATAAGAAATCCTCCTACATTATATATTAAAGGGTCCATTACGTCACAGTCTGCATGCGCATAAAGCAAGCACACGGCTACACACAAAAAAATGCAACATTTTGCGTTTGGCATGTGCATAAATTATGCGCAGCTGAGCGCAGGAACACACAGGCACTATGCGTTCCTATGTTAAACATAGGAGCGCATAGTGCCTACGTCTTGCTGCGCTCAGGTACGTTGCGTTCACAGTGCACATCGTGCGAAATGTGAACCCAGCCTTAAAACGCTGCAGATCACTCAATCATCAAAAAAAACATTGTTCAACAGGTGAAATGATCGGTGCACAGGACCCCACACACCAGAGAATTGTGGTTGGCAGCCCCTGTACATTCAATCATTAGTATAGATCGCTGAGTATGCATCATTTACCTTGCTCTCCCTATGTAAACAGTTATTCAAACAATCGTTGATTGGTACGTTTACAGATTGGCAGTCACATAGTGTCACTGGCCAGACCATGAAAACAGACTTTTAGGGTGAGTGCCCACGATCAAGATTAGCAGCGTTTTTGACGCAGGGTGCTTTCACTGCATCCAAAATGCTGCATTGCACAGTACAGACACAGTGGATGTGATTTACAGAAATCTCCTGCACACTGTACTCCTTTTAAACGCAGCACAAACTGACATGCGGTGCAGCTTCCTGAGATGTAAAATGTCAGTTTATGCTTGTGTTCTCAGCAGGAGTAAACTGTGAAAATACACTGCACACAGACTCCTGATCGTGGGCACTGACAGCGCATTCTCCCACAGAGAACACGTCTCGCAGGAGAAAACGTGCAGTGTTCAGAATGCAGCGTGTCCAGACCACGGTTATTTAGTAAGGCTAAAGCATCATTAGTAGGCTGTACTAAAATTTTCTCAGAATTGGCAAGAGTTTTAAAATGTAACATTACTGATCTGAAACCCCGGTTTCCTAGCACTAGTAGCAGTTTAAAATTGCCAGGAGTTATTTGTTAAACTAGGTGGGTAGTCCGATGCTTTTTCATCGGGAGGGCGGTGGCATCACAATGGGGACGGGCTTGTCCGGCAGTGGCGTCCTTTCTATGGAGGGCTGTGAGGTGACGATGGGGTAGGCTTGTGACTCATGCCACCACCATCTTTGTTCACCTTCTAATGAGCAATAGCGGACTGTTTGCACAAACATGGTGGCCGCATGCACAGCTACAAACGAGGTGAAGTCATGATGGGGCGAGCTCTGAGGAGGCCTTGTGAGGTATATGGGAGGAGGCAGCGCAGCAATACCAGTGGAGGCGGAGGTCCCGGAGGACAGCGGCAGCAAGTAGCACCGCTGGTGTTACTGCATAATGTGCCCCATCGACTGTGCAGTACCGCCAGCGCCACCATATGGCCCAACCATCACTTGGGTGTGCCAATATGGCAGCCGCGACAGTTCAGCTGGCAAATCAGGTGGCGCTTTTTCATGGAACATCCGGATGCCAAGGCATTTATGTAAGTAGATTAACATCACTGATATGCAACCCAGCATTCTCAACTTTGGCAGCAGTCTTAGAAAGCATCATCAATAAACTGCTAACCAGCAACCCTAGCGCCACAAGCAATAACAGAACATAATATCACTGAACTATAAATCAGCTTCCCCAGCATCAAGAGCTTTCCCAGTGCACTGACCTGAGAAGTGGGAAACCTGTAATAGAATTTAGTGTCATGTGAGCTGCCATTAGCTGAAAAGAGGAAACAATGGTTTATAGCTGGGTTGTGTGGTGTGGACTGCTGTGATTATAAGCCTCCTAAGATTTGTAATGATGTAGCAGAAAGCTGGCCAAAAGTTTGACAGTTTTGGGGAAAGTTGTGGTGGGTGCTTTAAAGGCCCCGTTACATGGTACAAAATCGTGAACGTCATGGGTATGGAGTCATTGAAACGACATCATTAGGATGTCGTTTCGTGCAACACCGAGATACGACTACGATAAATCGTTGATCGCAGATCTGAGAACATGTTCTCAAATCAAATGATCCTCGATCAGCCAACCTGCTGCATCGTTCTGTGTGACACCGCGATAATGATGTCGTGAACTACTTCGCCTATTCACAGCAGTGAGCAAGTATCGTTCGCTGGGTTGTGCGAACAATAGCTGCTACATCGTTGATGCGTCGTCCACGATATCTATACGTGTGACATCTCACCAACGATGTCAAAAAGATGTCCTAACAACCGAGATTGTTAGTGATATCTTAACGACATTGCAGCGTGTAACAGTACCTTCAATGCAAAGGTCGCTATGTATTCCCCAGAATATGCATAGAAACATCCTGAACCCACTGGAGTGTGTTGTATTCACAGCTACTGTAACACAAAATAAAAGACTGTAAACTTGGTAAAGCTATTTGACCAAGCCTTAAAGGAAACCTAATTGGGACTTGTATTCTTGGAGAGAGCTGTAAGATGGTAGTTGGACGGATCTCTCCTTCCAGCCCGAGACTTGCAACTGGCCCCATGGCCATGATTCCTATACAATCCTGCAGTAAACAGCAGTGTGTGTCTGAGTTGCAATCTAGATTGCAGAGCAGCAGGTTGTGTGTGAGCCTAGCACAGACAAGAGCCATTAACTTGGACAAGTGACAGACGGACACTGTTAGCAGACCATGCACCTGAAACTCCTACAGTTGTGCAGGTGTCGACCGTCATCTATATAGGATGGTAAAAGCGTGCACCGGCTGTACTCCATGGTATCCAAGTATAAGTGTGTGGATTGAAAATAAAAGGCTGTTGGTGTGAACTAGGTCATGGGTCACTGCCTCACTTTCCTGACTATGGAAAGCTGCAGCCTCACAATCGCTACACTATGCAAAAATGGGATCGGCATTTTCTTATATATTTCAAGACTAAAATGAGATCTGTTACTGCTCCAAATAAGGCCACGTTCACACTGCATTTCGGTGCTACCGTCGGCATCCTTCCACAGTTACACAGTGGCCTAACTTGAAGCTCATGGGCCCCGAATGCGAAAGCACCAACGGGGCCCCCAATGATTGCAAATCTTTAGTCTTATTCCATAGGGCAAAGGGACTTTTAGGACACCCTAGGCTCCAGGGCCTGGGTGTGATTGCAACCCTGCACCTGTTGTAGTTACACCCGTGCATTTACATCTATCAGGATCCTTACTAATGACATTGTTTTTACACATCCATAAACCATTTCAGAAGAAAGGCCATTAACAAACCCTGCTCTGCAGCTTCATCCGTTCCTAATTATGTAATACAATACAATTTTAAGGATTTGCAAAAAACTTGTTCCTTATTATATAAAAAAAAAAAATCTAAGTAAAATTTTTTTTATACTTTTTTCCTGGTCAGTATTATATTTCAACACCAACGTGTGTTAAATAAGCTGAGATTCTTGTCACATACACTTGGGAGATGTGTAAATTCACACGATGGGAATGATTCATCCCTGACTCAGGTATCGCTGCATGTTAATAGTGAGGACTCGGAGGGTCGGGATCCTATAATTAGGCTTATGGTTTTATTCTTCACGCCGGTGAGAACAATGGAGGGCTGACGTGAAATGTTTGTTGTTTAGAAGCAGATGGCAAACTGTATTTTATCCCATTACAGTGCAGCTCTTCCTGGCTGGACGTCTCTGTGGATACGGCCAAGCACCGAGGTCAGCTTTTTGACAGGGCCATCTGCCTGCGGAGGGAACTATAAGTGGGTGGGTTATATTTAGAGCCAATGAACAGCTAAGGGCCCTACTGACTTTCAATGCAGCTCTCACCCAGGCTCTGGCTGCCACACTTTACAGTGTACAGGGGGAATAAACGAGCAATACTGGGCATAAAAAAAACGGATTATTACAGACGACACATACAGCAGGACCGGGTGACTGTCCCATCAATTTGCCAATTACCTCTACGTATGGATTTGTCTTAGATCTGAACTTGATTGGCATCTCCAGTAGAGGTAAGTGCTTAATTATATTCTTATTCTATAATGTACGGACATAGTAGAGCTGAAGTTGTTGGAATAATCACTAGATTTTCTTGTAAAATGATACATTGTGATATTAACATGTTAATTTACATCTGCAAGTTACATCACAAAGTATCAAAGTGGCAAACTGAACTGCAGGAATAGGCGATAATGATGCATCGCCTGCTGGTGAACTACAACTACCTGAAATGTCGGAATCTGTATATATAGGAAAGATCCCTAATTGATGCAAGTCCTGAGTGCACTTACTCAAAAAATTGCATTTACTTGTAGTTCTACAGCAAATCTGCACAGTATGAGTTCATCACAGTGTAGATTTGCAGAGAAAGCACAACAGCTCAGTTTTCATTGACCTTATGGCGAATTCCTATTTGGATTGCAAGCTCTTAGGAACATATAAATTTTGCATGCAGTTGCAAGCTCCTTGGGTTACCTGATATATGACTAATGACTGGAATGTGAATTGCTTTCAATATGAAATGTATGGATAAGAGTAACACAATGTATAGGTAATATGACTTAGTAAGCAATAAGGTCCGTGCACTGGTAATCTATACATACTGCAGAGGCTCATCACTATCCGCACAGCAGCTCTGCTGGAGCACAGTGTGAAATGTGAGAAGAGCTGCAGAGACGCAGGATACATTGATTTTCCTTACACATATCTGGATTACCATCCTCTGGACAGGGTGGATGTGGTGTGACATATGTTCATAATGGGCTTCTATGCACCAGGAAAATGTGAATATGAGGATGGATATGTGCAGCGCGTGTGTCATTCACAGTGGAAGACATTGTAAGGTCACAGAGGAGTTCACGTAGGGGTAGTGGGGTGCATAGCCAAGAGCAATTTTATCACAAATGGCTGAAAGTTTGTAGGATCTTGTCTATGCAGCTTGTACTATTCAATCCTAATAAAACTGTGAAGAATTTACCAGGTCCATTGGAGCGTAAACGTTGTTATAATTTTTTTTTGCATAAATCAATAGTATACATGAAAATTTGCAACTTTGTAACATGTTGTATTCAAAAAGTCTGCTTCCTTCTCATCCTGGACTCATCAATTTCACTGCTAAAATCTACTGAAAGGGAAGCTGCCATGTCCTCTTTTAGTTTTAAACCGTCCCCAATGTTGTTTAGGTCATGCACTGTGCATCATTAACCTGGTTTAAACAAACAATCCATGTATTTATCATAAAAAATCACTTTAAATGTTTAGATGTTTGCACTCGATACCTGCACTAACAGTCATCGGGGTGGCAATCAGTCATGTGAATCCACATTCAATCATGCAGTTTTTTAAATGTAGTCATGCCCCCCTGCATTGTAATATATTAACATCACGTAAGGACCTTTGAAATTCACCCATGCTGTAAAAGGACCTGTGGTGATGTCACAACCATGTGACCATAATGGGTGGAGGTAAGCAGGCCTGATGTGAAGAAATTGTAGGCTTAGCTCCACCCATTAGTCACATGGTTGTGAGAGCACCACAGGTCCTGCAGAAATTCAATCATGCTGAGTTCCGCCCATTAAGGTCACATGGTTGTGACATCACCCCAGGTCCTTAACCCAGTTCTTTTGTATTGCAATGATAGCACTCAAGCAATCAATTACAATGCAGGGGGCTTGATGAAGTTCAAAAATTATCAGGGCTGAATTTAAGTGACAGTAAGCAAAATTGCCTCCCTATGACTGAAGCCAGGTGTGTGTGCAGTCACCTCCTCTATGACTGAAGCAAGTGTGTGTGCAGTCACCTCCCTATGACTGAAGCCAGTGTGTGTGTGCAGTCACCTCCCCTATGACTGAAGCCAGGTTGTGTGTGCCGTCACCTCCCTATGACTGAAGCCAGGTGTGTGTCAGTCACCTCCTCTATGACTGAAGCCATGTGTGTGTGCAGTCACCTCCTCTATGACTGAAGCCAGGTGTGTGTGCAGTCACCTCCCCTATGACTGAAGCCAGATGTGTGTGTGCAGTCACCTCCCTATGACTGATGCCAGGTGTGTGTGTGCAGTCACTTCCCCTTTGATTAAAGTCAGGTGTGTGTGTGCAGTCACTTCCCCTATGACTGAAGACAGCTGTGTGTGCAGTCACCTCCCCTATGACTGAAGCCAGGTATGTGTGCATCACCTCCCCTATGACTGAAGCCAGTATGTCTGTGCAGTCACCTAACCTATGACTGAAGCCAGGTATGTGTGTGCAGTCACCTCTCCTATCACTGAAGCCAGGTATGTGTGTTGCAGTCACCTCCTCTATGACTGAAGCCAGGTATGTGTGTCAGTCACCTCACCTATGACTGAAGCCAGGTATGTGTGACATCACCTCCCTATGATGAGCCAGTATGTGTGTACAGTCACCTTCCCTATGACTGAAGCCAGTATGTGTGTGCAGTCACTCAGCATATGAAGTTGTTTGTTTTTTTTTTTTTTTTTTAAGATAAATACGTGGAATTTTGTTTTTGAAAACTATGTTAGTATTGCTCATTTAATCATCTAAAACACATGGGGTGGGGTGGTTTCATATCACAAAACGACATGACATGATCCCTCTCTACAGAGGTTACCCTGGCTTTTTGTATAATTTATGTGTGTATCTGGGCTGCAAAATGCTGACAGTTTGTAATTTACATCCTGTCAGCATTTTGCATTGTTACCTAGATATCCTCTTTCTGCATCTGGAGGAGCAGCCTCTGCCACCGACCAGAGGCGTGTTTGTTGTGGAGCTTTGGTGTAAACATCACAACTAGTTGTTTACACCCACTCTTCTACAAGCACGATATAGACTCCAACAGATGCGCCTCCCAGTCTCCAACTTGCCCAGCTGCCCCAGACTCCAATAAGCCCCCCCCAGTCCCCAATATGACCACCCACCCCCATCTCCCTATGTAAACTGAACTGCATTGCATGCAGCGGTCATCCCCTCCTCTGACACCCTCTGCTGAGTGCGCTGTGCTGTGTTGTGTGCTTATTTCCTCCACCGAGCTGTGGATTTGGCACACTGTGGCAGAGGAGAAGATCGTGTGTACAATGCAGTGTGTGCTCACCTCCTCCCCCTGTGCCTGCGCTGTCACTGAAGCCGATCCTCCTCTCTGTATCTGCTGCAGCTGCCCGCTCTGTGTGAGTGCTGCAGTTCATCTCCTTAATAACATCTTTAAGTGAATACAGATTTTCCCATTACTGAAGAAGTTTGAGGGGATCTTGCAGCAGAATGTGTGTTTTCGTCTAACACCTCCTCCTTCTCTATAGAATCACATTTCATCTTTATCTCGGTAATGTGAAGATTTGTCTTCACTCAATACAGATTTTAATCATGATTTGAGAGTGAAATATTGATCCAGGGGTGAGAGAAGCAGATTTATCTGATAACATACATATCAGAGCTGCTTATTTTCATGTGAACTATGGATTTTTTTAAATTAAAAGGCACATCTAGCATGCGGTGCTCTGGTCAGTAAAGCTTTTTGGGCTTACTGCAAAGCTACATGTGTAGCAAAAAACTGACTGCACATCACCCTGAAAACACCATCCTACCGTCACACATGGTGGTGGCAGCATCATGCTGTGGGGAGGTTTTTCTTCAGCAGAGAAAGGGAAGGTGGTCAGAGTTGATGGGAAAATGGATGAAGCTAAATACAGGGCAATCCTGGAGGAAAATCTGTTAGAAGCTGCAGAAGACTTGAAAGTTCACCTTCCAGCAGGACAACAACCCCTAAACACCCTGCCAGAGCTACAATGGATAATATAGATCGAAGCATATTCTTGTGTGAAAATGGCCCAGTCTTGGTCCAGACCTAAATCCCATTGAGAATCTGTGACGTGATTTGAAAATTGTTGATCACAAACACTTTCCATCCAGGCTGAAGCGGTGTCTATAACCAATGGCACATCACTGCAAGCTGTGGCAAGAAGGGTAGCTGTATCTGTCCGCACAGTGTGCAGAGCATGGAGCAGATACCAGGAGACAGGTCAGTACACCAGGAGATGTGGAGGGGCCGTAAGAGGGCAACAACCGAGCAGCAGGACTGCTGCCTCCTCCTTTGCGCAGGGAGAAACAGGAGGAGCAGTGCCAGAGCCCTGCAAAATGACCTCAGCAGCCACTAATATCCATGGATCTGCTCAAACTGGTTGAATCTGCAAATCTTAACATTCTATGGCAATTGCCAATCACCCTGCATGGTGCTGGAGATGTCAGGCCCTCATATCACCCTTATGGAGTTTGTTTATGACAGTTTGAGTAGACATGTAGATATTGGTGGCTGCTGGAGGTCATTTTGCAGGGCTGGCACTGCTCCTCCTGTTTCTCCTTGCGCAAAGGAGGAGGTAGCGGTCCTGCTGCTGGGTTGTTGCCCTCTTACTGCCCCTCCACATCTGGTGTACTGACCTGTCTCCTGGTATCTGCTCCATTCTCAGGATACTGTGCTAACAGATACAGATACCCTAGAACAACAACAGCAGAAGAAATTGATTCACAATCAGTGTGGCTTCATAACTGAACAGGTTGATTTCACAGAAGTGTGATTGACTTGGAGTTACATTGTGTTGTATAAGTGTTCCCTCTATTTTTTTGAGCAGTGTATAAGTTTGTGTGTGTAATGTGAAAAAAATGGAAAAAAAAGTTCACATGGTTTGAATACTTTTTCAAGACACTGCATATACACACATACGCAATGCTAGTATCTTACAAGCAATCTGTCTCCCTTGGGTCATTGCTTGTTGATGGCAATCACTATCAGCGTGTCACTTTTGACTAGGTCTTTGTGTTGCTATTTAACCCTCATCTAATATCAGGGGATGGTGTCTGCTATAGGTAATCCAAGGTCAACTGGGTTTTGATGGTCCTATGAAGCTTTTCGACTCTTTAGCACACAGATATTATAAAGCAGGAGGATTGATCAGATTGTTATCAATGTTTTTGTAGGGCAAGATTCAGTAAAACATTTTATTCATTGAAATCCCTGGAGTGTGTATGTATAGGAGTCCAGCAGGCGGTCCTTATAGTGATTGACAGTCTTCTCTATGACTGTGTATTGTGAGGTAGCAACCGGGGAACCCGCTTGCAAACAACAACAAACACGTGTTTATAAGTTTAACCAATGTGTACCCGTTTATTTTTCACATATAATAATATAACCCTGGTAGCATGTTGAACTCATATCACATTGCATATAAACACTTTACATAAACACATCATACATTACATAGAACATTGCACATTCACAGTAACCCGGGACCTGTAACCATCTCACTGTCCCCATTGGAGCTCTAACACCTGCTCCCGGGGTAGCTACGGCCTCCGGCCTACTTACACATCTTACAGTACATTTATAATAAATACATGTGTTATATTTCGACGATGACCCCTCCGGGTTCATAACAGGGATTGAGCAACCTGAGTACCGGGTATGTCATGTATCCCCAAGGGGCTCCTTCCAGGACGTATCTCCGCCTACGTCCTGGTCAGAGTCCACCTGGTTCAACCATGGTGTCCCCACTCTAGGAGCCCTTTTAACCCCTGCTTCTAACCTTCGTTACATACGCCTCAACGGGCCCTGTGGGTCCCAATGGCGGTACCTGCCGCCTGGCTTTAGTCCCCCAGCATGATGATACAACATTCACCCGTAGTCAGGATACCTGCCCGACCGGGTCCTTACATACCGTATGTGATCCATCATTCAAACGTCCATGGATCACACACCTGCTCACAGCCCACATCCATGGACTGTGGCCCCTCCATGGCCCATTACAGGGATTGGCAAACCATAGTACACGGGAACCACATCCGATACCTACTAGGAGCCCTATTACCCCTGTCTCTGGCACCACAGGCACACCCACACCATTAGAGGTCGTGGTTGAGGGATCAGGTACCCTCTGCAAGCAGCAGGGCAAGCCTCCCTCTCGTCCCAAGGACGGAACGCCTCCAACATCATCCATACTCGCTGGGTCACTCTCTCCCCACATGATTATACATGGGTCTTACATCGGTCATCATCTCTCATTCAGGGCCATTACTTACGCCCTCATACACATAGTTCATCGGGTCCCTTAACTGAGTACTCTGACTCGGACCCAAAGGCGGTCTATGCCCACCTGGCATTACTCACACACGGCTCACTCCGTTACACGGGAACCGCTGTCTTACCG
The DNA here is from genome assembly GCA_033576535.1 of Allobates femoralis. Classification (NCBI taxonomy): domain Eukaryota; kingdom Metazoa; phylum Chordata; class Amphibia; order Anura; family Aromobatidae; genus Allobates; species Allobates femoralis. The sequence goes on from JARQOC010000002.1 coordinate 81,457,408, forward strand.
GGCACGGATCCGGGTCTCGCTACCTGTAGAACGGGTCCACCAAGCGTCCCCCAAGGCTCCTTTCCCGGACGTGGTTCACCCCACGCCCGGACCAGTCTCCACCGGGTTCAGCCACGGCTTCCCCACCAGGTGCTATCACAACCACGGACCTTGGCACCGGCATGGAGCTAGCATGCTCCCTTCATTCACACAGCCTCTGGACTGCTCTGCACTGGGCTGGTCTCAGCTTCCATCTCAATCACAGGCTGGTAATCTCTCTCAGGATCAATCTCTGGTCTCAATCACACAGGTGGCCGGCTCTTATCGTACCAGCCACTCCCACATGGACACACCCCCTCAGCTGCTAATCATCAGCTTCCACACAGCTCAGGTTAACCCCTGTGTTCCGGGTTGTCAGCACTCACTCCTCACATCCTATTCCTCATGGACTCCTCGATCTCAACTCACTCTCACTGCCGCTCATTAGGCTCATGAAACCCTGTGTTCACAAGTTGGTTCACACAGTATTATCATCACAGGAAAACCGGCCAGTGTGCACAGGATCATCCTCTGATCCTACATGTGATGTACCCCGGCCATGCGGATCATGCCGGCGGTGCCTCACAGTATGGAGAGATAGCTGTCAATCACTAGTAGGACCGCCCACTGGATTCAGAAGCATAAAACTCCAAGGACTTCAATGAATAAAATACAAAGGATACTGAATGGATGCCTTTCTTGAAAAATATAATATCACCTGTTATATATACTAGGTTCCTTGATAGGGTGTTGATCTGGGGAACTCGTTTGATTGTCAAATGTAGAATCAGGAAGGAATTTTTTTTCTTCAATGTGGAGCTTATTGTTGCCACATGGATTTTTTTTGCCTCCCCCTGGATCAACATGTCAGGCTATAGGTTGAACTACATGGACTTAAAGCAGGGACGTAACATCATCGCCGTGGGCCCCGATGCAGGAATTAATCCGGGGCCCCTTAGGTGAGGAGCGGGGGGATGCTAGCAAGATTTTTGTAAATGCTGCCGTGCAGAGTACCTGCTTTCAAGTGACTCCCGCAGTCGGCCTGCTTCTGCGCCGTTAAGAGAAGAGGAGGGGCGGGCACTGTGCGGAAGTGAGCTTCACTCACTTCCCATCTTCCCTCCTCTCCTCGTCCTCGGGCAAACACTATCGCGGTCGCGGCGGGCGGGCCTGGTCTCAGCCGCGACTGCTGCGACCGCGGAAGTTACACCACTGACTTAAAGTCTTCCTTCAACCTTAAAAAAACCCTCAAACTATGAATGTTTTCCACCAAACTATATATCCTTCTGAACAAAGTCATAATACCATTATGGCCCATGTGATAGCCTACCTCTGCGACGTATAGCTGCACACATGCCCAACTTCCACCTGTCTGACCAACAGGGAATGATGTCCACAGAAGAAAAGAAAGACAATTACGGGCGAAAGTGCTGGGATTACATTGCAAAAATCAAGCTTTATTCTTCATAGTAAAACCCCACAGGGGGAGAAAGTGGACCTGATGCGTTTTGAGTGTACAAGATGAGCTCTTAGTCATATATCCTTCGGCTCAGCTCTCCTGTTGTGCTTCACAGATCAGACCTGCATGTACAACACTGGAGAAGGAGCATCACCTCTTACCTGGCAACATACATGGCTCTTCGTTTGATTACCTGGCTAGTGCAATGTCACATTGTGTCAATCACAATTATAATATCACGCCAGGACAGCAAATCAAAAAAAGAACCCATGGATGTTGTTAGCTAAGAGGTGGTACTCCAGCTTCAGTGCAGGAGTCATAGTCCAATGTCGTGGCCATTGGAATGGGACCTGTGAACCTATCTGCACCCACCTGATAGTTATGAACATTCATATTGGTAACTATTAGAGTTGATGCATAATTCACATTGTCAATTTAGGAACATTTTAGTCTCTCTACTTACCCACCCCATCCCCCACTTTAACCACCTATCTATGGGCAGCTTTATGTAAATCCACCCCTTTTTATCCCAGGGTTTCACAGATTTGCCAAAATTGTTTAAAAAAAAATAATTGTGACACTTTTAGCAAATTCAGGACACTTGGCCTTATACATATTTATGGGACATCTCCTTTAATATGGAGCAGTGGTGGCTGCTACATTGAATTGTAATTCCTGTATCTACTATAGTTATATGTCCCTTGACATGACCTGACCTAGTGAAATACACTGTATGATATGCATCAGCCTAAAAAGCGTCGCTATTTTTTTTAATGTCCCCAGTGATAGGTCTTGAGTTCAAATAATATTTTCATGATTTGCACAATATTGACCCCTAATGGCTTCAGTGGTGCCCGGATCAAAGAGATCTGCAATAGGCAAAGTTGACTTCATGTTTGGGCCATACATCAGACACATACCCTGTACATGTGTATACTGGAATAATTAATGTGAACTAGTTGGGTCTAATGAGTAACAATAGTACACACATAATATGGATCTTAGTACATGAAGGAGAGTATATAATGCTCCACGGCTCTATGATAACAAAGTACGGTACTATTAACTAGAAATGAAGCTGATACTTTGCTATGTCGATTGCCCGGATAAAGCGTCCATTGCCTGTAAGTGTAGAATACATTCCATGGAGGACAGTTCATTTAAACAGACATTTGAGCCACGACGGTACGGTCCTGAAATGTTTTCACTTCTGATATTTCCAAACTGTGATTGAAGTGCAAAAGGCCAGTAAAGCAACCAGGGGTCCAGATATTGGGTAACTGCAAATCCAAAATCCACCTTGCGCTAAATCTTTTGATTATTATAGTAGAGTTGTTTCATCAAGGTAACTCCTTATACAAATTAAAGAAGTAATCCAACTTCCAAAGGAAAATAAAAACAGTGGAAAAGGTTATAGAAAGTAAAAAAAACAAAGAGATATGTAGCACCCCAGGGTCCCAATAGTACACCTGGAGGCAAAAAGGGGGTTCCCTATTCAGGTGGCACAGCATCTAACACTTTTCTGTCTCCAGACCAGAAGGGGGAGCTCTAGAACCCATCTTAAGGGGAGCTTCCTGTATAAAGGTCTGGCCTGGAGGTGGGGTTTGTTAGAACAGCCATGGAGTGAGTCTGAGGAGGAAGGAGAGGAGAAACCTGGGGGAGATGAGGAGCATCATGCTCGCCCAGGAATGCAGAGAACGGACACGGGTCCGAGTCTGTGCAGGGTTACACATCCCGGCAGTCAATAACGGAAGGTGGGGAATTCCAGATTTCCCAGCCACACAGTGTCAGGAGGCAAAGCAGAATACCAGAGTACAGGGTCTCCACTGAGGAGCAACCCCTGAAACACTCGAGCTGCCTGTCCTACAGCACACACAGGAGAGAGAGGGCAAGCAGAAGCCTACAAGTGAAAGGGAGGCCTCCAACCCACCCGGCTAGGTGGATTCCCTGATTGCTTCCAGGCCACCAGGGTCCCCAGTAACATCTAAATTGGTGGTCCGGACTGTACTCGTAACAACGAACCAGAAATGGTAAAGGAAACGTTTAATGCTGTGGACTCTAGTTATTTCTGTGCCTGTTATTTGCGCCTGTTGTCCTGCATCTCACACTTGACTATTTACCCTGCCCCGGGGATTGGCTTTACCTGTGGAGAGCCATTCCATCTTAGCTGCTATCCATCAGCCCCGGAAGCTCTGCAGTAGTGGTGGTTCCCACTGACCACATACCATGGGTGGTGTCACGACAACCTCCCCTGTACATATCACCTTTTTGGACTGAGTCCAGGCCACGACTATCGTGATTCCCAGAGAGACAGAACCGACCCGGCCCTGAGTAGCCCACGGCCTGGGGGCCCATCAGATATACTGTTCCAGAGATGTCAGCGCACTGACATGCTATGTAAGCACTGCAGCCAGTCAGCGGCATCTTACGGGCAGCATTGCTTGGACATCCAAGGGAAGAGTAAAAACTGCAGCCCATCAAGTGGCACAATAATATCACGTGAATCCTGGAGACATCAACATTTCTGGAGCAGCGCTGATGATGGGGTGGGGGGTGCTGTTTTTAGTATTTTTTTTATTAATTTTATGTGTCTCAGGTCTTCCTATCTCCTTTGCTATGTGGCCATCCAACCTGAGTGACAGATAGCACCCTGCCTGCCATGGTCATCAGTTGCAGCTATATGATAAGCATGTACAAACCCTGACAACTCAGAGTTTTTTGAGCTTTAGTTATCACCATTAGAGATGAAGGGACCCCTGGAAATTCAGGTTGTGGGAGATCAAATTCTTGACACTGATACCTCATTGGTAGTCACAGATCGGGCAATTCTGCTCTCCACCCACTAACAGTCAGCCATAAACAAAGCACTTCCGGTGGAAGGAGGGCAGGATTTTGCGATATTTTGTTTTGGTAGACCTGATAACGCTGACTTTACCCCCAGTGCAGCCATTCAAATACTGCAGGCGTCTCACACTCGGGCCGAGTACAGAGTGTACCTAAACACAGCGATGCTCGCTCCAGTGTTGGGTACAAAAAGCACCCGAAAGTGAACCGAACACTGAAAATCTTTGTAACATTTCTGTTCGGTACGAACACTGAACTTTAAAGACCGGTTTTCTCATCTCTAGTCCTTATCAATACAAAAGGAATATTTGGGATTTTTATTTAAAGCGCCATATGTAGCTCAAGCTGGTTCATGTTCAACTCAAAGTCACTTTTACACATTAAATAATGTGAATAGAAAGATTTGCACTGACAAGACTGGACAGTTAGACGCATGGAGGTTGTGCTGCGATGACCTGGATCTCCAGTGTTTCTTTGGCCTCTTGGCATTAGTTCAGAGTGTCCTGGGCTGTCAGGGCACTTGGCGGACTCTGTACAGTTCACTATATAAAGCTGCAGGAAAGTGGAGAGCAGCAGTTTTCTCCAGCTGCCTTTCTAAGAACAGTACATGGCAGGAGCTGTCCATCATCCGCACAGCGTGCCGAGGAGGCGTCCTCACCACTGACTGCTGCCGGTCACTTATTTCAGCTTACCGTACATATTCATGGAAACATCAAACACCATTGCATGCATCTTCATAGTAGTGGTTAGATACACTGTCTATAAATACTATATTTAAAGAATTATCTCAAAATCATAAATGGGAAAAATTGCAAAGCGCTTGTACGGGTATGTCCACTTGATCCAGAGACAGTGATCTGAGCAGTTTTTCCACTCAGCACCAGGTTTCTTTAGATTGACTGACTTGGGAGACCGAGGCTCTGGAAGTGCTCAGTCTCGTTCAGAGCACTTAAAGGGGTGGTCCAAAACAACATTTTAATTTACTCCTCAAGCTCTATCTATTAAAAGCACCAGTCTAGTATTGTTTGTATGTTTTTTCCACCACAGAAGTGGTGCTTCTAATCTACGTCCCCTTCCCCTTGTCTTATACTCGCCTCTCCAGCATCTTCATCTGTCATCTGAGGTGCTCCCATTAGTCTTCAGCAGTTTGGGACCTACCGGCAGCTCCACTAGGCAGTTTACCTAGAGCTACAGCGTTCATAGAGCAACCAATACAGTCTAAGATAGACTCATTCCCGCCTCTCAAAGAAACAACTTCTGATTTTGTGTATCACATCAAAAATATTGAAATTTTCCACATTTCTGCATGGTACCAGGTCTATGGAGTCAGAGACCATTTTGGGTGGAGTTCGTTGAGTCAAATTCAGGGAAACTGAGGAGTCAGATGTTTGGCTTACTGACGTCACAGCCCTGCTTCTGGAGTCAGAGTCATGGAGCAGGATTTTGGTGTCCATTTTGGTAGTTGGATTCAGGAAAATTGAGTCTGGGTCGGATGTTTGGCTTTCTTACTCCATGGCCGCTGCGTGGTGCCATATATTACTCTGCTCTGGGACTTCTTATGTATTTTTCTCAATCCAGGTCAATCTTTTTGGTTCTAAACCATTTTTTAACAATTATGTCACTCATCTCCTAAAATCTAGAAAAAAAAATTCCAGAAGGAGAGAGATGGCCGATATGATAATCCTGAAGATAAAACACATGCAGATTTACTCTAGTTACATTACAATCATTTGATGCAATATCATTAACCTCTAGTCTTCCAATCTAATTTGGCCGGGCCACCTCCCTAGCTCGGATGTTAGTGGTGATCCGGCTTCAGGCTATATGTTTAGCATCTGTGATCGATTTTCCGCCTGTAGAAATAAGTTTAGGAGTTTCCACTGGAGACGTGGTCAAGAAGTCATCCTGATGCAACCGCTCTCAAACAAGCAACTTGGTCCTGGGATTCCTGGCAGCGAGGTGCTGAGTGGTGCTGCAGACTCCAGAACACGATACACCACAAGCTGGGCTCAGGTTTCACTGCAGACATGCCACCGCTATTTCCTTCTTGAGCTCTTTCCAGATGACAATGTGGAGCAAGAATAAAAAACGTCCACATTTTATGGCTGATACACACTGTATTATATATTGACCCAAATATTAAAATGTCCAACCAACTTAAAGTCAAACGTATGCATCTGTCTTGAATATATCCGGATATCGCACAAATAGCAGCTGCCTAATATGACATGGTCATCATAAATCGCCAGGGTCCTCTGCTGACAATCTGCACTGCTGTGGGGAATCTGAAAATTACTTTATGTGCTACATTAGCGCTCGCTCACACTGGCATAAAAACCGGGTGAGTACCCTGCCACAAAAATAGGATCACACTCGGACCCATGTTATTCAATGAGGCAGAACAGATCTGCTATTTTCTCTCACCTGTATTCGGCCTGAGGAAAAAAATCACAGCATGCTGCATATGGCGGCATAAATCAGGTAAGACTCATCAATGCAAGTCAATGGATAGGAGAAAAAAAAAAACAGATGTCACACAGACCATTTGTATGCCGTCCATTTTTTTTTGGGATGAATTACCATTCTGTAGCATAGAGCACTGTAAATGGGCCTATAAATGATTGTAGAATAATAACTACTGATAAAAAAACAGATATCATATGGATGTTAGGTGAGAAAACAAAAATCGCATACTGGCATTGCACTTGCATGACATATGGAATGACATACCCATCACACTCGTCCAACGTTTCTGGTTGAGAATGGGACCAATTTTTTTATACATCAGTGCAAGCGTACCCTTTTTGGTAAATGACAGAATACAGACTACTGCCAAAGAAAAGTCTACATTCTACTGACTGGCCTTAGTGCATCTCTAAATGGTAGTGCCATGTAAAGTAACACTGGTCAGCTATATGCCTTCCATCTGTGCCACATGTTTCTCACCAGGAGAGAAGATAACTTGAAGTGATGGAACATTCTACAATATTTTCTGTATTGTTTTAAGTTATAAAAAAAAACTAAGAAATATCAGTATGGTACGGCTTATATAGATCCATACAACACACTAGGGTAGATTTTAGTACTGTGAATGATCCTCTGGTCTGGCTGACGCTCTACCAAATCTTGGCCCATTTTGGCCCAAACTGTCGCAACGTCTTTGAAAGATATTACATGTGCTTACAACCTTATTTTTATCTCACTTATAAAAGATTGGTTTTATTGGTGGGGGGGGGTTGACTAGCTGAGACAAAGGTAATTAAGGCACAAAAATTGGTGCAATATACATCAGCTGGTGGAAAGTTAGACAAAAGTATCTACAGATGCTCCAACTTTATCAAATGTATCGGCTAGAGTCTCAGGGATAGATTTAGTGCATTGCCAGACTGTCTACGTTTATAATATATTGATGGCTGGCATGGTGGATCAGTGGTTAGCACTGTATGGTGGCTCAGTGGTTAGCACTGTATATGGTGGCTCAGTGGTTAGCACTGTATATGGTGGCTCAGTGGTTAGCACTGTATACGGTGGCTCAGTGTTAGCACTGTATACGGTGGCTCAGTGGTTAGCACTGTATACGGTGGCTCAGTGGTTAGCACTGTATATGGTGGCTCAGTGGTTAGCACTGTATACGGTGGCTGAGTGGTTAGCACTATACACAGTGGCTCAGTGGATAGCACTGTATAGGTGGCTCAGTGGTTAGCAGTGTATGGTGGATCAGTGGTTAGCACTGTATATGGTGGCTCAGTGGTTACCACTGTATGGTGGCTCAGTGGTCACCACTGTATGGTGGCTCAATGGTTAGCACTGTATACGGTGGCTCAGTGGTTAGCACTGTATATGGTGGCTCAGTGGTTAGCACTGTATATGGTGGCTCAGTGGTTACCACTGTATGGTGGCTCAGTGGTTAGCAGTGTATATGGTGGCTCAGTGGTTAGCACTGTATATGGTGGCTCAGTGGTTAGCACTGTATATGGTGGCTCAGTGGTTAGCACTGTATATGGTGGCTCAGTGGTTAGCAGTGTATGGTGGCTCAGTGGTTAGCAGTGTATGGTGGCTCAGTGGTTACCACTGTATGGTGGCTCAGTGGTTAGCACTTTATGGTGGATCAATGGTTAGCACTGTATGGCGGTTCAGTGGCTCACACTGTTCATTTGCCCTGCTGGGGTCCTGGGCTCAAATCCCATCAAGAACAACATTTGCAAGTGGTTTGTATGTTCTCCTTGTGTTTGTGCGTATTTCCTCCGGTTTCCTCCCACACTCCAAACACATACTGATAAGGTATCGTCACACGCGGCAATATTACTAGCAATTTCACTGGCAATTTGCTGGTTGCAGTGAAATCATGGACACATTGTTAAATTGTAAACGGCAACAAAATAGAACAATGTGTCCATGATTTCACTGCAACCAGCAAATTGCCAGTGAAATTGCTAGTAATATTGCTGCGTGTGACGGTAACTTTAGGGGATTTCGATTGTGAGCCTCAATGGGGACAGCAATGGTAATCTCTGTAAAGCACTGTGGAATTATAAGTGAGTAAAATAAAATAAATATTGGAAAGGATTAGTAAACTCTCCCCTTTGTGTGTACAGGACCCATGTCATTCCAATACTGCCAGGAGCTTGAGAAGCACACTGCAAACAGGTTTCCTTTAATAAACAGCTTTCTTGTTGGTGACATTGTTTGCCAGTTTTAGAAGGAAGTTTCTCATTATGACTTTTGTGATGCTGATACCAAGTATACCGTAAAACTCTCATCAGTTTGGATGTGTCTTTGGGACCCCTGCCAATCCCAAGAACAAGGGTTGTAATCCCACCAGATATGACCAGTCTGTACATAGCAGCCATAAATGTGAAATGTGTTGTGTCACACATATATATATATAAAACCTGTTAAAGAACAAACATAAGAATAATTGATGTTTTTAGTATACTATTTTATTGCCATTTGACTATTGAACTGTGACCACTGTAATGCAACGGCTTGCTGCAATGCAAATGGCAGGTATATATCGCAAAAGCAGGTTGTGCTCTGCGATATAAACCCACAAAGGTCACTATGGGACATTTGATGCCATAATGTTAATACATTGCAAGTGGTAGGTTAGCTGAAAGGTGTGTGTGTGTCTGACTAATCTGAAACCTCCCATAGGTGTCTCTTGTGGCCTTCACAGGATATAGTCTGACTTCCTGTTTAGTTATAGGTCTCTGGGCTGGCAAGTGACTATCTTGCCAGAAGCACATGTCTCTGTGTGTTTAGGAGCAGGCGGCCCCTTGTAAGACACATAGCCAGGAGACCATGTGGAGATCCTGAGATGGCTCTAGCAGAACCTGTGAGACCTCGCTCTCGGTGCTTGGAGCAGCCGCTGTCCTGGAATGCACCTGGTGAGTTATGCGGGGAAACTGTCAGCATCCTGGAAGGTATGTGTCGAAGAGACCACCATTTTAGGAAGCAGCAGTCTTCCTGGATGACTGACAGTACTCAGGTAATGGAGCTGGCAATAGCTTCTGAAATGTAACCTCAGCTCAGAGGGATATATTCAGGCAGCCTCAGTCCTTCTGCGGGTCTGGAACTGACAGATGTTGGTGATCCCCCGAGAGGCCAGTTTCCTGTATGGTATGCTAAGAATTCAGTGAGTGAAGGTTGTGATGCCTGCACTTAGACACTGTAACAGAAAATGTATATAAAGTCAGGTGGGTGTACATTGGAACAGACTGAATGTCATGAATGTTCCATTGATGTTAATGGATTGTACCATGTATTGAGATTAAAGATGAGTAATAAACCTAATAAACTTTGTTTTACTGTGAAATCATGCATGTCTGCTTCAATCCCACTACCATTTGAGTATCCCCCAACACGCTCAGTTAGCAAATCACTACACTACGAATTGACACATGTAATAGCAGGACTTCCTTTGGACCACACAAAAAATGGAAAAAATGCAGAGTGCCCATTCTGTTGCTTATTTGCAGAATCTTTTGCACTGCAATGAATCAAAATCTATAACTAATTCTGTATTCATCACATTGGGATTTTATAGTAGAAAATCTGTGTTTTGTGGATGCATTTCTACAAGACTATGCTCCTGGTGTTTCCAAGGGCGTCTATTCTTCTGGAGCAGACTAATCCTTTTGGACTCCTATTCGTAATGGAATATGTTGGTTCAGTATTTTTTTTTATCCATCACAAAAAAGTACACTGCGTGGTAATGTGTCCCTATGGCCGACTTATGACTTATGGTGGCTTCACACCTGGCGACGTCGCTAGCGACATCGCCGAAAAAATGACGTATCAGCGATGTCGCTAGCGACGTCGCGCTGTGTAAACGAGCGGCGCGACCGCGTTTTATCGCCGGTCGCAGGTTGACAGGTTTACGGGTAGAACCGTAAACCTGTCAACCTGCGACCTGCGATAAGGCTGGATCGCGCCGTGTGACATCGCCAGAGCGATGTCGGCGGCGATCCAGCCTATACCGCAGCGTTGCTGCGGATCGCTCGCTGGGCTAAGCCCAGCCCAGCGAGCGATGTCACCGCCCGCATCGCTGCGGTGTCGCCGGCCGCAACGATGCTGTGTGACAGCTGGCCAGCGATGTCGGAACCGAGCGGGCACCCGCGCATCGCTTCCGACATCGCTGGCCAGGTCGTGCTGTGTGACGGCACCATTACAGCTATATGGTAATATATGTTGACACCGTCAATCAGATAAATACTTCCAACAAAAGGCTAAAAACTGTGTGTACACAGAGTTTAATAGAGGTTTTCATTAGATTACTAGATTTTCTAGATTACCCACATTACATGATAAGACAACCTCCACAATAAAGATTTAGAGGATCTTTGCCCCCAATTAATGGCACAGGGGAGTTGAAGCCACAACCAGCCCTCAGACCTAAGATCATGAAGCCTGCCAGCATCTGAGGTTTCCATCTATATTTATTTTGACATGGATTCAGAATCGGCATGTGTAGCTCTGGCCTCGTCCTCCGCATGCCTGTCCTGCCGCAGAATGTGCGGAGATTAGGATGTGTGAGCGACTCTGCCCTTTCAGAAGGTTATTACCAGGAAAAGCTCTGTTCTACGGTGATTAATAATATCGACCTCAGCTGGTCACTGCAACTGATGTCCCTGGAAGTGGCACGGTGCCACGTGGAGTAAAAGCTATTCTCATCTTGTGAAATCCCCCTGAGGTCCAGTAAGGGGTTTATTCACCAACCTGAACACCGATTGCAGTGGGCATGCATTGAAGCCAGGCTTTGTCTTGCAAAACTAAAATCTATCTTCTCTATAAAATATTTTTTTATTATTTTTTTTTCATCCTTATTTTTTTAGTTTGCTTCTTTTTAGAGTAAACTACAAACAAACTGATACTTACTATTAACCATGGCTTTGTGCACTCACCGAGGGTCGGATGGGTCAGCTCCAGTATCCAACACTATTTATTCTATTATCAGACCACAATAAAGACATCATGTAGGCCAGAGGTCCCCAACTCCAGGCGACGAGTGCCGCCAACAGGTCATGTTTTCAGGATTTCCTTAGTATTGCACAGGTGATAGTTTAATTCATTACCTGCACAGGAGATGATTCCAAACCCTGTGCAATGCTTAGGAAATCCTGAAAACATGACCTGTTGGCAGCCCTCGAGGGCTGGAGTTGGGGACCCCTGATGTAGACACTTTGGTCCTGATTCATCAAGCAGTTAGACCAGGGATCTCAAACTCCAGGCTTCGAGGGCCGTAAACAGTGCAGGTAATCAGGATTTCCTTAGCATTGCACGGGTGATAATTTCATCACCTGACCAGGTGATGATTCCAAGCCCTGTGCAATACTAAGGAAATCCTGAAACATGACCTGTTTGCGGCCCTTGAGGCCTGGAGTTTGAGATACCTTAGTTAGATAGAATTCTGAAATAAAACATCTTGAAATGGTGCAAGTTAGCATTTTTGGAGTAAGGTATGCCGTAACATTTGAAAGAATTCGACAGGTGGTTGTAGCCACACCCCATCCTGCCTGAGCTTCTCACATTTTGGAGGAACTGCTACAATCTGCCATGAAAACGCCAAAAGTCACAATATCTTAGTCAGTGGTGTAATCAGGGTCTGGCGGGCCCTGATGCGAAATTTAGACCTGGGACCCCCCTCGCGCGCACACACGGTCAGATGAATGGGCCTCATGTAACATTTTTAAATACCCCTCTCCCCCTTCATTATGCATTAATGTCCCTCCTCATGTTATATATGGTCCTCCTCCTAGAATATAGCCCTTATCGTGGTATATATGTCCCTCATCCTGGTTTATGTGGTCCTCCTCCTCCCACCACCATAGTCGTCCAATTATTATAATGCATCCCCATATTTCTCCACATATTACAATGGACCCCCATAGTCCTCTATATATTATAATGCATCCCATAGTCCCCATTCATAAGGTAGCCCCAATAGTCATTCAATAATTATAATAAACCCCCATTATTCTCCATATAATGCAGCCTCATAGCCTCTCCATATAGTATAATACAGCCTCATAGCCTCTCCATATAGTATAATGCAGCCTCATAACCTCTCCATATAGCATAATGCAGCCTCATATCTCTCCATATCGTGCAGTATTATATATGCAGCCTCATATCTCTCCATATACTGCAGTATTATATATGCAGCCTTATATCTCTCCATACAGTGCAGTACTATATATGCATCCTTATATCTCTCCATATGGTGCAGTATTATAATGTATATGCAGTCTTATATCCTTCCATATAGTGCAGCCTTATATCTTCCCATATAGTGCAGCCTTCTATCTTTCCATATAGTGCAGTATTATATATGCGGCCTCAAATCTCTCCATATAATGCAGTATTATATGCAGCCTCATATCGCTCCATATAGAGCAGTATTATATATGCAGCCTTATATCTCTCCATATAGAGCAGTATTATATATGCAGCCTTATACATGAAACAGCCCCCCCCATAATCCTCTGGCCATAGTCGTCCAATTGTTATAATGCATCCCCATATTTCTCCACATATTACAATGGACCCCCATAGTCCTCTATGTATTCTACTGCCTCCCATAGTCCTCCATTCATAAGGTAGTCCTCATAGTCATTCAATTATTATATTAAACCCCCATTATACTCCATATAGTATAATGCAGCCTCACATCCCTCCATATATCATAATGCAGCCTCATATCCTCTCCATATAGTATAATGCAGCCTCATAACCTGTCCATATAGTATAATACAGCCTCATAGCCTCTCCATATAGTATAATACAGCCTCATAGCCTGTCCATATAATACAGCCTCTTAGCCTCTCCATATAGTATAATACAGCCTCATAGCTTTTCCATATAGTATAATGCAGTCTCATAGCCTCTCCATATAGTATAATACAGCCTCATAGCCTCTCCATATAGTATAATACAGCCTCATTGCGTCTCCACATAGTATAATACAGCCCCACAGCCTTTCCATATGTGGAGCCCACTGGGACGGGGTACTCGGTACCAGACCGGGGTATCACGGAGGTTATCACAGCGGTCTTGGTCCGGACCGTGTCCCGAGCCCACAAGTAAAGGTTGGAGGTTATTTGCAGGGGATAGAGTCATGACGCCACCCGTGGCAGGTGGTCAGGGTGACCATCGCTGCTGCAGAACCTCTGGGGATGATGGATAGCAGCCTGTGATGTGACAGCTCTCCACGGGCAGAGCCTGGTCCCCGGGGCAGTAGTGGTGAAACAGTCTGTTAGGGAGAGTAGGGCTCAAGCGCAAGGATTACACAGACTCACGGTTTTGTAGTTTTCCAAGTCTTTACTGTAGATGAAATTCAGCAGAGTACTGTCCACGGAGTTGGTACCAGGGCTGGGTTGCTTCCCACCCTGTCCGGGTCCTTGGCTTCCTACTGCTGCGCTGTGTGTGTGGCCCTGCTGCCGCTTTAGCTAGGCTGCCAGCCCTGTCTCCCCTCACGGGAACCAACTTGCTAGGCAACTTGAGTCTTATCTTTATGTTCCTGACCCCGCCGTGTTGCTTCGCAGTGGTACAGTGAAGATGTGGGATCTTCACTCATCCGGTGTTCACTGTGCTGTTTGTGTCAGACACAGCATCGGATCCGGTCCCCGTTCTGAGCGCTCCTCCGGGGTGAGTTTAGGGTAACTCGGTGTCCAGGGTGTGTTCCTCTGCTTCTCCTTTTCCTTAGACCCTGGCTTGGCCTGGAACTTTACTGTAATTCATAGTCAGGACCTTATCAAATAATGAAGCACTGTGCTCACCTTTGCCAGCAGTCATAAAAACAATGAATAGAGCAGAGGCCAAGTGCATCTGCTCCATTCAAAATGGGACCAAGGCGACCAGCCAGTTAACACAATTTGAGAAACGTCCATTTAATGACTTGTATTACCCAGGAAATAACAATTCTGGAACATCTACATCATGTTGATCCTCGTTGAAGTGGTGGTCTCATGATCATTCTTCAGTAGCGCACCGCTCCTCTGGCTTCCTGCTTGCCTGACGGTAGAGTCGCTCCTATTCACAGCTCAGGCGAGCAACATGGCTCGCTGGTCCAAACTGCTCTCTCAGATAGTGCAAGCAGTGATAGCTTTGCCTGCTCAGCATCAGAGGAGCATGTGTGGGTGGAAACTGACCCCATCCCGTGATCTGGACTGGCTTCAGAAAAGCAGTTGCAGACTCTAAAGCAAAGCGTTTGTGAGCGTTAACTCCTTGGCTAGAAAACGGACCACCTCTGATACATTGAGGTGGCTGGTTAGCTAGGTGCCCTGTATACTATAGGATTCAAAATCCTTCTCTTTTTGAGAATGGAGATTTTTAATGAATAGATAAATTATAATGTTGCTTATATTGACAATCAATTTCACTTGTTTAACCAGATAAGAACAACCTTCTGCACAGATATCGGTGTGTGTGACGTGGCCCTAAGGAGTTGTCCACTACTAGGACAAAATCATCCCCCAAATAAAACAAAAGACCTGTACTCACTCCCCCCACCCGTGCTGGCACTGTTTCAGCTGTGGTGGAAATAGCGGCTCCGGGACTCATGTGACATTGTGATGATATGCGAGCTGTGGGGCCTATTTGTCTCTCCCCATCTTTGGCCCAAGTGACCCATCTCCAGAAAATGAGTCGCAGCCGCAGCGTCACTTCCTGGTGATGTAGTCCTTTGTCCGAAGGCGGGAGACAGAAGCTGGCAGTGACTGGACGCGGAGCTCGAGTGACGTCACATGAGCCTCAAATTGCGATTATGGACGCTGCTGGAACGGTGCCAGCAAAGAGAGTGAGTACAGGGACTATTATTTTACTGGGGGAGATGTGGAATCAGAAGGAGTGGTCGTAGGAGTATACAACCCCTTTAATCTCCCAGGAAATGGATACATGGGCATTATCACTCCCCTCCCCACATGCATAAGAGGAATGCTGTCAATCATTGAATGAGACCACCCACTGGACTCCTAAGCATAGTAGGAGTAGGGGATTTCGACACTTGGAATCAATCTTTACAGATGAAGTATGATACTGAGAAGCCAAAATATAAAAAAAAAATACTAAAAAAATTGAACATCCTCCATCGTTCCATCTATCAATTATTTTATGCCGTTATCTACAATGAAAACACAATGAATTTATGAAGTGCTTTGTGATTAGGTTCCGTGTTCCCTCTCGTAAGAGACTTTAAGATTACCAGCCAACTCACATCTATGATGGCAGTGGGCACCGCGAGCCTTTAATAGCACCATAGGAACCTGAAAGCATCTGAGTGTTTGTGCCCATTTTCTGCCGAAACATGCTTGGCTGTGTCCTCAAAGGAGAAGCCATCAAAAATATGAATGCAGGCGACTTCTGGAATGTAAGAAAAGCAGATAAGAGGTTTCCATGAGGAAAAGGAACCTGTTATTAATCAGCGATTCTGGACTCGGATACCCCCGCGCTCGCCAGCTATTTACAGGGAACAAACAAAACAATCCGACTTTCTCCTCGGTGATTGTAATGGAGCCAGGACCTGACTACCATGCCCTGCTGAAAGAACGAAGGAAACCTGCGGCTTCTAAACTTGTCAAACACCAAACATTTCCAGGAACTTGCACAATTCTGGATCTTATTTTAGAAACGAAATGCTGATCTTTTTATAATCCTGGAGGACGGATCCAGCCGGCATATTTGGAAAAACAACAGCAGCTCTCACGAGACCTGTATTATTATTGTTATTGATTTTGCCAGGCGTTGGAGTGACCTACTCTACACGGGTAACACCAGGGATTGGGTTGCTGTTTTGAAAAACATTACACAGAGCGGATATGGAGTTCATTATCACAGGACTGTTTCCAAACAAGGCCATGGGGGGTGGGATTGTTTTAATTAGTTTAGGTATTATTTGTAGAGCTTTTCTATGAAAGAAGAATGTGAGAATGTGTGACAGCACTATACTCACGATGGCCTACACCAATGATCATATGGAAAAAGAAAAATATGAGCACATATGAGTATACAGACATTACAGCACAGGATCAAAGGGTGACACAACCTGACAACTAGCTAACCTGCAGACAGTAAACTCATTGCTCAGGCACCTCCACTAGTGGGAGGATGCCTTAAATACCTGGTACCTCTTAGCCACAGGCTGAGGGGCACTTCTGGGTCATAGTGCATTGACCCTTTTAGAGCAGGGAAGGAGTGCAATCACTTGACTTAAGTGCATTCATGGGAGACCTGCACAGGCCTGGGAGCAGGAGGGAGCAGAAAAGCAAGTGGGCATCCGTGAAGGGGGAAAGAGGTCCGCGCAGCGGTGGCGAGCATGTCGGTGTCCCGATAGTGATGTCGGCATTACAGTGTGCTCCCATAACATTATAATTTTTCACATTCAGGATCACTATTACTGCCATGTTTAGGAGCGAACAGTTAAGCCCCTGCACAAGAACAACTATATACGGGCCGTATGCCATCCCCTAACTCATCACAATTGCACCTGGTTTGGAGGTAGGAATCGTCCCCCTTACCTCTTCGGGCCCTAGCAGCTGCATGAGTTGCATCAATGATATGTCTGCCCCTGGCTAGCATACTGGGATTATCCACAATGGCTGGCATACATCCTTCCGCATGATAAAACTAATAGAAACCACAACATTTGTGCTTCATCGCAGGCAAAGCTAATCTACATATTGAAATGACTGCTCCTGCAATTAAAGTGCATACTAATTAAAGTCAATGCTGAAAGAAAAGCCGTCACATTCTCCCTCAGTACCGACCTAGTGACATGAAGTAATTACAGGTTATTTATAGGGATCCTCAATGATCCTGAAATAACTAATCTACCTGACTGCGCCAAGCAGGAATTACACTTTCCATGTTCTATAGAAGAATATTGTTTCCATCAAGTATTTTTAGCAAATTCTAATATGTGACAATGGTTTAGAAATAAAGCATATTCCATACTATTGAGTAAACATGTAGGAACCCTTAAATAGGCAATGTGCACATGTTCAGCAATAGCAGGGGATTTTTCTGCACCAAAAACCAGTTTATTAGCAAGAAAAACAAAGAGTAAAAACCTGTATTTTGATGCATTTACATCAATTTTTGATTATTTTTTTCCTTACTTTTTCATTTTCCTATTAATTTGAATAGGTGAAATACACTGCAAAAATACTGTAGTAGGTACAAAAGCACCGTAACACGGAAGCCGCAATGATTCCAAACAAAATCCAGGTAAAAAGACTATATATGTATAGAAAAGGTAATATTTTATTTTTAGTAAAACAGGACACTAGACAATGCGTTTCGGCTCTTAAAATGAGCCTTCATCGGGTGTATGCAATGATGTATATAAATGAGAATAAAAAGTGCACACTTATTTATCTTATTTGTATACGTTGTTTCGATGTGGAACCACAGAGGTGGACCCCATTCAACAATATTATATATATGATTACTGTGCTGGCACCAGGTAAGTGCATTTAGTTCGCTCAACTTATTGTCACATCATACCTTCAGATCAGCGCTGCCTTTGAACTTTCCTCTCTCTTGTTCTGTGCCCCAGAGAAACACTTTTATACTGAAAAAATATTGAAAGCTAACCAACCAGCAGCAGGATTTAGGGCTGTAAAGTGAAGCTAGTGCCTAATAGGCTCTAGGATACTGAGTGCAATCATACCTTCAATGATTACATGTATGATTGCAGAGAAAAGAGTTATCAAACACTGGGAAATCTGTGCAGCACATTAGCATAAGAGGGGCTCTAAGGCAAATCCTCCCCCCTCCCTCCCTCCCTGACAGTATATACCACATTATGTCTGACCATATGCATGGATATAGGTAGAACAATGTCAGACTCGAGGGGGCGGGGCCTTCTGCACTGTGAATGGAGGGGCGGGCCTTCTCCTGCACTGTAACCTGGAGGGGGTGGGGGTCTTCTGCACTGTGACCCCAGAGGGGGTGGGGTCTTCTGCACTGTGACCTGGAGGGGTCGGGGTATTCTGCACTGTGACTGGAGCAGGTGGGGCTCTTCCTGCACTGTGACCATGCGATCAGACAGTCAGAGAAGATTCAGTGAGAACTAGAAGCCGGAGACACAGGAGCGAGCGAGTGATGATCGGGGCACATAGAACGCCTGGCACTGTGCTATCTATATCCATGCACATTGACAGACATAATGTGCCTGGGTATATAGTGACAGGGAGGGAGGAAGTGAGGAGACAGGGAGGGAGGAGGGTTTGGGTTAGAGCAAACTGTAAAGTAATAAGAAGAATCCCAACCCCCCATAGCGATGCTGTGCTGCGCACATGCTAATTTGTTGCACTGTATTCCTGGTGTTTGATAACACTTTTCTCTGCAATCATATGTAATCATCAGTGGCGGACCTTGAGCCAGGAGGGCCCCGATGCAGCAGCTGGGGGGGGGGGGTTGGGGATGGTGCCAGCAGATGTCGGCGAGGAGCGGGGGGGGGGTTTGCTGGCGGATGTCAGAGAGGAGCGGGGGGTAAGGTGCTGTAGGTGATGCGGCTCCTACTTGCGCCACGCCGCCCATTGCAGTCCTGGAGTCCTGGAGTCCTGGGAGCTGGGGCGGCAGAGGAGAGGAGGGGCGGGATCAGCCAAGTGAGGAAGGAAGCTTCCCTCAGTTACCCTCCTCTCCTCTGACACAGCGTCAAAGGGTCAGGGTCGGCTGGAGGCCCCCCTGCAGGCTTGAGGGGCCCCCTAGCCGGTCGGGGCCCTGGTGCAGCTGAACCAGCTGCACCACGGTAGGTCCGCCCCTGGTAATCATTGAAGTAAGGGTCTGATTGCACTCAGTATCCCAGAGCCTGTAAGGTACTGGCTTCACTTTCTAGCCCTAAAACCTACTGGCCGATTCCCTTGAAATACTGACAAGCTGCACGGGAAAAAATGTGGCACAAACATAGTGTGTTTTGGTCCTGAATTATGTGCGACTCCTGTGCAATAGACTTTAATGCAAGCTACCTGTCAGTTTGTGCAGCTTGTCTGCGATTTGGCTGTTTTTGTTTGTTTTTTAACAGCAGAATCACAGCTCTAAAATAGTCACACAGCAGCAAGTTGCGCTTTGCATGGGCTAGATATGCCATTTGATGGGTATATTGACATGTGGAAAATTTGTGCCAATTCACCTGCATTGGACTTGTGGAAATCTATTTGCAGAACATCCAAAATGTGAATATACCCCAAAAATATATAAAAATATTGGTTTCAAGAACTATTGGGGCACCTGATCCATAATTACATATTCAAAGTTGCCTCCTATTAAAGGGTATCTAGGATTTTACTATGAAAATTTAGGACAGCAAGCTGTAAGGGTTAAAAAGACAACTGTGCTTTTCATATCTGTGTGCCTGCTATTGTTTACATATCTAAAGGGTTTATTACTATGTGATTAACATTGCAAGACTAGAAACTCATGCACAGGGAAGTCTGACACGCCCCCTACTGTGATTGACACCTCGCCGTCAATGCACATTCTCTGTAGAGCCTGGTGTGGGGGGAAGGGCAGCTCTCCCAGCTCAGCTACATGCCTAAAACTCAATCCATTGATTGAAACAGAATGGCTGCACCCAGTGATCTATGTGATACATCGTTGGATTCAGAATCTCTTTGCCTACATTCTGTTGCTGTCAGATGAGGTAGCAAAAATCTAATGACAAATTCCCTTAAAATCCTGCAGACATCTTGGTGCTGAAGTCTGGTTTTGGCACCTCCAACTAATGCTAGTCAACAACCCAAAAACATCTGCCTGTTATTTGTCGGATATAGGGAAAAAGCTGCACTCATAAAAGAGACTAATGTACTCAAGAATGGAAAGAGGATAAGAGACCTAAAGAGGTTTGCCAGGATCATAGAAAAACGTACCCTAAGGGGAGGGAATATGGTAAGAGAAAACACTTTCCCAGTCCACTGCGGATCTCTCCGATGATCTCCATTTAGTTTGTTGCAGCGGTGACGTGGCCATCTACCCTGGTGAACAACACTGCAGACAATCAGAGGCCTCAACACGCCATACAACACCGAGGCCAGTGATTGGCTGCAACAGTCACATGGGTAAAAAAGTCAAGAAAAAAATAACATGTTTTATCACAATTCCTTCTTTTGGTCACATTTTTTGTGAAAAAAAACATTAGTAACGAGCAAATGGGAAGAGCATGGCCGTTTGTTGAGGTTTTGAGTTTGTTTTTTTTCACTAATGTTTCCCTTTAAGTTGGCCAAGTCTCTTTAATAACACATTTAAAATTAAGAACAAAAGTTTGGCAAATGATAACATTTCTGCCTAATACCTTGAGGAACTTTACTTTCTCTGGGCAGCCGGAGCAACACGAGTACGTGTGTGTCCCCAAGAGACAAAGGACTATTTTCAGAACCAAGTACTGAAGCCAACAATGAGTGCGGAGCTCCTCTCTGATCCCTACTACGGAATACACAAAGCAATGTGACCTCTTGTATGACATTTTTTCCAGGGCAGAAACCTGGAAAAGGTCAGATCATATAAAATAAGGATTGTCACCACGGAGTGTGAATGGAAGAAAAGCCAAAACATCTTTAAATAGGCAAAGGTCAACGTGTCACGTGATGATGTCTGACTACGGAGTGACGACAAGTCTTAGGCTGGTTTCACACTGCAGTTTTTCCCTGATCAGGGTTCATCAGGTTTTGTGTGCCAAAACCCCCTACCTCTAAAAACCAGGACAGGTGTCAATCATTCAATTATACTTTTCTCTGCAAGTTTCACTCCTGGTTTTGGCTCACAAACCTGATGAACCCTGATCAGGAAAAAACTGCAGTGTGACGTACGTACTAATATCAGCATTGCCTGCTGTGATTTCATGCATCTGTTAAAGGGAATCTGTCAGCAGGTTTTTGCTATGTAAGCTGAAGTCAGCATTATGCAAGCGTTAAAAAACAAAACGCAACTGTGCTTCTCTTATATCAGTGTGTGTGCAATTGTTTACTTAAACTAATTTCCTTATTACCCTGTGATTAACAATGCAGGACTAGAAGGTCACTTGCAAGGCAGTCCTACATGCCCCCTACTCTTACTGACACCTCACAATGAATCTTTATTGAGAGCAGGGGCAGCTCTCTCAGCTCTTCTGTGTTCCTGAAAATAAATTCTTTGTTTATGTGAGAACAGCTTCAGCCAGTAATCTACACTATAAATTGTTGGATTCAGGGTCTCTTTGCCTACATTATGTTGCTGACAGATGAGGTAGCATAACCCTGATGAGAGATTCACTTTAAAGGGAACCTGTCAGCTCATTCTACCCCCCTAAAAATCACTACCTGTCCCTGCACCTTGTGAGCTGATCCCTAAGCATCCCTGTCTGAGCTAAACGTGCCCTATAAAGTTTAAGAAAAATGCTTTATAACTTACAAGCAGTATCCATCCAGAGACTGGAAACGCGGGCTCCGGGGCTCCAGTCTCCCCTCCTCGCTGGCTCCTAGCACGCCCCGCTAGGCGTCCTCATTCCTTGTGCTGTGCCACCTCTTTTTGAAATTCCCGCCTCCTTTGTAACTATGATACGCCAGGCTGGAACGTCATATATAGCCAGATGCATTGTGAGGACTGATCACGTGTGCGGCCCGGCTCCGGCGCATGCGCAGTGCGTATATTGAAGCCGAGCCGCACATGTCATAAGCTCCCACAGTGCACCGGGCCGGATATGACGTGGCCTTAAACTTTATAGGGCACATTTAGCTCAGACAGGGATGCTTAGAGATCAGCTCACAAGGTGCAGGGACAGGTAGTGATAGGTTGGGGGGGGGGGTAGAACGAGCTGACAGGTTCCCTTTAAAGGGATCCTGTCACCCCCAAAACACCTTTAAACCTATTAAAACCTGTCCCTAGAGCATATTAACACTTTCCCTACACTCCTTTTAGCTCCTAAATGCACATAATCAAAGTGAATAAAAACGTTTTTATAGTACCTCATTACTGATGATAATGAGTGACTATGCTATTCATAGTCACTCATCCAGACTGCCCCTCTTCATACTATCACGCCTCAATAGGCGTGATCTTCATGATAGATTCAAATTGCAGGCTCTCTGCGCGCCTCCCCGCTGTGTCCTGTGTCTGCCGGGCTTCAGCGTGGGGCTGTATGACGCGATCCGCGTCATTCCCGGCGCCGGGTGACGTACTACAGCCGCGCCGCTCTGTCAGCTTCAAAATGCGCACTGCGCATTTTGAAGCTAACAGCGGCGCGGATGTAAATACGTCACCCGGCGCCGGGAATGACGCGGATCGCGTCATACAGCCCCACGCTGAAGCCCGGCAGACACAGGACACAGCGGGGAGGCGCGCAGAGAGCCTGCAATTTGAATCTATCATGAAGACCATGCCTATTGAGGCGTGATAGTATGAAGAGGGGCAGTCTGGATGAGTGACTATGAATAGCATAGTCACTCATTATCATCAGTAATGAGGTACTATAAAAACGTTTTTATTCACTTTGATTATGTGCATTTAGGAGCTAAAAGGAGTGTAGGGAAAGTGTTAATATGCTCTAGGGACAGGTTTTAATAGGATTAAAGGTGTTTTGGGGGTGACAGGATCCCTTTAAGGACATACTATTGGGAAAATAGTGTACATTCTCTACAATGATCTTTTTTGGAACTGCTTCCAAGACAAAGACACCTTGAGGTCTGATTCATCAAATCTGGAGTCTTTTATAGCAGTCTTGAAGTCCAAAACTCGGCTTCTTCACAATACACTAAATGCATAATTAATATGGTGCATTTTCCTGTCCTGTTAGTAGCTGGAGTAAATTTCTGCTATAATAAATTACACCGCCTTGTAGCATAAATTATATTTAGTTGGCTGCAAGCCTTCTGCTAAGACCCAGCTACTTTGACAAAAAAATAAGTATGAAATGTTTATGCAACAGAAAACTGTCATAATAGTATTCATTGAAAGGTATCCCATCTTCTAAAATGGCCAGGTTTGCAAAGTGATTGTAAAAACAAACAACATTGCAATTTACATTTTACTACAATTTGTTCCTAAATTCCAGGTAGCCCTACTGTTCTTTTGTAAAGGAAATTTTTAGCAGTTTTTTTCTAAGTAATCTGACAGAAGGATGAATTAGGGACAGAGACTCTGAATCCAGTGATGTTTCACTTAGCTTACTGGAAGCAGCAGTTCTGATAGAGTCACAGATTTCTGTGCTGCAGATCTTGAAATAAAAAGAAAAATTGGAATTTTTGACCACGATACCATAAAAAAAATCTAAAGATTCTTTGCAGTTGATAGTGATTTTTATTTCTCAACGCATTTCAAGGCACTCTGGCAGGAGGGGGCTGAAATCTTGGGCCACCCTGCGCTGTGGATTCCAGCCCCCAGCTGCCTGGTTGTACCTTGCTGGACCCAAAAAATAGGGCGAAACCTATGTCATTTTTTAAAATTATTTCATGAAATTCATGAAATAATTAAAAAAGGGCTTCCGTATATTTTGTTTTCAGCTAGGTACAAATAGGCAGCTGGGGGTTGGGGGCAGCCGTACCTGCCTGCTGTACCTAGCTGGCATACAAAAATATGTCGAAGCCCACGTCAAACTTTTTAAAATATTTTAATAGTTCATTAAAAAATAAATGGGACTGCATCTTTATTAACCCATTGACCCTCATCTCTGTGCTGAACACTCTCGGCTCTGCTTCATCAGAGACGAGGGGGACGAACAAAGCTTCTATCCCTTTGGTCACTGAAGGAGAGCTGCAGCATCGTAAGGGGGGATAACTTAGGTCACCCGAGGACAGCTCAGGTGGCATGACCTGAGCTGTCCTTGGGTGACCTGAGTTACCCCCCCTTATGATGCTGCAGCGCTCCGGGCTCTCCTTCAGTGACCAGGGGGATAGAAGTTTTGTTCGTCATCAAGGTCTCTGATGAAGCAAAGCCGAGAGTATTCAGCACAGTGATGAGGGTCGAGGGGTTAATAAAGATGCAGTCCCTAAATGTATTTGTTTTTTTATTTTTTAATGAACTATTAAACAAATATTTGACATGGGCTTCGACACATTTTTTGTATCCCAGCCAGGTACAGCAGGCAGGTACGCGCTGCCCCCAACCCCCAGCTGCCTATTTGAACCTGGCTGGAAACAAAAATATAGGGTAGCCCTTTTTTTTTTTTTTACAGTTCGGGTTTGCCCATCCCTATTTAGGGAATTTCTTAGCGCCCTATTTGTAGCCAAATCCAGGAGTGGATCAATCCAAGGAAAATTGTAATAGAAACACGTCACCACTTCTGTAATTTTTATGCTGATTTCACACTGGCGTCTGCTGTGCTTCTATAGCAATTTGAGGTATGGTCGGCCGAGAGAGAAAGAGAAACACAGGAGCCAAAAACACGCATCAGCGGCATGCGTTGCATGTGTTTGTCACTGCATCAGCGGATGCAGATGAAGGCGTCATTGGCCTGATGCAGCCGAGACACCAGTGTTAAACCAGCTTTAAGTATAGGAACGCATGCCTGATCAGGATGCATCAGGATTTTGCCTGATATCGACGAAAGACAATAAAATGCAGATGTGAAAGCAGCCTTACCTACTTCTAATTTTGGTAGACATAAGATCAGATACTAAATGGCTCAAGAGGTGGGTGTGTTATACCGTTAACACCTGTCTGTAACATTGCTTTGTAATAACTCCGCCTATGTAGTCAAAGCTCAGCTTCAGGAGATTGTCATTTTTACTGCGATACTGAAGTATCATAGTGTATAAATGACTGAATGATTGAAGGTTTAAGTCCTCAATAGAGTGAAAAAATGATGAGATTCCACTTAAAGGGACTCTGTCGATAGGGTTTTGCTATGAAATCTGATAGCAGTGTAATGTAAAAACGGATACCTCGATTTCAGCCATGTGTTTGGTGCAGTGTTGATAGAGTCCCTGTTTTGTCTGATGTAGATGTAACAAGAGCTACAACTTCTGTGCTGTGGAAAACCCCCTGAATGGTTTGATACTGTGGACACAGTACAATGGAATCTTGGATTAAAGGGAATCTGTCAGGTCAAAAATCCATATGTAACTTTTCTAATTATTTTATCTATGCTCTTTATGCATGTATTTCTGTTATTTATGCTTCCCTCCTATCCTGTGTAAACTTCAAAATATAAGATTATTATTATTTATTTATATAGCACCATTAATTCCATGGTGCTGTACATGAGAAGGGGTTACATACAAACTTATAGATATAGTTTACGGTAAACAAATTAACAATGACAGACTGGTATAGAGGGGAGAGGACCCTGCCCTTGTGGGCTTACATTGTACAGGATATTGGGGAGGAGACAGTAGGTCAGGGGTGCAGCAGATCTGGTGGTGGGTTGGCAACTCCGATGGCAGTGGCCACCCCACTCCGGTGGTGGTGAGGCAGCAGCTCGGTCATTGCAGGCTAAAAGCGTTCCTAAAGAGATGGGTGTTCAGGTTTTGTCTGAAGGATCTGAGTGTGGTGGATAATCGGACGTGTTGGGGCACAGAATTCCAGAGGATGGGGGATATTTGGGAGAAATCTTAGAGGCGGTTGTGTGAGGAACAAATAAGTGTGGAGGAGAGGAGGAGGTCTTGAGAGAATCGAAGATTATGTGAAGGAGGATAATGGGAGATTAGTTCAAAGATATAGGAAGAGGACAGGTTATGGACAGCTTTGTAGGTCAGTGTTATGGCCCCTTTACACGCAGCTACAGGTGACAGGTTTTCCACAGGTAACTTACTGGTTGCAGTGAAATCATGGAGACATGGTTCTATCTTGGTGCTGTGTACAAATGGAACTATGTCTCCATGATTTCACTGCAACCAGTAAGTTACCTGTGGAAAACCTGTCACCTGTAGCTGCGTGTAAAGGGGCCATTAGGAGTTTGAACTGGATTCATTGGAGAACTGGGAGCCAGTGGAGATTTGCAGAGGGGAGAAACAGGGGAGTAGCGAGGAGAGAGGTGGATTAGGAGGGCAGCAGAGTTGAGGACAGATTGGAGAGGTACGAAAGTGATAGCAGGAAGGCCATAGAGGAGAATGTTGCAGTAGTCGAGGCAGGAGATGATGAGGGCATATGCAAGAATTTTAGTAGATTGAGGCCTGAGGAAAGGACGGATTCTGAAAATATTTTTGAGCTGGAGGCGACAGGAGGTGGCCAGAGTTTGGATGTGTGATTCAGAACTCCACTTGGGGTAGCAAATTACCAACAATCCAATGTACAAAACAGCAATATAATGGTAATAGTAGTGAATAAAATAGACCTAAAACGTAACTTTTACTCAGTACTGACATAAAAAGGCCTGAAAACCTAGTAAAAACAAGTGCAACAAAACAGTGAGGGCCAACCTTAGTCGATTCTTAGAACCCAAGAAAACAACAGGTTAATGTCCTTTTAAAAGTTAGGGTATCACATTACTAATAACCTCCCTCTTAGCTAGGTATAACGGTCTGGTGGCAATAACTCCCTTCTAGCGATATATATATATAGGAACAATCTCACCCGTTCTGTGGATGTTCCTAGGTGTCTGACATTCACTCTGGACCTTTCATCTGGAAGGTGTCCTTTTCTTTATGACACTCAGTGTTCCGATGGTCCAAGGAAGTCACCACCGTGTTGTATGCGTGCCTCAACTTCACACAGGTGGAGTCAGCCATGTACAGGACACAATATAACTTTCTGCTAAATGTTTGGTATGCGGTAGATATATGTGAATAACATGCTCAAAATGTTCACCAGATGAAATGCAGACACCCCAACCGGAACTCACCGGCACAATATAATACATTGGCTTTCATTATTAATGACATTCCCGTCTCTGGCTCTCCTTCAAGGAAGATATTGTGAGTGCTCTGCAAAATTAGAAATCTTTCCTGAAAAGTATTTCTATGCCAATGACTTTCCAGAAACCGTCATCAAGGACAGAAGAGAGCGAGAGCCTCTAATAATAATGCGGCAGAGGTAACGGCATTATAAAGTGTAGATCTATTTCAGGCTTCCCATGGTAACTAGAAAGTAAACAGAGCGCACGGAGGAAATAGAGAAGATACAGAGCGGCCATTGGCAGGGCTTTATAAGATTTCAGCATGTCAGCACAGTCTGATACATTATAAATGAGAAGCGTGGGGCACTATACACATTGACCCGGGATAGATGTGTGTGAGTAACAGATATAGATATATATCACACACACACGCACTGCATATATATTACCATCATCAACTTTCATTAAGAAAAAGCAAAGTGAATGTACACAAGAGAAATATAAATTAATCGATATCTGGTGTGACTGCCGTTTGCCCTCAAAACAACCAGACATCAATTCTTTTAGGTAGTAAGGAACTGGGCAAGGACATTGTCCTAAACATCTTGGAGAACCGTCCACAGATCTTCTGTGCACGTCACTTGTGCAAATCCTTCTGTCTCTTCACATAATGCCAGACAGACTCGATGATGTTTAGATCAGGGTTCGGTGGGACCATATCATCACTTCCAAGAATCTGTTCTTTTAATGAAATTGTCTAAATGTTTGGGGTCATTATGGTGCTGCAAAATTAATTTGGAACCAATCTGAAGCCTCGTTCATAGAATTGCATGATGATAAGTATCTGCCTGTATTTCCAAACACTGAGGATACAGAGAAATAGGCCACTTTGAGGACTGTAAACGCAAAGGTCAGCCAAGGAAAGTTACCGCGGCAGATGACAGACACAGTAAGCTTACTTCACTTAGAGATCGGAAGATGCCCAGCAGAGCCATCAACTTAGAAATGGCATCTACCAGTAGAATACAGCTACATGCATCTATTGTTCGGAGAATTCTAGCCAGAAGTGAAGTGGTCTTCATGGAGGAACTGCTGCCGAATACCATTCTTTTGACAAGGCAAGAAAACAAGATGAAGTGACTAAATTATGCACGAATACTGAGATACAGAAGAAAAGCTCAACTGATTACAAATGTGAAATATTTGGCTGTGATGGAAGACAGTTTACTCGTTGAAGAACTGGAGAGTAGAACAGTGTCTGCAGGTAAAAGGGAAGATGGTGGAGCTTCTTTGCAAGTATTGGGCTGGTTTTTAGCAAATTAGTTTGGGGATTTGGTCAGGATTCGTGGAGTCCTCAAAGCTAAGAAATACAGGCAGATTCTTATCATACAATGATTATAATTAATACAATACTATCACAGAGGTGTCTAGCTGGCTCCAAATTTCATGTGCAGCAAGACAACGACCCCAAACATAAGCATGCCACTTTTATTAAAGGGAATCTGTCAGTAGGATCAACCCTCCTAAGCCATCTAAATAGGTCATAGAAAGTGGCATAAAATTGTACATTGATAACTGCTATCTGATGTCTTATTATAGAGAAATTGATGTTATTCTCACTATGTAAATTAGCTAATAAGACCTATGGTCTGGACACAAATCTTGAGAATCTGCCTCCAGAACTTAATTAAAGTGAAAGGCAGTGTTACCAGTGTGAGGCATGTACAGGGTGGGCCATTTATATGGATGCACCTAAATAAAAAGGGAATGTTTAGTGATATCAACTTCCTGTTTATGATACATTAGTATATGGGAGGGGGAAAACTTTTCCAGATGGGTGGTGATCATGGCGGCCATTTTGAAGTCGGCCATTTTGGATCCAACTTCATTTTTTCAATGGGAAGAGGGTCATGTGACCCAACAAAACCTATTGAGAATTGCATAAGAAAACAATGGTGTGCTTGGTTTTAACGTAACTTTATTCTTTCATGAGTTATTTACAAGTTTATGACCACTTATAAAATGTGTTCAAAGTGCTGGCCATTGTGTTGGATTGTCAATACAACCCTCTTCTCCCACTCTTGACACACTGATAGTAATGGCACAGAAACAATGCAGCACAGGCTTCCAGTATCCGTTGTTTCAGATGCTGCACATCTCGTATCTTCACAGCATAGACAATTGCCTTCAGATGAGGGATGAGGAAAACTTTTTTGTGAATGGTGAAGTTAATAAACAAAACCAGCGCTATTGGCCTGACACTAACCCACAGTGGATAGATCTCTCCAAGACTGCTGGAACACAAAAACTGATGTAATGGTGTGGTATATGAAAGATAGTGGGGCCATTCTTCATCAATGGAAACCTCAATGCCACTGGATATCTGAAATTGCTACATGATTCAGATATCCAGTGGCATTGAGTCATTACATGTCTGGGATTTCATTGAAACAAGGATTTCCACAATCAAACATCTATAGAAGATCTGATGATCTACGGTTTGTTCTCTAAAGGTATCCTTACACGGCACGATGTTGAAACGATGTTGTTAACGATCTCATGAGTGCGCAGTCGTGTCCGACATCGTTTCAACATCGTTGGTGAGATGTCACACGTTTAGATATCGTGGACAATGCACCAACGATGTAGTGAGCAGGTATAGTTCGTACAACCCAGCGAACGATCCCTGCTCATTACTGTGAATGGGCAACGTTTTAAACGATATTGTTATCGCGGTGTCACACTGACCAATGCAGCAGGTTGGCTGATCGTGGATCGTCTGGTTTGAGAACATGTTCTCAAACCTGCGATCCATGATCCAACGATTTATCGTTATAACATCGCAGAGTCACACGCAACGAGGTAGTAACAATGTCGCTGGAACGACTCCAAACCCGTGACGTATCAGCAACATCGTTAACGATGTCATGCTGTGTAACGGGGCCTTAAGATGTTTGGAACAACTTTCCTGTTGAGTTCCTGTGTGCAATTGTACCTAGGATAACTGATGGTGTTCTGAAGGCAAAAAGGAAGTTAACACCAAATATTGATTTGATTAAATTTCTTTTTTGTCCATTCACGTTGCCTTTTCTTAAGTATAAAAAATTAACTTGCATTTTTTAAAACATTTTTAATTTGTATAATTTATATTGTAAGATAGCAACAAGACAAGTGGCTTGAGGATTGCAGTGTCTCCAAAAGATTCCTCTTAGCAGGCTCCAGGGAATTTAGATCTAATTCAGGAAAAGCTGGGTGACACACAAGGAATCCAGGAAAGTGTCAAGGGTCTGGGGTACTTGGATCTCGGGCATACTGGTACAGGGATGTCATGGGTGGTCCGAGTCTGTGCCCTTGAGCAGACAATAAAGGGGAATAAAATAAAAAAAGAAAGTCAACTGTGATGCCACCTGAAGGTCCGGTGATGGCACCAGCACTGCTGGAATCTCCAGGGGACGGACGGCAGCAAGATCTTGTAACTGTCTACAGGAAGAGCGGGGTTCCCTGGGCTGTAGGGCAGGAAGGATGGAATAGGACAGCGCAGTCGTTGCGGAGTGGGACTGGAATAGGGAAGCGCAGTCTTTGTTTCGCTGTGCAGGATTACCTCAGTTCACCAAGAAGAAAACACAGACACTTTCACTCTGAATGGGTACTTTACCCCAGTAATCTGCAGTCTTACAGGGTAAACAGTTGTTTCAGTCAGGGTGGTCCTGGCAGTAGGCAATGTCCCTCTAAGGATCCGCTGATGTTTCTTTTCTATCACTTTCTCTTTCTTTTCTCTGTGCTGCCCTGCACAATCTCACTTCTTGAACCAGGCCCGTCAGGTGATATGGGAACCCTTTATTGAGTCGGTCGACAAGGTAGGGGGTACTCGGATACCGGGACAGATGGTTACTTCAATGGGGGATCACGGCTGGTTGGTTCCCGATTCCGTGCCCTGGACCCTCAATGGCGGGGATGGTGGAGGGAATGATGATGATGGATGGGGAAACGGTAACGTGACGCCACCTGTGGTACCTGGTAACGTGGATACCAGCACTGCAGCCAACCGCTGAGATGATGGTGGATACAGCTCCCCACAGGTGGAGCTTTACCTCAGGGCAGCAAGTGAGGATGAGAGTAGTAGTAGTCCTCACCAATGTGATGCTGTGGGAGCTCTCCGGGTGGCGGAGAAATGGAGTACAGACACCAGATCAGCTCAAGAAATTCTTTACTGGTACCGGGCAGATGATGAAGTACACAGTACAGTCTCTTTTAGCGGGGACGTGGCCACAGATTTTAAGGTAACTTTGCAGATTCTGTGGTGGTCCCTTTTGTAATAGCTTTCTGGGTTCCTCTCCAACGCTCATTAACCACACTGAAGAGCCCTTTCGCCAGTCCCCTGGTCTGTTACTGTTAGGTACAGTTGGTTCCTTACCAGTACGGACGGGAGTGACAGAAGAGTAATCCTCCCGCCACCGGATTTCGGTCCTTTCCCTAAAGTGTCCTGGACCCAATCTGGAACTGAGGTAGGGATTCAGTCCGTGGCCCTATGGCTCCCTTATGTCGGTCCCACAGCTTTGCGGTTCGCAATCAGGGATAGACCGACTGACTACATCGGCTCCGGTATGCCGGTGTCGATCCCCGACTCCCCAGCCGGCTCCAACTGGTCTTGGTTTGTCTCCTCTGGTTTCTGGGTCACCCCTCTCCAAAGAGGTGCCCTCCTGTCATGGACAGTCTCCTGACATCCGTCCTCCTGTTGACTCACTGGCTGACTGACTCTAACTGTCACTCACTGTCACTCAAGTCTCCTGCTCTACTCTAGGCTCCACCCCCTGGGGCCTACTGAATATACAGTCCCCTATACTAATAAGGTGGCCTTTTGTATGCGTGCTTATGACAGACTCTGTAAGAACCCCATATCCCTGACTACGGAGGCACTACACCTTCTGTTTGGGGTGCAGGGGCGCCACACAATCTCCCCAAAGGGATCCAAACCCTGGTTAGTGCTTCTGGTGGACACCGTGCTTGGTGTAGGGCAGTTGGATTGTGCTCCATTGACCACGCTGGTAATTTGCGGTTCAGGGATGGACCTCTGAACCACGTCGGAGCCGGTACCCCGCTTTGGACTGGGCCAGGGTGATTCAGTTACCCTCTATCTGCCCCTTTCTCTTCTGGGTCATGCCGGCGTTTAGGAGGGGGCTGCGTCCCCTGAGAATGTTTTTGTATTCATGATGCACCAATAAAGACACCGAATATTTGAAGATTGGTCTGGTGCTGGATATTTCTTCTTGTAAGTTCTCTACAGTACTGTACCTCCCTCCCTGCACAGATACAGTACAGTATGATCTCTCCCCACTCCTCTACAGTACTGTACCTCCCTCCCTGCATAGATACAGTACAGTATGAGCTCTCCCCACTCCTCTACAGTACTGTACCTCCCTCCCTGCACAGATACAGTACAGTACGAGCTCTCCCCACCCCTCTACAGTACTGTACCTCCCTGCATAGATACAGTACAGTATAAGCTATCAATCGTAGTCTTTTCCCGACTTCCGGCTTTGCGTTTTCACCGCTGTCCATACTTGAAATGTCGCCAACTATAAGCAACAGATTAACTTCCTATACATCTGTGATACGTGTGGCGTGGACACGGGCTGTATATACAGGTCTCTCTGGCTGTACTCTATACTCTATGCTCTACAGTATTTTGCATTACTGTAATAGTTTTATGTCAATACAATAAATATTTTTGGGTTGTGAAACGAATCGCCTGTGTTTCAATTATTTTTTTTATTGGAAAATTTGCTTTGATTTGGATTACAAACACATTCGTGGAATGAATTGTGCTCATAATTAGTGATGAGCGAATAGTAAGATATTCGGGTTCGGATAGGTCTAACTGAATCCTTTGAACTGTTGCTGTATTCAGGTCCCAATGAGTTTCCCATTGATTTGCATTGGATTTGTTACAAGTTTTTGGTTAGATCTTACTACCTGCTCATCACTACTCTCAATCCAAGGTTCCACTGTATTTTGCTAAGGCTTTTGGTAATTCATGTTTTCAGGCCTGGACCTTTTTATAATGATGGGCTGGTTTGGGTGGTGGGCTTGTCTTTCCCTTCCAGAGTAATTGCTGGGTTTATAAAGGTGTGCAGTGGGAGTACCTTAGTGGCACGATTACTGAGGATACACATCCTTTTTCCTTCTTTTTCAGGTGGCTGGTAGTACGCCACATGGCTAAGGTAAAGAAGCTGATGCCTAGTTAGAGTATTCCTTGACGTATTTAGGGGGTGGTATGTAAAATTCTCTTTGACTAAAAATGTATAACTGTGATCTTACTGCTGCTGCCAATAAATTGTTCTAAGCAGTCATCTATAATAAAGTTTAAAGAAAATCTGCCAGCAGGTTTTTGCTACCCCATCTGAGAGCAGCATGATGTAGAACAGCGACCCGGATTCCAGTGATCTGTCAATTACTGAGCTGCTTTCTGTAATTTTAATAAAGGTCACAGTATTCTCTGCTGCAGATGTACCAATTCTCTGAATGCTGAGCTCTGTATAACCCCGACCCCTCCTCCGATTGGGAGCTTTCTGTGTACACTGTGCATAGGCAGAAAGCTGCCCATCAGTGATGGGGGCCGGGTTATATAGAACTTCTAAATATGAAGGACTACCTGACAGCAAGCTAACTAGTTCTCTAGTGATAATCTCCTGCTGATAAAACTGTGATTTTATCAAAGCTACAAAAAGCAGCCCAGTAACTGACACATCCCAGGAATTAGGTTCTCATGCTGCTCTCAGATTAGGTAGCAAAATCTGGTGGCAGATGACCTATATGACCTCAAATCAATAGTGAACATGGCTATGTCAAAGATGAGCATTATGGCTTTATGCTGGATTTCCTTCACATTTCTAACATTCAATGTCTGAGTATGGACCGTGATGTTCGGACAGTCTGGACAACGCATTCTGTACTCAGACTGTGAATGTCAGAAGTGTGAAACAAACCTTAGGTAGTAAAAACGATTTATACTTTGCCTAGATGAGTCCAGGAAATGAATGTATCAGTATAGCAAGCCAGGAAAGTGTCCGATACTGATAGGCTCATCTCTACAGTAATTTATAAGCTTTTATTACTACCAAGAAAACAAATAGCTGTGCTATGGGCATGTTTAAAAGGCTAAACCCCAACTACATCAAACCATAACGGTTGTTTAACATCCACAAGCCACTAGAATTAAAGAGAACTTGTCAGCAGGCTTTTTCTATGTAACCTGACAGTAGCATAAGTAGTGATGTGCCACTTACTAGTCTGTGTGCTGCTGCTTAAATACAATCAGTGTTTTATCAGCAGGAGATTATCCCTAGAGGGTTAAAGGTGGGGTCACACGTGGCGATGTTGCCCGCGACATCACCGAAAAGTGACGTAACAGCGATGTCGCGGGGCGATATTGCAAGTGCGTCGCGCTGTGTGACAGCGCGACGCAACTGCAAATTATCGCTGGTCGCAGGTTGACAGGTTTATGAACATGTTCATAAACCTGTCAACCTGTAACCAGCGATTAGGCTGGATCGCGCCGTCTGACAGTGTTGGCGGCGCGATCCAGCCTATATCGCAGCGTTCCTGAGCCATCGCTCGCTGGGCTGAGCCCAACCCAGCGAGCGATGGCTCCGCCCACATCACCGCCGCGTCACCGGCAACGTCGTGCCGTATGACAGCTGGCCTGCGATGTCGGAAGCGAGCGGGCACCCGCGCATCGCTTCCGACATCGCTGGCCAGATCGTGCTGTGTGACAGCACCTTTAGTGTCTCATGACTCCTAGTCAACCTCTTTGTGTAACCTTGCCCCCACCACTGATTAGCAGCTTTTTGTCAATATACAATGTACATAGAAAGTTGTGTGGATTACACAGCGCTCTGCATTCTGAGCACTGCTAGATCTGCAACAGAGAAAATAGTGATTGTTTTATAATGATAACGTGCAAACCAGCAAGTGATATATCGTTGGAATCAGAGTTTCTGTCCCTACATGATGCAGCTCTCAGATAAAGTCTTGCTACAGAATCCATTTAAAATGCAGCATATGAATGTAAGCACAACCAAGGGAAATCAGCGTAGGCCATGGATATACCATTGTGTATCATTTACGCCCAGGGTATGAGCTCACAGCCGTGTTGTACTTTGCTTTCCATTACCTTATTAAATAAACTTCATGGTCTCTTACACATATATGTAACAAGGTTTTCTCACAAGATATTGTCTTTTTTGGCAGAGTTAGTGAACTATTAAATATAATTGAGCATTAATCTGCTCCCTAAAACTGTGTAATAAGGAATATTCTGTCCACTCCACAGTCTCTACGCTGACATGATTATTATTAATCAGGTACATGAAACTGTTGCTGACCTCAGTATATGGCCAAGCTATTGTCCTATTATACAGTCCTGCTCATCATTATTGGCACCCATGAAGCTTACTTACATAGAGTGAAATATCTCCTGAAAAAATGAATCAAGTGAAACAGCTTTTCTGTATAGAGACTCGTGTTAAACACAAAAGAGTAAATGATAAACAACAACATAAAAAAAAACAATAGGAGGGAAAAATAGAAAAACCTAAACCTGCTGTGACACTGGTATTGGCACCTATAAATTATTATGGAAACCTTTGACTCACCTGTGGTAGATCACAAATGACAATCACCTGTGATAAATTGTCTGTGCCCATGTGACATGAATAAGCCAATGAATGATGACTTCAGTGTTTTAAAAAGCCACATGTTAGGCCCTGTTCTTTGTCACAATGGTAAAAATAAAGAATCTGTCTTGAGGACCTCAGAACTGCTATTATTAACAAACTCAAGGCTTCCAAAGGGTATAAGGCCATCTCCAAAGACTTGGGTATCCCAGTTTCAAAAGTGCGCAATGTTATTAAGAACATGGGGAAAAAGGAAAATTGACAAAAGAGGTCTTCAAAGGTTGGTGCGAGTAGTTGACAAAACACTACGCCAAACATCCAAAGACCTGAAGGCCAACCTGGAACAGTCTGGGGTCATGGTTTCAACAGGTACTATACTCGTGGCACACTAAACCAAGCAGAGCTTTAAGGGTGAAGGCCAAGGAAGAATCCATTGCTGAAGAAAAGACATAAACAAGAATGACTGCTTTTTGCCAAAGAATACCTTGACAAGCCACAATCCTGGGAAAATGTTCTATGAGCAGATGAAACAAAAATAGACCTTTTTGGCAATGCAAAGCAACAGTTTGTTTACAGATGGCACAATGAAGCTTATAAGGAAAAGGACACCCTACCACCAATTAAGCATGGTGGAGGATCCATAATGTTCTGGGGTTGCTTTGCTGCATCCGGTACTGGAGACCTTGACCGTATCACATGAATCATGAAATCAAAGAATGATCAAGAGATTTTAGAACAAATTGTCCTACCCAGTGTAAGAAAACTTGGTTTGAGTCAAAGATCATGGGTCCTCCAGCAAGGCAATGACCCAAAAGTACACAAGAATGGTTGAAAAATAAAAACGGACTGTTTAAAATGGCTGCAATGAGTCCTG
This sequence comes from Allobates femoralis, assembly GCA_033576535.1. Classification (NCBI taxonomy): domain Eukaryota; kingdom Metazoa; phylum Chordata; class Amphibia; order Anura; family Aromobatidae; genus Allobates; species Allobates femoralis. The sequence goes on from JARQOC010000002.1 coordinate 81,494,517, forward strand.
ACCTCAATCCCATTGAAAATCTTTGGGGTGAGCTGAAATCTGCCATTGGGAAAAAGAACCTGCGTAAACATTCAAGAGCTTGAACAATCTGCAAAGGAAGAGAAATTACAGGCTGATAAGTGCAAGAAGTTTATAGAGGTCTACAAGAAATGTCTGGAGCATCAACAATGCCAAAGGGTGGGCAACAAGTGTTAGTTATTGCTGCACATGTTTCTTCTTAGAAATTGCAACATGTAAATTGACAAACAATGGTTTATCGTTGGATTACTTTGGACACTAATTAAAAAATCCTGAGAATATAACTTTGGTATATTTCCATTTATTTCTGAAGATATTAAACAGTCTATGGAAAAAATGAAGGGATGCAAATAATGGTGATCAGCATTGTATATAAGCTTGGATACCATGTGTTACTACTTGCTGACATTATTCATATTAACGATTGATAGAATTGATCCAGTGTAAAACTACAGGATGCCATAAGATGGTAAATTCTTGCCACTGCCGACTCTCGTATAGTTAACTGCACACTAAATTATTGGCTATGCTAGCTAATGTAACGCAAGTAACACCCTGTTTTGTTTTTTTTCTTCTTTTTACCCTATAATTTGAAGAAAAGATATTAGATTTTGAAACAATCAACATAATGCTAATTGATGTTATTTTGATAATAAAACTATGTTCAAAGGGGTGTTTGCCGTTATGAGATAGATGCTCTCTCCTTAGGATAGGTGGTCAATGCCTGATCTGTGGGGATCAGACACTTGCCACCGCCACAATCACCTGTTAGCAGCTCAGCCGCAGCCAGATGTAACCAGCGTATGGAGGGGAGCACCGCTTCTGCCTGATACTGCTGAGTGACTGCTCCCGGGGTGCTGTAGATCAGCTCAGGTGCGGCCTGATGTAACCAGTGTATGGAGGGGAGCACCACTTCTGCCTGATACTGCTGAGTGGCTGCTCCTGGGGTGCTGTAGATCAGCTCAGGTGCGGCCGGATGTAACCAGTGTATGGAGGGGAGCACCGCTGCTGCCTGGTACTGCTTAGTGGCTACTCCCGGGGTGCTGTAAAACAGCTCAGGTGCGGCTGGATGCAATCAGTGTATGGAGGGGAGCACCGCTGCTGCCTGATACTGCTGAGTGGCTGCTCCCGGGGTGCTGTAGATCAGCTCAGGTGCGGCTGGATGTAACCAGTGTATGGAGGGGAGCACCGCTGCTGCCTGGTACTGCTTAGTGGCAACTCCCGGGGTGCTGTAGATCAGCTCAGGTGCGGCCTGATGTAACCAGTGTATGGAGGCGAGCACCGCTTCTGCCTGGTACTGCTTAGTGGCTGCTCCCGGGGTGCTGTAGATCAGCTCAGGTGCGGCCTGATGTAACCAGTGTATGGAGGCGAGCACCGCTTCTGCCTGATACTGCTGAGTGGCTGCTCCCAGGGTGCTGTAGATGAGCTCAGGTGCAGCCGGATGTAACCAGCGTATGGAGGGGAGCACCGCTTCTGCCTGATACTGCTGAGTGGCTGCTCCTGGGGTGCTGTAGATCAGCTCAGGTGCAGCCGGATGTAACCAGTGTATGGAGGGGAGCACCACTTCTGCCTGATACTGCTGAGTGGCTGCTGCTGTAGATCAGCTCAGGTGCGGCTGGATGTAACCAGTGTATGGAGGGGAGCAGCGCTTCTGCCTGGTACTGCTTAGTGGCAACTCCCGGGGTGCTGTAGATCAGCTCAGGTGCGGCCTGATGTAACCAGTGTATGGAGGCGAGCACCGCTTCTGCCTGGTACTGCTTAGTGGCTGCTCCCGGGGTGCTGTAGATCAGCTCAGGTGCGGCCTGATGTAACCAGTGTATGGAGGCGAGCACCGCTTCTGCCTGGTACTGCTTAGTGGCTGCTCCCGGGGTGCTGTAGATCAGCTCAGGTGCGGCCTGATGTAACCAGTGTATGGAGGCGAGCACCACTTCTGCCTGATACTGCTGAGTGGCTGCTCCTGGGGTGCTGTAGATCAGCTCAGGTGCAGCCGGATGTAACCAGCGTATGGAGGGGAGCACCGCTTCTGCCTGATACTGCTGAGTGGCTGCTCCCGGGGTGCTGTAGATCAGCTCAGGTGCGGCCGGATGTAACCAGTGTATGGAGGGGAGCACCACTTCTGCCTGGTACTGCTTAGTGGCTGCTCTCGGAGGGCTGTAAATCAGCTCAGGTGTGGCCGGATCTAACCAGTGTATGGAGGGGAGCACCGCTTCTGCCTGATACTGCTGAGTGGCTGCTCCCGGGGTGCTGTAGATCAGCTCAGGTGCGGCCAGATGTAACCAGTGTATGGAGAGGAGCATCGCTGCTGCCTGATACTGCTTAGTGGCTGCTCCTGAGGTGCTGTAGATCAGCTCAGGCGCGACAGCTATACAGTGTACAGAGCTGTAGTGTTCCACTCCATACACCGGAGCTAATAATAGCTGATTGGTGCGGACGCTTGAGGTCGGACTCCACGTATGCGATATTGATGATCTATCCTAAGCATAGGCCATCAGTATCAGAATAGTGGAAACCCCTTTAAGACTCTGACCTAGGTGTTAAACACAAGGAATTCATACAATATCTAATATATAAAAGCCGAAGGCCACTTCCGGAATACCCGAAGAGTACTTCCGTGATGGCCTTCGGACCCACGGAGGTGACGTCACCATTGCGCAGTCCCCCGGAGGAACGTTCCGCTCTTGGAAATTCCATCCGCCCTCCAGCCTCTTCCCTCCACCCACCACCGTACCTTACGGGGGGGCCGAGCCCGTGCCCCAAGGCATGAGGGGCCCATTGCCCCCACCCCCTGGGGGGGCCCCGTGCTGCCAGCCGCCCGCCGCGCACCCAGAGAGGAGGGAGGATGGGACTTCCTGCCCGCCTGCTCTGCCCACCCCTCCTCTCCTCCTACACCAGACGCACGCGGCCCGCGGTGAGTCTGGCCTGCACCCCCCCCCCCCCCCCGGGTCCTCACATGCGGGTCCTGATCTTGCCCCAGGGCCCGGAGCACGCCAGCCTCCGCTCTCCCCTCCAGCCTCCGCTCTCCCCTCCAGCCTCCCCTCTCTCCTCCAGCCTCCCCTCTTTCCTCCAGCCTCCCCTCTTTCCTCCAGCCTCCCCTCCAGCCTCTGCCCTCCAGACTCCTCTCTCCCCTCCAGCCTCCGCTCTCCCCTCCAGCCTCTGCCCTCCAGCCTCCGCTCTCCCCTCTAGCCTCCGCCCTCCAGCCTCCGCCCTCCAGCCTCCACTCTCCCCTCCAGCCTCCGCCCTCCAGCCTCCGCTCTCCCCTCCAGCCTCCGCTCTACCCTCCAGCCTCTGCTCTACCCTCCAGCCTCTGCTCTACCCTCCAGCCTCTGCTCTCCCCTCCAGCCTCCGCTCTCCCCTCCAGCCTCCGCCCTCCAGCCTCCGCTCTCCCCTCCAGCCTCCGCCCTCCAGCCTCCGCTCTACCCTCCTGCCTCCGCTCTCCCCTCCAGCCTCCGCTCTCCCCTCCAGCCTTTGCTTTCCCCTCCAGCCTCCGCCCTCCAGCCTCCACTCTCCCCTCCAGCCTCCGCTCTACCCTCCAGCCTCCGCTCTACCCTCCAGCCTCCGCTCTACCCTCCAGCCTCCGCTCTACCCTCCAGCCTCCGCTTTCCCCTCCAGCCTCCGCCTCCAGCCTCCGCCTCTCCCCTCCAGCCTTTGCTTTCCCCTCCAGCCTCCGCCCTCCAGCCTCCGCTCTCCCCTCCAGCCTCTGCTCTCCCCTCCAGCCTCCGCTCTCCCCTCCAGCCTTTGCTTTCCCCTCCAGCCTCCGCCCTCCAGCCTCCACTCTCCCCTCCAGCCTCCGCTCTACCCTCCAGCCTCCGCTCTACCCTCCAGCCTCCGCTCTACCCTCCAGCCTCCGCTCTACCCTCCAGCCTCCGCCTTTCCCCTCCAGCCTCCGCCCTCCAGCCTCCGCTCTCCCCTCCAGCCTTTGCTTTCCCCTCCAGCCTCCGCCCTCCAGCCTCCGCTCTCCCCTCCAGCTCTGCTCTCCCCTCCAGCCTCCGCTCTCCCCTCCAGCCTCCGCTCTCCCCTCCAGCCTCCGCTCTCCCCTCCAGCCTCTGCCCTCCAGCCTCCGCTCTCCCCTCTAGCCTCCGCCCTCCAGCCTCCGCCCTCCAGCCTCCGCTCTCCCTCCAGCCTCCGCCTCTCCACCTCCGCTCTCCCCTCCTGCCTCCGCTCTCCCCTCCAGCCTCTGCTCTCCCTCCAGCCTCTGCTCTCCCCTCCAGCCTCCGCTCTCCCCTCCAGCCTCCCCCCTCCAGCCTCTGCTCTCCCCTCCAGCCTCTGCTCTCCCCTCCAGCCTCTGCTCTCCCCTCCAGCCTCTGCTCTCCCCTCCAGCCTCTGCTCTCCCCTCCAGCCTCCGCTCTCCCCCTCCAGCCTCTGCTCTCCCCTCCAGCCTCTGCTCTCCCCTCCAGCCTCCGCTCTCCCCCCAGCCTCCGCCCTCCAGCCTCTGCTCTCCCCTCCAGCCTCTGCTCTCCCCTCCAGCCTCTGCTCTCCCCTCCAGCCTCTGCTCTCCCCTCCAGCCTCTGCTCTCCCCTCCAGCCTCTCTCCTCCCCTCCAGCCTCTGCTCTCCCCTCCAGCCTCTGCTCTCCCCTCCAGCCTCTGCTCTCCCCTCCAGCCTCCGCTCTCCCCTCCAGCCTCTGCTCTCCCTCCAGCCTCTGCTCTCCCCTCCAGCCTCTGCTCTCCCCTCCAGCCTCTGCTCTCCCCCCTCCAGCCTCCGCCCTCCAGCCTCCCCGCTCTCCCCTCCAGCCTCTCCCCTCCAGCCTCCGCCTCTCCTCCCCTCCAGCCTTTGCTTTCCCCTCCAGCCTCTGCTCTCCCCTCCAGCCTCTGCTCTCCCCTCCAGCCTCTGCTCTCCCCTCCAGCCTCTGCTCTCCAGCCTCCGCTCTCCCCTCCAGCCTCCGCTCTCCCCTCCAGCCTCTGCTCTCCCCTCCAGCCTCTGCTCCTCCCCTCCAGCCTCTGCTCTCCCCTCCAGCCTCTGCTCTCTCCACCTTCCAGCCTCTGCTCTCCCCTCCAGCCTCTGCTCTCCCCTCCAGCCTCTGCTTCCATCCCCTCCAGCCTCCGCTCTCCCCTCCAGCCTCCGCCCTCCAGCCTCCGCTCTCCCCTCCAGCCTTTGCTTTCCCCTCCAGCCTCTGCTCTCCCCTCCAGCCTCTGCTCTCCCCTCCAGCCTCTGCTCTCCCCTCCAGCCTCTGCTCTCCCAGCCTCCGCTCTCCCCTCCAGCCTTTGCTTTCCCCTCCAGCCTCCGCTCTCCCCTCCAGCCTTTGCTCTCCCCTCCAGCCTCTGCTCTCCCCTCCAGCCTCTGCTCTCCCCTCCAGCCTCTGCTCTCCCTCCAGCCTCTGCTCTCCCCTCCAGCCTCTGCTCTCCCCTCCAGCCTCTGCTCTCCCCTCCAGCCTCTGCTCTCCCCTCCAGCCTCTGCTCTCCCCTCCAGCCTCCGCTCTCTCCCCTCCAGCCTCCGCTCTCCCCTCCAGCCTCCGCTCTCTCCCTCCAGCCTCTGCTCTCCCCTCCAGCCTCTGCTCTCCCCTCCAGCCTCTGCTCTCCCCTCCAGCCTCTGCTCTCCCCTCCAGCCTCTGCTCTCCCCTCCAGCCTCTGCTCTCCCCTCCGCCTCTGCTCTCTCCCCTCCAGCCTCCGCTCTACCCTCCAGACTCCGCTCCCCCCCAGCCTCCACCCTCCAGCCTCTGCCCCTCCAGCCTTCGCTCTCCCCTCCAGCCTCCGCCCTCCAGCCTCCGCTCTCCCCTCCAGCCTCCGCCCTCCAGCCTCTGCCCTCCAGCCTCCGCTCTCCCCTCCAGCCTCCGCTCTCCCCTCCAGCCTCCGTCCTCCAGCCTCCGCTCCAGCCTCCCCTTTCCCCTCCAGCCTCCCCTCTCCCCTCCAGCCTCCCCTTTCCCCTCTGCCCTCCAGCCTCCGCTCTCCCCTCTGCCCTCCAGCCTCTGCTCTCCCCCCTGCCCTCCAGCCTCCCCTGTCCTCCAGCCTCCCCTGTCCTCTGCCCTCCAGCCTCCCCTGTCCTCTGCCCTCCAGCCTCCCCTTTCCTCTGCCCTCCAGCCTCCCCTGTCCTCACCCCTCCAGCCTCCCCTGTCCTCACCCCTCCAGCCGACCCTGTCCTCTGCCCTCCAGCCTCCCCTGTCCTCTGCCCTCCAGCCTCACCTGTCCTCACCCCTCCAGCCTCCCCTGTCCTCACCTCTCCTCACCCCTCCAGCCTCCCCTGTCCTCACCCCTCCAGCCTCCGATCTCCTCTCCCTGTCCTCTGCCCTCCAGCCTCCGCTCTCCTCCTCTCCCTGTCCACTGTCCTCCAGCCTCCGCTCTCCTCTCCCTGTCCTCTGCCCTCCAGCCTCCGCTCTCCTCTCCCTGTCCTCTGCCCTCCAGCCTCTGCTCTCCTCTCCCTGTCCTCTGCCCTCCAGCCTCCGCTCTCCTCTCCCTGTCCTCTGCCCTCCAGCCTCCGCTCTCCTCTCCCTGTCCTCTGCCCTCCAGCCTCCGCTTTCCTCTCCCTGTCCTCTGCCCTCCAGCCTCCCCTCTCCTCTCCCTGTCCTCTGCCCTCCAGCCTCCGCTCTCCTCTCCCTGTCCTCTGCCCTCCAGCCTCCCCTCTCCTCTCCCTGTCCTCTGCCCTCCAGCCTCCCCTCTCCTCTCCCTGTCCTCTGCCCTCCAGCCTCCCCTCTCCTCTCCCTGTCCTCACTGCTAACCACCACTCACTGCTAACCACTGAGCCACCGCACTCATTGCTAACCACTGAGCCACCGCACTCACTGCTAACCACTGAGCCACCGCACTCACTGCTAACCACTGAGCCACCGCACTCACTGCTAACCACTGAGCCACCGCACTCACTGCTAACCACGGAGCCACCGCACTCACTGCTAACCACGGAGCCACCGCACTCACTGCTAACCACTGAGCCACCGCACGCAGTGCTACCCACTGAGCCACCGCACGCAGTACTATCCACTGAGCCACCGCACGCAGTGCTAACCACTGAGCCACCGCACGCAGTGCTAACCACTGAGCCACCGCACGCAGTGCTAACCACTGAGCCACCGCACGCAGTGCTAACCACTGAGCCACCGCACGCAGTGCTAACCACTGAGCCACCGCACGCAGTGCTAACCACTGAGCCACCGCACTCACTGCTAACCACTGAGCCACCGCGCAGTGCTAACCACTGAGCCACCGCACTCACTGCTAACCACTGAGTCACCGCACTCACTGCTAACCACTGAGCCACCGGACTCACTGCTAACCACTGAGCCACCGCACTCACTGCTAACCACTGGGCCACCGCGCAGTGCCAACCACTGAGCCACCGCGCAGTGCCAACCACTGAGCCACCGCGCAGTGCCAACCACTGAGCCACCGCGCAGTGCCAACCACTGAGCCACCGCACAGTGCCAACCACTGAGCCACCGTGCAGTGCCAACCACTGAGCCACCGTATACTGTGCTACCCACAGAGCCGCCTGTATACACACAATTCATTTCACCGCTCTCCCGTATCTATTAGTAAATAAACTATATATGGATTCTAGACTACCCGATTCTTTAGAATCGGGCCGCCATCTAGTTTACTATAAATTACTTAATGAGAGATTCTCAGCTGATAAAACACAAGAAGCGTTCACATCAATAGCGCGGTGTAACTGTAATTGCTTAGATTGATGGCGCCATCTGTTGGACAAAGGATAGCAAAATTACAGTTCTGCTGTTTTCATGGCTGCTGTAAATGTGTTCTTGTAATATTACACAAGAGCAAAGAATCACAGTGCGAATGATATATAAGCTTATATCAAGACCCATATGCAAACAATCTCCTATATACATTTTTTTAAACAATACACTAAAACCATCGGAAATTGTTCTAGATCATAGTCAAATCAGATGGTGTACCAAGGAGAATCTGCATTTTAGAGACGAAAACAGTAGCTTGTCCAGTAGCTACAGAGAGAAGTACCTCAATATTAACTAAATAACATAATAAAATTACAGATTGAGCACCAATTGAAATATGTCTTCAGATTGCTCCCCCTTGTGACCACTGGGGCTTCCTGTTTTAGGAAACAACATATGTACATAGCCACTCTTATACAGAAGTATCTAATGAATCTGTGCAAAGATCATTAGGAATAAGAGGCAGGAGGTGAGCTGTGGTTTGATAGACACTTTTCCATTACTAACACCAGGGCTTGATGCGGAATGGCACTGCACAGCTGACATCAACCCCAACTACCATTACCCCGATTTCCAACGCAGCAGGGTAATTGGAAAAAACCAAGGCGAAGCACCAGAATTGGCGCATTTAATGTGATATGTCACTTCTGGGGCTGAAAACTGGTTTCTGAGGCTGAGAAGAGCCCAATAACCATGGACCTTACTAGCCTGATAATATCAGCTGTGTGCTTCACCTTTGCTGGTTATCAAAAATTGCTGGATATCTCTCTATCTATTCTAATATATTTCTATTATCTATATTTTTATACATTTTTTTGTGTCTGTATGTACGTTTTGGGACTTTGGCGATAAGTTGCTTGTTTTTACCAAGGCAGTGGAGTCTGTAAGCCAACTCAGATTCTTCAATTTCTCTGAATCTGAATCCAGCTCCACCAAAATGGACACCGACTGACTCCACAACCAGGGCTGTGAAGTCAGTAAGCCAAACATCTGACTCCTCAATTTTCCTGACCCCAATTCCACCCAAAATGGAATCCAACTTCGATTCCACAGCTCTGGTTTTTACAAGCACTTTGCAATTATAACCATTTATGATATGTTAATATCCCATAAAAGGAAATTTCCCAATATGTAAAGTGTATGTTATGCATTATATAAAATAACACTAAAGCCTATAGGGGGAACCATGATAAGTGATGGCTTCTGCTAGTCAACTTTTCCCTAGGAGACAGCAGTGCTCCAAAAACCACAAGGTTCTGAAGCTGAATACAAGAAACATATTGTTTCTCAAGGTAGCCAAGTTATCATGGTTGGATCTTCCAAACTGAAAACGGTCCATGGTACCACCAGGGTTGTTTTAGTGCCTGAAGTAGACGGGCATTCCTATGAAAAGTATTTCTTTGCCATTAAAAATATTTCTGCAAACATCATTTACTCATAACACATATGGTTAGCCAATATTATCATACTACTGCGGTTAGGGGTGAATGATCGAGCAGTAAAGTAATGGTGGCCTGACGGTCATCATGAGTGGTCTCAGTGCCGCCAGAGTCCTGACCACTTCAGAGGTTTTGCCACAAAGTTGGATTTTCCTGACGTTTCTTTAGCTTTAGCAGTGAATGAAGGCTAAAGGCTGAGCGGATGCTTCTACGGTTGTATTTTTGGATTATGGCTGCTCCTGGCTTGTCTGGGAACACATTCAGATTTATAAACTGCTTTTTAAGGCTTGGGATATTTTCACAGGCAGATCCAGCAATGAAGTATTCCAAGTCACAAGTTCTTGATTTAGGATCTGTGATACGTATTCATCTTTTGTCATCCTGCAAAATTAATTGATCAGTTTAATGTCCCACTACACTGACAATATATCTGTTGCCACTTTCCTGACTCTTTCTGTACAAGCAGATTTACATGAATATAGATGTCCTGAATCCTCCTTACATAATGAGAGGGGCTAAGAAATAAGGCCTCCATGACACAACAGGCCTCATATACTGAACTAAGCTACGGGCCATCGATATGTGGCTTCATTTGCACCCTCATACACTTTGCATAAAATTTATTATGTGTTTTAGACATGTTTTCAACATGATGGCAAAGTAAGTTGAGGAAGGGACATGGCCGTATTTGTGATTCTGTGCGTCAAACTTTGGCATAATAAAGTAAGACATGTAATAGTGAGTGTACACAAAGACAGATTGAAGGAGCATCAGACAGAATGGCACATTTTAAAGGGTTTGACTGAGACTAAACAATTATTGACCTCTCTATATATAATCATATAAACAGTAGCAGTCCGACATCTCTACTAATCAACTGAAACCTGCTCTGACCATTGCTGGACGTACGCATGTACAGATCTGAATACCGCAGGACTATACATTATTTAGGGACCGCTGCCAGGTATGGAAGTTCAAAAATAACAACCTTCCCATTCTCCATGTTTGGTCCCATTACAATGAAAAAAGCTTATATGGCAACATTATTTATCCGATGGCAAATTATTCGCGTAAGGTTATGACGTCACATGAACCCCACGCCCAATCATCGCCGCCTTGTCTCTTCCCATGAAGTGAGTACCCAACTGAGGCGCTGCCTTGCTTTTTCCAGTTGAGTACTTATATGACCAAGGTGGAAAGAGAGAAGTCGGCAGTGAATGGACAAGGCTCATATGATGTAACAACCTCACGTGAGCCATCGCTGCCACTGCTGCAATGGCACCAGCACTGGAGGTGAGTATAAGCTGTTTTATTTTAATGGGGCCAAACAGATGGAGATGGAGTTGTCCTAGGAGTGGACAACTCATTTATGTATACTTTTGTTTTTCACACAGAACCTATAGACAGGTACAGTGCTGCTTTTACTCAGGGCAAAGACACCATTTTCTGTTCTATAACTGCACCGTAATTCTCGCATGCCAGTGAAAAAAAATCTAAATCCTCAGACTGCATTGGTTGTGTTGGGATTTTTTAGGCCTTTTGTTGACTGAAAAAATCCAATATGATTGAAAGGTGTTTTAAATAATAGTGAACATTTATGGTTGGTCATCAGTCGAAAAAACAATAGCTCTTTTCCCCAAAACAGCCATTTTGGATAGAATTGGACAATTTGTATCTAATGTGTATGGCATCATTACATACTAGATGATCCAGATTCAAGACCCAGTGGCATAATCATACCCAGTATGATATTATTATCCTTAGACTGCCCCAAACTACTGATTGGTTGATATTCTGGTCTACAGTGTCACATCCCCACCAGGGCTGGTTCTTGGGGTGCTACATCTCCTCCAGAGCCACCTACAACTTCTGCTTTGGTCACAAGGCACAACTGCATTCACCCTGTAGGTTGTGCTGGTGATAGGGGTGCTACATCTCCTCCACAGCCTCCTGCGACTTCTGCTCCAGTCACTAGACCTAGACACCGCCGAATTCACCCTGTAGGTGGTGCCGCTGAAAGGGGAGACATCTTTGCAGGAAATTCTGGTGTGCACAGCTCTGCTCATCCACTAGGGTCAGAGTGGCTGGGACCTGTAGTACTTCACAGTCTGACAATGTTAATGTGTGGGCGGTCCAGGTGAAGTCAACAGCTCCTAAGCTCCAGCCTATCAGAGAGTACCACCCCCACATAAACCTTCAGTCGTTTCCTGCAAGCTGCCAGAAATAGTTTTATTTTTTATTACTAGCCCTGAATTGCATTTAGTGTTTACCCACTGTTCCTTGGTCTGTTTTTGTGCTATTCATCTTCTTCATGATTTTGTACTTTAATACTATCTCCATTTTGACACAGCTCCCTGACTATGCTTTCGGGTTCCTGTTTTTATCCTTATTATGACCTCCTTGCTTTGACCCTGTTTGGCGATCATCCTGACTACACTTTCAGATCCTATTTTTGTCCTTGTCCTGACCTCATGGCTTTGATCCTGCTTGCCGACCATTCATGTTTCTGGACTGCTGCTTTCTGTAGCCAGTTACCACCTAGACCCTGTTGTAAATCCAGATCCCTGTATAGAGTTTAAAGGTTGTAAGGATCACGCGGGGCTCTGATTAACTGAGCAGCTTGTGCCGATAGCATCGGACAGACATCACTTAGGCTGCCTTCACACTTGCAGATGCATCTGCAGCGTTTTGCAGATGCATCTGCAAGTATCAGCATGCAGACCGCGGCCGCTATGTTTATAATGGGGCGCACCGCGGTCTGAAAGCACTCATTCATTCCTATATGTGAACCGTCCGCAGGCGGATGCCTGCTTACAGATCACACACTCCCGCCCGCACCATGGACGCGACATCTCGCGTCCGTGGTGCGGGCGGGAGTGTGTGATCTGTAAGCAGGCATCCGCCTGCGGACGGTTCACATATAGGAATGAATGAGTGCTTTCAGACCGCGGTGCGCCCCATTATAAACATAGCGGCCGCGGTCTGCATGCTGATACTTGCAGATGCATCTGCAAAACGCTGCAGATGCATCTGCAAGTGTGAAGCCAGCCATACAGACTTTTTTGGGGCAAATACATTTCCCACTGTCTAATCTAGAGGACACCATCAATAGCGGAAAATCCACCCTACACAGAGGAATTAACCTCTAGGACAAGTATTATCAATACACCAAGTCAACAAAAATCCTCTACATATTGTGTAATGACTCAGTCTTTTAGAAACATTGACAAGAAAACCCTTGCTGCCCCACGGGCGCCCTATTACATTAGGATACCACACAACTCCATAATCCGACTGTCATATACAATGTCTCCTATCCAAATCCCCATCCATTTACAGTATATTTGTACATAGTATATGGCGCCCTGTAACAATTTTCTTCCATTTTTTTTTATTACACTTATAATTAACAGAAGGAATGGAATAAGGAGGGTTGAACATTTCTGAGGTGAACCACAGGAAGTCAAGAAATTAAAAACATCATTAATAATACCACAAAAATCAATGCTCTGCACATGAGCTGGGTGACTCCGCAGCATGTAACATAAAATTACAGTTTAATAGACTAAACAAATCTAATTGAATCATTCAACGATACATTTGGATAAACTACGTCAGGTCCCAGCTGACATGGAGCGGAGGTAAAGTTACTCCCGTCTCGCCTGCTCTGTCACATGCAATGCCAGGACTGACTGGATATATAGCGTACACTGAACAGCTGTGCATAGATTAGTCTCATCTCTACATGGATATTGTTCTGTTGTCCGTGGTCCAAAAAGAAAAGTAACCTTAGCCTCCACCTTTGGGAGTGTGGGCATTAATTTAGAGGTGTCCTCATACAGTACTTCATGAGCGCAATGAGAAGAGCGGCACCCGTCCGGTATAAAAGCTTTTTTATTATCACAAAGTTAAAAACTTTACATGCACTTAGAGGAGCAGGGGGAGAGGGAGCAGCTAAGAGCCACCGGGACAAACACATGAAATGCTTTGCGCTGCCTTGGTCTGGCGTCCGGTCTAGTCTTCCATGATTGTTGTACCAAGGTGGTCTTCACATCTGCACCGACATTCTTGCTGCCTCTAGTGTTTACTAGGCTCCATGATGTTATGACGTTACTAGCCCTCACATGACTTCATGATGCACGTCTTGGAGTCTAGTAATCGCAGAAACACCCAGGATTTCAGCTGCAGAAGTGAAGACTGCCCCAGTCCAACTGCCATGGAGGAGAGGATTGGACATCAGACCAGGGCAGCCCAAATTTTTTGCTCAACCTTATATACAATAATGAACTACATTACAAACTGCTTAAATTATATTTAGTGTGCATCTGCAAAAATAACAATTCCCTAAAATTATGCCATTCCTAGGATCAGACCTCTCTAGGTTCTCTTTACCTGCCTAGTTGTCTACAGTGATTAAAGCATTGACTTGGCACTTTCCCTTACTTCATCTGACAATGGATTTTGAGATGCTACAGCACAGTTACTGAGTCTCTCCCAGCAGGTATTGTGCGTTTTGGCTCTTATCTTGGACACTTGCTTGGTTTTGGAGGATTGCTGTCACAATCCCTCCATGCAGCACTTCTAGGACACTATTGTATGTTGCTGTTACTGGTACTTGGGAGTGCTGATTTGTCAGTATGCTATGTTCAGTGTTATTCTCCATGCTGGTTCTGGAAGAGTTGGGTTACTCAGGTGCCTCTACTTCCTGTGATTGTTCCGTTGCTTAACTTAGCAGCTTTCCCCAGATTGCTGCAAATTGCACATTTGCTTGAAGTGTTGTCTGGCCATCTTTCCTGTGTATACCTTAATCTGTATTATCTGACGCTGACTGTTATTTGACAACTCTTGTGCTTGTTCCTTGTACTTGTTAATATTTCTGGTAATCTCAGGTGTCAAAGGGGTCAACAGTAATACTCATGGGCAGTCATATAAATATGAGTCTTTAGTAGACAGTTCAATGTATTCTAGATGAAAATGGCTACATAGTCTCATGTGAAAGGATTGTTGTAGAATAGTCATAGAACGGGAAAAATGGCAACAAAATGAAATTTTCTTAGCAGACAAAGGACTAATTGGCCCCGTGACTGCTACACCACGATACATGATGGCAGGTGTATGTACGATGACATGACTGATTACTACATTATTAATTTGTGCATTGGATGATCAATCAAACTGATGGAATGGACATAAACCCCTTAATGTCTGGGAGATTTTTCATTTTTGGGTTTTCATTTTTTCCCCTCTGCTTCTTCCCAGAGCCATAACCTTTTTTATTTTTCTATCTATATAGCCATATTAGGGCTCGTTTTTTTGCAGGACGAGTTGTTTTGAATGACATGATTTATTTTATCACACAATGTACCGTACTTTAAAATGAAAAAAAAAATCTAAGTGGGACGAAATGATGAAAACAAAATACAATTTTGTAGTTGATTTTTAAAGTTTTGTTCTGACAATGTTCATTTAAAAATAATGTGCCAGAAAGGGGATTCCAGTTTGATTTCAGTGGCGTTTCCAAATAGAGCCAGGGATATTTCTTCAATCTCAGTTTTATTAATAGTACAGTAGTGTACAGAAGTTTCATATATTTGATTTCATCAATAAAATCTATTGGATGGGTTTGATTTATTTTTTAGAGTTTTTGTTTTTTATTTTATAATCAATATCACCCAATAAAATTACTTAAAAAACAAATCCTTACATATCCCAGGTGTTGTGTACAACTTATTAAAGAAAAAAATCATGCGTTTTTTTAATATAATTTTAAAATGCATACTGGTTGGCCACATGGGAATCCCGATCCAATTAGTAAAATTTACTGGTTGGGCGGTGTTTGTCTGTGCCTAACTCAGTCTGTGCTTGACCCATATAATGAAAAATTCTCTGCTTAACTCATTATAACAAAACCTGAGGAAGGCTCAAAAAGAGTTGAAACGTGTTGTACTATCTCCACTGCTGTACTTTTAATAAAACTACGATTGAAGAAATATCCCTGGCTCTATTTGGAAGCGCCGCTGGAATCAAATCGGAATCCCATTTCTGGCACATTCTGCAAAGAGGATCCTCTTCCTAGAGACCTGATTTCTCCAGCTTAGCGTGCTGCACACCAAAGGAGATCCTTCCTTTATTATAACGTGTTTCCCAAGACCCCATAAAAGTGAGCAGTTTTAATATATACCATCATTACCACTAACGAACAGCTGTTAGGTTCCCTTGCGCAGCTCTCCCCCCTCACCTTCCCTGACACTGCATTCTCTCCTGCTTTGCCGGTCGGTCATCCAGTGTCCAGGCGTTCAGTGTCTAGGAGCCGTCGCCAGGTCCCATTCCTGTCACGGGTTCGCACACCAGCACACTATGATGGACGATGCAATAAGTGGTGCATTGGGCGCGCCTGTACTCCTCCCTTGTGAATCTAGGGGCCGGCACGGCTCAGCCTGACACTCCCCTTGGCCAATAGTTGTCTGTCCTCTGGTATATCAGGCCGTCTCCACTGCTGGAGGTGCCTGATATTGTGTTAGTTGCCTTGTGCATATCTGGCTGTTAGTCAGGCCCTCCCCTTGTGCTCTCTCACTCGTTGATAATTCTTCCAGTCCTCCGTTCTGCCCTTACCTTGGGCTCTGGTACCTCCGGTCCTCCTCTGCCATACCTCCTTTGGGTTAACCCTACGAGCTATCCCTCTGGTACCGGCAGCTGTGATATTTAGACCCCCTGGGCTTGCCCCTGACAATCCCTGTATAGCGGTTGGATCAGCTAGGACCAGCTCACCCACACCCAGGGGAGTTTGGTACCACGGCCCAGTGGGTCCACTCTAGGGCACCTTCCTCCGGAAGCATGACAATAGCGTTGCTACAGTTAGATCTGCGCCGACCCTTTCTATTGTCTCCCTCTGAAGAAGCTATAAGGCAGCAAAAGTAAAGTTCAAAATAACAATGAAAATATGATTCCTTACGCCAGTACAATTATGGTGACACCAAACATGCATAGATTAAGTTTCTTGCATCATTTCCAAAATGTGAAATGTATTTATTCCTCTGTTGATGGAGCTGTGTGAGGTCTTATATTGTTGCATGGGATTTAATGGTTTTATTGATTCATTTTGGGGTAAAAATGTCATTTTGATCAAATATTATTGCATTTTTTAGGGAAGTATAGTGCCCGAAAAGCTGCAGTTCTGAAGTTTCAAATTTTCGTTTTACTTTATGGTATTTACTTTAATGGTTGATTAATTTTATATTTTAATAAACCAGACTTTTACATACTTAGAGATAAAGGACATGTTTGTCTATTTTATATATGTTTTAATTAAAAGGTAAAAAATATGATTCAAGCTTTTGTCTTTTTATATTTTTTTAAAACTTTGAACTTGCAATTGTCTCATTGCTTATGTATATAATGCAGTACAGAAATGTATCAGAATATAGTGTAAATTATGATCTTTTATGAAGCTCAGCAAATGGCTAAAGCTTCACAGAAAGACCAGGATGACAGTGATGAGGGTCTTTCATGCCTAAAAATGGCGTGAAAATGGCAAGTCATAAAATTTTTGTTCAACTTTATGTTTCACAAACATTTTTTTTGCATTTTTCAATTTGATTTACGCTAGGTTTCAGGCATAATCACTTCGGATCAACAGAAATTTTAATTCATGCCTTCATATTGCAAAGCGGTCGTTCAATCAAGTATGCTAATTAAGGTGCTCAGTGCACCCTTGGTGTGGCCAGAAAGCTCAGTGCACAGCTCCGCCCAGTGTTTTGCATACCCCGCCTCATTTACAGGTGACGTACAGCACTAGCCTGAGCTTTCTCTATAAACAGTGCTGCCCTAGGCAAGTGTTACACTGGGAAATATGTCTCCCAGTGTACAGCGAAATACAAAAGGGTACAACGGGGAACAGAAAAGGGTAGGAAGGATCTAACAGTAGGGAGATGGGAGACAGGTCTGACACAAATCTGTGTCTCCAACTTGCACTCCCTAACGTCCCTAAGTGGGTCCTTCTACCCGCTGCCGTCACATGCCTAGTCCCTGAACTATCCCTCCACTCACCCCGGCTAGTGAGAAGGCTGGTGAGTGCACTAGACTTCACCTCTATGTAAGTCCAATACAGAGGAAGGTAGACAGACAGGGGAACATAAGCAAAAGGATATTCAACTAATTAATGAGTTGCAGCCAGACACCAGGGCTACAAGCTACAGCTCTCGATAAGCTACCAAGCTATTCTCCAAAGTGGTCAGAAAAGAAAGAATCTGTGACATGTGACTATTTAAGGTGGAGGGGAGTGGTCACAAGCCAGGAAGAGTTCCATCTCAAATTCTGCTCACCCTTTCCAATGCTTTGTATATATATGTTCTCTTTTATTTCTGTAGTGCCACCTAGGAGTACACATCGCTTAATGTAAAACGCATAAATAAGGTTGAGAAGTCTTAATGATTATTCAAACTAGAGACTCTAATGTACTTGTCTTGTTGCTCAGTTGTGCAGCAGGGCCTCCCACTTCTCTTTCTACTCTGGTTAGAGCCTGTTTGTACTCTCCTCTGAAGGGAGTAGTACACACCATTGTAGGAAATCTTCAGTCTCTTGGTAACTTCTCGCATGGAATAGCCTTCATTTCTAACAACAAGAACAGACTGTCGAGTTTCACATGAAAGTTCTCTTTTTCTTGCCATTTTGAGAGTTTCATGCAACAAATGTAATGCTCCAGATTCTCAACTAGCTCAAAGGAAGGTCAATTTTATAGCTTCTCTAATCAGCCAAACCGCTTTCAGCTGTGCTAACATACTTGTGCAAAGGTTTTTTCTAAATATCCATTAGCCTTCATGCACAGTTAGCAAACACAACGTACCATTAAAATACTGGAGTGGTGGTTGTTGGAAATGGGCCTCTATACACCTATGTAGATATAGCATTGCATTAAAAACCAGACGTTTGCAGCTAGAATAGTAATTTATCATATTAACAATGTATAGAGTGTATTTCTGATTCATTTAATATTAGCTTCATTGACTAAAAAAATTGCTTTTCTCTTAAAAATAAGGACATTTCTAAATGACCCAGGACTTTTGAACAGTAGTGTATATATATATATATATATATATATATACACGCATGACATTCTCCTTAGAATAGGTCTAGTTTCCTATGTGGCTTTTAGGATTCCCAGCTATCGGGATTGATTGGAAACCAATTACTCCAGTTCAACAATGGAGTGTAAGGAATAATAAATTGTACAAGCATGTCCAAAACTCTTTCTGTTGGAGTTAAGAGTAGCACAGCTCGGTGGCTCAGTGGTTAGCATTGTTGTTACTTCTCAGAGCTGGCGTCTTGGGTTAAAATTCTACCAAGCACGACATCTGCAAGGAGTTTGTATGTTCCCTACTTGTTTGCATGAGTTTCCTCCCACACTCCAGAGTCATACTGATTGGGACTCACAGTCTAAATTCCCTATGGGCCCAGTGATGGTGTGTGCAAAACCCTATGGAAATTAAAGGTGCTATATAAGCGAGTACACTAATAATAAATCAACGAATAATATCTTAATACATTTCTATAAATGGATATCTGGAAAGAACGTCTCTGCAGCCAGCGCTGCCTGTGACCGCGCTCTGTGGCATTCCACCAGAAGTCTTAACATTTACATATTTTATAAGTAAATGAATTTCTTTTCAAACAGCCCTTCAACAAACACAATAACATTTACACAAAGATACATTTGCACAACTCTAAAGAGACAAAGTTTACCTGTAGTTGATAAATCTGCCAAACCAGAAAGAATATATAAGGCCTGATAACATTAAAAAAAAAAAAAAAAGTAAGTAAGTGGAAAGAGCAGCCCCTGCAGTGGTCTAAAAATCGATCAAGACAACGTCACACAATGACAACGGTGACTGATCGTCGTCCAGGTCTGGACAAAGGGTAGAAAAGTATAGACCTATTCTCCCTAATTTTTCATCTTGGGCTGACATATCCCTAGGTCAGTGGGGACATATGGGTAGCTAAAAAAACAAAACATGATTTTGCAATACTCTGTTGGGAGAGATTTTGTTATACGTGTCTATACGGCCGGCTCGTAGTTGTGACAAGGATTATAACCAGTTAAGTGTTTTTCTACCATGTTGTCATAAAGTACTACATTTGTACAATTAGACATTTTATAATGAAATGTGTAGAATGATATTGGTGAACATACCCAATCAGTAAAGTGCACAGAAATTGCATTAAGTCCTCCGTTTCCTGGCCTCTGGCGATAACATCTCATCACACGACTACTGTTGCCCGTTATTGGCTGCAGTGTTCACAAGCAACTCCAATGTTTCATGGAGTGTGGTGGAGGTCACTTTTCAATACATCTCTATGAGGAGCCTTGTTCTGGCCTCATTCTGGTTCTACAGAGATGCATTGGGAGCTTGTGACGTAACTGCTGACTTCCAGCCAGTAAGAAGTGATGAGCACAAGATGGCGCCAAAGGACTATATCAGGGTCGGTAAGATGTATAGCTTCCAGAAGGGAAATATATGACAAAAAGCAGGGAACTTAGATTTAAAGTGCCACTTCAGTGAGGATAAAAACAAGATGCTGTAGTAATGTTGGAAGACACAAACCCATCAATGTTCAACCTATAATCTAGAACAGGGGTCTCAAACTCGGCTGGGTTGGTGGGCCGCACATAGAAAAAAATTTATATCGGGGGCCGCATCCCATGTAGGACTAAGTGATATTTTTAGTAATACCAGAATTTTTTGCTCAATGTAGTAAAGTACAAATCCTGATCCCCTCCTTGTAGTAATGTCCAGACCCAATATTGTAGTAATGTCTGCATCCTGGTCCTCTTCATGTACTAATGTCCCTATCCTGGTCCTCATTGTGCAGTAATGTCCCATCCTGGTCCTCATCATGTAGTAATGTCCCCATCCTGATCCTCATCATATAGTACTGTCCCCATCCCGATCCCCTTTAGTAGTGATGTCCGTCACCTTAATTTACTTTTGTAGTGATGTCCCCATCCTGATCCCCTTTTCTAGTGATGTCCCCATCCCGATCCCCTTTTCTAGTGATGTCCCCCATCTCGATTCCCCTTAGTAGTGTTGTCCCCATCCCCATCCCCTTTAGTAGTGATGTCCCGCATCCTGGCTCCCTTTTGTAGTGATGTCCTCCATCTTGATCCCCTATTGTAGTGATGTCCCCCATCCTGATCCCCTTTTCTAGTCATGTCCCCCATCCTGATCCCCCTTAGTAGTGTTGTCCCCATCCCGATCCCCTTTAGTAGTGATGTCTTGCATCCTGGTTCCCTTGTGTACTGATGTCCCCCATCCTGATCCCCTTTTCTAGTGATGTCCCCCATCCCGATCCCCTTTTCTAGTGATGTCCCCATCCTGATCCCCTTTTCTAGTGATGTCCCCCATCCCGATCCCCTTTTCTAGTGCTGTCCCCCATCCCGATTCCCCTTAGTAGTGTTATCCCCGATCCCCTTTAGTAGTGAAGTCCCCCATCCTGGTTCTCTTTTGTAGTGTTGTTCCCCCATCCCGATCCCCTTTCATAGTGATGTCTCCCATCCTGATCCCCTTTCCTACTGATGTCCCCCATCCTAATCCCCTTTTCTAGTGATGTCCCTCATCCTGATCCCCTTTTCTAGTGATGTCCCCCATTCTGATCCCCTTTTCAAGTGATGTCCCCATCCTGATCTACTTTTATAGTTATGCCCCCCATCCTGGTTTACCGTCTTTTTACACATTCACACATACTGTCACATACACACACTTATTCACACTCACACACTTCCTCACACACAAACACTCATACTCACACTCCCTCACACACACACTCTCACACACACCCTCAAACACACCCTCAAACACACACCCACACATACCCACACACATTCACACACATCCTCACACTCACACACACCTTCTTATACATACATGCTCACACACTCCCACACACATTCACACTCACACACTACATACACACTCGCACACCCACATACTCACACACACACTCTCTCACACTTACACTAGTCTCACTTTAATGATGTATCACTCCAGTGCAGGGGGCCGCCGCGGTCCCCGTTGTGCTGACTTCTGATTTCCGCTGTGCTATGACTTCCTTCAGCCGCCGCTCAGACAAGCTCTGTTGCTCTACAGCTTCAATGCAATCTGCCAGCCAGAGGCCAACAAGTGAAGTCATACGCCGCCGTCAGCTATGAGCCTCTCTTTGGCTGACGGCTTGTATTGATCTTACTGAGTGGCAGAGCTTGTTAGTGCTGTGGCCGAAAGTCTTAACACAGCGGGGACTGCAGCGGCCCACTTCACTGGGGTGATGCATCATTAAGTTGTCCAAGGTGCCGCGGGCCGCACAGTGAAGCCTCAAGGGCCGCATGCGGCCCTCGGGCCACGAGTTTGAGACCCCTGATCTAGAAGAATGGAAAAACCCCATGAGGCAGAAGCTAATTTTTCCCTACTAAGATGCAAAATTCTTTCCCAACTCTATGTATGGCAATCAGATTAGTTCCCTGCATTAACGCCCGATCACAGGATCTTGTGGCCATAACCTGTCATATTATATTTTTCAAGAAAGACACCCACTTTGTACTTGTTTAATGATCTGATCATTACATCATGTGGCAGAGAGTTCCATAGTCTCACTTCTCTTACAGTAAAGAATCCACGTCTGTGATTATGATTAAATCTCCTTTTCTCAAGAAGTAGCGCAGAGGTCCCCAACCTTTCTGACCTTGAGAGCCACATTCAGCTCTGACAGAGGTTGTGAGCCACTTCCAGCTTTCCCTCCTTATAGTGGTAACACCCAGAGCCCCCATTCCTGGTATAATGGCAGCCAAAGCTTTTCCACATAAATCACACTGAGGCAGTATAGCATGATCCAGGGGTTCCCACCTCACTCCCATTCAGATGTGCTCTTCTATGTGGAGCTACTCACAAATGTCACCATCTGTAGACCTGCTCTCCATAGCTGTTTGCTAGACCTGGTGCTAAAGCATCAAGCTGGAAGGCAGCCATGGGCCACAAACCACAGGCCCACAAGCAATATGTGGCTCCTGCGATACAGGTCAGGGATCCTGATGTAGAGGATGGCTGTTGTCCCTGCTGCAGGACTAGGTGTAAAAAGATCATTAGAAGGGTCTCTGTACTGTCTACTCCTATATTTGTACTTTGTAATAAGATCACCCCTAAGCCTTGGTTATTCCAAACTAAATAACCCCAGGTTTAATAACCTGTCTTGGTATTGCAGACCACCCAGTCCTCTAATAACCTTGGTCGCTCTTCTCTGCACCGGCTCTAGTTCATCTAGACAGCAGATATTGGTGGGAAGAAGGTTCAAGTATGTTGAATCTATGTGCCCCTACGAATGTTATTGCGAGAGGTATCAATTCCCTTCTGACCATTGACTGAACATGGTGAGCCGACCCTGGGTGTAGGAATATCTGCTGGCTGAATGAGCCATGTGAATGGGCAGCTATATACTGCACCTCGGAACTCCAGGGCACTTGAGGACTGCTGAGAAACATTAGGGTAAAGTGCTCTATAATTATCCAGAAATCAGCATAACAAACAATCTGAATGTTAGGGCTCCACAGTACGCTCCTTAGTAATATTTGGCTAGTCTTTCCTGTCTTAAAGCCGTTTATATAGTCTGAAGTATGATCTCATAGCCTTCATTACCACACACAGGATCCTGAAAGACCTCTCTCTCTTTATTTATTTAGTAGAACACAGATTATGATGACAATGAGACATTCAGGGTCAGGATGTTTGAGCCGTGAGGTCATACTCTCTGGCAGTTTTAGGTACTTTTGTTGATCTTCAGATTCAATGACATTCTGCTTGGTGCAGGTTACACCACTGAATAATGCCCTTCATATTCATCAAATGCCACAGCAGACACAAAAACTCAGCATGCAAAACACAGAACAAAGCAAACTTATGTATGTAACATAAACTAACAAAGAGAAAAGCAAAAGACACATAGACACACATAAGACACATAGTAAAACAGTTTATCTATCCATCAACCTCCCAACATCCATGACCTGACAAGCTTTCTAGAGTATGGTGAGGTCAACCACATTTATCATACTCTTATACACGCATGGTAGAAACAATAAAACCAGTCGTATGAGCATTTTATGCTTATTAAAAAGGACTAATGAAGTCTGTATAAAAGCAGAGGCAGGGAATGCAGCAGCCTTATTGTGTATTATCTGGATAGTTAGAGATTGCTACAACTTTGCCATAAAGATAAAGAAAGAAAGTCATAAAACACTAAAGTAACTGTACAGATAGTGTGTGTACAGCACAAAAGTGAAGAAGATTTGGGTACGAGGAACAGAGAACAATGTCATTCATGTTTTTTTAGGGCAATTAAAGGTTTTTGAATACTTTTCATTTTCTTAAAAAAAAAAAATATTTGGCAAGTTTGAGGAATTCAAATTCCATAGATTCATTCACCACTAGGTAAAAGTGTTTTTTGGTCTATTTTTAAAACCCACAGCCGGGTACTGTACTGATAGAAGAAACAGATGTGTACTCACCCCTGTAATCTGCTCCTCATTTCATCACTGCCACTCTGCTCATTTTTACAGGACAAAAAGCGACGATGTTATAACCAGGAGTCTACTGATCCTGCAGTCCATCAGTGCCTGCAGTAGTAGTCATGAAATCTGTCCAGCAAAGGCTAGGTTTACACCACAGTTTTGAGCTGTCCGGTGTTTTGCTGGATGCACCGGACACAGCCTGACAGCTCCGGTCAGAACAGAACCGGAGTGCAAATATGCCTTCCGGTCCTGTTTTCTGCCGGAATCAGGACTGTGCGGCTAATGCCGTTGTCCAGGCCTGAAATTTCAGGATTGCGGCTTGTGGGGAGCTAGCCGCAGTCCTGAAATCGCAGTGGGGAGCTCTCCAGGTGCTGAAGCTCAGCGCCAGCCAGCGCTGAGCTTCAGCACCAGGCGTCCGGGAACTGGACGGACTTTTCTTTCGTGTCCAGCGCGATCTGGCACCAGTAGACTCCCATGTTATTGGGCGCCGGATCCCACTGGATGCAGGAACCAGTGTTGTGTAACTTTTTCCCTGGACACAAAAACGTTGCAAGCTGCGATTTTGTGTCTGGGGTAAAAAATAAATTAATTCTCCCGGATCCTCCCGGACGGATGGAAACCGGATGGCAAATGACTGCCATTCGGTCCCATAGGAATACTATGGGGCAAAAATCGGACCCGGGGCTGTCCAGTTCACAAAAAACGTGGTGTGAAGCCAGCCAAAGACTATCAGAGCGGCAGCGCTGGAGAGCGGATTCCAGGGGTGAGTTTAGCTTCTTTTATCAGCATCTTTTTGTGTTGTGAATTTAAAAAAAATTTCCCAGAAAAAAATATTTTAACAATAAATAAGATAGAAACAAAATACCCAAAATGTTTTTGCTTTTTTTACTGGAATATATCACACCCTGAATCAGAACTAGGACTGCATGGTTAAGGACTAACAAAACAAGACCCCATTCTAGGCAATCCTCCCTAAAAACCCCAAAACACATTAAAATTCATTAAAGTGACCCTAAACCCGGAAGCCAACCCCACATCCCCTTCATACCTATACATGCAGCTTGTGAAGCTGCTGCCATCCAGCCCTTTATCTTGCAAAACCGCTGGGGCACTCTTCATAAATCATACTTTTCATATCTCATTTCTGGGCGTTTCTGTGTAATTATAAAGCCGCAGCAGGCGTGCTTGTGTGCCGCTCTCCCCCTCCTTCTCCGTAATTCTGCACGCCCATGGCTGCGTGCATAAACAACAGAGAGGCGGCTCGCCTCATAGTGTGGGCGGTGAAGCCGGTATGACGCGTATTACGTCATATCGGCTTCACCGCCCACACTATGAGGCGAGCCGCCTCTCTGTTGTTTATGCACGCAGCCATGGGCGTGCAGAATTACGGAGAAGGAGGGGGAGAGCGGCACACAAGCACGCCTGCTGCGGCTTTAGAATTACACAGAAACGCCCAGAAATGAGATATGAAAAGTATGATTTATGAAGAGTGCCCCAGCGGTTTTGCAAGATAAAGGGCTGGATGGCAGCAGCTTCACAAGCTGCATGTATAGGTATGAAGGGGATGTGGGGTTGGCTTCCGGGTTTAGGGTCACTTTAAATTCACAATTTTGGTAGTACTAACCAACCCTATTTTACTCCAGCTCCTCACTTGAATATGTGTTTTGTTTTTTATGTTTTTTTTTTTTTTTTTTTAAATCCGCCATATGGTTCCAGAGATAAGAGCCTATTTATTTACTGATAATTTTTATGAACTTTACTAAGGGGGTGGGGCTCACATCATTCTATGGGGCATGTCTTTGCATTATTACCCTTAGCTTCACCCCCTTGTTAAATACCAAAAGAAATAGCACTAAATAAAAAGGCCTATATCTCTGGAATCGTATGGTGGTTGGTGGCTTAAAAGGATGGCAAAAACAAAATACCTCAACAAATTAAGGATCAGAGTGGGGGTAAGCAAAAACTAGCCACTTTCACCTTTCAATAAATGGTTGGGCAGTACTTCATTTCATCTGTAGGGGCGCTGCAGGGATATTAAGCACTTGCTGCCAGGTTTCCCCATCACTTGGGGTCCCTGCAGTGGTCCTTGTGACCAGCTTATCAATGAAAAGAAATTGCCTGGCGCCCCCATCTCCTAAGCAATCTAATAGAATTATAGCTGACATGTCGTTATGTATAATAGACATCAACTTACACAAATAACAAATGAAAGAGGAATTAAAAAAAAAAATGAAAAATAGACATAGTAAAATAAACAAATGAAGTGGTAACTAAAGAGGAAGGCATCTGGCCCTTCTCACGTGGATGTAATACCATCTATGGCTGTGTTTTTTGCGATGACTGTAACAGGGAATGTTCACAATTCTGCCAGTTCTTGTTGCTCGTGAAGAAGTGAATCAAGTTTCCAGTCATTTTTAAATCATTTTGGCATTTTTCCCTTTGAAATTCCAAATCATCTACGTGAAGGAAAACTTGACCTCCCACCGCTTTGTTATGGTTGTTGATATTTTAGGAAGCTGGAGCTCGATATGGGGCTCATTGAAACAGCAAGAACGTGTGCAAATGCTTATAAAGCCAAGTTCATCCTTGTTTACGTAGATGCTGTCAAGGTAAGACTTACATAGAGTCTCTCATTACAGACAAATACCATCAGCTCATCACCAGTGGATCTGGACAAGGCCCTCCTGGCAAACAGTGCAAAGTAAAGCCATGGCCATCATGGAACTGGAGCACCACATGCCGGACATTCAATTCAATACAAGTTTGACTCAAGTGTCGTTTCGGGACTGAAGCCACTCTCATAAAAAAAATCTCAATTCTGGGTTATAAAGAGGGTCATGAGCAGGTGACATCCTACTATGATATCCATAAGCTCTATTTAGGCATATCAACAAGGATAGTCTGTGTAAGGTACCCTTATTGAAGAGGTGTTCTCAAGTTATTAAATTATATAAATAGTTAGAAAGCATGAAAATAATCTCGTTTGCAATAGATTTGCTTTTTGTATCTGCTATAATTGAGAGCTTTTATTTTAATAGTGTACAGTTGGTTTTCATGGAGTTCAAACAATAGTATCTGCCCAGACATATAATATCCCAGCCACTTTTCTCTAGCCCACTGATTTCTACACATCAGTTATCTGCTAACCTTCCTTCCCCGCTCTCAGCTCCTGACAATCTGCTGTTATAAACCTTGCAAAATCAGCAGCATGAGGCATTGGATTCTCCCCAAGCAGTGTCCTTGTTTAAATGCCCTGTTATTTCAATATGTAAATATTGCAAAAATAGTATAGTAAACACAGACATGAATGTGTTACAGCAGAACATGTGCTGAGCATTATAGTTCTATCAATACTACAGCTTTGCAATTCAGCAAAACTGTCCCTGAAGGAGGGGACCTCGCCCTGCCAGACACCAGGAAGTAAGCAGGCTACAATGCTCAAAGCTGCTCAAGAGACAACTTGAGAATTCCCCTTTAAGATGGCCATAAAAAAAAAAATAACTGTCAGACTAATGCTTATTTAGCTAAGAGTTTTTGCTCTTGATTCTTGTTTATTTCGATGAGAATAAGTGAATCCTGCCTGAGTCTTCTATCCGTAATATCTGTAAGTTGGTCCCATACATAGTATATTGGTCAAGCACTCCCAGATTTATTCTATAACTGCACATTCCACCGGATTGTCTTTCTTACTTATTTCCAAGTACTTCACCCTCCTGTTTTCTACCCTTCAGTATCTATTTTGTTTCCTAGCTTTCATCGTGCTCGCTATTCATCTCTCCTCTAAAATGAATCCCCTTTTCCATCAGCACAGTGTCTCATGATCAGCTATGGCCAAGTAAGAAAGAAGGAAGCTTTTCAGTTAAATTTCACGAAAATTGGTGCAATCAGCAAAATATCCAGTCAAGGTACACACTTAATTCAAAAGAATAGAAGATCCACAGCTGTCCACTAGGACCAGTCTTTCTGCAAGGAAAAAAAGTGGAATTCTCCTCTCTTCTGCATTTTCCTAAATAAACTAATAGATTATAAGCACACTGCAAGAGCGGCTGTGCAACAGGCACTGTGCAATCATCATCATTATCTCTGATATAAACTTCTGCTCTTTCCATGTAGAGAACTTCAGTAGTACAATCTATGCAATTGCATTATACAAGTAGTTCTGGTTAGTGATGATAAGTAAACTTTTTGAAGTTCGGTGGGCAGTGCAGCCAAACTTCTTGGCGCATGTTCGAGACCCTGAACTTGACCGAACCTCAATGGAATCACTGATTGGCAGTTCAGCTCTCCTTAGACATACACCCGGCCATAAGTAAAATACTTTCCGGTATAAGAGGGCAGTTTATTTTCACCCAACTTAATTTAGGAAACACTACACCTAAAAAGTGTGCTTTTAACCCCAGTGCGAGCCGACCAAACACTGCATGCGGCTTGCACTGGGCCAAGCACCAATTGTACCTGACCACAGCGATGCTCACTCCAGTGCTTTACAAACAAAAAGCACCCAGAACTCTGAACTCGAACAGGTTTGCTCAACACCAGGCAGATTGGCGACCCCAACCGAACCTTGAAAGGCTCACTCATTTTACTGGTGACCCTCAAAAATGGGGGTCACTGTGTGATTAGATGACCTACCTGAAGAGAAGGATATGTAAAGTAATATTGGCTGAATCAAGGGATTCTAGTGATGGGATGAATTGAAAAAAATTGGAGTACTACTGTAATGTTTATTGGCGTCTTAAAAAAGGTCTAGATAGGGTACACTGGCCCGAAATTTGTGTAATGGAAACTAATGTAACAGTAGAAGACTTCAATACATTACAAAGCTATATTCTGACCACCTGTCCATACATACATAGATAATTTTGCCAGTAAGACCAGTCGAAGCGGTAATCTGGGAAATAGTGCACAGAGATCCATTTTAATGCTCAGTGACTATAACCACACACTCCTTTAATAAAAAAACACCATGTGCGTATGCTGATGTAAGGTATGTCCAGCTGTGTCTATTGTTCTTTGCCTGCCAGTATATTACAAACTACACGGTGAAGGACACGCTTAGAAATTACTTCCAATACAATCACCCTCAAGATTAAGTACAATCTCATTACTGCATAGAACTGAGCACACATTAATCTTCCAGCCCCCAACATCTCAAAAACAGACAGACATCAAAGGGCTGGATATAGAATTCTATAATCCCATTGTACGAAGCAGGTCACTGATGATCACTCTGGTGATAATGTTCCACAAACACATCCATCAAGCATCGCTCGGTGGAATCCTCTGCTTCTCCGGGACATGTTCTCACAACATTAGCAACTTGATTTACATATCAGCCCAGTTGCAATAACTGAAGTTGAAACCAACCCATTAAAATGTCCTGTATGACCCAACAGTCATAAATCTGAAAAGTCGGAGTCAGTTCCGAGCCAAACAGAATGGAACATAAGATGTGCTGCAGATGATAAAATATAATGGTGGTAGCGGTAACGACAGATTCAAGGAAAGTGAAACAATTGAGCAGGATTGGGAAAAAATGGCGGCTTTCATCTTAACACAGCGCCAATCTAGTCAGTAGGTTGTGTCTGGTATTGCAGCACCATTGAATAGAATGGGACTGAGCAGCAATATCACAGTAACCCAAACACAGGTTTGGAGCTGCTTTGTTTTTAAAAGTCAAACCTATACCAACTCTTTAAGTGCTATTCTTACACAATCACAAAGTCAATAGTTGATGGTAGTTGTTTTGTTATGAGTGATTTACACGCCACTAGCTGGTCATACACATGCTTTTTACTGACATCGATGGTTGATTATATCTCCAATTATTGGTCAGGCAGAAAACCTTTGCACACAGCTTATACTTCCATAGCTTCCAACCGACCCAGATTCAGCAGGATGCCCCGATTTGAGAGTCCAGTCCCACTAGTCAGAGATTTGTTAAGAGTTCCTCTCACTCTCTTTCGCAGGATCTGTAGCTCCTACTGGGGTAAAGGCCGCCTCTTTCTTCAAATAATTTAAATAAGCCATTTTCTTCTCTGGTGTCCCCAAGACTCGAAACTATTGATTGTGGCTCATAGAAACTATCTATTAGCCACATGCCACACTGAGGAAGACAGGAGAATTAATGTAATCTTGGGCTGTATTGTAGGCAGTGAAATCAGAAGCAGATTATACAGGAACATAGAAATACATATTTAAATACCAGTGTATTGCTATGTCTCTGTATTCTAGAGGTGAAGAAATAATCAGATTGTTTTTTCCTATAAAATTACTAAAAATTAAAAAAAAAAAAGAATTGACAAAATGTCAATTTCTTTCTAACTGCAAAAGACCATTTTTTTTCTGAGTGCCCTGCGACTTGAACCCACAATATTTTAAAGGGAACTTGTAATTAGATTCACTTCCGCCTGAAGCAGGGGCTGCAGGAATCACAGTCTGCCTTTGTGATAGTCTCATATGTGTACATAGGAAAGACTTGTCATTCAACTTTATAGGTGCAGGGATAAGTCAGCCAAGAGCAGGGCCGGACTAGTCAGGTCTCTCCCTATAGTCCACTGCTGGCTTTTTAAATGGTTTCCTGGAGTACAATTGCTCAGGTCCCCTTTAAGTATTACAGAGCCCATTAAGCCTCTACAGAAATGTTCATCAAGGCCGGGACAAGAAAAAAATTATATTAAATTAAACTTGTAAGCCCAGTGCCGTGCAATGTTTTGCTGCAATGGCTGGTGACTGGCACTTTTTATCAGCGTTCCATGATTACACTTTTCGGTCATTTAGACAGAGCAACACATTATTAAAAAATGAGTTATGGTCAGAAAGTCATGTACTTACTAAATATGGAAATATTGCTACCAATAATTGAAACGAACCATCGCTCCAAGAATAAAATGCCAATGAATGTGTGAATGAGCATGGATACAACACAGAATGTATAAAGCAGTGTTTGGATGTAAGCACATATTCCAATCCCTCACGCCAAGAACAATAATATCTAAAAACAAGAATTTCTTTCTGCCAAAATCCCGGTTCCAGGCTTCATGCAGACACTGGCTACAGATCTGGCCTGGACATGGGTCAGGGCTTCCAACACTCAGATCGCTCCTCCTCATGTAATCTCCCAATACGAATAAGAACCTTAAAGGATATTAAAATGAAAAGTCCAGAATTCTGCTAAAAACATCATAAAAATGAAGCTACAAATGAAAATGCACAACGTTAACATGCGCCTTTCACCACGGAAAACAGTCAGACGCCATTATCTACACAACTATTTTTAAGAAAGGATTATCAGTCATTTATGGTCATTACATATTTAATCCCATTTAAGAGTGAGCATGGGATTGAGTGTCCCACATCTATTAAAAATGCTGCTCATTTCCTGATGGTAGCTGTTTGGTCCAAAGGTGGGTTATATTGGACGCGGGGCTCACATGAGCCTGTCACCCCTAAAATGTGTTTTAAATTGGCTATATAGTGTTGTAGTGGACTTAGCCCCTATACAACCCATACTTGTTCTGTATCCGTTACTTATAAAGTGCCTAAAACAAGAACTTTTAAATTGTATGAAAATTAGGGGGTTTCGATGCACCGCAAGTGTGGTAAAGTGTTTGGTCATCCATTACAGCTCCTCATTTGCACATTGGGGGTCTTCCCCACCTCTGATTGCACAAGCACTCTCTGATGGTACGCTTTTACATAAGTACGGATATTGTCTAACTTTGGCCGCGTGCATAATGGTGGTCTAAGTTCTCCCTGTCTCCCTTCTGCTAAAGACACTAGCTCCACAAATACACCCAGAAATGTAGAAAGTGGCTTCATAGAGGAAGGAGATCTCTGATGGCCCTCGCTACACTTCTGGATGTACTGCTGTAGCGAGCAGCTTCAGCAGAAGAAAGACAGGGAGGAAAGCGTGTATCCAACCCCTGTGTGAGCGTGCAGCCAGATAAAAGCATCGCGCAAGCTCACATGTCGGCAGCATTCAAAGAGTGCTCGCCCTGAGAAGCCAAACTAGTCAATCAGAAGCAGGGGAAGGACCCTCAATATGCAAATGACTATGTGTACCAAGCTCTTGGCAATGCCAAGAGGGCACTAAAGCCACTTCAATTCCATACAAATGAAAAGTTATTTTCTCAGGCACAGGTACAGAGCTAGTTTGGATTTTTATAGGTCTAAGTGCCTTACAACACTGTCTAGCCCAATTAAATTACATGTTTGGGGTGACTGACTCTTAAGAATGGCGTTTTGTATGCCAGTCTAACAGCAGAGAGTACTGAATTGGAGTAATTTACAATCTTCGTGCATCAGGGGCTGCCATACATTTCTGGTGTTATTTACACCACTTTTGTAGAGTAATTTCTGATGAACATGTTGAACTGACCTCATCAAGCCTAAGTTTCACCCATTTTTGTGAAGATGGCCAGGACCAATGCAAAAATTCCAAAAGTCGCACATCTTTGCAATTTCAAGTTGTACAAAAAAAAAAAAGAAGATATTTCAAGGAGTATTATGCTGGCAAAAACTCTCTGATGAATCAGGGCCTTAGTTTTTTTATCCAGCTATTGGTGACATACTTACGAATCCTTCTAAAGAGAATACTTCAAGTCACCACCAACTTGGTTAAAAATACCAGATTTACATATAGGGTGAATGGGCCATAATTCAGGAATGGAGAGGCCCAGGAACGCAGGAAACAAGCTAGATTCAGGAGGACATTGGAATTTATACCAGTTAAATCAGATATTTTCAGATGTGGCCTCTACCTATGTCCTCTACATATTATTATGTTAAAGATGAGACAAAGGGGGTCTTCAAGCAAAAATTAGCAAATACTCAATTATAGGACCCCTACTCTCCTCCCCACTATTGTGTCTTCACATCATCTTTGTCAGTGGGAGTCAAATGACCAATGCAGCCAATCAGTAGCCAGTGATCGGCTGCAGCGGCGATGTTCTAAGCCAAGATAGACTGTTTCTTCCAACTTACACGGAACATTACTGGCTGCAGCGGTCACAAGTCGTTACCTGCCAGAAGAGGAATCAGATAGCAGTAAGATGGAGGAGTGCTTGGGGTCTGGTATTCAATTTTCTGTAATCTCTTGTTACAAGACCCCCCCTGGACCAATTTTTAATACAATAATTTGTAATGGACAATCTCTATAATAGCAACATACAAAGCCAAACTAAATGTGAATGGTTAGTGTAAAGATAGGGAAATAAACAAAGAATTACAAGAATTGGGCAAATTTACTAATAGTGTAAAAAAAAAAAAAAAGATTATTTCCATGAAACTGGATACGTTGCTTGTATAAAATACATGAAACTGTGATTATGGCAGTACATTCATGGCAGTAAGCGAACACACACATATTATGACATTTATTTTGGTGGAAGTGTTGATTTAATGGGAATCTGTCATCAGGTTTTTGCTATGTAAGCTGACGACTGCATGCTGTAATGGTTAAAATACAAAAAGCAACTGTGCCTCTCTTATTCGTGTGTGTGCTATTGTTTACGTAAATGAAAGGCTTTATTACCCTGCAATTATTGTTACAAGACTAGAAAGTCAGGTGCATGGCAGTCCAACAAGCCCCCTGCTGTGAGTGTGCATTGACTGTGCGGTGTCAATCTCTACTGAGAGACTAGTGAGGGCGGGAGCAGTCCTCCCAGCTCTAAATTCTTTGATTGTGTCAGAACATCTTCAGCCAGTAATTTATGTGATACATCGTTGGATTCAGTGCATCATTTTAAGATGAAGTGTGGAGAATAAGTGTGGAGAATAAAGGGGAGATAAAGCAGATACCGTATATACTCGAGTATAAGCCGAGTTTTTCAGCACAAAAATTGTGCTGAAAAGTGCCTCCTCGGCTTATACTCGAGTCACAGTGTGAAGGATCAGTGGGGGGGGCGGTGATCAGGAGCTGGAGGAGTGGGGTGAGGCTGCAGTAGGAGCGGGCAGTCACGTGTCCCCGCTCATTAGTGCAATGCAACATGTACTGCATCCCCCTGCCCATCAGCGGGAGGGGGAGCGGTGCATATTACATTGCACTGTGTAAGCGCCCCCCATCAGTAGTATACAGGACCCCCTTGCTGCCGTACACCTGTAAAATAATAGATCATTCATATTTCTCCCTGTCGCTCTGTCACTGCGCATCCTCTGGTCTTCTTCCTGCTTGTACCAGGCTTCTATTCCTGTGGCGGGCGCAGCAGCGATGACGTCATTGCTTCTGCGCCGGTTACATGACGCCGGGTACAAGCAGGAAAAAGACGGGAGGACGCGCGGTGACACAGCGACAGGGATAAGTATGAATGAGCTATTATTTTACAGGTGTGCGGCAGCAAGGGGAGCCTGTATATACCACTGATGGAGGGGCCTGTATATACCACTGATGGGGGGCCTGTATATACGACTGATGGGGGGCCTGTATATACCACTGATGGAGGGGCCTGTATATACCACTGATGTGGGGCCTGTATATACCACTCATGGGGGGGCCTGTATACCACTGATGGGGGGCCTGCATATACCACTGATGGGGGGCCTGTATATACCACTGATTGGGGGGCCTGTATATACCACTGATGGGGGGCCTGCATATACCACTGAGGGGGGCTGTAACCTCTGATGGGGGCCTGTATATACCACTGAAGGGGGGCCTGTATATACCACTGATGGGGGGGCTGTATTCCACTGATGGGGGCTGTAACCTCTGATGGGGAGAAACTGTATACCAGTGATGGAGGTCCTATATACCAGTGATGGGGATTATATACCAGTAATGTCTGGCCATTTATCATGATGAGAGGGGCTGTATACCGTGATGAGAGTCTGCTTCATTTCCCCCCACCCCCAGGCTTATACTCGAGCCAATAAATTTCCCTAGTTTTGGAGGGTAAAATTAGGGGCCTCGGCTTATACTCATGTCGGCCTATACTCGACTATATACAGTATGTCCAAGAAAAAATGTTATTTTCAATTGAACGTCAATGTAGAGCAGAAGAGTTTCCCTTTAAAACTAGAATCATGTTCTAAACCTCGAACAATGTGACCCATCTATTTTAGGGAATGTATTAGATGACCTTTCCTAAACATTTAGGGAATTTTCCAAGAACACAGCTATTTAGACGCATACATACCTAGTGCTCACTAAACGAATTCATATTAAATTCCAGCAATAAATGGAGTGTTTATATGGCATATGGGTCATGGGAATCATTTCTCCAAAACGGCCTTTCTTAATTGATTCCTTAACAATATGTTACTGTGGAAACAGATAGTTTTATGTTACTAAACATGCAAGAAATTAGGCCTGTGAACCGGCCCATCATGTCATCAGCCCCCTTGATTTTGTATAAACATTTACAGCATTTAGATGAATATGGATGCTTGCACACCACAAATAAATGCCTACAGTAAATTGGACTGTACTTTAAGGTTTGAGCTCAATGAACATATAAAAAAACAAACAAACACAAACTTCATATCAAATGCCCTTTAAACAACATTCTCAAGTTTGCAAGTTATCCCCTATCCCAGAGGTCCCCAACCTTTTTGACTTTGAGAGCCACATCCAACTCAGAGAAGGTCGCGAGCCACGTTCAGCTCGTGCTACCTCATATTAGTGACACCTAGACACACATGGCTGGTATAATGACAGCCAAAGCTTTTCCACAGAAATCAAATAAAAGCAGTAAACCAAGTTCCAGGGGTTCCCACAATACTCCCATTTAGAAATGTTCCTCTACTTGGGTCTACTCATCAAAGTTACCATCTGGAGAGCTGCTATTCATAGCTCTTTGCTAGATATGGTGCTAAAGCACCAAGCTAAAAGACATCCGCGAGCCACACACCATGGGCCCACGAGCGATATGTAGCTCCCGATCCAGAAGTTGGGGACCCCTGGCATGTCCAATGAAAAGAAGATGAAGTCCCGACCACGGAGTACAATAATGTTCCCAAAAACAAGGGTCTCTGAAGACCCCAATGTCAATGGAGCAGAAGTCAATCATGCACACCACCACTTCAATCATTCTTGATAGGACTACTAGAGATAGCCAAGCACTGTGCATGGCTGACCTTCAGCACTCTCATAAGAATGGATGGAGAGATGGTGCACATGATCAACTGCCACTCCCTATTTAATGGATAATAGATAACTTTCAAACTTGAGAATGCCCCTTTAAAACCTTGCTTACCTAATATTGGGGTCCACAGTATTTTCTAAATCTAAGCCTCCCTGGTGGGCCGTATTAACTTAATAAAAATGATCCTGATGCACAAATTGCTATATATGATGCACAATGCACCCATTTGGATACCTCAGAGAAGGTTTAAGCAGATCAATTCTCTGTTCAGAAGTTTAATATGGGGGAAAAAAAAGGCGCGCCTGAGGTTGGAGCTACTGCAGCGTCCCAAGGACGAAGGGTGATTAGCCCTTCCGAACCCGTACATTTATTACCTGGCGGCCCAGAGTCAACATGTTAGGGGGTGGGCGCAACCTGCCACATGTCCATCCATTCAAAGGGTACTGGAGAACTTGACGAAAAGGAGTCCTCTGGTGCGAAGTTTGGAAGATGGCTCAATGGGACTGGTGGGTAGACCTTATCCGACCATGTGTTTGTTATACAACTTGTGGGCAAAATTGAAGCAGGTACGAGGGGTGACTCTGTTGACTAAATATTCTCCTTTGTGGGACAATATTCACTTGCCTGAAATAAGGGCGATGGGCTGCTTGACGGAGTGGAAGGCCAGGGGGATCACTCAGGTATCTCAGATATGGGATGGAAGGGGACAGAAATCATTCACTCAGCTGAAGGAGGAGTTTGGTCTTCGGGACACGGGTATGTTCCAGTATGCACAAATGGTCCATGCCTTTGGGGCCCAGAATAAACGGAGGAAGATGGGTATACAACATGATATAGTTTTGGATTATGTGTGTGGTAGGGGAGCCACGAGGGGGGTGATTTCCACTACCTATAAAGACCTTTTGCATACATTCTTGCTTCGGTATACACCTCGAGCAAGAGCGAGATGGGAGGCGGACGTGGGTGGCATGTCTGAGGATACCTGGTCTTCTATATTGGAGTGGGTGCCCAATCTATCTCTTAGTGAACCGGGCAGGTTGTCTCAGTTATACCTACTACATAGGGTGTACAGATCACCAGAGTTTTTGTTCAGAGTGAATCTGAGGCCCACCTCGGAATGCCCTAGATGTCGATCAGAAGACGCAGGCATACTCCACATGATGTGGACATGCCCACGATTATAAACATTCTGGTTGATGGTGTTGACTAGAACTGAGGGGGCATACGGTTGTGCCATCCCAGGAGAACCGGTGGTATGCCTCCTGTGGTATGTGGACGAACTTTCTGTGGATGGCAGCAAGAAGCTAGCAATTGCACGGCTGCTATACATAGCGAGGAAACTTATTGCCAGACACTGGGTGAGGGAGGAACCACCGACTAGAAGTGAATTTTTAGCGCAAGCTAGGTTCATATCCAGATTGAAAAAAGGGATATATTTTAAAAGGGGGAAATCTGGGCTGTATGAGAAGATATGGTCTTCGTGGCTGGATTATGGTTCATAGTCGGATGTGCAGTAGGGGGAATTGACAAGATTGTTGGCCTAGAGAGCAGGAATACTGTAGCTTTGTTGGATATAATTTTGTATATGATTAATGGCTTAGTGTCATGCTCGCGGTCTATGGGGGAAAGGGGGTGATGGGGGGAGGGGGGTGATGGGGGGGAGGGGATGGGGATTCTATGTCATTCATTTGTATCAATACGAAATGTGAAACTTGTGTACGTGTGCTTTTGTTTTTATTATTAATAAAAATTATCTGATTAAAAAAAAATCTAAGCCTCCCATTCTTCTTATGGCTTAGAGACCTTCTGATGGACCCCACTGACAAATGGGCTTCATTCTCATTTAGAGCATTTTAAATGGCCGCAAAAATTTGTCATAAGAAAAAGAAAACTCTTCACGAGACCCTGCGATGGACGTTCATCCAAAAAATATAAAATTTAAAGGAGGCGGCTATCTTTTTATAGGCCTACACCTTCGTTACTTAGGTTTCTGTTAGACTATTTTAATAAATCAAATGCAGAAATTATCCTTGGAATGTGCTCTTTAATTACCGATATTCACTTCTCCACACATTCACCAGTCAATAGGATACACTTTTGCCAACGTTGAACAAGGTTTTGGAAGGTGTCATGGAAGAAGTCGACACTCTGTTTCCGCAACCAACCAACCTCTCACAGTTCTCCAACTTCTTCATCAGATGCATAATGATGTCCCCACAGATCTTATTTCATTATTGGGAAGAGATGGAAGTCAGATGGCGCAAAATCTGAACTGTATGAAGGATGCCGTACAGTGGTGAGCTTCAGTCTCTGAACTTCTGCTGTACTGAAGCACAGTGCTCACAGCCACACAGTCACCATAAATAGCTTGTATTCTCTGATGGATTTTCTTTGGGGTGACACCTTATGCTGTGAAGAATTCAACGACAGCACGTTGCTAAAATCGCATTGTCCGATTGTCTGCGCAGGGTTCCATTCTTTACACAACTGTTCATTGCTAAGGCTTCTCGCCTACTGTAGAGGAGAGTCTACTGAACAGTCCAGTACCTGTCTCATACCAGTGCTGCCATCGGCTGAGGAGTTATGAAGCATTACTTTTCATTCAAACCTTCTATACTGAATGGTCATGCTATATTTCTCTTACAGAAAGCACTACAGGAAAAAAAAAAGAGGCCTAATCTGCAGATCATGATAGGAGGTTAGACCACGATCATGCTAAATAAGTGCTCTGCGCTGAGTATTTCATTGTGAAGGTCATGTTTTTGTACCATAAAATGGTATACATCTCTATACTCTCTTAAATTCCCTTTCTGGTGGTGTCTTTTTTTTTTTTAGAGGGACACAGAAAAACAGGTGCATCTCAATAAATTAGAATAGCATCAAAAAGATAATGTTTTTCAGTAATTCAATACATAAACTGAAATACATATATTTATTATATAGAGTCATTACAAACAAAGTGATCTTTTTCAAGTGTTTATTTCCATTAATGTTGATGATTATTGCTTACAGCCAATGAAACCCCAAAAATTAGATTATATAAGGCCAACTGAAATAATGATTTTTAAATCATAAATGTTGGCCTACTTGGTTGGGGCTACTTTTGAATGAATTACTGCGTCAATACGGCATGGCATGGAGGCAATCAACCTGTGGCACTGCTGAGGTGTTATGGAAGCCCAGGTTGCTTTGATAGCAGCCTTCAGCTCATCTGCATTGTTGGGTCTGGTGTCTCATCTTCCTCTTGGCAATACATCATATATTGTCTATGGGGTTTAGGTCGGGCGAGTTTGCTGGCCAATCAAACATAGTGATACTGTGGTTATTACACCAGGTATTGGTACTTTTGGCAATGTTGACAGGTGCCAAATCCTGCTGGAAAAAGAAATCTCCATCTCCATAAACCTTGTTGGCAGAGGGAAGCATGAAGTGCTCTAAAATATCCTGCTAGACAGCAGTGCTGACTGTTCTTGATAAGGCTCCAGTGGACCCACACCTGTAGATTACATGGCTCCCCAAACCATCACTGATTGTGGAAACTTCACACTTGCCCTCAAGCATCTTGGATTGTGGGCTCTCCACTCTTCCTCCAGACTCTGGGGTTGTGGCCTCTCCATTCTTCCTCCAGACTCTGGGACCTTGATTTCCAAATGAAATGCAAAATTTACTATCATCTGAAAACAAGAGAAGAGGCCAATTTGAGAAGGGTCATGTGCCACTTCTAAAGATGACAATAACCTCCACAGGAATGTGGTCTCGAGCCGATGCAGGATACATAAAAAGGGTGGAAATTGTACTATACAAACAAGAAAGGGCAGGAGTGGTTAACAGTGCGACAGTATCAAGTTTTTTGTTTTCTTTACTGGGCCCCCATTCTCCATGTACACCAGGGGCAGGGTGTCATGCTGGGTGTGGGGAGACACCCAGCACTGGATGATGACAGGGGGAATAAGGAGTCCCTGATGCTAAGGGCAAAAGGGGAGATGGTGACCCCTAAAAACTAGCGCTGGCACCTGGCTCCCCTAACGTCCCTATACAGTTTCTGCAACTGTTGCCGCCAAGATACCTATTCCCTGACTGATCCTGAACTACTACTAAATAAGGATCAGAGCAGGTGAACACTAGTCAAGCCAGCTACCAACTAAAGATCACACAAGGGAAACAAACAAAGAGAGAAGAGACACTTAGCTTGAGAAGATCCATACAGCAATTCAACACAAACTTCAGGATACACTGCTGAGCTGAGAAGCTTCCTCCAAACACCTGACAAGCCATCACCAGCAGTGCATCCTGGGAGTTAACGGGACTATATAGACAGCTCAAGGAAAGGGATCAGCTGGGTCCTAGTGACCTCCAGGTTTCACTAAAAGGGAAATGTCTCTTAAAGCGACAAAGCCATTTTTTTTAGGATTTTGACTGTTTGGCCAAACGCTGGGACCTTCTGCGAGTGGCCTCTACTGTCTCATCCGTGCATCCTGACACACCCGTGACACAGGGGCTACATCAGTTTTCTGTCCAAATATATTCGGCTTTACACTTATTTATAATCTTTCTAGGATACTTTTAATTTATTTCTCCCAAATGCACACACAAAACAATGATGACTTACAGAATAAACTATATTCTTGTATTCTTCCACATGTTGGTATATACCGTATATGGATTCCTTGAATAGAGTAATAAGCCTTTGCCATGACACCACTACATACATAGCAGCCAATCCCCTTTGTGATCCCACTCACAATCTCCTACAATCAAATTCTGTTCTGCAGCGGGGCTTTAAATCTATGGTCTTGTAATATAATCCAGATATGTTTACTGAAATATACTCATTACATTCTATCATACACCCTACAGCACACAGACCTTTCTACTTAGGAAAATCACAGTCTTTAGTATCCCCTTTATGCTGACCTCACTTACAAGGAATTCTTCAATTAAGTTTACGATACCTCTGTATCCAGTACAAGAACAAATTATGCTCTACGCTCTATTTCCAAGCTCTCGGCTGCCACCTAGAACATGACAGACAAGATGAAGGTGCCTACATGTCCAGGACCTGGGGAATCTTTCCTCCTTTATTCTTTGACTCTTGTAGGGTCACAGAGTTGTTGTTTTCTATTGCATTAATTTTGATGCAGGTCTACTTCAAAATCTACATCAAAGTGTTGCAGTTTTTTATATTGATTTTTAAGCAGATCTACATCCCAAATCCATGTCATAAACTATGTGTAAACATACCATTATAATGTAAAAATATATCATTATTGTTCTCACAGTTAATTTTATTTCAAAATTATACGTATTACTAGGAATCTCACCATCTGAGACTCTGGTGAATACCCGGTAGGCACTTAAAACAAGAGAAAAGGGGGGGGGGGGACAAGAGGCGCAATAGTGCCCTTATCACTAGACACTGATGGGTGTAATGGTGAGTAATTAAATCTGCTCACCTGGTCCAGTTGTGAGACCCACAACTGGTTTGAAGGCTTATTGGTAATGTCCTGATGGCTGCTGCTGGACTCCCACCGGCCACACTCACGTGTAGGTTGTAACAATGCTTAGGGAAAAAAGGTGTGCTGTAGTCCGCGCTGCCAGGATCACTCACTCCAATAAATACGAGTAGAAAATCTTCATCAAATCCTCCTTTAAAGGAGGATTTGATGAAGATTTTCTACTCGTATTTATTGGAGTGAGTGATCCTGGCAGCGCGGACTACAGCACACCTTTTTTCCCTAAGCATCGGTAGGCACTTAGTCACACCCCTCAAAGGGTATGCCTGGCTAATGGCGCAATGGGTCCACAACCATGTGCGCGACAGTTACAATGAGCCTGGTGTATATACATCACATAGGAGACACCAAGACTGTTGTATATTCATCAAATGGGATACATCAAGACTGTGCTGTATATATATCACACAAAATACAATGAGACTCTGCTGTATATACATCACGTATGATACACTAAGACTGCTGTATACATAACATAGAATACACTAAAATTGGTGTCCATACATCACATAGGATACACAAATTGGTGTACATACATCACATAGGATATAGGATACACCGACAGTGTTGTATGTACATCACAGACTACATTTAACACATAGGAGACACTACAACTGTTGGATACATCACAGGCAGTGGTGGGACAGAAGTGCAGGTTCAGAGCCAAGGACACAAAGAATGTCCTGACATTGTGTTCGTCGTGACGGTGTTCAGTAGTGAATAATACATGTATGTATGTTATGGAAGAACTTAAGAGCTGATGATGGGAAAAATGGTGATGACGGCCCAAGCATTGTGGCCCACCCAGTATCTGCCAAGACCTAGGCTACATGACACTTACAGCTCGCGGGCCAGAGTTTTCCCCACCCCTGGCCTAATGCAGTGTTTGCACAGTGTGTATTTCTTACAGGTTGTTACAAAAAGTTTTACAATTATTTATTTATTTTAAATCTATACGAGATTTTCTAAAAGGGAATAATACAATGTAGATAATTATATAATAACTAGCTGGGTGCCCGATGCACATGCATCGGGATTCTAGAAGAGCGAGTCTCTGACTCGCAATGGCCGCTTCGCGGCCAATGCTTCGCGCTGCTAAGGCGACTCGCCATGCCCGCTGCGCGGGCATAGCGAGTCGCCTTAGAACTGCTCGCAATGGCCGCTGCGCGGCCAATGCTTCGGGCGTATCCACATGACCACGCTGACTCGCAGCGCGAGCGGACTCAAAAGGGGCAACAAACCCATTCGTGATTATATAATAGATAAAAAGGATAAGCAAAGAAACGTACTAAAACTCGCGCCACAGCTATGGCTTCCAAGCTTAAGGAGGGAGGGGTTCCTTAGAATACAAACGGACAGTGTCAAAGATATCTGTTCGTCCCCAAATTGACCACCCAAAAAATGTGGCAGCTGTCTTGTATTACCTCAAGTCACCAAACCCCTTGATGACCTCAAATGGGAGCTGGGCTGTGAGATGTGCTCAGACTGTCAGAAAATGATGAAATTCGGCCCTGGGGGATTACTGTAATCTTTTCCATCATGAATTTACCTGTTCAAAGATAGCAAATATGACATAGCTAGCATCATCTAACTGTCTGATATCCTTTTACTGGGATATTGCCCAGCAAAGCAAAACACTGTTTTGCTTTCGCCATTTGGTTGGATTTTAAAAATATAAATTTTAATGTCTTTTAAATCTGCACAGTACATAAAATCTAGCCCATATTTTACACACAGGAGAACACAGAGGTGACTTTCTAGTTATTTCCATGTGCTTGTTATCTCCCTCCGGTCCTAAATGACTCTTCTACATTCCTGTCCTTCACAAATGTTGGCCATAGAAGTTCTAAAGGCCCCATCACACAGATCAATGTTGCCAGCGATCTGATCGCTGGCAACATTGACGGCTGATCGCTAGTGAGCTGTCACACAGGCAGACTCACCAGCGATCAGGGGACCAGCGACATCGTGTAAATTATTTAAATATCGTTTCCACGATGTCTTGCTCCCGCTGCCAGGCTGTGGTTAGCGAGAGCAGGCTGGTATCCATGGTAAACTGCGGGTAACTAGGCAGCCCGCGCTGCCTAGACACCTGATGTATTACCTTGGTTACCAGCCTTCTCCGCTCACCATCTACTATCCAAGGTACACAGTGGGTAACTTTTGACCCTAATTAACCGCTGTGTACCTTGGATACCAGCCGGTGAGTGGAGAAGGCTTGTAACCAAAGTATACATCGGGTATCTAGGCAGCGCGCGCTGCCTAGTTACCCGCAGTTTACCATGGATACCAGCTCCCAGCGCTTGCTGAAAGGTGCTGGGAGCTGGCTGATCGCGCGTCTCCCGGTGTCACACGCAGCGATGCTGCGTGTCCACCAGGCGTCCATCATCAGGTTTTCGGTCCTGTCCGAAAACCTGGCGACCATCAATCAGCGATTTATCGCTGGTTGATATACCATGTCACACGCGTCAATATCGCTGCAACGTCACATGCAGCAGCGACATTGACAGCGATATTGACGCCCCCTTTAGAGGTTTCCTTAATTACAAAGAGGAGGGGGCAGCTGCACCTTTGGTTTCGTGGTCAGTTCCTCTCTAGGTGTTTCTCATTTCCCATTAATGTTAGCCCTATCACATTCTGGGGTGGGTTATAAATGTTCAC
The DNA here is from genome assembly GCA_033576535.1 of Allobates femoralis. Taxonomy (NCBI): domain Eukaryota; kingdom Metazoa; phylum Chordata; class Amphibia; order Anura; family Aromobatidae; genus Allobates; species Allobates femoralis. The sequence goes on from JARQOC010000002.1 coordinate 81,538,404, forward strand.
CTCTCACTGCACTTCCTTGCTGGCTATATCATTATGTGGACTTATTTTTGGGAGTTTCAGCTCTTCCTTTTAGGGGTTTATCTCGGAAGTAAACACCAGTTGAGTGTCTACTGGGTCTGTGTGTTTCAAGTCCCTAATAGTTTTACATCATTTTAACTTGTTTCTGTTTATCTAACACTGGGTGTATGTTTGTTCCTGCACACCTTCCTCTAACCTTGTAGTTTTTGCACAGCAGTTTCCACCACGGCCCTTCAGGAGGTACTAGAAACCCCTTGACGGCCTTTTAGGGAGCCAGGTCAGAGGTGGTGTAGTTAGTTGTGCATCTAGTGTCTATCAATCTGTACAGGGAACAGTTGAGTGCGGCCACACCTTCCACTTTTCCAGGTCTCATATGTGGGAGTGATTTACGTACATAACATAAATACATACAACACATGGACCGCCATCCGTGTGCTGTTTGTGTTTTTCATGAACCCATATACATGTATAGGCCCTTGTCATCTGTGCTACTGGAAAAAAGAATGGACATGTCTCTGTTTGGTTCACACGGACACATGGTCAGTATGAAAACATGGACATGTGAAGATTCCTATAGGTTACAATGGGTACGTGTGGTATCTGTGAAAAAATAAACGGATGCCACGTGTACTGGAAACACATACATGTGAAAGGGGCCTTACAGACATAATCAATTGATTTACCTGAAAATACCGCACATAAAACAACGTATCTGATTTTCAGCTGAGAAAATTTCTCCAACACAATCTGCAGAGTCCAGCACTTACACTCCAAGAAAAGATTATTAAAAAACAATCACACTTTATTTAATCCGTATAAAAAAATTGAAAACTTTAATGATTAAAAACGAGAAATCCATCACTTACTGTAGCATCATTCACACACACTGGTTCAAAACGTGTGTTATGCATTTTTTTGGGAACTGATGTTGTGCTTATCTGATTACAACCTGGAGTCCTTGCTCCTTGCACTGTCTGTGGATCCAATACTTCAACATGGAGCTACATATGAGCATACATGTGCATCTCAATGAATTATTAGAATATAATTCAAAAACTATTTATTTCAGTAATTCAATACTTACAGTGAAACACATATATTATACAGAGTCATTACACACAGAGGGATCTATTTCAAGTTTTTATTTATGTTGATGTTGATGATTATGGCTTACAGCCACTGAAAACCCAAAGGTCATTATCTCAGAAAATTAAAGTAGGGAGGATGAAGGGTCTGAGAGATGAAATATTACCTAAATAGGTATTATAGGCTTCACCTTGTGTGGTTGTGAGTGTGACAACCACTATAAAAGCAGATCACGGCTGCTGCAGTCCCCAGCGTGGTGCATATAGAGTAGGGAGTATGAAGGCTTAAAAACCACGCTGCCGTATTCCACAAGACCTCAAAGGGTGAATATAATATTGATTTATTAGTCAATTTGTTTCAGGGCTCCCTGGCCCCTTCCTCAAGACAAATCAACATCATATTGTCATGTTTCATGAAACATGTTGACTTAGGCTGCCTTCACACTACGGATTTTTCAGATCCGATGCTGTCCGATCAAAATCGGACAGCATCGGATCCGAATTTGGCCCCATGCAGCTCTATGGGCATCGGACCGAATCGGATGTGCAGTAAATGCCATCCGATTTGGTCCGATCCGATTCTGTCCGATTTTATCGGTGCAAAAATCGGAGCCTGCTCCGATTTTTGCACCGAAAATAAAATCGGACAGAATCGGATCGGAGCAAATCGGAAGGCATTTAGTGCACATCCGATCTGACCCGATCCCTATAACATGGGGCCCTATGGAGAAGGGTCCGAGGAAACATCTGATGTCTCCTCGGACCCGATTTTACTGTACTGAGCATGCTCAGTACAGTAAAACTGCTCCTAACAAGGGTTAAAAAAAAAAAAAAAAAAGTTTATGCTCACCTCCCCCCGAGCCCCCGCCGTCTTCCTGCAGGCTCCCAGTGGCTCCCGCAGGCTCCCGGTGTCAGCAGAAGGTCTTCTTCTGCTGTTCAGGACCTGCGGTGATGTCACAGTCATGTGACCGCGGGTTACCATGGTGAAACCCGCGGTCACGTGACTGTGACATCACCGCAGGTCCTGTACACATGAAGAAGACCTCTGCAGCCTGCGGGAGCCACCGGAAGCCTGCAGGAAGACGGCGGGGGCTCGGGGGGAGGTGAGCATAAACTTTTTTTTTTTTCTTTTTTTCAGCCCGGAGGCTACGATTTAATGCCGGAATCGGATGCCTATTTAGCATCCGATTCCAGGCATCAGAAGGGAGCTGATGCTGTCCGATTTATATCGGACAGCATCGGCTCCCTTCAAATCGTTATGTGAAAGTAGCCTAACAAATCAATATTATATTCACCCTTTGATATCTCGTGGAATACGGCAGCGCGATTTTTAAGCCTTCATCCTGCCTACTTTAATTTTCTGAGATAATGACCTTTGGGATTTAATTGGCTGTAAGCCATAATCATCAATATTAACAGAAATAAACACATAAAATAGATCACTCTGTTTGTAATGACTCTATATAATATATGCGTTTCACTTTATGTATTGAATTACTGAACTTTTTGATGGCATTCTAATTCATTGAGAGCAGCTAAATATAGATTTTATTGAATAGGATGGGAATTTACCCTAATGGTTTTATTTAGTGAGATGGGTTCACATTAAATCACGACATCAAAGCCAACGTTGTAAAAAATCTACCAATTATTGCCAATCAACACTGACCGTGGCATACACATAGTAAAAAAGTAGAACATACTATACATAGGAGCTAAAGTTAAAACGATGATCAAGGCTTCAAAGTAAACCTTCTGTTTTACGCAGGTCTGACCCTAGCCTTAAAGGCAGAAAAAAAAAACATTTTGGGGTTTGTGTAATACTCAAGAGTTGCAGTTGCCACTTGGCACTAAAAAAGTGATAGTCAAAAGAGAAGAGACGAACATGATGGAACTAGAGGTGATGTTGCAGGTGGAATATATGGAGGAGGCGCCTGTGATGAGTTCTCTCGGTTTAGTTTCACAGCTGATGAAATGGGCAAATGTGACACAAAAGCGTTCTCATAATAGACAAACCCTGCTCCCATTTAGCAGTGGAGAAGCTCTAGAGTCAGCACCACTAGATAACTACCGATATATGACTCCAATAAAATTAAAAGCACAAAATGACTGTTCAAAGTAAGATCATGTACTGAGTACCCTTGGCGTGGCCAAACAGTTCAATATGACTTCCCACCTACGTGTTCTGCATCTCCATCTCTCCATATTTATACAAAATAAGTAGGTGGGAAGGTGCAGTGAACTGTGTGACTATGAGGAGTACACTAAGCTCCTGTGTTTTCATTGAACAGTCATTTTATGCTGACAGATTTCTTTTAAAGGGAACCTGTTAGGAACAAAATACGCTATTACCCTGAAAATATGGGGTTAATTTGCAGGGTAATAGCATCTGGAAGATGCCAGACACCCGCACCGGGAGGTCAGCTGCTGGGAGGAAATTAACTTCATTTCTCCCAGCAGCCTCAGACTTTAAGGCAGAGGAGGTTTTCCACTACGGTAGTAATGTGACCTACTTTCATTAGTCCTGACTCTTCCTAGCCAACACTTTCCAAAGCTACTTCTGCTACCTACTCTGCTCCTGGCAGCTAATCTCACTGCGGCACATAAATGCCTTTATTGATGTTCTTACTTTGAACCTTCCAGGCTGCAGACTAGAATCGGACAGACAGAGCAGGGCACGTCACTGTGAGGCTGCCTCTCTGTGAGTGACAGCAGTGTGGGCACGCATGCCCAGATCACACTTCACTTTCCTCTCAGCCCGGTGTACGGTGCGCTGCTTTCGTCAAACAAGTGCTGCAATGTGCCGATCATTAGACAGTATATGATAGGGCCTGCAGAGAGATCCGCTTACAGTAACAGGGTAGATAGCAGAAGTATATCAATTCAATTCAATTCAAATGAGCTTATTGGCAGGACTAAGTACATATCAGCATTGCCAAAGCAAATAGTAAAATTAGGGGGACGGGGGTAGGGAGTGGGTAGGCATATTGAGGTCCATGATATATCGGGATCCTTTTAGAGGGTGGGGACATGTCCAGGGTGGGGTATAGAAGTCCTTGGCATATCAGGCTCTTAGTTGGGGGATAGGGAAGTGTCGAGGGTGGGGTACAGAAGTCCATGACATATCAGTCTCCTCTTAGTCTGTGGCAGGCACTGACATATTGTGCTGCTATGGCCGCTGCACTTTCCTCTTCTCCAGTAGTATATTACAAAGTGTTAGGAAGAGTTAGGACAAATGAAAGGGGGTAACATTAGTAGTTGAAAACCCCTTTTCGTCACTGGTCAGTGCACAGCAAGCGGTGGCTGTCACCATACCCCAGGCACTGACTGACAGCCGGCTCAGCATTAGAACGGGGCTCACTATTGCATCTATTGGCACCATCTATCTGCAATCCATTGTTAATCCGTTTACACTCCATTGACCACATTATAGCTTTAATATTGTGCACTTTTACCTCTAGCTGTTTTATCAGATCGCTCTCGCGGTGATACATTTGATACATTATTGTATCAAGGATTTGCTATTTTTACAATTATTAAACCTGAGTGAAACATCTGGGACCTTAAACGCAACGCCAAAATACTACTATAACTCCACTAAAACAAAGTACAAGTTCACAAATCTCTTGTGAAACTTTTAACGTCCTTTTCTGAAGCCTTGACATGCTTGTAAAATAATCGGTAAGTAAGTGCGCCATAAAAATAGCAAATTACCAAAGAGGAAACAACTTGCTCCGAGGCTGAAATATACAGACTTACTTTAAAGGTCAGCGGTGCATACTACAGCCAAGTGATAGAGAATGTAAAGATCAGGCGTTACGTTATATGTACACAACACTCACAGCAAACACAGGAACAATGAGGTTTACGGCTCATTTCTACCATTATCAAAACCAAATGAACTAAACCTGGGACAAATAACAGAATATCAGGGCAGAGAATGAACTTTCGGAAAGGTTATATGTGATACTAAAGACAAGTTTCTACGCACCAAAAAGGAAATTTAGTAGACGGAACCAAATCAATTATATTACGCGCATATAATTATCCCAAGTCCCATGTTGAATGCGCTTCCTGAAACTACAATGCCTTCTTGACACAACCCTAATTGTGTGGGCGCGTAATGGAAACGTAAACACCGTCACAGTTCAGAGTGTCAGAAGAATAAAAGTGCTAAGTCTGGCTGCTTTATGTCCGCAGAGCGCAGCGTTATTACTGGTAACAGGGAGCCTGAAAATATCTCACATAACTGGAGTATTACTGGAAGCGACAGTGCGGAGGGAAGGCAGGCGAGAGACACCACGTTTGCCTAAATTCACACGGATAGAATCCAGTAGCAGGATTTTACAAATTTAATTTAATTTAATCGTTCTGTTGAATTTTTTAGCAAGAACAGTGCAATATTTAAAAAAAAACTCTGGATTTGTTCAGGATCTGTTTCACCAACTTCATTCAATTCTGCAACAGAAAATGCTGTTAGGCTGCTTTCACATCGCGATTTTTTCCTGTCCGTAGGGATCCTGTTTTTTGCAGGACCCCATGTACATGAAAGGACAGGATCGGATGTGTGCCTTTGGATGCCATTTCTGTGTCTGGGTCTGTGATTTTCACGGATCCGGACATAGAAAGCAGCCCGAGCCTGCAAAGCGCAGGCAAGCGGGGCACTTTCACTTTCGCAATGTATATACATACATCGCAGAAGTGAAGCAAGTGTTAAAAAGGAAAAAAAGATCCTCACCTCTCCGACATGTGTCGAGCGATGTGCGCCATCTATCTCTAAGGGCTTAAGGACCTGTGTATCAGCTGACCGGGCAGGGCAACCCAATCAGCTGATCGGTCACATGACTGCATCAGCTGAGAGGTTTAAATAGCCCAACCGCCAAAACTGAATGGCGGGCGGGCGTTTTAAACTGTGCTGATGTGGTCATGTGACTGATCAGCTGATCGGGTTGTCCCGCCTGGTCAGCTGATACACAGGTCCTTAAACCCTCAGAGATAGATGGCGCACATCGCGGGACACATGCTGGAGAGGTGAGGATTATTTATTTTTAACACTTGCTTCACTTCCGCAATATATGTATATACATTGCGAAAGTGAAATTACATGCTAAAGAGCAGTTTTAGATGTTTTCTCAGGCCCGCGCTCCATAGGCCCCGATGTTAATTGCCGCAGACCGTGCCAGATTCGATTGTGTCTGATTTGGTCCGCTGTGCTCAAAATCAGAGCAGTCTCCGATTCTGGGTACAGCAAAAAATCGGACACCATCGGATCCGCAACAAATCGGATGGCAATATAGCACCAATCCGTGCTCATAGGGATACATGGTGGCCAAGTCGGATCTGTGGCTGTCCAATTTACAACAGAGCCACGGATGCCCAAAAATCGCGATGTGAAAGCAGCCTTACAGATTGCACTGAAGAACACCTGTGGAAGTGCTATAAAAAATAGTTATAAAACAGTACTATATATATATATACACATGTGTAGGTCTATCCCATATTCCATTATTATATATATTATATTTTTATGATTATTTATTTCATACATTGTGCCCTCAATGTAATAAATGCCTTTTTTGGGGGCATTACGACATTTTGATACATTTCTTTATATCCTATTTCCTCTGTCACTTGGGTTGGTATATTAGCCCCAGTTACAGGTCATATTTAATCTCCTGCGTGCACTGCAGAGGTGATCTGGGTCTGTTAGGACACAGCCACAGCTCTTTCTCCCTCTCTTCTCCCAATATTTACACTGTGACTGTGCATACAGTGATCAGAAAGACAAAGATAATAATAAACCATCTACGCTTTGTCTTTGGGGAGTAAATCTGTGCAAAACAGCTGAATCACCGCTCGTATAACTTATTGTTATGTAATTACTTGTTATAACATCCTTACAAAGTAATATGTGGACCCCCTTCCCCCCAGATGTTTAAAGTATGTGGTCCAAAAGCAGTTAACCCCTTCACGACATCTGACATAATATTTATTCATTTATACAGCACTATTAATTCCATAGCACTTTACATACATTTGCAGCACACTGTCCCATTGGGGCTCACAATCTAACCATCCTATCAGTATGTCTTTTGAAAAGTTTATATCATGGTTGAGAAGGGGTTCCCGCAAAATGACATAAACCTACGCCATGGGAATCGTGTTGGCAGAGGAGCTGAGCCAGCACAATCGTCGATGAAAGCTCAGCCTAAAGAGGTTTTCCACTAATAATTTCCACACCTTTCATTTGTCTTAACTAATCCTAACAAACAGTTTCCCAATATACTTTTACTGCCTATCCTGCTCCTGTAATCATACCTCTCAGAGGCTCATAAATACCTTTATTGATCTTCTAGCTTAGACTCATCCGGTCTGAAGACCGGAATAGGACAAACAAAGTAGGATACGTCACTTGTGATGGTGGGGCTACCTCTCTACAATTCAAAACACAGAAGGAACAGGGGCACCAATGCTGCCGGCTTATCGGAGAGAACGCTCTGGAGCGACCGGTGTTCGGCCAGGTGGTGCCCGTCACTAGGCAACATATAATATAATCTTGAAATAAGGAAGACGGCACTCACCGGTCTGTTGCTGTGCTTTTATTCAGGGTGCAATATTCACATGGTGCAGGGGGGGGGGGTGTATAGCTGAGGTGACGAAGGCACCGTTTTGCGCAACGTGCGCTTCCACGGGTCACAAAGACCTCTCTACAATTGACAGCAGTGTTGGCACGCATACCCAGACCACACTTCACTCTCCGCTTAGAGTGGTTCACAGTGAGGACGGACGTGTTGTAATCTGGCAGTTGTCATCAGTCTTAATCTCAGTATAGAACTCCTGGGGGCCCCTAGAAATTGCCACTTTCCCCCCTCCCCCTAATGCAGTCTCTGCATACCAACATGTCTCCTCTTCCGTTCCTCTAGACCCCCACACTTTAAGGACCTTTGTTGACATCTAGGTCACATGACAAAGATATCACCAAAGGGCCTTAATCAATCTTAACCTTCTTGGAATAGAAATGCTGGGGGCTCCTAAGAGTGTGATGACCCTGGTAAATTGCCCAACATTCCCCTCCCCACTGACTATAAACTAGGGCTTTTTTGTCTGGAGTAGGGTTGATGTGTCAAGTGTAAAATCCTGTAAAATCATGCTAGGACTTATTTTAGGGCATAATTTATAGTTATCCAGGATATTACGTCCCCATTTACAGGAATATGGACTACATTTAAAGAAATCTTAGCACTGTTATGAGCGTGCACTGATTTACAGGACAGCAATGCGCACACTGTCTGCTATAGAGAGCCCATCCGTGACTATACAGACAACAGACAAATTATCTGCAGTTCAGGTTTAGGAAGTACAATTGGTTACCATCATGTTACATATAATTTACTTGCTTATAACGTGTAATGGTCTAAAACCTCCCCCAGAGATAAATGGATAATTTCTTTGGCAAGATTTCGTCATATGAAAATATTGCATTCATGTCAAGAATAACAGAAAATGAAATAAATATTTCAAAGTGATCTTGGCTCCATCAAATTCAATTAAAATCAAGTTTGTTTTAGATTCTGGTATTATAGGGTAAGAAACTTTATTTTCAAATTTACTTAAAAAATTAATTGTCACAAGTCCAATGTTGCATCATTGTCCAGCAATAGACGCTGAAGGGGAAATCTAGGATTACCGGTACTTCCCTCTGACTCCACAAGGGAGGAATGGTCAACCCTAATGGAGCATGCGGAAAAGGATTGTCCTAATGTGATAATCCCTTAGCATACAGTATCTTATAACAAAGCGAGTGATGACAGAGATGATATCTTAAAGGGGTGTTCCAGAAAATGTAATACAAGAAATTATACTCACCCCTCCTATTCCCGCAACTCACCTCGTTCACTACTGAAGTTTCTTTCCATGACTTGTTCTCCATACTGGCTGTGCGGACATTTCTGGTCATTGTCTGCAATCACTGGCTGCATGGTTGACCCCCCCCCAGCCATCCAGTGCCAGGGTGTTGGTGACAGGATTGGGAAGGACAGACCAATCATGACCGAGCATGTACCGGAACAAAAGGTGTGTGTGTGTGGGGGGGAAGGGGGTGTGTGTGGGAGTGTGGGGGGGTGTGGGGGGGGGGAGGTGGGCAGGAACAGCAAGGATGACTTTTTTATAATAGCAATTTAGGTTTGAGGCATATATTTCCTTGGGCGACTTCAACCAAAGAAAGTAATAATCACAGTATAAAAGACATCCCAGAGTACAATCTTGAATACTTCTAATTTCTTTTTCTTAAGAAAATCTAAAATGCGAGAGGCAATAAACCTGATTTTAATATTTAAAGATTAGAAAATGTTGCTAAAAGAGAATCTGTCCATACGCCAGCCGAATATATGAGCACGCAGGTCTTTGAAATCTAATTCCATCGACGCTTTTACATCTTCTATCTGTTGCTGCATTCCCAAGTCATAAGCATTTTTCATTCATATATGCACATTAGGCATTAGGTGTTCTGATTATGATAGTCTATGCTTCCTTAGGTGTTTTCCTCACTTAGCTCCAGCCTCCATAGCATGATCAATAGCTCAGTGTCTGATTTTCTTGCTTGCCGTCCAATGTCACACAGTGAACTATCAATCAAGCAACTAAGGCTGGTTTTAGGAGGGGAAACAACTTGGGGAAGCAGAGGCTTGGTAAGTGCACTGTCATTGTATATGAATGAAATCACTAGTTACTCGGGAATGCAGCAACAGATAGAAAATATGAAGAGGTCAATGGATTTAAATCATATATGCGGATTGGGGGTTGATCAACTAATAAGACTCCTAATGAGAAAAGTGAAGTAAAGTGAGAGGAGACAAGGCCAGAATTCTTCTGACATTTATTATATTTTCGGCCAGAAAAAGTGATAGATGTCGATGCTACAAGGCTTTAAGTAAATAGAAAATATGAGATTTTTTATATTGCTAAAGAAAAGTTGCCTGTACAATATATTCACATCATGCAGGTAGTGAAAGCTTTATCTACATATGTGTGTAGCGAATTTGAGGACATTTTTTCTGGTAGGTAATGAAATACCAGTTACAACAGCTGTAAATGATGTTCTGTCTCCAGTAAATATAATACAAATGGTGCAGCAGACAGGGATGATAGATGATTATGTTTAATGTGAGCGTTGAGCTGCACGACTAGAAGTCAAAATTGTGTCAGTTCAAGCTACTAATGCTCCGGGTCATATGGCTTTAATGTAAACCAGGCTGCCTATATCTAGTAAAAAGAGATAGTTTACTGAAACAAATTGCTGCTTGATTCAACATGAAAGCTGTAAATACTCAGAGCGGAGAAGTCAGGAATTTACCATTGCGCACGGCACGAGAACGGTTTATAAATTGGTGCTAATATGACAATTGTCAAAGCTAAAAACACTCAAAAACACAAAAAAGTCACTTAAATGAAGGTGTGAACTGGAGCTTATGTTCAGTTCTCAGCAGAGATGAGCACTGAACTAACAGGCAAACATTGACTGAAACAGTCATGTAGTAAACTGTGCCCTGAGAATTCCCATAAATCTAACGATACGTATTCCTACAAGCCATCTGATCTCTACTCCTGACGATTGTTTTCTATAGAAAACGGTTTCCCTATCTGATGTCCATAAAAAATTGGCGCTTCTTGGAATCTGTTTAGGGCTTCAGAGAAGACTACCCTCTTACAGTAATCATGGGACTATTGTACCGGTTCCCTGTTAGCGGGTAAAAAGTCGTAAAGTTGTCCTGAAAGTAGAAGGTTACAATGACCCCTCCACAATACAGTATAGTGTCTAGTGATTTTCTCTAAAAGGGAATCTGCCAGTAAAATTAACCCCCTCAAGCACAAATGTATGAACATGCAGGTTTTGTGATATAAATCCATCATCACCTTTATATCTTCTATCTGTTGCTGTACTCCTGAACAATTAGCATTTTTAGTCATATGCTAATGAGGCATTAAGTGCACAGGTGTGATAGAGCAATTATAGAGACACCGACTCCTCAGGCCTCTTCCCCTCCGAGCACCAGTTTCTTTTTGATTGATAGCTCATTTTCTGTGTGCCTCCAAAAATAGACGGTGAACATCAATTAAATTACAGACACTTGTGCTGCTTAAGGAAATAACGAGGGAAGGCAGAGGCATGGAAAGTGCTTTGTTATGCCCAGAGCACTGAATACCTAATTTATATATGACTAAAAATGCTAATTAGTCAGGAATATAGCAACAGATAAAAGCTATAAAGGTGTTAATGGATTTATACTTCAAAGACCTAAATGTCCATATATGGTTATACTGGCCAGTTTCGGCACATGTGCAGCATGAATTCTGAAACCGGACAGTACACCCAATAATCCCCCACACTGCGCAGGACGGAAATGATGTGCAGCAACGTCATACCAGGAAGAATCCACGCACAGATTTGAAACTAGGGACTGCGCTTCGGAGTTATCACACCTACCGAGGCCGTTTACCACAGTGCGAGGGGGAGAATGGGACCGTAGTGAACGCCCACACGTCTACATAATGGGGGAAAATATGTTATAAATAGCGTTTTTTCCACATTTAAGTCAGACAGGATGATTAGGGATGTTGTAGGAAGCTGGAAGGACAGGTAGTGATAGGTTAGGGGTATAAATGACCTGACAGTTTCCCTTTAACTTGTGTTGGTATTAATTGATTTATTTTTGTTAGTCAAAACAAACTATTGGATTATGTATATTTCCTTTGGTATGGACTCCTATTGTTTATAAGAGTACACATTGTTTAAGGATATACCAGATAATATAGATGTCTTTTTGGTCAAAGCATTAGCTTAATGATGTGAACAGAGTCTAAGGCCAGTTTCACACATTCACGTACCACAGTGTAAGTACACGAGTAAATGTTGCAATGTATGGACACGCTGAACTCAAAAGCCTCATAGTCATTGTCACAAACAGAATCCGCTGCCTCCAACCATCAGGACAACATACGATTGATGGATGAGACAATGGCTGCTTCCGCTACTGTCCAATTATTATTGGTCGCTTTCACAGTGAACATATAGTATAAACATACACAATTGCAATGCATGGAAAAAGACATTATATATATGTGTGTATAGATTGATATATTTATATGTATGTATATATGAATATATATATAATATATATATATATATATATATATATATATACACATACACACACATACACACTTCGGTACAGTCACTGCCTAACCCCAGGCTAACCCAAGAAAAACTAGCTTCCACACAATTGTTTATATAGGCAGAGTGGACTCCCATCACACGTAACGTTTGGCCTCACAAGACTTTAGGGTGTGATTTATAGAGCAAGGGGAACAAAGCTATTACATTTTATATATTTAATCCAAAAAGGAGGCAAAAAAACAAATCACAGATACATAAAATAAAAGGGATAAACAAAAGAAAAATGTACTTGACCTATGGTCGCAGGGGTGACACAATTTTCTTTTTGGACGGAAGCTATCCTATTTGAAAATACGAAACAATCCTGCACAAAATGTATCTTCCAGAATTGAACAAAGGCATCAACTCAAAATCTGTATTTATTAAAAGACAGTCACTATCAAATACCTTCCCCGTAGCGATTTCAGATGATGCTGGGCTCTACAAAATTATGAGAGCCCAACTTTTTTGATATCTTCACCCCTAGAGGTCCGAGGTAGAAGATTTTAATGCCATGTCTTCTATCAAGATTTTACCTTCACATAGATAGGAAATATGACATAATGTCATTCATCTGGCTGATGTTAATTTGGGGCTGGTGCCCTGATAGCACAATTATGTAATAACACGCATGTTATTCCACTTGAGATCACAATGCTGAAAATGTGTCTCCCATAACTGTATGATGTACAATTTCTACAAAAGCCAAAACATTCATAACTTGGCTTTGACTCCATCCTGTCTACTGTCAGTCCTTTGAAGCTTGGAAGAGTTATCAATTGAGATAACAGTAGTGTCGCTTCTCAAGCTTTGTATACACAGACCCCAGGCTTTTTGTCAGTTTTACAGATGTACCAGTTCAATTACCTGTTCAACCAGGGCTTTGTAGCAGAAAAGGGGCCAGATGTTGAGTGCTACCTCTTGTTTCATTTCAAATTATGAGCCATGTAAATAATAGACTGATCCTCTTTCCTCTTTTACCATTACATTATAATAGGCGCACATGAGGTTTCTTGAGCTTGGGGAAGGAGACTTGCAGCCAGTTAGTAATCAGACCAAGTCACCAAGATGTACAGATGTGTGAAACCAGTTTAAAATTGATACATATATTATATATATTTGTACACATAAACACACAGTACATACATATACAGTGTGTTGTGAAAGTATTCGTCCCCTTGAACTCTTCAACCTTTTGCCACATTTCAGGCTTTAAACATAAAGATATAATTCTATTTTTTTTTGTGTAGAATCAACAACAAGTGGGACACAATCATGAAGTGGAACGAAATTTATTGGATATTTTAAACTTTTTTAGCAAATAAAAAAACTGAAAAGTGGGGCGTGCAATATTATTCAGCCCCTTTACTTTCAGTGCAGCAAACTCACTCCAGAAGTTCAGTGAGGATCTCTGAATGATCCAATGTTGTCCTAAAAGATCGGTAATGATAAATAGAATCCACATGTGTGTAATCAAGTCTCTGTATAAATGCACCTGCTCTGTGATAGTCTCAGGGTTCTGTTTCAAGTGCAGAGAGCATCATGAAGACCAAGGAACACACCAGGCAGGTCCGAGATACTGTTGTGGTGAAGTTTAAAGCTGGATTTGGATACAAAAAGATTTCCCAAGTTTTAAACATCTCAAGGAGCACTGTGCAAGCGATCATATTGAAATGGAAGGAGTATCAGACCACTGCAAATCTACCAAGACCTGGCCGTCCCTCTAAACTTTCATCTCAAACAAGGATGAAGACTGATCAGAGATGCAGCCAAAAGGCCCATGATCACTCTGGATGAACTGCAGAGATCTACAGCTGAGGTTGGAGAGTCTGTCCATAGGACAACAATCAGTCGTACACTGCACAAATCTGGCCTTTATGGAACAGTGGCAAGAAGAAAGCCATTTCTCAAAGATATCCATAAAAAGTCTTGTTTGAAGTTTGCCACAAGCCAACTGGGAAACACCAAACATGTGGAATAAGGTGCTCTGGTCAGATAAAACCAAAACTGAACTTCTTGGCCACAATGTAAAACGATATGTTTGGCATAAAAACAACACAGCTCATAAACCTCAAAACACCATCCCCACTGTCAAGCATGGTGGTGGCAGCATCATGGTTTGGGCCTGCTTTTCTTCAGCAGGGACAGGGAAGAGGGTTAAAATTGATGGGAAGATGGATGGAGCCAAATACAGGACCATTCTGGAAGAAAACCTGTTGGAGTTGACCCACCCCAAAGCCTTAGGCACTCGGATCCCAGGCGTTGATTACGGTTGCTGTCACTGGTGGCCGATGCCCGGGTCCGTGGCCCTGGTGGTTGCTAAAGAAAAAGTAGAAAAGAAAATAATGAATGTGTATTGCTCTTGACACCACCCGCGGTATTTGATGAAAACACCAGTGCTGCTGTCAGACCTCGGGGAACGATGTTACTGCAGCCAGTTGGTCTTGCTCCCCGCAGGTGGAGCAGAGTCCCCAGGGCAGAGTTGCTATACTAGTTGTCATAGTCACAGGCACAGGGAGGTGACTCTGCAGACGAGAGGCTGGGTGACTTTTCACAGCATGAAAGAATAACACACCACATGTTGCTGAATCTCTAGACGGGTTTACTGGTAACCTTCAGGCATTAAACAGGTTTGCAGTTTGGGTAGCTGGCCGGGGTAGTTACCAGTAGATAGAAAGTCTCTCTGTGGCCTTCAACGGTGTTTCTTTCGGCTTCCCCTCTGTCCTCAGTCTCTTTCACTGCGCTGCTCCTACTTCCTTAGAGCGGTCCTGCAGTGATCCACTTGTTCTGCACCAGGCCCACGGGTCTGCTAGAGGTTACCCTTCTTTCTGAGGGATACATACCCTTTAGAAGGGGCTCAAACCCTGGACGGAGATCCTGGTGGGGATCTGCGTTGGACCGTGTCGTGGCTATCTGATTGCTCACGGCCCTCCGGTATTGGCGGCTCAGGGTTGAACTCTCCTGCAACGCTCTCGGAGCCGGTTCCCCGCTATTCGGACTGGAATTACACCCAGACCGGGGGGTGTTAGGACAGTCTGGCGCTGGGTGTTCACCAACAACCTCAGTCTCCCCCTTCTGTCTGGGCCACCGTTCCTTTTCAGGTGCCCTTTTCTGCGACTCTTGCAGGGTCCTCCTTCTTCAACTTCCCTCACGGTCTGTCTCTACGTTCTCTCCTTTTTCTCGCTATTCACTCCCACCTATATAACTTCCCACTGGGACCGATTACCCTGTTGACGGGTTTAGCCAATTGGCCCCCTGTTTCTAGGTGTGTAAATGCGTAATGAAAGCCACAGATCAGCTCCCCATTCACTGGTCATAGGATACTGCACACACTGGTCTGGGTGCAGTACCCCTTCGTGCCGCACCCACCAGTGGGGCGCCACAGAGTCTGCAAAAGACCTGAGACTGGGACGGAGATTTATCTTCCAACAATGATCCCAAGCATAAAGCAAAATCTACAATGGAATGGTTCAAAAATAGATGTATCCAGGTGTCAGAATGACCAAGTCACAGTCCAGACCTGAATCCAATCGAGAATCTGTGGAAAGAGCTGAAAACTGCTGTTCACAAACGCCTCCATCCAACCTCACTGAGCTTCAGCTGTTTTGCAAGGAAGAATGGGCAAGAATTTCAGTCTCTCAATGTGCAAAACTGATAGAGACATATCCCAAGTGACTTGCAGCAAAAGGTGGCGCTACAAAGTATTCACTCAAGGGGCCGAATAATATTGCACGCCCCACTTTTCAGTTTTTTATTTGTTAAAAAAGTTTAAAATATCCAATAAATTTTGCTCCCCCTCACGATTGTGTCCCACTTGTTGTTGATTCTTCACAAAAATATTAGAATTTATATCTTTATGTTTGAAGCCTGAAATGTGGCAAAAGGTTGAAACGTTCAAGGGGCCAAATACTGTCACAAGGCACTGTATAAACACCCCATAAGGATACTATGTATATAAATACATATGGTATATGCTTTGGATTTCAGGCCATTGTCTTAAGCGGCCGTCACACGCAACGATTTCTTGCCCGATATCGTTTAAGCGATCTCCTTTTTGATCGCTTAAGCGATATCGGGCTTAAAATCGTTGCATGTAATCAAGCGATTTACGATGTGAAATCGCTTGATCGTGACATCGCTGATCTGAGCTCCGGACCTCAGATCTAGCGATTTACGATTTAGCGATCTGCTTCATCGTGGTGTATGACACCACGATGAACGATCTCCCAGCGGCAGAGCCTATGCTGGGAGATGGTAACTATGGTACACGTCGGGTAACTAAGCGACGCGCGGCGCCTAGTTACCCGATGTGTACCATAGTTACCAGCGAGATCGCGGCTCCACATCGCTGGTGAGTCTGTCTGTGTGACATCTCACCAGCGATGTGAGCGATATTGTAAGCGATTGCGCGTGCACGTGATCGATTACAATATCGCAATAGATATCTTAGCGTGTGACAGCCGCTTTAGTGAGATATGAGACATATAATGTAGACTAATAGTCTGTGAATGCTTCTGGCCTGTAAGTCAGACATCCACATGTGTCACCAGGTTTGACCCATATTTAATAAAAGCTGATCCGCCATGATACCATGCAAAACTGAAAGACGCTTTCCGTCCCATTCACCATTTCAGCGAGGCCAGATGAGTGATTTTGGCTTCATGGTCAGTGCCATGTGAAGTCTGTTACTAATCATCAATGTTAGTCCTGCTCATCTGACAGCATGAGGACTGTAATCAGCGAGCGTCACTAACAATGTAGGAAGGTTAAGAAAGGTAAACGTGAGACATACTAGACCGTCTGGATGTTAGTAATAATGAGACGTCTCCACACATTGGTATTGAATGTATGAAATCATGAGTAGATTTTCCAGAATCACCTAACATTACTGGACACGGTCTTTAGTTTATCAAAGGATAATTCTCTTGAATTTTTATTTTCAGATGTGACCATATTGGTTGAAAAAAAAAAAAGTATATGCTTATCAAAGCAACCCCTACCAACAAGCCCTATTAACCCCCTTTAGATTTTACATTTACTATTTCCAAGAACACTAAAGGTGGGGTCACACGCGGCGATCTGGCCTGCGATGTCGGAAGCGATGCGCGGGTGCCCGCTCGCTTCCGACATCGCAGGCCAGCTGTCACACGGCACGACATTGGCGGTGACGCGGCGGCGATGTGGGCGGAGCCATCGCTCGCTGGGCTGGGCTCTGCCCAGCGAGCGATGGCTCAGTAACGCTGCGATATAGGCTGGATCGCGCCGCCAACAGTGTCAGACGGCGCGATCCAGCCTAATCGCTGGTCACAGGTTGACAGGTTTATGAACATGTTCATAAACCTGTCAACCTGCGACCAGCGATAATTTGCAGTTGCGTCGCGCTGTCACACAGCGCGACGCACTTGCAATATCCCCCGCGACATCGCTGTGACGTCACTTTTCGGCGATGTCGCGGGCGAGATCGCCGCGTGTGACCCCTCCTTTACTTTTTTCCATTGATATATCAGAATGAGAGCTTGTTCTTTTATAGACAAGCTGTAGCTTGGAATATCATTCATTTTGTCATACAATGTACTGTGAAATGGGACAAAAAATTCTAAATGCGGTGAAAAAAAAAAACAAATTCCCCAATTATATTTTTGGATTTATTTTTACAATGTTTATGAAATAGTAAAAATGACATGGTAACATGATTCTGCGGATCAGGACAGTTATGGGAGTATCAAACTCTTAAATCCCCATGTTACCCCTAGTTAAAATAATAAACCCTGTACTCGCCTCCTGTGCTGATGCCGTTCCAGCGCTGTCAATAACCGCGGCTTGGAAACCACGCGATAGTGGGACATCATGCAAGCCCGGCATCCAATCATCACCAGCTTTCTCCCTGCCTTCAGACCAAATGAGCTATCAACAGGAAGTGAGTGGTGTGATGCTCCTGCGGAACGATCACCACAGGATGGCACAGCAGTTGGGACTGGTAAGTTGGTCACCCCACACATCCCCCAATCCCAGGTCTGTTACTTTATGTCTAGCACAGGATAGCGGGAGGAGGAAGGTGGAGAGTTAGGACGGAGCCTGGGAAAGGGTGGAGAAGAAGGCGAGCTGGCCAGTAAAAGGCTAGTAGTTAAGTTCTGAGAGACATCCATTAACCGGAACAACCAGACTGAATGAACCCGACTCGGCGGCCTGGGCCACGGAATGGCTAGTCTGGCTAACAGGCTGAGAACCGAGAGCGGACAGAGGAGGTCCAAGGTGTGTCCGAGTCAGCGGGGACACCGAGGGACCGGGCCAGAACCAGAGTGCCGGCTCTGTTGAAGTGGCAGGGAAGCTGCATGCCCCAACCACAAGCCCCAGCGGGGTGCGGGGTCTTCATGTCCCGATACCCAACCTCCGCCACAAGGAAAGGAAGAACTAAGGCTAGAAGACCCAAAAGGGAGACCACAGAAAGCCTGTGACCGCTGGACTGTAGTTAGTGTGCGGTCCAGAGAGAAGAGTGGCCCAGAATATACATTAAAGGAGGTGACGCAGACAAGCCAGCCCAGCTGCTGAAAGTACACCGGAGCCGCTGCTGTACCGAACTGTGGAGAAGTAAAACCTAGTAAAAGCTTAGAACTCTGTGAGACTTGTTTGTGAACTTGAGAGTCGGAACCTGAGTCATGAGCCAGCAGCAGGAGCCTGCTTGAGGGTGCAGAGAGATTTACACCGGACAAGCCCTACCTGTGGAGGGCGCAGCACCTCTGCTGCAATCCACATCATCCCCAGAGTTCCCGACTGCAGCGGTGGCTACATTTGGCCACAAGCCACAGGTGGCATCACGACACTCTCTCACTCTATTTTTATTTCACCCATTTTTTACAAACCCCCTTTTTACTGCTCACCCAACGAGGGAATCACGGACCGGGTAACGCCAATGTGACATCCTGCAGCCCCCCAGATCACGAGAGGTCCTGGTTCCGAGAACCCCGGGTCCCCGCCGGGGGCGAGACAAGTGGAAGCTGCAGCGCTGAAACGGCAGCGGCACGAGATGTGAGTACAGGACCTAATATTTTAACTAGGGGAAAAAAGTGGATTCAGACGGGATTGTCCTAGTAGTGAACAACCTCTTTAAATACTATTTCAAAGATGAAACAAAAATGTAACAGAATAATATATATCAATTCTATATATACAAATATACATAGAATTATTAGTCCTTATAATTAATTTTTTTTTTTCCTTTTACAAGTTTTATTTCATCACTAAAGTTGTCATATATGATACAGTCTATATAGAGTCTAATGCATGGGTATAATGAGACACATGAGACATACGCTTCTTAAGCAGCTCTTGTATTGCTTCATACAAGTTGGTGCATCAACACGATAACGTAAATGTAAGTTGCAGAAGGCAAACAACCCAGGACATCAGAGCATTAAAGCATAGTACAAGTCTCAAGGAAAGCATTCAGAGTTCATTACTTCCCTGTCAGATGTTGCTGGCAAACAGGAGCATTCTGTGTCCATAAATGATTCCAGGCAGAGTGAATCCAGGCTTCAGAGAGCAAGTCACAGACAGATTGCAGACCTGATTCAGGAGCACAGGTAAATCATCTGAAACTGATTAAAAGGGCAACTAAGAAACAGGGCAGGGACATCAAAGCTGAGGACTCCATATTGTTTGAGGGCAAAAGTCAATGCACAGGACAGGAAACAAGATGGCCGACGACAAGCTGAGAACTCCATATTGGTTGAGGGCAAGAGTCAATGCACATGACAGGAAACAAGATGGCCGACAAAATACACTAAATGCAAACATAACAACAGATATAGCAAAAAAGACTGAAAACCTTACATTAGTACTATTTAAAAGGGTTGTTCACTACTAGGACAGCCCATATTATATTATATACATACACACACACACACACATTTATGTATATATGATAAGTAAAATATATTATTCGTGTTACCATTTTCTGAGACCTGTAGCTTTTTTTTTTTAGTGGATTGGTGTCAGGGCTTGTACTTTGCTCCCTGAGCTAACGTTTTTATTGATACCATTTTGGGGTATATTTGACATTTACGACAGATATTTTTCCAATACAGTGCAGGGACCGAAAAATGGCACTTCTGCATTACATATTTGTTTATTGCATTTAAGATTTAGTTTAAAATTTTCCCATTTTGATATACTGTAGTTTTCTTTGGGCACGACAAGACAGAAAATTATTATTTCTTTACACTTCTAAATGACATTATTTTTTAAAAAAAGAACAGGACGTGGATGATTTACACTTACATAATTTTTATGTTTTTTTGAATGCTGGTTTGATAGATCAGACTTTTACAGATACAACTACACTAATTATAATATATTGTTATTATTTCTTTACTTTTTTAATTAGGAAAAGGATGTGGGGGGTGATTTAGCTTTTTTTTTGTAATATTTTATCCCACTAAGGGACTGGAACCTGTCATCATTTGTTTCTACAATGTTCTGCAATTCTACGGTGATATTGTTTTCATAGGAGCACGAGAATAGCAGCAATAGGGGCCTTCATTAGGGTGGACAGGCAATGGGCGCTGGAACGTTTGTTCCAAACAATTGTACCTTTTAAATGTTATTGTCAGAAGCTGACAGCGGCACTTAAATAGTTAAACAGCATCCTTTAAACCTAGTTCTGATCCCTTCTGAAGCTTCAGGTGCTGGCTGTATAGCACGGATGGCACTCAAAGTGTAGGGAGCCTGCTCAGCTCCTCAGTCCCCTTTATACACCCACATTATGTCCTATGTGGAGAGGGGGTTAAGTCATAAGAATGTCAGATGGAAACGTCCGCTGTTTGCCATTTATTTCAATTCCCATCATATACTGCTACATCTCTCCTGTAGCCACAGTGAACATGTATATCTAAAATAATCTGCTTCCCAGTGCAATATGGGGCTCCAGAAGGAAGATATATGACCAGCTGATCATTGTACTGCTCATCCCTATAAAAGAAATGGACATCTTAGGGGGCATCTTTTTTTTTTAAAAGCTTGTATTTCTGGCTAAAATTATTCTTGTAATTTGTTTCTCATTACAAACTTTGCATTGTTTGCCTTCAATAGCCTTCGAGCTGCACTGTGCAGGCTGCAGAATGAGGTAACTAAGAACTCATCAGTGAGCTCATTCCGACACAAGTGTTTATAGCTGCTGTTATCTCTCTTCTTCAGATGATTTATGACATTCAAGGTCCAGCTCAAATGTCAGAAATATAAAGATATGGCATAAAGCATAAATTAAATCTCCGTGCCCTTTAAAACAATACCCTACCATATAACCACAGTTGGAGCCACAGTATGTAGCGTTAGCGCCAGTCCTTGAGGTGGAGGGATTTCTTCTCATACCTTAAATTTCAAGAACTGCCAGGAAGCAAAAACATTTCTTCCTAATGACATATTCCTAAATCAGAGCTCATTGTTCCCATATGCCTGTCATATGTTTCCCTGATTCCATAACAAGCCGTTCTTAAATCAGAAATCTTTGTTCTGCGGTGTTACATGGGACTGCAACACGTTAGTGACAATTCAGTCTACCGTACATTCCTCCATTACACACGTGTTCAACACAGTCATTATTTATCGTTAGAATTTACAAAAAATAAATCATATTCTTATATAAAATGGTAAAAATCATCATCATTTTTAACCCATTCATTCCTGGAAAAAAATTTTATTTTTGCTTTTTTAAAAAAAATGTAGCGGTATTTATTGTATTGCAAAAAGACGTATCACAGACACTAAAATGTGCCAAAATCAGAGACATTAACAAATAAAACAAAACAATGTCAATATAGACTGCAGCGAGAAGTTGGAAGGATTGTCTTGACGCAGAGACCAATAGGTCGTCCAAGGTAATGACAACCGGTAAGTAATGTAGCCTAATATAAAATTCTAAGGCAATATACACGGAGTTAGGCTGGTTTCATACTTGTGTTCAGGTGTGATCAGGCTGAAAACAAGTCCAACCGCATCTGGGTTTGTTTGTGCAACCGCAGCGGTATTATGCCTGATCCGAGTGTCAGATCAGGCTGCGGTTGCATCCGTTTTCTTTCCAAATTCGGCTGAAAGTTGAAACTTTACATAGGACACACCTAATGGGAGGGTGTTGGGAGGGGCTCTGGGCATACTCAGTCTGAAAGCCAGATCTGCCCCTAGTCAGGCTGGATCCGTCGCCATTGAAGCCCATTCTATTTTAGCCCGCAGTGTGCCGCATCCGGAGACATCAGGTTTTTTATCGAGCCGCAAAAATCACAACACTGTGCGGCTGCAGAGGACGTCAAAAAAACGTAATTGTAAGGATCCGGCAAAACTCTTATGTCATCGAATGTGCCTGCATCCCCATTCAAAGTCTATGGAGACGGGCCTGATCAGGTAGCATAAGGTGTTCACCGGACTAGGACGCTGGACAAAAAAATGCAAGTGTGAAACCAGCATCAGCTATCAAAACCGAGAAACGAGGCAAGAGGAAAGAAAGACAAAGATAGGAGAAACACATGGGAAGAAAGCAATGGGAGTTATTCAGACCAGGGATCCTGTGCTAATAAATTCAGTTTTCCTCAGTATAGGCCCAATATTTGTCTGAGGATCTAAATTCTGCCTAATAAAACCAAATTTTTTTAAAAAGGTTTAATTTTTACTTTTTTATGTTTTCCTCCCTTTCTTCCAAGAAGGACATGTTTTTTATTTCTCCATCGACATAGCAGTGTGAGGGCTTGTTTATTTGCAAGATAATACTCTCTGCTGATCGGTCTCCCTGTAATCAAACTTTCCTCTCTCCAGGCCGGCCTGAATGCAGCAGCCACGATCATATTTTAATCCGGCCACTTCACCGATGCCATGTTGTGCCAGTCATTGTACACTGGTTGCCCATCTTCTAGGATACAATACAAACTTGTCTCCCTCACGCACAAAGCTCTCCACAGCTTTCTGCACCCCCCTATATTTCATCTCGCAGTTCTGTTTATCGCTCTACCCACGCTTTCCATTCAGACTCTCATCCTCCATAATCCAAACATCGCAACTGTTTCCAGGACTTCTCTTGTGCTGCATCAATGTTCCAGAATGCGCTACCCTGAACAATTTTACTAATAGCTTATCACCTCAACTCACCAACCTAACTCTCCACTGTTTCCTCCTTCCTAAATGTTAATCATAATCTGCTCCCTCCTATTCATCTTTTTTCATATCCTCCAAGCACATGATAACTGCACTTTAATCCTTGCTGATGACCAAGTCATGTTTTAGATGAAAACCCCTATTTCTTGCAATAATGGCTGGGCCGTACACAACAAGCATCTTCTACCTGCTGTGTCCCCTATTTCCTAGATTGTAGCTTCAGAGCAGGACCCTCATTCCCCCTGTAAAATTGAACCATGTTTTACTTTTCTTTGATTTTATTTTTTATAAAAGCTTAATTGTAAAATGTTGAGGAATATGCTAGTGCTATATAGATAAAATGTATTATTATATCTATAATAATAAATATTTATTTTTATTATTTTTATAAGGAGACTTCTAGGCCATGCAATGCTCCTCTGGGAATTTCAATATGCAATAGTCTCTTCGGAGAACTCTATCGCCAACTATTTGATGTAGTCATCTTAAGACTGTGTCCCAATCAGTGTTTGCAGTGTTATGAAGGTAGTATGATTGCGCTTCATCCATAACGCTGCATTGTACAATACAAGCACAGGGGATGGATTTCTAGAAAGCCTGAGCCCGCTCTGCTTCTTCCCTCTGCAGCGTAAACTGACATGCAGGGGCGCCCTCCGTGCCACCGCTTCTCCGCAGCACGTCAATTTTGTGATGCGGAGTCAGAGGTAATCTCAGCAGGTGAAAGCAGGAAAAAGCCGCCCTGCCCTGAATGCAGATCGTGGTCACAGGGTGGCTGCGTTCACACGCGGAGATCACCGGCGTCCCAGCAGGAGAAGTGACAGAGTGCAGTGTCTCCTGATGGTCGGAACATGTCCTAAAAGTAAATATCGTACCATGTCTAACCGGAGGTATAAATTACCTGTCACTGAAGCCTTGTGAGGGTTGGCAATTTTATTGATACCCAACTGGAAGAATGCCCTAGCACTGACTGACAGCTGGCTCCGTACTTCATTACGAGCTATCAGTAAGTGTCCAAGCTGTCACTCCATGGCAGAGCTGTCAGTCAGTATCGGTGCTGCCGAGGCTCTTTGAACAGTGACTCTAATTGTTCCGGGTTCACCTGCGTGACGCCGGTGGCAGCTGCAAGGAGGAATAAAGATCATTTCAGTGCGACAACCAACCACCTTCATAATGCTATTTAACCTGTAGACTAACTTCACTGCAGGTTAATAGTGTTATCCAACCTGACAGGTTCAAGCTGAACATCAATACTAGACGCAAACCATGGGCGGCTGTAGGCCTGATTTTTGGCAAAAGCAACTATGCATGTCTAATCCAGGACAACCAGCACTTTACTGTAGATCATCAAACGAAAATCAAACACGTGATACATTACCAGAATGTAGCAGAACACCAGACACTTCTTACCTAGAAAAAAAAATAGGTGTTAGCTCAGTAAATAAAAAAGCTTCAGTCACATCCCCCGCAGTGAAGGAATTTGATCCGGGTCTGGAGGACTGCAGTCATTCATTAAAACCAATGTAAGATCATCTGCATCAATAAGCTTCCTGCAATCCTTCACTTTCCCTGTGGGGGTGCTGTATGGAAGATTAGTAATCACATTGTGCTGTCTCCCACTAATGTCATGGGATATATGAGCCTTCATCAGCTGGACCACCGGGAAAGTAAAGATTGATTACTTATTTAATAAACAAGTGGAATAGGTGGTGATTACATCATCTTATAATTCAGATATGACATGGTGCAGGGCGCATCATTAGTGTCCATTCATCTGTATGTGGGGATACAAGCCTTCTTCTCAGCAGATCACGCACTCAGTGTCTAGCACATGACCTGCCAACATATGATCGCCTCATGTCACTGTTCATTCCTAACACTCCAAATGCAGGAAAAAGGATTGTTTTGACATCCCTCTCCGCAGTCACGCTAGGATATATTTAGAGTCTGGTTTACAAGATAAAATGTGATACTGATTAGTTTATCTAGATTAGTATAAGACTGATCTGATTGTTTTGTATATAAATGCCAAATACCAGAGTGATGAGCTTAAAGAGGACATATCACTGCTTGAAAAGTGGCCAGTTTATGCTCCTAATTAATTCCCGCTGCTCTCGAGTGTTGCAAAGAGCAGAGCCTTTTTATTCAGTGCTCTTTATTAAGGGTGAGTGGCCTAAGCACATGCCCCCAAGGAACCTAGGAGCCACAACCCTTTCATAAAGACCATGAAAATCATGGCTAAATAAAAAGCTCAGTATCTCTTGAACCATATGATGTATTTAAAAAAAAAATAATAATGGAATACTCAGGGGAACAGCAGGAATCAAATAACAGCAGAACCTGAACAATTTTTTACCCGGTGTCAGATTATATGTAATAATGACTTCTATAGCCATACATACACCGCATACCCCAAAACACAAAAGTGGCAAATATGTGGTGCATTGTTTTATGTGTAGTAAACCACCTACAGAAATATGCACCATTGGCCTAAAGAGCAAGTCAAACATACTTCTGGTATACATGATTTCACTTCAAATAGGGACTTTTTTTTCCTATGAGACCTCCTCTCACTCTTTCTAATACGTTCCTAACCTACTTCTACTATCTACCCTGCTCCTGTAATCTGATCTCTAAGATGCTTGTAAATAGCTTTTTTGTTGTTGCAGCATTGATCTTTCTGGCTGCAGACCAGAATCGGACCAACTGAGCAGGGCACATCACTGCTGGGGTTGAGAAGAGCCCAGACTGCTGTCACTCTGCCCAGACTGCTGTCATTCAGAAAGTCAGCCTCGCCCCCACAAGTGATTCTTTCAGTTCAGGCTGGAATCGGACCAACTGGGCATGACCTGTAACTCGTCGGGCGGGGCTGCCTCTCTGTGAATGACAGCAGTTTGAGTATGCATGCCCAGATCAGACTTCACTCTACTCTCTGCCCCCACCAGTGATGTGCCCTGCTTAGTTTGTCCAATTCCAGTCTGCAGACGGACGGATCAAAGCTAAGATAAGCTTACAGAAGCAGGGTATTTAACCACAGAAACCTCAGACATCCAGTCTATTTGCGAGTGCACTGTACTGGCATTCCCAATGGTGGTGTAGCCTCAAATAGGGGCCCTGGGACGGCTGCCCCAGGCAACAACATCTATGAGGTTACAAAATTTTAATAGCACTCTATGAGAAATTCATCTTGATGGCTGTGATCTACATAGCAGCGAACAAGATGAGAGATGAACAGTTAACAAATGAATCATATACCGACAGATGATTTAACCATGTCTTCATTTATTGTAAAGTGCTGATTTTACATGTCTACACTTTATCTAACCCTAATTAGGATTAGGGCTATTGATTGTTTCAAGGGGTTGTCTGGGCTTTTTATAAAATGTGTGTGTGCATGTAGGCTGCAAAATACTGTTTGTAATTTACACCCTGTCAGCATTTTGCATGGTTACCAAGATATCACGATCCAGACTCCAACAAGCTCTCCCCAGTCCCCAGCATGACCGCCCCATTCTCCAACAAGCTCTCCCCAGTCCCCAGCATGACCGCCCCATTCTCCAACAAGCCCTCCCCAGTCCTCAGCATGCCTGTCCCAGCCTCCAACAAGCCCTGTTCAATGTTCAATGACCTACATGTCTCGATTCCTTTCAAAATGTTTACTTAATGTGTTACAAAAATAGCATAATTTAAAAATATATATATTTTAATAAGTAAAATTCTGATTGAAATAAAGTAATATTTATAATTACTTGGAGCAAACAAATTCTCAGCTTTGCCAATATCCTTTCTCTTACGTTAAGCTCTGAATATTTCAGCCGAGTAAAGGAAAAGTCTGGGCCTTCATTGTTCCACAATATGTCTGAGGAGAGAGAACTATGCGACCCGCTTCTACAGTAATTCAAAAATATGTAAAAAATGTCTCAAATGTTATAATTTGCTTCTTTCATGAAGAAATTAAATTAACGCAATGAAATGCTTCACATAATGAAATAGATTTTAGGATGAGAATGGCCATGGATGGAGCACAGTGTCGGCTGTATGTGGCCATATGTTTCTGGTTTACCCTTTAGACTCAGTGGGGGATATTCATTAAAAGGTAAAATTACCCTATTTACAAGCAGAATTTATTAGGCCTTAATTGGGTAGTAAAATGCATGGGAATTTATTGTGCATGATAAACGAGACTTCTCTGAAGCCGTGCATTAATGCTATGGTGAGAACTAGAGGAAAACAAAAATAAAGTGTTTATTCCAGTTCAGCATATCAAGTAATTTGCTCAACAATTAAAAACTGTAGGTTTCTTTGTTTTACTTAGTCTTGTGCTGTCAAATTTCTATGTTCAAATAGTAGTATCTTCATAATAAAGTAATATAAGAAGAGGGGCGCCCATTGTGATCTCTCCCTCCCCCAAATAAAATAATATCAATTGCCCATAAAATAGTGCGCAACGGCAGATCGGTTGATTTCTACACATCTGACAAATTGAACTTGTCATCAGGTGTTTCCCATATAAGCTGCGGCCATCAGTAAGCTCTTACATACAGTATAGTATTCTAGAGCGCTGCATATAAGTGCCCAGGCAGATCTGTATAATGAAAAAAACCCAGCTTATAATATTCTTATCTGGGGGCAGCCTGGTCCCATGGGTGTCGCTGATCATGATTGGGCGCCTCCTTTTTTCTTCCGATTGTCCGCCTTCCCTGCTTTTTGTGGATGACAAGACCAAGACTGACCTCCTTTGCGCTCTTGTGCACACACACTTCTCTCTTTTCTGCAGAGTATAGTATTGAAGAGCACATGTGCGGGTACCCTTTGATCTTTCCCTGCACATTACAATACTTTGTTCTGCCTTCGGCAGGGCAGAGAGGTGCGTGTGCGCAGCAGAGCAATGGAGTTCATAGTGTGGATGACATTGCACACATCATCCACATCCACATCATACACCTTTAGCGTGCGTTCACACACTGCGCATTTGCTGTGCATTTTTACGTGAGTGCTCTTTCAGTTTTTGTAGCCAAAACCAGAAGTGGCTGATTAAAACCCAGAGTGGGTGATTAAAACCAGGAATGGGTGATTAAAACCAGAAGTGGGTGATTAAATTACATACCGTATATACTCGTGTATAAGCCGACCCGTGTATAAGCCGACCCCCTACTTTTGCCCCCAAAAACTGGGAAAACTTATTGACTCGCGTATAAGCCGAGGGTGGACCCCAGCACAGGTATACAGCCCCGAGCAGTGAGGTATACAGCCCCCAGCAGTGTGGTATACAGCCACCAGGACAGGTATACAGCCCCCAGCAGTAAGGTATACAGGTCCCCCAGTGGTATACAGCCCCCAGCAGTATTGTATACAGCCCCCAGCAGTGAGGTATACAGACCCCCCAGTGGTATACAGCAGGCCCCCAGTGGCACTCTCCCCCCATACTGTGCAGAGCCCCCCCGCTGTATTATCTTACCATCCAGCGTCTTCATCACCGTGGGTCCTCCAGTCCATCCTCGTGCGCTGTGTTCCCGGTCTCATGTGACCTGGCGCGATGACGTCATCCCACTGCGACCGCCGGGTCACATGAGACCGGGAACAGAGCGCGCGAGGATGGACTGAAGGACCCGCGGTGATGAAGACGCTGGATGGTAAGATAATACAGCGGGGGGCTCTGCACAGTATGGGGGGCGAGTGCCACTGGAGGCCTGCTGTATACCACTGGGGGCTGTATGCACGGCTCCCCCTGCCGCTGTGATGGGCGGGGGAGTCATGCATATCTAATGAGCGGCACCACGTGACGGGCCAGTCTGTCAGCAGCCTCCCCCCGCCTCCTCCAGCCTCCCTAGCACCCGGACACAGCCCCCACCATAGGATTACCGTATTGACCTGTGTATAAGCCGAGGGGGGGACTTTTCAGCCCAATTTTTGGGCTGAAAAACTCGGCTTATACACGAGTATATACGGTATTTTTTTCCTGAAGAAGGGGGCTTGTACCCCCGAAATGTGTAGAATATAAAAAATCATCATCAAATTTTCTGAGTTTTGGAAGTAAATATTGTCTCCAGGCAGTAGTGCGGTTCGGATACCCCGCTCCACTGTTTTCCTGCTTTTCACTTTAGACGTTGGGGAAGATGCTGCAGACCGTCATCAGGATTAAAATTCGTATATGTGGTTTGGTATGGTTGTGCCCATCACAACCTGGAAAAGGTGAGCAATATCCTATTCTTGTTCTCCTCCTGACCACACGGGTAGACCCTATTTGCGCTTTCTCCTTTCCAGACACTGCATCTGAATTAGATTTTAGAAATCTCATTCATTTTGTTGTTACTACAAAACACAAGTTTTTTTTTTACCCGAAACAGAATTTTCCCCAAAAAATGCATTTTATTTAGTGCAGGTGAATGGCTTTAAAAAAAATAATGTAGGAATTACAGCGATTTGTTAATAATCTTACACATTTGATGTGGGATCATTCACATCTGGTGGGGGACCACAAAGTGTTGAGTAATCGGAGATGAAGTCTCCCAATGGCATTGGATAGGGAAGACTTGTGCGTCTAGCGGAGAGAGAGTTAAAGAGAAGAATGTCTTGGATGAGGTAAGCGTGATAGAGCCATGTTTAAGAACAGAGCAGAGCAAAGTCTCAGCACATGACTCACACAGACATTAAACCGTATGGGAGATAATTCTCAGATAAACTTTGCTTGAGCCTGTACGTCATCTCTCTCCAACCAGCTTGCATTAATCATACCCCTGCTCCTCTGATGTAACCCAGCAGGAATGTCTGATTTATAGGCAGCGAAGAAACCACATCCCATTGTCACACACTCCAACCTGCATTCATTTTTACTCAAGTGTGCAAAACCTTTCACTTTACTGATATGTTCCCATCCCTACAAGAAGCCTTTATGTTCTCAAGTAGCAAAGTCCTATTCCACTCAGCCGGGAAAGATAAACTATTCTCAGTTGGCCGTGAACAGGTTGCAAACGATATAAATCACTGTCACCAATTAGTCGAAATTATTATTCAATTGGAGGATTAGTCAATAATATAACTGCTAGTCTTGCTGACAATTATGTAACCTGTGGTATGGGATTGGCGGCCGTCACACGGTTCAATATCGCTAGCGATATTGTTAGCGATCACGTGCACGCGCGATCGCTCACAATATCGGACACATCGCTGGTGAGCTGTCACACAGGCAGACTCACCAGCGATGTGGAGCAGCGAGATCGCTGGTAACTATGGTACACATCGGGTTACTAGGCGCCGTGCGGCGCTTAGTAACCCGACGTTTACCATAGATACCATCTCCCAGCATAGGCTCTGCCGCTGGGAGATCGTTCATCGTGGTGTCACACACCACGATGAAGCAGATTGAACAAGCGATTATCGCTTGATATGAGCTCCGGCTCTCATATCTGCGATGTCACGATTTTACATTGTAAAATCGCCTGATTGCACGCAGCGATGCACAAACGATATCGCTTAAGCGATCAAAACGCAGATCGCTTAAGCGATATCGTGCATTATATTGATGCGTGTGACGGCCGCCATAGTGATTTAAATGCACTTATCTAGATTTAAAACATTCTTGCTTAGAGGCCCTGATTCTTCAGGTTTTCCCAGAATTGAAAAAATAAAATGATAAAATAATTTGAAATGCAAGTATTTGCGTAAACCATAGTTGCCTAAACTTGTTCTGAGTTTTGGCAATTGTGCATGTTCCAGCCAGCTTTGTGAAAAGTGGGATTATGGTGTAAATCACTGGTGAGCAGCAGCTGAAAGCAGCTTCTAAAGGAGCAAAAACTGGGCATTGAAACAGCACTGCAGTAGAGATGAGGTAACCTGTTTGGGGCTGGAGTTCGGGGGGGATTTCCCAGGGCTGTGGAGTCAGTAAAACAAACATGAGTTCGACTCTTCAATTTCCCTAAATCTGACCAGGATTGCTGCGCTGTGTGTACGCTGGATGGTTGTTCTAGTGCAAGCCACTTGCAGTGTGTGATCGGCATGCACTGGGGCTAAAAAAAAAATTATCAGTATTTTGGTAGGGATGTTTTAAAAAAATATATAAATTACCACCCTCCCACCCACAAAAGGGTCTGCCTTATGGCTGGCTGTATGTGGGCAGAGAGCTGAACGGCCAATAAGTGACGGCAAGGGTGAAGTTTAGGTCAACAACTGTCAAGCCCACTGAGACGGGGTACTCGGTACCGGACTGCGTTGCTACGGGGGATGTCACGGAGGTCCTGGTCCGGACCATGTCCCGGGCCAAGGCAAGTAAAAGGGTGATATTTACAGGGAATTAGAGTTTGTCGTGACGCCATCCACGGTGTGTGGTCAGGAATGGGACCACCGCTGCTGCAGAACCTCTGGGGTGATGTTAGGCAGCTTAGATGGTACTGCTCTCCGTAGGTAGAGGCGGGTTCCCTGGGGCAGTGGTTGTTATAGTCTATGGTGGATGTTATAATAAGGGGTGGGTAGTGAGACGGATTGAAAGAACACACACTCACGTTTCTGTAGTTTCCAAAGCTTATTGGTATGGGGCTTGCCGCAAGTGTGCCGCAAGTGGGGCCATTAGGAGGAAGATGCGGAAGATGCCGCATCTGCTGCATTTTTTCAAAAACGCCTATGTGAAAGTGGCCTTAGGCTGGTTTCGCACTGCATTTTGCTCCCAGATCAGGTTCCATCCGGTTTGCGTGCCAAAACCAGGAGAGGAAACTGCAGAGAAAAACTATAATTGAAAGATTGACACCTGATCTGAGTTTTGGAGACACTCCTGGTTTTGGTACACAAACTGGATGAACACTGATCAGGGAAAAAACTGCAGTGTGAAACCAGCCTTAATACTTTTTTTCCCCACTGTAACTCCACGGAGGAGATACTTTGGTCCACAACTGATAAACTCCTAGAGGGTCGCCATTACTTCACACACCTCATAAAAGAGTAAGGAAAGTGCAACCTTTCTCCTCATTAACGAGTCCCAAGTGTTGATGACGTAATGCCATGAACAAAGTTGTTAATGTAAAATACTGTAATTTTCAGGGTATCATGTTCTGCCCCTCACGGCAATAGAGCTGCCACCTGTTCTTACATTAATTCCAGGAGATGGCATGTAATGATGTCATCAAGAAACCACTGGTGTTTTATTCCTGGAGACTGCATTGTAATGAATTATGCCACGGGGATTTAATTCCCATACACTTTGTGCAACCAGTGGTGAAGCGACATGGTTATTGCCATACTCATATACAGCCAAACACAATTTGAGAAAACCATGACGACTTTTTATTCCTTCTGTGTGCATGGTTTCAATCAAAAACAGATGGAGTCTGATATAGAAACTGATGAGGAGACTACAGCCTATATAACATCAGCGAAGGAAA
This sequence comes from Allobates femoralis, assembly GCA_033576535.1. Lineage (NCBI taxonomy): Eukaryota > Metazoa > Chordata > Amphibia > Anura > Aromobatidae > Allobates > Allobates femoralis. The sequence continues at coordinate 81,571,223 of JARQOC010000002.1, forward strand.
CAGCAGCTCAGCATAGGCTGCCGATACACATTACAACACAGCTGTAAGCGCAAATTGACAATTGATCCTATTGTTGTAGGAGAGATAGGCGGTAATCAGCCATATTGGATTTCTTTTCAATATGTCTTGCTCACCTTTCCACCATGGACAGAAAAACACTTTTTGTATTGAAAGGCAATTCGATCTAAAATAACATCACTGGTGATGATGGTGTTCTACCATGCTCATGTACTCAATACTCAAAATGAGCAGAGCAAGACGCTTGGAGTACTAAGTATAATGGAAGTCGAAGGGAAACTCAAAATTTTTCCGGTAGATCGATTACCGAGCACCCGAGCATCATGGTAGTGCTCACTCATCACTAATGATCATTAATGTAAGCATGGAGATACTTTCTCTTCTCTCATTGTGTCAGATTAGCCAAAAAGGAATTGCTCTTTTTCCCACAGGAACAGTGTCACGATAGGTGGTGTACAGTCTTCAGTTTATCACAATGTGGCCCATAATGGGATTTAGACATTCCCCAAACTGAACCATTGACTTCACATAGGCAACAACAAACACAAATAAACATCCTTGGAGTCAACCTTAAAGAAAAAATATATACAAACGTGTAAAAATATCCTGTAATTAATAAATTAAAAAAAATAATAAGCTAGTGCCATTAAAAACAGGGTAGTTAGAATGTACGTTTTTGCAAAAAGGTATAAAGCCATCCCACCAACGTCAAGGTGCACCCACTTAGGGACGGTACCTACTCTAAGTAACCTGCTTATGTGTCAGATAGTCTATAAACACTGGAGGATTGTTTAAAGAGTAGTAGCTGCTGGAAAGCCTAGGGGAGTGACTGAGTTTACCTCCTTCTGTTGGATATCTTAGGCTGGCTTCACATTAGCGTTTGTGTCTGCATGCTGATGGCATGCAGACACAAACGCTGTCAGAAGCAGTGTCCAAATGATGTGTCCGCAGCGGATAATGTCCGCCTGCGGACACATCACTATGGAGCCCGGCAGCCAATCGGCGCTGTCCGGGGGCGGGCCGGGGGCGGAGATCAGCGCCGGAGATCTCCGCCCCCCCCGGCCGCCGGTAAGCTCCGGGACGTGTCGGCGGGGAGAACAGCTGATGTGACAGCTGTTTGAATCTTCCCGCGCCGACACTGAGAGGAGATGTCGGCGCGGGAAGATTCAAACAGCTCTCACATCAGCTGTTCTCCCCGCCGACATCGCTAGGAGATTACAGGCGGCGGGGAGAAGGAGGACAGCAGAGGCTGAGCTGATCTCCCGGTGGCCGTCGGTGAGCTCCTGTGACATCACCGGCGGCCACTGGGAGATTTTTCAATGGGTCCGCAGCGTTCTCCTGCGGTGTCATGCAGAGGACACTGCGGACCCATTGAAGCCAATGCATTTTTTGTACGCTTGGGGACGCTTGCTGATTGTCCAAGCTCCCCAAACGCACAAAAAAACCCAACATGCTGCGTCCCGGGTGCGGATGCTGGACACCGGAAGCAGCAGATATCGTCCGCATCCGCACCCGAACGCAGCAAACGCAGGCACCATGCGTTCCTATGTTAAACATAGGAACGCAGTGCGCATGCGTTTGACTGCGTATGGGAACGCAGCAATACGCTGCCTTCCCATACGCAAATGTGAAGGCAGCCTTATAGAGTACTATTTAGTGTGGTATAAGCTCCGTTCACTTCAAGCCATATGTTGGGGGCCTTGGTTAGTGCTGAGCCTATACCACACTAAATTCTGCTCATGTGTCGTCTGACCTCAATGAAGTCAGGGTGCCGAGTGGTCCGGGTCCCAAAACGGACACACAGCAATGGGACGCAATACAAGAACTCTGCTCAGTAAGGGGGGAGGGTGGGGCTCTCCCTATCTTGTAATAACACAAGCCAGAATTAAATGCATGCAATAAAACTGAGCCAGAGTAAACATAAGTGAACATGCCCATGTCTGTAAAAATCCAGTCTATCAAAATACAAAATTCACTATCTCATGCAGTGGTTGTTGAGAAGAAAAGTAGTTGAAGAGAAAAAACATAAAAATGACAATTCTGGTTTTTCAGTGACCACACCACATTCAAAATGTCTGCTCTGTGTATGGAGAGAGGCGGCTGTAACCACCTCTGACACTGACAGCCGCTCAGCATTAGACGACACTATCAGTCAGCAAGGGTGGGGGTTGGGGGGCGGTTACAGCCATTCTCTATATACAGAGCGGTGACTGAACCCTTTCTGGCGCACCCACATGACTGAAACCCAAACCTTGCCAGGAGGATTAAAGTTCTTTCCCTCCTGGCAGCAGGGTTCAAACTGCAGGCACCAGGAACGTTACAAATGCTATTAACTTTCATATTAACCCCATATCTGCTGGTTCATGGCAGTTTTCCATATGAGAGTTTCCTTTTAAATTAAAAAAAAAAAAAATCCATGTTTGGTATTGCTGTAACTGTGCTGACCTGGAGAATCATGCTGCCAGGTCCTATTTTTACCATACAATGAATACTGTAAAAAACTGAACACAATAAACAATGGTGGAATTACATTTATTCTTCACCATTTCATCCCACTTCTTTTTCCTCCAGATTTCCAATACACTATTTCCCCGCTGTACACTCCTGATTTATGAAGAAGCTCTTATGAGAAGTGGCTCTAGATTAGTAAATCAGGCCCGTTGGAGAGGTGGTGCACACTTCGCGACTTATCTTACTGCAATAGGGGACCGGAGCAAGGCTGTGGAGTCAGAGTCGTGGAGTCGATGTCCATTTTGGGTGGAGTCAGATTCAGGGAAATTGAGGAGTCTGAGACGGATATTTGGCTTACTGACTCTACAGACCTGGTTGTGGAGTTGGAGTCATGGAGTCAGTGTCCATTCTGATTGAGTTCGAGCCGAATTCAAGGAAATTGAAGAGTTGAGCTGGATGTTTGGCGTAAGGTACCGTTACACGGCACGACATCGTGAACGATATTGTTTAAACGTCACGGGTTAGGATGTCGTTGCGTGTGTCACCAAGAATTGAGTACGATAAATCGTTGGATTGTTGATCGCAGATTTGAGAACATGTTCTCAAGTCTCACGATCCATGATCAGCCAACCTGCTGCATTGTTCTGGTGACACCGTGATAACGATGTCATTCTCGAGTTCGCCCATTCACATCAGTGAACAAGTATCGTTCGCTGGGTTGTGCGAATGATAGCTGCTCGCTGGATGGTTGGTACGTCGTCCACAATATCTAGGCGTGTGAAATCTCACCAAAGATGTCAAAACGATGTCCTAACGACCGCACGCCCCTGAGATTGTTAGTGAGATTGTTTCAACAATTGAAGCGTGTAATGGTACCTTTAGTGACTCCACAGCCCTGGACCGGAGTAAGGTTTGTGGCATAGTAATGTGGCATTGCTGGTGCTTGTCATGAATTTGCCACATGGGTCGCCACACCCGGTCGAGCTACGCTTTGTCAGGTGGTTGAAAATGGTGCGATAACGCCAAAAGTCGCAAAATTGTAGTGACAGTTCAAGTTGTGCCAAACTTTTCCAAGATTTCTACAACAGAATTCTGGTGTAAAAGCTTTGATACTTCAAACCCTAGGACTATGGTATAATGGTGGTGTCATTCAAAGTACAACTTGTTCCACAAAAAAAACAAGGCCTGATACGGCTGAATAAGAAGAAGAAATAATAATGAGGAGATGAGGGGGTAAGAGCGGTGTCTCTATACTGCTCTCCATATAGAGGATATGGACTTCGAAGACACTCACAATGATAGAAGAAGAGCTTCTGCACGCTTCACAGGGTATAATATGCACCACATGTGCTGTTAATAAATCTGAATAGTGTGGCTAATTTCCTGCTTGTTGGGCTGAGGGGATACTCTGTGATGTCAAAGATCAACTCTTAACATCGGAAATTCTTCCAGATAATACGTCCCAGGTTTGGGTGACATAATCCAGTTGGAATCAATAAATATTGTACGATAATATGAAACAGTCAGTGACATATCATATAAGAATGTGCAAACTGTCCAAGATCCAGCCTAAAAATAAACCTTCAATAACATAATAGTTTAAACATGTTCATTTACGGCTACATGGCGGCAGAGCGATGTAGTACACGAGGTGTGGACCCCGAACATGTTTATATGTACAACTGAGGATCTGATGGGCTGTCACCTCCTAGTGTAACTGTGGATGTGATACAACCTAAAGGGAATCTCAAACTAGATATTTGCCACCTAACTTGAGAGTAGCGTGATGTAGAGGCAGCGATGTGTCACTAACTCAGCTGCTTGCTGTAGTTTTGATAAAATCACAGTTTTATTAGCAGAAGATTATCAGTAGAGGTCTAGTAATCCTGCTGTCATGTAGTCTTCATATTCATGAGCTCTGTATAACCTGCCCCTACCAAATGATTGGCAGCTTTCTGCCTATGCACAGTGTACACAGAAAGCTGCCAATCAGTGGTATGGGCAGGGTTATACAGAGTTCAGAATATACAGAGTTCAGATTGATGCCACATATAGGAATAAAGATTATACTTACTGAAAGGGCTATCCAAGTGTTTTTTCAGGATACTGTTAGGCTGCTTTCACATCAGCATTTTACGCTGATCGCAGCAGTTGCGGTGAAAAAAACGCAACTGCCGCAATTACCGCATAACGGCCGCACTTGCTGTAATGTCTGTATGCTCCTTTACTTTCTCCCCAGCCGAGGAGATGTGGTATGATCAGACCATGTCCCTGTATGGTCAGACACATCCATTACACAGTACATAGCAGGGACACATATATAAGATTATCTCAGCACAGGAGATGTGATATGATCAGACCATGTCCCTGTATGGTCAGACAGATCTATTACACAGTACATAGCAGGGACACATATATAAGATTATCGTAGCACAGGAGATGTGGTATGATCAGACCATGTCCCTGCATGGTCAGACACGTCCATTACACAGTACATAGCAGGGACACATATATAAGATTATCATGCTCAGATAAGGCTTCCTTACAAGTATAGTTTCAATCAGTCTACTGCCACTAATGGCCATGTGAAGAACAAAAAGCGGAAGTTACATGCAATACTTATACTTAGCCTAGTGGATGGAGTGAAAACTGCAAGAATTTTATATTTATAATATATTTATATGAAACAAATATATATTCATTTTTGATCAATAATCAGAAAAAGGGAAGGTGTCAGAATCAGATTTCAATTCCATGTCAAAGTAAGCACAGGTCCTTAGAGGGAAGTTTCACAGTTTAGCTCTGCCATTGATTGACAGCAATGAGCTAGCTGAGGAACAATGAGCAGAGGGTACTCTGGACTGAGCTGCCTCGCCCATATTGCTCCAAGCACCTGATTTGCATATGAACATAATTTTTCTCTAAAATATTTTTAATCTAAAGGTATTGCTTTTCTTAGCCCAATGTCCTACATGGACAAACAGATTCCCTTTAAAGAAGGCCTGTCAGATGAGAGTGGCCAGTGTTTGCTCTTATTTTTTTTTACTTGCTCATCTGATTATTCTTTTCTTTCTTTTTCCTAAATCCGCCATACAGCTCCAGAACCTTTTCATTTAGTGTTCATTTCTATGGGTGATGTTCAAAGGGGAATAATGCAGAGATGCCAAAAGACACGCCCCAGAGGTTCCTGAGCCACGCCCTAGAGGATCCTGTGAGCCACACCCCTTTATTAAAGACCATGAAAATTAGCAGTATATAAAAAGGCCCAAATTCTGGAATTGTATGACGGATTTAAAGGGATATTCTGGTAGGCAGAATAATCAAATGAGGACACAAACTGCTAACTTCTGACCTGATAGCAGGTCCTCTAAATAATCTCCCTCCTTTAAATGTGTTATGTCAATCAAAATGCTAATTTAATATTCTGGAAATATAGCTGCTCCCTATTTATAATTGTTCTTGAACTGATGTAAATTATTACGTTTTGCTAAGATACCATTTCAATACAATCTTGAGATATTTATTAAAAATGTGTATGATAAAAAGAGAGCATTTCAAAGTAAAATATAATGACTTCCTGCACAGGATTCAAAGCCCTTAGCTCATTTCTGCAAGATCACAGCTTAACAAACTATACAATTTCGTCTGTGACATACAAAGCCGGGTCATAAATAATAAAAATCTATATACTTCTGTGCAGCGTCAAGGCAGGAGTTGTGAAAGTGCCACCACCGGCTCTGCAGGGAGCAAAATAAACATTATTGTTCAGTCCTGGCAAAGTCACGTTCAGAAGTGGCGAAGGCAAAACATAATCATGGAAGGCTGCGGCGATAACGGAAACGCCATTTATTTACTTAGCAAATATCGCTATGTAAAGAAATAGCAGAATGTTTCCATTAGGAAAGTGAATATGAAAAGAGAGATCATGAATGCTGCAAATTGTGATGCTAAATACGAGCAAATATCAAATGGAGAGTTTGGAAAACGGGCTATCATTGCAGGATTTTGGCATTTCCAGGACATATTTTACACTGTAAAAAAGTATATTTATATATATACACACACACATTATATATATATATATATATATATATATATATATATATATATATACAGTGTAACGAGTGCTTTGCAGTTTTTTCTAGTTATATATATATATATATATAATTATATATATATAAAAATATATACATATAGTAATGCCTACAACTATTCTGTCTTATATTACATTATGGGTGTAATGTGTACATACTGTATATAAATATATTACGCCCATAATGTAATATAAGTTAAAACAGTTGTAAGAATTACCGCATATAAAAATAGTTTTTTCCTTTGCACACATATTTGCCTACTGTAAAACACCAAGACCCTGTGTATAGCGGTAAGAGGGGATGAAGCTACAGTTCCTGTCCCATATGGTAGTGAAGGTAACTGATTGGATGACTGATCCCACTAGAAGGAGGCTAGGGAAAGAGAATCTTTTTTTGAAAATAAAAAAAAAATAAAAAAAAATAAAACTTTAAAAAGTAAACAACATATATGACTGTGTGTCCCCTTTTATCACATGCCTGCATGCCTTTCTTTCCCCCAACAATGTCTATGAGAATTCTAATGTGTTGTGTCCACAATGCTCATTTTTTCCTTGCAGTTAGGTGCAGATTGTGGTCAAGACAAAAGAATGTTGAACCCCTAATCGTCTAGAGTGGGGGCTGCATGGGCTCGTGGCCCCCCAATTGAGTTGTCAGTTAACATATTGAGGTGTCTGTTTCTTCGAAACATGTGTTTGTCATTATAGGTTGCATTAAAGATATTCATGAGGTATCCTCATGATGGATGGTAAAGAGTTATGAGTCCCTATGGTGAGATAACAGAAGCAGGTGATCGCTGTGATTGGCTGTTCTACATGTCTGATAAGCTTGCATCTGATTGGTTTGAAACATGCGGGAGAGTGGAGTAGTTATGCCCCGCACACAGGAATCTTCTAGAGACAGAAAAACACACTATGGAGGAGCTCCTGTTTAGTCAATAGAGGTCCTCCTGCGCCTGTCGGTACCATACACTCTGCAAAACCCGAACTGCCCGAGATGCCTCGAGGGCAGGAGGCTGAGATGGACCCGGGAGAGATGTCGGGTCAGAGACAGGTGATTAGACAATGGTGGTCCCGGATGGTATACTTAGGTATCTACGGTTCGACTGGCCCGTGGTTCTGGCAGGCAAAGACAGAAGAAAGACTACCATGGAGGAACTGATACATCACAGGCCGGAGCTTCGCAGGATTCCTAAATATCGCGGGACATTCTGGTGATGAGATCTCATCAGGGAAAAGCCAGTGGGTGGCAGAAGAAGTGGGGGATGGCGGTACAGCGGTGGAGCGTACCCCTTTCACTACAGATTGGGGTGACCGCCGGCATTCGCACACTGCAGCAGCGCAGGGATGACTCCGGGGCTAGGATGGGACACAGGCAAACAGAGGGCCACTCCAGGCCCGTCCATGGATGCCCCCAGCAACACAGTAACCAAGGCCTGGGATTCACAGGACAACTTTCCAGGTGAGGACACCGGGGAGTCTATGACTGTGAATCCCAGGGCCCAACATGGGTCCATGGACAGCGAACTACATATCCCGACTACAGAAGATGGAATGGGTGAGATTTTATCTATAGATAATGCTGGTAATGATCTGTATCCTCACAGTATACATGAGACATCAGTGAGAGAAGCGCTGGCTGGTTTTACATGAGACATCAGGGAGACAAGCGCTGGCTGCTTGCCTGGCAACCACCAAACCTAAAACAGATCTTCCTGCTGCAGCTACAGTAGGTTGTCTGTAATAACAGAGACCCTGCTGAAGCCTGGCATTGTATGTAAATTTCCCCCCTCGGCTTTCATTTAACTAATGCTATGGAAGACTAAATATGGCAGCACGATTAAATTGATAGTTTTTTCAATGCTGCCCAAATTTATTCCTGTAATTACGGGTGTTAGGAAGGAAGAAAAATCAGATTTGATTGTGGATAGGAGAAAGACCTACAGGTCGTGCCCACGTCTGGTTTCAGGCTTTCTCCATGTATGTCGCTTTGCTGGCTTATTCCAGCACCTCGATATTATTCTCAATGTATATAGAAAATTTGGGGGCTCAGCATGGCTGAGCTACGATGCAGCATTTCAGCAAAGTGGCAGTACATCCTAATGTATATAGTGGGGTTGAAGATGTAGGTCTTAGGATAAATTTGATGTTACCCCAGCAGCCCAAAGTAGCCGTTGAAGAAAGGTATATGTTTTTCATTTAATGAATCTGGTGTACATGGCCTGCCATTTTCGCACTAATGCTCTTATTGCAGGGGAGCGCACCTGGCTTCACATTACTTTAAGAAAAAGGGTGCCGCCTCACGTCTTATCAGACTCCGTGATACTAGTGAAAAAGGGACGCACAGTGAAGGTGTCGGTAATGTACCCATGGTTAGAAATTTTTCCCAACCAGGCGGAAGCGCTAATAGTAACAAGAGGTTTTGAGCAGGGTTTTTCTCATTTCTGAGTATCGGGCTCCAGGCTTTCGCTGTTGTGATGATTTGGTATCTGTTTGTTGTAGTCCCCAAGAAGGAGGCTGGGGTTTTTCATATCTTCTATCACTTATCGTAACCTGTTGGCATCAGTATCTTATACATCAGTTGCTGTGGCGGTTGGAGTCAGTGGCGTAACTTCAGGCCCAGGAGCCCCGATGTGAAAGCTCCAACGGGGCCTCCAATTATTGCAAATCTTTAATAATATTAGTCTTTTTCTATGGGCTAAAGGGACTTTCGGGGCCCCCTAGGCTGCAGGGCCCGGGTGCGATCGCAACCCTGCACCTATTGTAGTTACGCCCCTGGTTGGAGTGTTGTAAAAAGTTCAGGGGACATTCCCTGATGGCGTATGCTGATATTAAATAAGCGATCCAGATTCTGCCAGCTATCCTGGCGGGTTTTAACTCCTTCTTGTTCAGCAGATGTCTTGCTGTGGATAAATGCTTGCCGTTCGGCTTCGCGTTCTCGTTTTTGTTTTGAAGCTTTTGCGTTATTTTTACATTGGGTCACGGAGTTTGCAGTTCGGTTGAATGGCATCTTGCACTGCCTTGACGATTTTTGATTTTTCCGCCCTCTTTATTCGTTCGACTGCAGCCGGGTAGTGTTGAATTTTCAGGATATTTCAGGAATTCAGTTGACTTTTTTGAGAATCGTTCTCGATTCTGAGTTCATGGAGGTACTCCTTTCTGAACAGAAAGTGGGAATGCTTGTGGGCAACATTCAGCAGTTGTTAGCTTGAAAAAAGGTTACCCTTCAGGGGCTGCAGTCCTTATTGGGCAGCCTTAACTTTGCGTTGCAGATTATGCCCATGGGGAAGGTTTTTGTTTTTTGTAGTCACCGTTACAATAGTAGGAAAGGGCTATTGTTGCATTTTGCACACATCCGAATCACTAGTGATATGTGTGCAGATATGCTGGTTTAGCTGCAATTTTTACAAGAGTTCAATGGGAACTGCGCTTTCAGGCCCCTTTTATTTCCTCAGTGGATCTGGGCCTGTTCATAAATTCGGTTACAATAGTTGATTTTGTTGTGCGGTTAGGAAGGCTTTGGGTTTTTTCCCCCTTCTCTGCCAGTCAAGGGGTAGTCAGCAGCAAAAGCTGTAATGTGGTGAATAAAGTAATGGCTGTATTATTCGCGGTGACAGTCTGGGGTCTGTAACTGCAACTGGCAACTAAAAGAATATCGTACTGTCTGACAGCCCACTCTTGTTAAATTCCTCTCGAAGAGGAACAACAATCTTGTGGCAGCTAATGCTGCGAGGTCCAAGGCCCTGGCTTTGGAGTCATTTCTCGTGTCAAATGAATTTTTCTCTTCCCTGAAAGGGGCAGAGTTGATGCACGCTTTACTAGACATCAAGCAATTGTATCAGCAATTCTTTTGCACCAGTAACATGGGCCACGTAGTCGGCCGCTTGTAGAGATTGGGTAAATTTTTGTGCATTACAGCAAGTTTCCTGTTTGTCGGCTCATCCAAGGTTGGCTTTAAGTCTTTGCAAGGCTTATTGGCTAAGGGTTTCAGCCATGACAGTTTATATAAATCTGTAGCAGGTATTTCGTTCTTCCTGAAGTTACATAGTAAAGTCTCATGGTTATCATCGTTTCCGGTTACATAATTTCTGAAAGGTATGATAACTTCCGGCCAGACAGAAGGAGACCTATATCCCTTGATCTATTGGAATACAAATATGGGCTGTTTTGTGTTCTGCTTGTTTGGTAAACTTGAGAATCTTTTGTTCAACTCCTGTTTTTCTTTAGCGCTCTTTAGAGAATTTATCACCGGCGAATTGAGTTACTATGGTAAGTATCGCTGATCAGGTTTGCTTTTTGGGACGTGTCTGTCTCCAAGAAAGGAGTTGCTCTTTTGGTTCGTAGGTCCCAGCTGACCGTGGTTTTTTCGCGGCCGGATTGCGGCAATACAACACTTGCCGCAAGCCCCATAGAAAATGCATGGGGCTTGCTGCAAGTGTACCGCAAGTGTGGCCATTAGGCAGCACATGCAGCAGATGCATTTTTTTTGTCCAGATCGGCTGGATCTGAACAAAAATGCTGAAGTGAAAGGGGCCTTATTAGAGTATGCGCAATTGTTTACGTGATCTTAGAGCTTTATTAACCTATTACCATTACAGGAATACTTTGTCATGTGCACTTCAGTCCGACATGCCCCCTGCTCTGATTCACACATCACTGTGAATGTACAGTCTCTATAGAGCCTGGTGTAAGCGGCGCCAGCTCTCCCAGCTCTGCTGCATGGATAAAACTAAATACTTTGATTGTGTCAGAAAGGCTGCACTCAGTAATCTATGTGACATATTGTTGGATTCAGGGATTCCTTGCCTACATTATGTTGCTGTCAGAGCAAAAACCTGTTGACAGATTCCCTTTATATCTGTAGTATGTGACTTTTCTCTGCAGATTTCACCCTTTTGAAGTCATAGGAGGAAATCCACAGCAAATCGTGACAATAATAAGTGATCGCACCTAAATGTTTCTTTATAATGTACTGGATGACAGTTATCTTTAAAATAATAATTATTATTATTATTATTATTTATTTATATAGCGCCATTAGGTTCCATGGCGCTTTACATGAGGATGAGGGAGACAAGAACAAGTACACTAAATCTAGGCGATCAGGACGTACAGGTACAGGAGGGGCAGGGACCCTGTCCACGAGGGCTCACAGTCTATGAGGGTGGGTTAGGATACAGTAATAATGAGGATTAAAAAAATTCTATCACATAAAAAAGGGGCTCTGAACATTTTTTTTTACTTTGTTGCTGATGTTTTAGCATGCAACAAATATTGACAGGAGACAAGAATTCCTGACTTGGTTCTACTGACATCACTGAGCTACAAAGTCTCCAGAGACCTTAATCCTGTTCGACATTTAGAAAGTCCTATCCTTACATGGACATGTTTGTCTTCGGGTCAAGCCTGTAATTTTCTGCATTTCACGATTAACGATATATTTAGCATTTATTGTCAGTAAGCAAGTATGGTAGCTTAAAAAATAAATAAAAAAATATACAGTACTGTGTAATAGTTTTGGTAACGTTTGGAATAAGTGCTGCGAAGTTAGAATACTTTGGACAATAGAAGTGTTGGTGTTTTTTATTATTTACCAAAATGCTAAGTGAATGAACAAGAGTAAAATCTAAATCAAATATATTTGGTGTGACCACCTTCAAGTCTTCTAGGTACACTTGTACACAGTTTGTAAAGGAACTCATAATGGAGGTTGTTCCAAACATCTGAAGTACTAACCGCAGATCCGGATCCGGACACAGAAATGGCATCCGGAGCTACCAATCCAGTCCTGTCCGTGTGGACCAGCAAAAAACAGGATCCCCACGGACAGGAACAAAACCATGGTGTGAACTCATCCTAAATAGTTGGCATGCGTGAATCCAGATAATATAATTAATAATCATTCTTTGCCAAGATTCTCTACTATATCAAAAAAATTTTTAGTTAAAATGCTCTATTGTATCCTTTTACCATATCTTTGTTCATTAATAATTTGGATTGTTGATTATTTATAAACTAAAAATAAAGTTAAGAAAGAAAAAGAACAACCAGGAGTCCTGTAAGTGATGATATGGCCTCCGAAGAGCCCTGATCTTTGATTCTGTCTGGAATTACAAGAAGAGACAGAAGGATCTATGTCAGCATACATCTACTGAAGATCTGTGGTTAGCTCTCTAAGATGTTTGGTAGAATCTCTATTGAGTGTCCTCAACATCTGTGTGGAAGTGAACCTAGAAGAATTGATGCTTTGATGCTCTTTTGAAAGAGAAGTGCGGTCACAGCAAATAATTTATTTTTATATATTAGAAATCTAACACTTCCTACTTTGTAGTATTTTTCCACACCTGCCTAAAAATTTCAGTGCTGTAATTGTATGATACCAAGATTCATGGTGAAAATACAACCCAATGGTTTTCCACAAATGAGTTACTGTCATTCTTGCCTGGCTAAAATTTTTTCCCTCTTAAGCTTTCAAGGCCAAAACGTTCTTACTCCACCATAAATGTTATGTCATCCATTTGAAAATGTTTAGGTCAAACATAAAAGTGTGTTTTCTAGGGCTGTAACTAAAGAGGGTGCAGAAATTATAGATGCACCCCAGCTCTGAAGCCCGAGAGGTCCTTCTCTACCAGGTAAACCCATACTACATATGACACATGATATTTAGGAGTAATATATATAAAAAAACACAGCACTTCTTAGTCGCAGCATAGAGAATATCATTTATTGATTTGTCAGTATGTCATATTGAAGGGTACCTCACATAACAATATTCCCGAACTGTGATCAAAGCCAGTTATTTGCAGCGGTACATCACATTATTCCTAACAGGTCTAGATCTAGGTCCGGGAAATCCAAAACATTGGCCATGTCCTTAAACAGGACATGCCGACATATCAATAAATAACATTTTCTTCTCTGTAACGAATGGGTACAGTGGTCTTTCATATATTAAGTAGGAATACGTATCCTACAACTCTGCAACACAATCCATCTGGAATGTCAACTATGATATTTAGTGGGACCTGTTAATGGAGCTTCAGGTTTCAACCATGCTTGGAAAACTGAACTAAGGGCCCTTTCACATCAGCGTTTTTTTTTAAATCGCGGCAGATGCGGTGAAAAAAACGCATCTGCCGCGATTACCGCATACCGGCTGCACTTGTGGCGCGGTTGCGGTTTTTGCCATGCAAAGTATAGGCGGACTTGCGGCAGGTGCGGCAAGTGCGGTTTTGCACTTGCGGCAGGTGCGGCCGCGAAAAAAAACCGCGGTCAGCCGCGGTTTTTTTTCGCGGCCGCACCTGCCGCAAGTGCAAAACCGCACTTGCCGCACCTGCCGCAAGTCCGCCTATACTTTGCATGGCAAAAACCGCAACCGCGCCGCAAGTGCAGCCGGTATGCGGTAATCGCGGCAGATGCGTTTTTTTCACCGCATCTGCCGCGATTTGAAAAAAACGCTGATGTGAAAGGGCCCTAAGACTTTCCTTTCCTGAAAATGAGGCATGCAGGAATCCAGGAAAGTCAAAGTGTCTAAACATTTGCTGCCACCATCTACCTTGCCTACCTGCTACTAAAGCACCACTCCAGCGTTTTTTTTATTGCACCACAGGAGTGTTGCTTTAAATGCAAGTCCCCTGCTGCCACTCTGGTCAGTCTCCGGGAGTTTGTGACCTGCTGGTAGCTCTACTGTTTCATGGAGCACGCCAGAGGTCACAACTTAATACAACTCTATGGGGACCTATTTCTGGCCTCATTCTGGTCCTCATAGAGATGTATTGGGAGCATGTGACGTAACAAACACTGCCCACAAATTCAAGCAGGAAAAATGGGTGAGCAATAGTACCAGGTGCACCCGACTATACTGATGAGCTACGGTGCCTGTGTAGGACTACTACATTGTGTTGATAGATACATGCCTGTGGAGTCGAAGTCATGGAGTTGCAGTCAGTGTCCATTTTGGGTGGAGTCGGATTTAGGGAAACTGAGGAATCAGGGTTGGATGCTTGGGTTACTGACTGCACAGTCATGGTTGTGGAGTTGGAGTCAGTGTCCATTTTGGGTGCAGTCGGAGTCAGATTCCAGGATATTAATGAGTTGGTGATTTGGCTTACCGACTCCACAGCCTTAGTTAAAAAGGGGGCTCAAGACATCAGGTTCCCAATAGTCCATCAACGACAGACCATCAATGATAGGCCTTCAATTAAATACTATGTTCAGAATCAATTAAAAAAATTGCAGTGAATGCAAAAAACACACAAGGATGATTGGTTATAGCTTATAGCTACAGGAGGTGTAATCTAAAACAGAGAAGTGAAAATCTGAGGACAATTTGGAGAAAATGGTTATCACCTGGTAAACTTCAGGAAAGTTTGTATGTAACCCAGACGTCTTTGGCTAACAGAAATGACATCATACCAGATAATATAGCCGTAATCCAAGATTCCAAAATAGGGTAAAACGGCGGGGCTCTTTAAATAGACTGCTGTGGAGGGAGCACCAGGCAGCTTGTGAGTGACCTGTCAGGGAGTTAGTAAAGTGGACCATTCATCAGGCAGGAGGCGATGAAAAGTCAGCATACAGAGGTAGAATTTCACAAATCTTATAGTCGACTACAAAGTTATCCAGAATCCATGAGCTAATGCAGACTAACTGGTGCCTTCTGCTCTGCTCTGTCATTATCTATCAGTAATAGATGGTTTAATCTGAAAAATATATGGTTTTAAGTGTTGGCACTGGCGTGTGCATGGGGAGACTAGGATGTGAAAAAATATTTTAATCTGCGTTGACAAGTAAAATATGGTAGGACTTCTACGCTTCAAACTGATAGCGGTGAATAGTGTGCTGAGGATAGCGCTCAGGTCCAGATGGTGCTGTCCGAAAAGAATTGTCACCAACATCAGCTGGAGAAGAAGGTTCATTGTTTGCACAGAAAAAATTTGAAGGAATATTTTAGAGGCGTTTTGTTTAGTCTACATTCACACACAGCGTTTTTATGTTGATCCATTTTTGGTGCAGTTTCTGCAGGAATAACGGATCCTCTTTTTGCAAAAAAGCATCACACGTATCATCCGTTTGTGCTGCTTTTTGTTCTGTTTTTGGGGACACAGACAGAGGCACACATACACTTTCTCAGTGAGCTCTGGTGATGTCCTCATCCCGGGAGCCTGCAGGACCTGCGTTATCTTTTCGGTGCTTCCAGGACCCGGCACTGCACCATGTGACAGAGTGACACCACTCAGTTATATGGATAGGTCCTACAAGCACAAAACAAGACAACTTACAAGATCCTGCAGGCTCCCAGGATGAGGACATCACCAGAGCTCACTGTGGGATCACAGAGAGTAATTAGCGCAGCGGAAAACGCCAAACACAATTGACATGTTCATTCTTTGTGAGGATCCGTTTTTGAGCCAAAAAACAGATCATCACAAAACGTTGAGTCTGAATGTCAAATCTTGAAATACACTGACTTTGCTGGGATGCCCAAAGTCACTGCAAAAAACAGATCCGCGAAAAAGCTGTGTGTTAAGACATCCTTTATAGGATTGTGGTTATCACATGGAAGTACAGCAGTACAAGATCTTGTAATAATGGGTACAGCTTAAACCAATGTTATAATGGACTTTCCACTGGATATGTACATTTAAAGGGGTTGTCTGGTGTACACTCATAATTCTGCAGTAGGTAACTGCAGACTTGTCAATCCTCCCAACACCCGCAGTGTGCACTGCAAGATTTGCGGTTTATAAAATGGGAACGAATCACAGTTATGCAGTATGTATGATCCTACCAGAGCCCCCAATGAGTGGGTGTGGCCTCTCTCAATACAACATGTATTAAGCAAGGCTACACCCACTGGTCAGACGTGCCTGATCCATACACTTGTATTGAGCGAAGCCATGCCCACTAGTTGTGTTGTTGCCGGGAACATGCATACCGCATAATTGTGATCTGATCTCGGCTTAGAAATCAGTGGATCCTTGCAGTGCACAGTGTGTGCGCTTGAGGATTGATAAGTCTGCAGTCACAGACTGCAGAATTATCAGTTTAAACCAGAAATTCCCTTTAAATCACCTCCTTCATTGCTGCTCCACTAATTTTTGAATGTTTTTCTTTTTGGTCTGTGTCCCTCCATTACAAAGAAAGTTATTCCTCTCATTAATAATAGTGCAAATTTTCCCTTCAACCAACTGGGCGTATACTTCAAGACTTCTCTGTGGATAATTGCTTTTTTCCCTCTGCCACTGTCAATCAAACATGTCCAGCCCACAGAGAACGTCTGTGGTATACACCCAGTTGGTTGAAGGGAAGATTTGCATCTTTTTTTTTTTTACCAGGGAGCGTATTTTGGAACAGAAAGTTCACAGATAAACTGTTCCAATATTAAATTAGCAGTGCCCATTGGAGGCAGAACTCAGTTTAACTGAAAAAATCCAGTGAAAGATTTTCCTTAAAACATCGGTGCTTACGGTACAGAAGATAGAACTAGAGCTATGGAGCCGGTAAGCAAAACCACTGACTCAGACTCCTCTATTTCCCTGAATTCAACTCAAACTCCATGACTCCAACTCCCTCATACATGACTCATGTTTAAAGGGACACTGTCAGGTCATTTTTCAGTATAATACTAATATTACTCTTGGATAGTGCCTGTGCAAGACCTTTTAAAAACATGTAAAATCATTATCGTACCGTTTGTAGTTTCCTTGTTATCACATTGTCAGACCCTGCGGGAAGCTCCTGGATAAGTCCTCTCCATTATAAGCAAACAAAAATGGTGCGGGTGCTGTATAAACAGTCATGTAATTATGCACTCCTCAGCAGCTCCCTCCTCCGTTTGATAACAATTCAGTGTCAGGTTTCACTTACAGACTATTGCTAGAATTGTTTTTCATTTCGTATCATGATTGTGAATCATAATGAACCTGTCGATCCATTACTTCTTTGTAACTGTTCAAAAATGTAATAAAAATTTTATTGTTAAAAAAAAAAAAAATGTTTCACTTACATAACATGGGATCTATGGCTCCAGATCGCGCCGGATCCGGTAGAAAAACGATCTGGCTCCCAGACGCCGGGTGCTGAAAGAGCTGCGGTTCTGAAATTCAAGCCGCGCTCGTTCAGCATCTGGACAGCACAGCTGAAAGAGCCGTGGCTGAAATTCCAGCACCGCTGCTAGCTCCCCTCCAGCCACTATGCTGAAATTTCAGCACTAGACAGCAGCAGCTGTGCGCAGGAATGATTCCGGCACAAAAAAGGACCTCCGTTCTGTTTATCCAGGGCTGTCAGGTTCTGTCCGGTGTATCCTACAAAACACCAGACAGAACCTGACAAGGAAAAAAGGTGGTATGAAGCCGGCCTAAGAAGTTGGGCAACCTAGACCATCACATAGAAAAGGAGGACAGTGACCGGCCTGATCTGCCTTAATTGTAATACTTATTTCCTGAATGATATCCATATTCTCATGGTGAAATATGGTTGTTTAACATCACAGGTAGTGGGCCTGGAAATATAGTAAGTCCCAATTTTGTGGAATACTTATAGGATTGTAAAATCCTTGAGGATAAGGTGAGATATGGAACAAGAGTGTATTTCTGATTCTTGAAGGCTCCACGTTCACGAGCAGGATGAAAAGCTCTGTTGTTCGAGGACAGAAAAAAAAAAAGGCCATCATTTCCTGGAGTTTTTACAAGCATTAAACCAGCTTTACATAAATTCACAGAGCTACATGACTTATGTCATTAAATATAATCTCAGCAGGTATGTTACGTTTTCTGGGAGTAGTTTACATACTGCAAAGTGACTTTTTGGTCTTTAGCTCTTAGGGTTCGGATTACTGGAGCTATTGTAGCAGGTGATTAAGATCAACGTCTAGAATACTCTGCGAAACCCAGATCAATATCAAGTGTGTTACACATTGTATTATTTTATTAGCTTCTAGCTGTGGGGGGAGCCAGTCAATAGTATCCAAGGAGCGAGCCCCGAGGACACAGTAAACTTTTGCAGCCTTTGCACGCAACCTAGAATTCTTTTGATTTATTATGTTAAAAATGTAAAAAAAAATTGATGTCTTGTTATAGGACCTAAGAGGGCAGAACAGAATGCTCATGCATGTCACTACGTTTATGCTGGGGAATTAGCCTCTATAAAACAAAAAATATTGGTGAAACAACTAATGGATCACGCACACTGGTATATCACGTCTCTGCACAAACTCTCGAGCCCACTTAAGGCCCATTGAGGAATACGGGGCCATAAAATATGAATTCAACTTCATTTGGAGGCATAGAGAGGTTATTATTTTTATTATTATAATTATTTATTTACCGTATATACTCGTGTATAAGCCGACCCGTGTATAAGCCGACCCCCCTACTTTTGCCCCCAAAACCTGGGAAAACCTATTGACTCATGTATAAGCCGAGGGTGGACCCCAGCACAGGTATACAGCCCCCAGCAGTGTGGTATATAGGCCTCCCCAGTGGTATATACAGCAGCCTCCCAGTGGTATATACAGCAGCCTCCTAGTGGTATATACAGCAGCCGCAGCCTCCTAGTGGAATATACAGCAGCCTCCCAGTGGTATATACAGCAGCCTCCTAGTGGTATATACAGCAGCCTCCCAGTGGTATATAAGCAGCCTCCTAGTGGTATATACAGCAGCCTCCCAGTGGTATATTTAGCAGCCTCCCAGTGGTATATACAGCAGCCCCAACCCCATCCACACACACATACACACACATACATACACACACATACACACACACATACACACACATATGCACCGTTTCTTACCTTGTCCGGTGCTGTCCCCCGCTGTCATATGCTGCTCCTCCGGCCGTCCGGTGCTGTCCCCGCTCCTCTCCTGGTCTGCGGCGCGGTTCCGGGTCCAGTTCCATGATGATCGGTGCGGTCCCCGGCCGACTTCCTGCTTCCAATCAGAGGCCCCAACGTCATCTGGCCGCGTCTGGGCGGTGATTGACGGCACGGGTCCTGCGCTCTCATTGGTGCAGGGCCTGACCTGGGCGGACATTACAGATGGAAGCAGGAAGTCGGCCGGGGACCGCACCAATCATCATGGAACTGGACCCGGAACCGCGCCGCAGACCAGGAGAGGAGCGGGGACAGCACCGGACAAGGTAATGTATATTGCGCAGCGCCCCCCACTGCCCCCACTGCCCCCCTGTCTTATTTTCAGCCCCTACCATATTGACCCGTGTATAAGCCGAGGGGGGGACTTTTCAGCCCAATTTTTGGGCTGAAAAACTCGGCTTATACACGAGTATATACGGTATATAGCGCCATTAGATTCCATGGCGCTTTACAAATGAAGAGGGGAGAACGAGGACAAATACAGTATATATGGACAATCAAGTCTTACAAATACAGGAAGGGAGAAGACCATATCCACGAGGGCTCCATGTCCACGAGGGCGGGCGATGAAACAATAGGAGGGGAAGCACTGATCGTGTGACAGTGGAGCGACAGGGTCTCATTGCAGGTTGTAGGCTTGTTGGAAGAGGTCAGTCTTCAGGTTTCTTTTGAAATTACCAAGGGTAGGCTAGCGCCTGATGTGTTGGGGGAGAGAGTTCCAGAGTATGGCGGATTGGAAGTCTTGTATGCGGTTGTGAGAGGATGAGATAAGGCGGGAGTAGAGAAGGAGCTCTTGGGAGAATCGTAGGTTGCGTGCAGGCAGGTGTCAGGAAACCATGTCAGAGATGTATGGGGGGACAGGTGATGGATGACTTTGTATGTCATGGTTATGGTTTTCAATCGGGATCTTTGAGAGGTGGGGAACCAGTGAAGGGCTTGGTGGAGCGAGGAGACATGGAAGTAGCAGGGTGACAGGTGGATAAGTCGAGCAGCGGAGTTTAGGATAGATTGGAGAGGTGTGAGGGAAGTAGCAGGGAGGTCGATGAGCAGGAGGTTGCAGTAGTCAAGGCGGGAGATGATGAGAGCATGAACAAGGGTTTTAGCAGTGTATTGATCAAGGAAAGAGCGGATCCGGGAAATGATTTTGAGCTGGAGTTGGCAGAAGGTGGCGAGGGCTTGGATGTGAGGCTTAAAGGAGAGGAAAGAGTCAAGAGTAACCCCAAGGCACTTGGCGTGGGGGACTGGTAAGAGTGAGCAGCCGTTGACAAGGATGGATAGGTCTGGTAGGGAGAGATCGATTTGGGGGGGGAAGGCGATGAACTCGTTCAGGAGGATGAGATGGCGGACAGGCATTGTGAATTTTGGATAGTAGGGAGTGGTGTCGGGCCCAGAGAGGTAGATCTGTGTGTCGTCAGTGTAGAAATGGTACAGGAGGCCGTGGGATTCAATGAGTTGTCCTAGGCCGAGGGTGTAGATGGAGAAGAGTAATGGTCCCATTAGGTATAAGGAGATCCAGGAGAGGGCTAGGTCAGTGATGCAAAGAGATTCCAGGATCTGAAGCAGGAGGGAGTGGTCAACATGTTTGAATGAGGCAGATAGGTCATGGAGGAGGACGGAGTAGTGTCGCTTGCTCTTCGCGGTCAGTAGGTCGCTGGTGACTTTGGTTAGGGCTGTTTCGGTGGATTGATGAGGTCAGAAACCGGATTGTAGGTGGTCAAAGAGGGAGCAGAAGGAGAGGTGGGAGGGCAGTTCATAATGGACATGTTGTTCAAGCAGCTTTGAAGCCAAGGGGAGAAGAGATATGGTGTGATAATTAGAAATAGATGATAGGTCAAGGGAGGGTTTTTTGAGGATGGGTGTGATCAAGGCATGTTTGAAGGATGAAGGGAAGATGCCGGTGGTGAGTGATAGGTTAAGAGAGGGGCTATGGCAGGGATGAGGCTGTGGTGCGGTTATGAGATGAGTTGGGAGGGGAGCAGGTCGAGGGCACAGGTGGTGAGGTGTGATCATGACAGAAGGGAGGAGAGCTGATCTTCTGTTATGTTGGAAGAGCTTCCTTTGGACGAAGAGGGTTGGGCAGTGATTTGGGGGGTGACACAGTGGGTCAAAGCTTTCTCTTACTTTGTCGATCTTCTGTTTGAAGAAAGTGGCAAAGTCGTCGGCAGAGATGAGGGGGTAGGGAGAAGGTGCAGGGGGACGGAGTAGAGAGTTGAAAGTTTTGACTAATTGCTTGGGGTTGCGGGACAGTGTGTTAATTAAAGAAGAGAAAACGGTTTGTTTTGCGGCGGTGAGTGCATTCTTGAAGTCGGAGAGGGATCGTTTGTACATGGCAAAGTGCACCGCGGAGTGCAATTTCTTCCATCTCCACTCGGTCACTCTGGACGCCCTCGTAGTTCTTTAGTGAGGGTGATAAGCCAGGTTGCCTGTGTGTGCGGGTTTTGGTATGTGTGAGGGAGGTGGCCTGGTCGATGGCTGTACTTAATGTGGTGTTAAAGAGGGTGGCAGCAGAGTCAGCGTCAATGAGAAGCTAGGTCAGTGAGAGGGAGAAGGGATTCAGAGAATGAGTGGAAATCGATAAGTTTAATGTTTCTGCGGGGATGACTGAGTTTCCGGAGGGGGGGAACCTGGTAGGGGGAAGAGGGTGGAAAAAGACAGCAGGTTGTGATCGGATAGGGGGAGGGGTGAGTTTAAGAGGTCGGTGAGGGAAAAAGGGGGTGAAGATGAGATCGAGCGTGTGGCCATCCTTATGAGTGGCTGAGGAAAACCATTGGGAAAGCCCAAAGGAGGTGGTCAGTGATAGGAGTTTGGAGGCAGCAGGGTGGGGGGTATCGATGGGGATGTTGAAATCGCCCATGGTGATAGAGGAGATGTCAGAAGAAAAAGGAGAAGCCAACTGGTGAAGTGGTCAAAAAAGGTGGAGGTAGATAATGGGGGCGGTAGATGACAGCCAGCTGAAGGTTGCAGGAGGAGAAGATGCGGACAGAGTGTACCTCGAAGGAGGGGAAGGAGGTAGAGGGCATCGGTGAAATTGGGGTGAAGGAGCAGCTGTTGAACAGAAGAATTCCGAGACCTCCACCGTGGGTGTTGCTGGTGGGGGGGTGTATGAGAAAGAGTGAGTCCATCATAGGAGAGTGCGGCAGGGGAGTCTTGTCAGAGGGGGTAAGCCATGTTTCGGTGATGCCAAGGTATGAGAGTTTGTTGGAGATAAAGAGGTCGTGGGTGAATAAGAGTTTATTGCATACTGAGCGAGCGTTCCAGAGTGCTCCGGGTAGGGGGATTGGTGGAGAGGGGGCTTGGGTGAATGGGTATAAGGTTGTGAGGGTTGCGAGAGTTTGTCTTGGGGAGTCGGTGTGGGTTAGAGGTGGGTGAGGAGATGTGATGGGGGGGGGGGGACCAGGATTTGGGGAATGTCACCTGTGAGGAGGAGAAGCAGCGAGAGGGTTAGAATGTGGGAGCAGGGAGTTTACTGGTGGCATCCGTACCTGGAGACAAGGGACTGCGTGGAAGAACAATTCGGAGGAGGGGGTGAAGTGGGTGGGTAGGATGGAGGGAGAGATCACTACTTCCTTGATGGGTGGAGGGATGAGGGGGTTAGTAGGAAGTGAAGTAGAATGGGGGTGAGGTTAGATGCTTAGTAGCTAGTTATTAATTATTCATGCTTACAAGCATCAAATCAGTTATGTTGTTTGCAAGATGATCTCTAAATATTTCAAATCGGTAAAAAAGCATAATCAGCCAATGTAGCCAAGGCTGGTTTTACACTACCAGTTTTTAGTATCCGTGTTAACCCTGTTGAAACTGGATGCACCCGCATCCATTTTCAGCCCCATTGACTTCCCCCTGATCTGAGTGTCCACGGTTTTTTCACAGGGACCAACAACATATTTTATAGCAATTTTGGGGTCCGTTTCAAAACCGTAAATATCCCACTGGATCGGAGTTTTACAACAGAGTATGCCCAGAACCCAGTTTAAAATGACACACCCACTAGGGGGCGTGTCATTTTCCACCGGATCCAGTTAAAGGTACACAAACTGATGCAATGGGATGTTCGCACACCGGTATTATCACTGATCCATGAGATGCGGGTGCATCAAACTGCATCATGATAAACAACTGCGGGAGAATACGGGGAATACCGGATCCCAAAAAATGGTTGTGTGAAACCAGCCTTAACTGAACCATTGATGATGTATTACCTGTAGAAGCCTAAGAGTGTAAAACGGCCACTGTCGTCTAAACGTATCCCACATTCCCTTAACTATGGCTTTTAATACTTGGATGAAATAAAAAATGTTGATTTTATGGTGAGTGCCAGATCCTCGTTCCACTTTTTGTGACTCGGATGTATTAATTCATCAATTTACTATGCCATGAACTACAAAGGAAGAAAAAACATAAGCCTCAAGTATACCGGCAATTATTGGTCCCAGCCAATGTAGACTGATTCAGCTGTTAAGCCCAGTGATTGGCTGCAGTGCTGATTATGTGACTGCTGCAGCCTGTACACAATCATCAGAGCTGCAGCCAGCGCTAGACCTGGGGAGAGTAAGTAACAGATTATTTTATTAATTTTAGTACAAGCTTAAAATGACTGCTTACTTTTTATGAAATTGGGGACACAATTTTTTTTCAATTAAACTATTTTGTTTATTGAGTTTTATTATTTTTCTAATTTTTAATTTGGTAGAGAAATATTTTTGCAAATTGGAAACCCCATTAACGTTCCTTTTTTGGCAAATTACGGGACTTTAAACATAGCGTAACATCTTAGATGAGGGAGCCACAATTCTGTTTATTGAAAAAAAATGGGCCATCACAGCCCTTTAAGTTCCTTCTTAGGTCACCAATTGGATGGTCTGACTCCTCTCCCATATTATTGACTGTTCCTGGTTTAGTCCAGCACTATGCAAGACAGATCTATAACAAGTTTAGTAATAGATGGATAGAATGAAATGGTATAGAGTTAAACAAGTCTCCGGGGTAAGGACCACCACCAGTCTGACTTACGATAACCCAACAGGCCAGTTCTCCAACATGTTTAGCAAACTAAACACGCATTAAGGTAACAATAACAGTTTCATTGCTCCCAAGGGGAAATGTGAACTGAGGGCAGAGTTATTCTTGCAAACTCTTTCTAGTTGTTTATTCCTGGCATGACAGCATATAACGAACACGTCTGACGGTCACAAGTCCCAGATGATGTTAACAGAAGCTCCACAGACAATGCTCGCTCTGTCTTACATGGTTAGCTCATGGATGTCAGCTCCAGAATACCTCACCGTTCACACTCACTTGCCAGTTCTAGTAGCACACAGCAAAATAGAAAGACAGACGACCTCACGTGAAAAAAATCACGTTAACCTATGGATGGGGATGCCTCCATGTTGCAGAAGAACAGTGCAAATTCATGTATATGCAGATCCACCCCCAGGGCCAGTGTGATCAGAAAATGCATAGTACCTTCCAACTCAATGAAGTGCCCTAGCCAGAGACATAACTATAGAAGGTGCAGCCACGGAGACCGATAAAGGTCCCAATGTCCCAAATGAAAAGACCAATATTATTAAAGACACATTATACTAAGAGGCTCTGTTTCAGCTTTTACATTGGAACCCATGAGTTCCAAATTATGCTGTTGACACAGGCTTTCATGATCTAGAAATTCAGAGCTTGCACTCTTAATCCCATCCAAGTTTATATACTGTAGAATGGAAGCTGCACGGGCTGTAGCTACCATCATCAATTGTGTAGTGTTATGTAAAAAACTTTCTGACCGAAATATTTGTGCAACTCATGGCATTAGAATTACGTGGCAATAGTAGTTATAGTACCCTGTTTCCCTGAAAATAAGACGCCGTGTTATATTAATTTTTGGTCCCAAAGACGCGCCATGTCTTATTTTCAGGGGATGTCTTATTCTCCCATGAAAAAGAATTCACAAATATTTTGGAACAAAAAAAGAACATTTATTAATACATATACTGAACAGTAGTCATCACAATATTGAAGAATACAAAACAATATTTATTCAATGACAATCATGTCATCATCCCACTGCAGCCTCCCATCATCCCACAGCAGCCTCCCATCAGGTCCCCATCATCCCATTGCAGTCTCTCAGTATAGTAGTGTACCTGCAAAAAAAACAAAAACACACATACACAAACCCATACCGTACACACACACAAACCGCTTCTTACTGGTACTTTATCGCTCCTCTGTGGTATTCCCCTCCTGCAATCAGAGACCAGAATTTGTGCACCAATCAGTGCATAGCAAGCATGCGCCAATCAGAAGCCATGCACTGACGACAGCTGGCCTAGGATTGGCTCGAGGTTCCTGGACTGTGATTAGCTTGCGGTTCCTGGGCTGTGATTGGCGCAGGGCTCCTGGGCGGTTATCAGCGCACAGTTCCTGAGCTGTGATTGGTGCTCTGCTCCTGTGCTGTGAGCGGCGCCGGCTGCTGGCCCGATTTTGAAAGATATGTAACGTACGGCAGCTGAATACAGTGGCAAGCACCGGACAACAGAGTGGGGATGAGTCACAGCTGCATGCCCCGGTCTTCTGATCGGTGGCATGTTGATCTGCCAAAAACTAGGTATGCATTATTTTTGGGAGGGGGTGCTTTATATTTACAAGCACATTCAACTTCCTTAGAATGCCTTATTTTCGGGGGCGCCTTATTTTCGGGGAAACGCAGTATGTTTTTTGTATAATGTTTATATTGTTTTGACACTACATGGTACTTGATATAGAGGCATCAATAAAATACTTCAAGGAGTGGCACCATCCATCAAAGAAAAAAATCCTAAAAATTTGACAGTTCAAACTGATATAAAGTTTGGAAATACTTTAGTTTATGCCAATATTCAAGGCATTATCCTGCACAACCTCTGCACATTGGGCCACTGTGAGACTTAAGATTATCTTTGCTTGCTTATATAGAGCCATTATATTCCAAAGCGGTTTACAGACATCATCACTGTCCCTATTGTGGCTCACAATCCAAATGACCTATCAGTGGAGTGTAGGAGGAACTGCTGTACCCAATGGAGACCCATGCAAATATGGGGAGAACATATAAACTACTTACAGATGTTGTCCTTGTTGGACTGAACCCAGGGCCCCTGTGCTGCAAAGCAACAATGCTAGCCACTGAGCCACTGCTCTATAAAGATATAGCTGCTGTTTCACAGCTACAGCACCACAACTGTCCATGGGTTGTGTCTGTTACTGCAGCTCAGTAATGAACTGAATTGAGCCATCACATACAACCAGTGGACAGGTATGACTAATTCTGTACACAAGGTGCCAAGTTTTCATAATTCTGAACAATAATTATATCAATATTGACAACACTTACTAATTATGTGCTGTTTTTGGAATCATTTCACAGAGTATTGTGAACGATATAATGGGCAAGTTGCTAAAAACATCTATTTTGGCTATGGAGAGGCACACACATCAACGGTGCTACCTGGATAATTCATGCAGCTAGTCTTAGATAGGGATGAGCGAAACAAACTTTAAAGTTACCGTAATACAGAATTTAAAAAAAAATAATCAATGTTCGGGTTCAGAGTTTGGGAGCTTTACATGCGTGAGCATCACTGTTCTTGGGTACACGTGGCGCTCACTTGGTCCAATACAAGCTGCCTGCAATCTTTGAATGGCTCGTACTGAGGGTTAAAAGTCAGTTTTATCGGATGTTTTGAGTTCCAAAAACAAAAAAATGCCAAAACCCCGCTCTTCCCCAGAAGTGCTGTGTTTATGGCTGGATCTAGGTGGGTGCAGAGCTGAACTGCCCAAACCCAATCAGTGACTTCCAATGAGGTACAGGTCAAGTTTGGGTCCAGAACAGAACCTTAGGTAAAGTCCGGCTGCACCCGCAGAACCTGAACTTCCATGACTAGTGTTAGACAAGTCAAGTGGGCAAAAACTAAATGATGTGACATATTTGTGACAGCAAAACCCCAGAGAAAGCTGTGATACACATGGGGTTATTGTTCAACCTCCAGACCAGGAGCTATTACTTTTTCTTTCAGTGATATTTCCATTCTGTTTTTAAATTAGACCTGTAATAGCAAATAGAGAATAGGATTTTGGGCTTCACAGTAATGTCATGGGACGCAACGTGACCCTACTGACAATCATTAGATGGGGTCACAATGACTCCTTGCGATCTTTATATAACGTGATATATAGTAGTGTGTAAATTTTACCTATTCCCAATTTTCGACTATTCCCAGTTTTCACAGCTCCATAATCAGACTATTTCCCAGAAACATTAGGAATTCATTAGACGAAAGAAGATCTGTCCTGCAGTTTACACATTGCAGATCATAAAACTCAGTATGATAAAGAAATCTGCTGGGTCTTTGTGAGATTCCACACCGGCTGGAGAATAGAATAATAATGAAAACTCATTTTAGTGGCATGAATATTGTGCTTGATGATATACGAGTTTAGAATTAAAGGAAAAGCGTTTGGCATTTCACATGAACCACGTAACAAGTATTTGGTCTTAAGGGAAGCCTAAATAATGGTAATGCTTAGTAATATTTTATATGTAAATCAAAAACATGTATTAGTTGCTTATATTGCATAACTTTTGGCCCCAAAAAAGGCATTTATTTTATTTTAAACACTGCGTACATCTTAACTTATGTCATAGACAAATGGTGTTTATTGAAAACATTGGGAAGCTATGAGTATGTTTTATGGGAAAACCAAGAGCCAAAGTTGTCTAAACTGTTTTAGGGCTCATGCACACGTAATACTCTCATACTAGAGAATCAATCCGAAATTCATCAGTGTATTTGATCAGTGTCATCAAGGCTTTGTCACGAGTTTAATTAATAATTTGATCAAAGTTTGATCAGTTTTTCACTGTAAGGAAAAAAAACAAAAAATAGTTTTTCTTATCCACCCTATATATGTCTATGGGATGCATTTTTACCTGCACATTTCTTGAATCCTGAAATGCTGTCCCCACCTTCAAATTTTTTCCGTGCAGAAAAAAGAAGCAACATACTCATTCTTTGTGGATTTTTCCCATAGACTATATGAGAGAAGAAGCACATGGGGAAAAAACAAACAGAAAATGGCACCAAAAATGCTAAAAACGCAGCCTTTTGCCTGTCAAGAGATGCAGATTTAGTGCAGAAATCTGAAAAAAACAGACGGTACTCCGATGATTTATTTATTTTTTTTTTAACTTAAATTTTTATTGAATTTTGAAGTGGAACATTACACGGTAAACAGTTGACAATGCCATTCCAAGTATCAAATCTCATACTCATAAACTTGTACCGTGTTTGAATAAACATTAGAATACAAAGAGCAGTTAATTGAAACACAAATACAGTGTGTGGACCAGCAAACATATGCCAAATATTTTAACCACAATAAAAAGAAGAAATCCAAACCAAATGAGGGGGGGGGGGGGGGGGGGGGGGGGAAGATGAAGGGAAAAATGGGGGGGAGGGAAGGCGGGGGGGAGGAGGAGGAGAAGGAGGAAGACCCTACATATCACCCACTTCCCTCCCACAATAAATGGGGGAAATGGGGGTACTCCGAACAGTACAGTAAAATATGTCAGATAGGTGTAAACTCCTGCAGTAGTTTGGAAACAATATTCTCAGAGAGCATATCACATTCCTCGATGTTTAGCCAGTCAAATGAATTCAGGTTACTCCCACTATTGTGTTATATGTAGATGTAACCCATGGGTCCCACCAGGCGAGGACTTTATTTCGTCTCTTTGCATCATGAGCCAAAACTAGTTCATGCTGTAGATGCAAGTTGAGGCGGGCGACAATGTCAGGTAGACCAGGAACAGTCGGGAGTCTCCAGTGCTTGGCGATGATCTGCCTAGCTGCCACTAGAACATTTGTTACAATTGGGCGGAGGGGCCTTGACCACTCCTGCAGGTTTATTCCCAGTAGGGCGAGCTCAGGAGTTAGAGTGAAGGACACTCCAGTGAGATCAGACAGAAGTTTGTTAACTATTCTCCAAGAACGTTGGACCATGGGGCATGACCACCAAACGTGCTGAGGAGAGCCAACCTCATTACATAGCTTCCAGCATAGAGGGCGAACATCAGGAGGCTCATTTTTAAAACGAGCAATTGC
Organism: Allobates femoralis; assembly: GCA_033576535.1. Classification (NCBI taxonomy): domain Eukaryota; kingdom Metazoa; phylum Chordata; class Amphibia; order Anura; family Aromobatidae; genus Allobates; species Allobates femoralis. Next base: position 81,600,791 of record JARQOC010000002.1, read on the forward strand.
TTGAGGGGACAGGTACCAGTCCATTTGGAGCTTTTTTGCTTGCTCCATATGGTTTATACTTGCAGAAAAGCGGGTTGAGTGAACCGATGCCCGATGCCACTGCTCAGGGGAGGCAGTAAAAGAGAGCCTGTTATCCCATCGTACCATGTACGGGAGTTTATCTGCTCCCTTATGACGCATGAGTGCTCTGTAACAGATAGCAACTCCATGTGCGGTGAAGGTAGACTCTTTGAAGTACCGCTGAAGTGTATCTCCAAGAGCAGCGTGTGTAACATCAGGAATCACTATTGTGTTTAAGAAGTGTCACAGCTGGAGATACCGGAAAAAAGTAGTTTTGGGGAGGTCAAATGCGGCTGCCAGGTCTCCAAAGGCCCTGACACCATCAGTATCAGCAACTTGGTTCAGGTTCACAACGCCTTTTGACACCCACGAGGAGAGAGAGAGGCCATCCACAAGAATCTCCACCGCCGCCAGCGTGATGTATCGGTACAAAGAAGGAAGATAGACCCTGCACAACCCAGACCACACCTGGAGCAATGCCTTCATAGACCTCAGATGGGCCGTCTCCGATGATTTTTTTTGACAGACATGTAGACTTTCATCGACCAATTTGATCCAACACTTGGTGCAACATCGGACATGTTACACGGACAAGTGAATGGAACCATAGACTATCGTCGTGAGAAATATGGATAGCACTTGAACGTGAAAAACTGATGAGCCATTACGTGTAGAGACGAGCAGACCCAAACTTTGAAGTTCAGTGTTTGTGCCATAAACAGACTTTACAAAAAATCAGAGTTTGAGTATGGAGTTCGGGTGCTTTATGTATGCAAACCACTGGAGCGAGCATCGCAGTGCTCGGACACTTGGTGCTCGGCCCAGTGCGCGTCACCTGCAATGTTTGAATGGCTGCACTGGGGGTAGAATCAGCATTATAGGGTGTAGTGCGGAGCGTTATCGGCTGGCTATAGGTAGGCAGAGAGCCAAACTATCCAATCAGTGACTTCCAACAAGGTTCGGGTCAAGTTTGGGTCCAGAACAGAACTTTAAAATCCGGCTAAACCCCGAAACCCGAACTGTCATGGGTTTACTCACCTAAACTTACGTGTCCAGATTTTAAATACATTACATCCAGTCTCTTTTGTGACAAGCTTTCTCTCTTCTGGAGTAGTCAGGGCAAGCACGGTGGCTCAAGTGGTTAGCACTGTAGCCTTTGCAGCACTGGGGTCTTGAAGTCATGGGTTCAATTCCCACCAAGGACACTAAGGACAACATCTGCAAGGAGTTTGTATGTTCTCCCCGTGTTTGTGTGGGTTTCCTCCGGGCACTCCGGTTTCCTCCCACATTGTAAAGACATACTGATAGGATGTTTAGATTGTGAGCTCCAAGAGAGACAGCATTACTGATGTATGTAAAGTGCTATGGAATTAATAGCGCTATATAAATGAATAAATTATTATTATTATTATTAATACATGTCATGATGTTGAAGAAAGCCTAGTAAGCGTAAGAAGGAAAAGGAAAGATAGCGGGCGCTGAATGAAGGTAGAGTTAATCGAATTGCTCATCTCTAGTATTTGGCAAGTTTTCTCTGTTCTGAAGGAGAGGTTCTGCTGTAATCCATGTCATGATGTTGAACAAAGCCTAGTAAGCACGAGAATCACAGCGCATGCTGGGTTTAGAAGTGAATGTTGGCTGCCATGGACCAGACTGGATGCTGAATGGGTAAAGCGCAAACTGAGTTGCTCATCTCTAATATGAGAGGCTTTCTCCGTTCTAGAGGAGAGCTAATTTGCATAGTGCATAAAGTAAACGTCATACTAGTAGACAAGTAGTATGTTACAATACTGACTAGCGGGGCTGTGGAGTCAGTGTCCATTTTGGGTGGAGTCAGAGTCAGGTTTAGGGAAATTGAGGAGTCGAAGTCAGATGTTTAGCTTACTGACTCCACAACCCTACTGACTAGCGAGGGTCTTGCATTGTCCAGAACAGGCTACTTATGATCCACATGCTATGTAATCAGAAATGTAGATAACATTCAGCACAACTGTAGACAATCTTCACATATTAGAAATAATACCACTCAATATAATAGCTTCAAAATAACTCTTCTGCATTGCATCTGAAATTATTTTATTTTAGGCACCACATATGAGCACACTTGGGTAATGTCTGTTCAATCGGCAAAGCTTTTATAAAGGTACTGTATGTTCTTTGTATTTCTTGTAGTCAAGACAATTTCATTGAAACATGCTGGGGACATGAAGATGCACGCTTACAAAGGGATGTTTACAGCATTATATATAGATGGCGTCATGGTCATGTGACTTAACCCATCATTTTACATACAAAAGGGAGTTCTGTGCCAAATGCAGAATAATCATCCGTGCTACGGAACAATAACTTGCCTGCTATCACTTTAGCCTGGAATGTGATCGCTGACATGATTTATAGTAATCTTGTTATCCAAAGAATTTGTGATTGCGCTAATATTAATATTAATGCAGAGAATGACAACCGCCAATGTAATCCGGCCCCATACACAAGCTACCTCTTGTCACCATTCCCTCCATCATATAAAACATCACACTGCAAAGTACAAAAGCTCATTAGAGTCGGGCAACTATTTTGGTTGATGATGTAACTTCTACGTTATGTGCCGGCAGAAGAATACAATTATTGTAAGCCGGGCTTTAGTAACAAATAATTATAAACAAGGCAGCCCATAAAAAAGAAACGAGGCCGCTCAAAAAGCAAATGTAACCTTATATGGTGCCTAGAAATATGCAGGCTCACGCTAGGAACATTGTCCTCTCCGCAGATAATATCATTAAAATAACCCAACACAGCACAGAGGAATCAACAGAGAACGAGTCTACAGATTTCAAGATGTGCTAAGTAAATCAACAAAATGTAAAGGGCTCACATGGATTTGTGAAACGGTACTTGAAAAACTAAGTTAATAAAAGAGACTTAGAACCCCCAGCAATCATGTATACCTGCTCAACAATCTGGTACCAAGTATTCAAAGTGTCTGCAGCGCCACCACAGGGTAAATGGAACATTACATATCAGAGAAAAAAACATTTTTGTGTAGATTTCACGCTGGACATCAAACAAATCCTCCATTTTGTCAAAAATATATTGCAATCTGAGAGTCCTCAGAGGTTGATACCTTTTAATGGCTAACTGAAAAAGATGGGAAACATAGCAACCTTTCGGGACACTATGGCCCCTTCATCAGGCTTATAATGAAGACACATGCATATAACTATACTTAAACAGATGAGATATAATAAAATAAAAGGATAGGATCTACCTGTAGCAAAGCATTTTTGCAACCCTGACCACAGTGAAACAGATATGAGGCTGCTCATTTTAAAAAGCAACTTCAAATCTCAGAAAAAGGAGAGAAGAATTTGGGAATACAAATTGTTAACGACCTTTGACACATTCAAAACAGGATTAAATGTTTCACATGGATTCATGCGTTTTTATGTAAAATGAAAGGGCATTTCAGGATATCAGATTCAAGCGTTTTTATATAAAATGAAAGGCCATTTGGGGATATCATATCTTGCAACAGACTCAAGTTAGAGGACTATGAACTTATGACACTTCTTCCTCTTACCTTAGAATTTTGGTTTCACTTCCCCAGCTCCATTCAGCCCCCCACCCCAGCCTGACTCTGCTTTACATCACCTGTCGTATTTACTGCACCATCTCATCCTGTTAAGTATAGTTATATGTATGTGTCTTCAGAGTCTGTGTCATTATCAGCCTGATGAAGGGGCCATAGTGTCCCAAAAGCATACTATGTTTACCATCTTTTCAGTTAGCCATTAAAATGTATCAACCACTGAGGACTCTGAGATTGCAATATATTTTTCTATCTACTGGCTAACACTGTATAAATATTCTTTACCTTATCAATTTTGTCCAGTAACATCCAGTTTCACATATAGTCATTGCCAAAAGTGTTGGCACAATGGATATTGTTCCAGATAATCAAGTATTTCTCCCAGAAAATTATTGCAATTACACGTTTCATTATACACGTTTATTATGTATGTGTGTACTCGTACACAAACAACAAAAAAAAAAAAAAACGCAAACTGGACATATTTTCACACAAAACACCAAAAATGGGCTGGAAAAAATTGTTGGAACCCTCAACATAATATTTGGCGGTACAACCTTTGAAATAAATAACTGTGATCAATCCCTTCCTATAACCATCAACAGCTTCTTGCACCTCTCGCCTGGAATTTTGGACTCTTCTTTATAATCTGCTCCAGGTCTCTCATATGTGAAGACGTCTTCTCCCTACAGTAATATTAAGATCCTCTCCACAGGTGATGAATGCGATTTAGATCCAAACTCATTGCTGCCACTTCAGAACTCTCCAGCGCTTTGTTTCCATCCATTTCTGGCGGCTTCTTGAAGTATGTTTGGGGCCATTGTCCTGCTGGAAGACTCATGACCTACGAATGAAACCCAGCTTTCTGACACTGGACACTACATTGTGACCAAAAATCCTTTCCTAATATTTATGATGCCTTGCACACAGTCAAACATCCAGTGCCAGAGGAAGCAAAACATCCAGTGCCAGAGGAAGAAAAACATCCAGTGCCAGAGGAAGCAAAACAACCCCAAAACATCTTTGAATTTCCACCATATTTGGCTGTAAGTCCTGTGTTCTTTTCTTTGTAGGCCTCATTCTATTTTGATAAACAGTAGAATGAGTCCTTTACAAAAAAGCTTATCTTGGTCTCAACTGTCCACTAGACTCTTTCCCAGAAGGTTTTTGGCTACTCTTGTACATTTTGGCAAACTTCAGTCTAGCTTTTTTAATGTCTCTGTGTCATCAGTAGGGTCCTCCTGGGTCTTATGCCAGTGTGTTTCATTGCATTCAAATGTCGACAGATAGCTTACCCTGACGTTGATGCAGCTAAGCCTGCAGGACAGCTTGCATTTCTTTGAAAACTGATTGGGTTTGCTTATCCACCATCCAGATTATCCTGCATTGCAACCAGAGCGTGGAGTTGTGAGTCGGTGTCATGGAGTTGGTGTCCATTTTGGTGGAGTCGGAATAAAATGGACTGCACTCAGACTCCCAAAGTATAAAATAAATTGTGTGCAGTAGTTCATGCGGAATGTGCTGAATATTATGTTCTATCTAACTACTCCAATTATTGTATCATAATAATGATTCAATATTTGATGTTCACATTGACTATGATAAATGTATCACTTAAAGAAGTTCTTGGGTCTATATTGGTAACTCTCCAGTCACTCTCTGTGTAAGCATGTTCCCCGCCAGAGCTCCTAACTAGTGGGCATAGCCTTGCTCAATACGAGTGTATAGAGCAAGGCTGTGCCCACCAGACTGACACGCCTGCTCCATACACTTGTATTGAGCAAGGCCACGCTCACTAGTCATGTTGTTGCTGGGATCTTGTATGCCGCTTTAACTGTGGTCCATTCCCGGCTTAGAAACCGGCAGGCCTTGCAGTGCACAGTGTGGGCACTGGTAGGACTGATAATTCTGCAGTCTCATCAAGTGGCACAGAGTGATTGCAGAATTCTCAGTTTTAGACCAGACAACCCCTTTAATCATGAGCCATGTATGAGGCAGTCAGAGTTGAGTAGTCTGAGTCGAAGTAAGGGAAACTGAGGAGTCTAAGATTTGTCTTACCGAGTCCAAAGCCCTGGCTGCAACTTTCATAAATTTTTCTCTGCCCTCGATGTCCACGGAGATTAGCTACATGCCTGGTTGTAAAGTTCTTGATTATGTTGCTCACCATGGACAAAGGAACATCAAGATAGACTTGTAACCTTGAGATTGTTTATGTTTTTCAACAATTTTGGTTCTCAACTCCTCAGACAATTCCTTCTCCGCTTTCTGTTCTCCATACTTACTATGAACACACAGACACACAATGCAAAGACTGAGTCAACTTCTCCCCTTTATCTTATTTAAGCTGTGATTTTTATAATGACCACTCCTGTTACTTACCACAGTATGAACAAGCATCACATGCTTGAAACAAAGTTGTTTAGACACAATTTTGGAAAAGTGCCAGAAATTTGTTTGGCCCATTTTTGGGGTTTTGTTTGAAATCATGTCCAATTTGACTTTATTTCTCAGTACACACAAAGGAAATAAACATTTGTACAACAAAACATGTGGAGGTGCAATCATTTTCTTGGAGAATTAATTTATTTTATGCAACAATTTCAAGGTGCCAACACTTTTGGCCATGATGGTATATGGTATGGAGTTCGATAAATTAGTAGAACCTTGTTCCCTTCCAGAAAATGTTGATACTTGGCCTCAGTTAACTTAAAAAAAACAAAAAACAAGCTTTACTCACCATCTCCATAATCTCCATAACTTCTCCTGCTCCCAGTGTGTGGTATTAGCTGTGGTGCTGATATCACATTGACAGATCGGGAGCCTCTGAGCTCAGTGCCTGGCTGCTGTGCTCCCAATACTGGACACTGGGAGCAATGGCGAAGACTCAGCACTGGACCCGGGGAGGGCAAGTAAAGAAAGATTGGTTTACTTGTGTAAAATGCCATTTTTGCTGCCTGTCCTGAAGAAGTGAAGCTCACTTCGAAACATGTCAAATAAACTACCCACCTTTTCCACTTATTTAGGTTCTTTCAGTGATAGCAGAACAGGATTACCCCCGTTTTTATGCTTGTTTTCCCTAGATTTTGCACCTTCGTGCTTGTGGCATGTGGTCTGTGCAGCAGCTGTAGATGCGTTTTATATTGGTAGTAGGTCACGCGATTGACTGGGTGAGCATTTTACCTCGCTTTCATCCATCTGGTATTCCTAGACAAGATATTATGGTGCTTTTTATTCAAATCATTTCTCTCTAAGGCAACATTCACACACAGAGTTTTGACTGTGTTTTGTGAGGATTCGTTTTTGGTGCAGAAACTTCACCAAAAAAAGGATTCTCACAAAACGCAGTCCAAACGCTGTGTGTGAATGTGTTGTTATCTGCTGATCTATTTACTCACCTCCCTGCGATCCCACGGTGATCTCCAGCGATGTCCTCTCACCCCGAGAGGCTGCAGGACCTGTGAGTTATCTTTATTCAGTGCCTCTAGGACCCGCGCATGTGACTGAGTGACATTACTCAGTCACATGGGACAGTGCCAGGTCCTTCAGCCTCCCGAGATGAGAGGATATCACTGGAGATCACCGTGGGATCACGGGGAGGTGAGTAAATAGAGCAGCAGATAACATCAAAAGAATTGTCATGTTCATTCTTTGTGCGGATCCGCTTTTGAACCCAAAAGCAAATCCACACAAAATGGATCGTCAGAATGCAAAATTATGAAATGCGTTGACTTGGCTGGAATGGCCAACGTCACTGCATTTCAATGCAAAAACTGATCCACAAAAAACGCAGAACTAATGGTGCACTTGCGCACCGTGTGAATGTAGCCTCACTATGCACAAAAATATAGGAAATGAGATGCAGAGTAAAAATGGTAGCTGGTTCTCTGTAATGATGAGTCAAAATGTAATGAGTTTGTTCTTCTAAGTGCTGGAGAGAAGTCCAATAATGAGTGTCTGCATGTAAAAGTAAAGTATAGTAAAGGTTATTTTAAAGGCAACCTGTCAGGTCATTAATGCCCCCCCTCCAGCTATCACTATCTGTACCTGCAGCTTTATAGTCCTATTTTAATCATCCCTGTCTGAGCTAAAAGTGTAATGTTAAGGTGAAAAATTTTTTTATACACTTACATGTTCTTATGTCAATGAGGCAGTGTGTAGACACCTTGGAGGATGTAGTCACTCTGGCAGGTTAATAGTTAACATTACTGCTGAATGTCAGAAGATGCTGCAGGACCTGTGTAATGTCACGATCATGTGATGATGATTATAGGTGGTGCTAAATCACCACAGCCAATAATGATTCTGCTTGCTTATCTCCACCCACTATGGTCACATGATCGTTACATCACACAGGTCCTTTATACAGAGAAGTGTTCAGTGAATTAACTATTAACCTGCCAGAGTGACTACATCCTCCAAGGTGTATAGTCACTGCCTCATTCTCATAAGAAAATGTAAGTGTATAAATGTTTTTTATTCCCACTTTTAACATTACACTTTTAGATCAGACAGGGATGATTAGAATAGATATGAAGCTACAGGTACAGATAGCGATAGCTGCTAGTGGGGGGAGCATAAACTGCCTGACAGGTTCCCTTTATGTTTGCAGCTATATTCCAGTTTGTGGAGGTTGGGATTCTTATCCATCATGTAATTCCATCAGTGAGGCGTCCGATTGGCTCCAAACTTATTCTACAGCAGGAAAAATAAAGCCAACGTCAATAAGAACTATATTCAGCGTAAAGAACAAGGAGACTCTGACATAATTATTTATATAGTCCCAGATTCACAGACAGTATTGTGTAGAATACTAACTAAGCAACAATAAGGCCAAGGAAATAATTAGAAATGTTGGCAGGTTTCTATCAGCGAGCATACATACATCATTGAGACAATTGGCTGAATGAATTTAGCCACAAGTCAAATCCCTCACTTTATAAACTCCAGAAACGCGACCATGGGTAGTCCTTGGTGAACTTGGCAGACATGAGTTCATTGCGAAGACACGCTTCCACATCATCACACAGAAGTGGATTGTTTTGATCTCCGCCTTAACAAACCACTTTAAGGACATGCCGGTCTGTGGTCGACTGTTAATTCATACATAAAATATGCTCCTATAAATGCTCCATTGTTAGATTGCCGTCTGGGCCTGGGAGTCAATGACAGTAGTCCTGAGGTGAACTGTCATAATGACATCATAGTAAAGATTATGTTATTCTAGATGAGGTTACGAAAATCAAAAAAGTGGTAATCTATACGATCACATACATTACAATGGAGTGTGTCATACTGCAGCATGTAACCTATATGTCTCTGCATTATCTCCACATACTAATGAACAGTTTCAAAGATTTCTAAATTGTAACTACAGATAAAATGGGTATTCCAGAAGATTAAGTTACAAAATTAAAGCTCACTAAAAAGCCGGTCAGGAATGATTAAGGGAAATTTGGATGATAATTCTTCCCAGATGAGCTTGCTATCCTCATGCAATGCCTGCTGGTATCATTGCAGTCTTGTTGATGAGGACAACTGATTTGACTGGGTTGTCCTCCTACTGGTGTATAGTGAGGGCGAACGACTATCTAGACCATCTGTAATCTAAATATTAATAAACTGCTCTTGCATTTTAACCAGAGAATCCCACTGTGATATAGGGATCCAGCTCCACAGCAGGCAGAAGATCATTTTTTACAGCGCGATCCAAAGGGTTAACAGGGCGCTGGTTTCACACTGGTGTTTGTCGCATCGGTCAGCATGTGTACAGCTTTTCATGCCCACGGATTCGCCCTGCGTCCCTATATTTAACATGGAGACGCAGGGTGCATGCACAAGTATCCATTGGTGTGTGCTTGCGTCCCATCGCGTCTTTTTCATGTGTCCACTGAACGCATCACTTGCGTTTTGGGGGACCATGAGGCTGCATGAAATAAGGGTATGTCTCCTGATGTGCTGAAACCACACATGGATTGCTATGACGGCGCATCGTCCTCCGGATGCATGCGGGTGTAGACGAATGCGCCAACAAGCAAAAAGAGTGTGTGTGTCTCTCTCGTGCAGACCTGATTTTCATTGATTTGAATGGAAGTGTTCACTCATACGGATCATCGTAAACAAATGCACCACAGACATGCATCAGTGTCCATTCTGGTATGCGTCTGCGCATCCGCACACAGACGGAACGCTAGTGTGAAACTAGCCTTAGATACACATCTGATCTGATGACATTAGCTGAGATGTGGGGGAGGAGGAGGATGTGAGCTCACAGCTTGAGCTCGCATCAAAGGATGGGAGGCGGCCTATGACGCACATGTGCCTCATAGGTCGTGAAGGGGTTAAATACAACTTATTTTTCCTTACAAGTCTGCAGAATGTCAATTCTTTCAGAGTTGTTGAGGAATTTTTCACCCATTCAAATGAATATAAAAATGCATCTAAAAGGGAGTATTTTTGCCAGCGTGTTCCCTGCCAAGAGATACTTTTTTGGTTCAGAAATTCTACAAAGACTCTCCAGAATAATCTTAGAGTCACAACTTTTAGAACCTGTCATGCGCAGATAAGGTTATTTTCATACCATTTTCATGATCTGTGTACAGTGCTATGGAATGTGTTGGTGTTATATATGAATTATAAAAATAAATGAAAAAAAAAAAAAAGGAAAGAAACCAATTCTCTTATTAATTTATGTTTCGGCAGTTTTCTAAAAATGCGACCACAAAGTAATAGCATTGAGTTTCCAGACAAGACAATGACCTGCAGAGAAGACGACATCTACCAACGAATCCACGGGGAATCCGATACTATAAAAAGGAACAAGAGTAAGAAGGAGCGAGACTACATTTCTGAGACGGGTACAATCCTAAGAAGTCAGAAATCAGATCGGAAACAAAAGGCCTCTAGCAGAAAGGCAGATGACCTCTCTCGGGATGACCTGCTGTTCCTTCTTAGCGTGCTGGAGGGAGAGCTACAAGTAAGTCGTATATCATACTTCACGCAATAAACAGGCTATATATTTGGATTATAAATATGGCTCTGTCTTGCCAGCATCTGCTGATCCTATAAATTAGACCTAAAAGTGCTGTCATTATTACATGCTAATGGTATGCATATCCTCTCCCCATCACAGACAGGGAGGACAATATTAGGTTCAGTTAAATGATTTTCTGCCCTGTGGGAAGTGAAGATCTGATTTTATTATACAGTGCGACCGTCATTTCCAGTTCAACTTTTTTACAGAATTCCTTAATTTATAGCCGAATGCTTTTGCGGTTAAGAACTATGAGCAACCAAACTGGAGCACGTATTCCCCATGTAATGTGAGTTTATGTCTAGAAATATCAATGACTTCTATGATGCAACAAATCTTGGAGATGCTCATGATTGATATTTCCCATGGTTGTTGGAGATTTAAATACAATCCACTAGTATGAGAATCAGGTCTGCCCAATTATACAATTATTATTAATATTATTATTATTATTATAGCGCTAGTTAAACCATGGCGCTTTACATGTGAAGAGGGGTATACACAATATAGACAAGAACAATATTCATGAACAGTACAAGGCACAGACAGGTACAGGAGGAGAGAGGACCCTGCCCACGAGGGCTCACAGTCTACAATGGCTGGCTGAGGATATAGCAGGTGAGGAGAGGATCCTGCCCATGAGGGCTCACAGTCTACAATGGCTGGCTGAGGATATAGCAGGTGAGGAGAAGATCCTGCCCATGAGGGCTCACAGTCTACAAGGGATGAGTGAGGATACAGGAGGTGAGAAGAGAGGACCCCACCACCGAGGGCTTACAGTCTTCAAGGGATGAGTGAGGATACAGTAGGTGAGGAGAAAGGGCCCTGGCCACAAGAGCTCACAGTTTACAAAGGATAGGTCAGGATACAGCAGGTGAGGGGAGAGGACTCTGCCCACGAGGTTTCACAACCTACAAGAGATGGGTGGGTATACAGTTGGTGAGGAGAGAGGACCCTGCCCACGAGGTCTCACAACCTACAAGGGATGGGTGAGGCTACAGTAGGTGAGGAGAGAGGATCCTGCCTGCAAGGGTAGCAAAAACCTGCTATCAGATTCCCTTTAAACAAGCATTCCCTAGCTATAATGGTCAAAAAGATATGAAATCCACTTCAACCACTGCATGTTTCGCTTTTATACTTTGTCCGGAGATCACATTATTTTGTGGTCCGTCTGGCCTCTGCTATAGTGGTGCCTGAATTTTAGTGGCCAGGACAAAAATGTGTTCCACCACGCTTGTATGCCCACCTCTATATGGCAGACAGACAGAACACAAAGCCTCATTATAGTGAATAAATCTCTTGAGAATTTAATCTAAATCACATTTTTTTTAGGGCTTTAGATGGAAGACATGATGGAGGCACTAACATGTGACCTGAACGTAATGTGGACCCAGCTTAACTGATATCATAGGTATACCTCAACAATGAGAGGCAAAATGAGAAAACAAATCCTGAAAATCACATTGTCTGATTTGGAAAGAATTGTCTTTCAAATTTTAGTGGAAAATAAGTATTTAGCCCCTACAAACAAGCAAGATTTCTGGCTCTCACAGACCTGCAACTTCTTCCTTAAGAGGCTCCTCTGTCCTCCACTCATTACCTGTAGTACTGGCACCTGTTTGAACTTGTTAGTATAAAAGACACCTGTCCGCAACCTCACACAGTCACACTCCGACAGCTCTTTGGTCTTCACTATAGTTGAGTTTGAAAGACACCAGAAACAAAATTGTAGCCCTGAACCAGGCTGGGAAGAAATCAACTGTGGGAGTAATAATTAGAAAATCGAAGACATACAAGACCACTTATAATCTCCCGCGATCTGGGGCTCCATGCAAGATCTCACCCCATAGGGTCAAAATGATCTCAAAAACGCTGAGCAAAAATCCTAAAACCTCATGAGGGGACCTAGTAAATGATCTGCAGAGAGCTGGGACCAACGTAAAACAAACTACCATCAGTAACACACTATGCTGCCAGGGACTCAGATTCTGAAGTGCCAGACGTGTCCCCTGCTTAAGCCATTACATGTCCGGGCCCATCTGATGTTTGCTAAAGAGCATTTGGATGATCCAGAAGAGCATTGGGAGAATGTCATATGGTCAGATGAAACCAAAGTAGAACTGTTTGGTATTAACACAACTCGTCGTGTTTGGAGGAGAAAGAATGCTGAGTTGCATCCAAAGAACACCATACCTACTGTGAAGCATGGGGGTGGCAACATTATACCTTGGGTCTGTTTCTCTGCCAAGAGACAATGATGACTGACGGGTACATGAAAGAATGAATGGGGCCATGTATTGTGAGAGTTTGAGTGCAAACCTCCTTCCATCAACAAGGGCATTGAAGATGAAAGGTGGCTGGGTCTTTCAGCATGACAATGATCCCAAGCACACCACTAGGGCAACGGAGTGGCTTCGTAAGAAGCACTTCAAGATCCTGGATTGACCTGGCCAGTCTCCAGATCTCAGCCCTATAGAAAATCTTTGGAGGAAGTTGAAAGTCCGTGTTGCTCAGCGACAGTCCCAAAACATCACTGCTGTAAAAGAGGAATGGGCCAACATACCAGCAACAGTCAATAAAGATAAGAAAACACGGCACTCACCGCAAGCGGAGTAATCTTCAAGTCTTTAATCCATGCATGTTACAGACATAGACGATATGCAAGGGAGGGAGGGGGTGCTGAGACTCGGTGACGGTTCCCCGTTTCGCAGCGAGACTCGATGCCTCTACGGACCAAACTAGAAACGGGGAACCGTCACCGAGTCTCAGCACTCCCTCCCTCCCTTGCATATTGTCTATGTCTGTAACATGCATGGATTAAAGACTTGAAGATTACTCCGCTTGCGGTGAGTGCCGTGTTTTCTTATCTTTATTGCGTATTGAGACTGTTTGGACTCTTTGCACGTGCACCGCTGCTCTTTGGAGCCGCACACTCTGAAGACTTAATGCAGTAAGACACGGGTTGACAGTGCCCGAACACACTCCGTCCTTTGTGGTTTATACCAGCAACAGTGTGTGCCAAACTTGTGAACACTTACACAAAACGTTTGACCTCAGTCATTGCCAACAAAGGATATATAACAAAGTATTGAGATGATCTTTTGTTATTGATCAAATACTTATTTTCCACCAAATTGTGAAAGAAAATTCTTTCCAAATCAGACAAGGTGATTTTCAGGATTTCTTTCTCATTTTGTCTCTCATAGTTGAGGTCACCTATGATGTAAATTACAGGCCCCTCTTATCTTTTTAAGTGGGAGAACTTGAACAATTGGTGGCTGACTAAATATTTTTTTCCCCACTGTATAACAATTTCATAGAATTTTTTTCTTGCGGAGACTGTATGGTGACATGGAGGGTGTTAGCCTCTGTTCACACAACTTACTTGAGGCATTGAAAAACTACAAGTTTTTCAACCAGAAAAATCTTCAGAATATTATCTTCTTTTTGGGAGTTTTTCTTTTCCATAAGAACTTCCTGAAGAGGTTTTGAAATATTTTTTTGTTGAATAATCCTTCGTATAGCCTTGTGATTTCAGTGTCTCCTTTGGAAAGGTTTTTTCAAGATCCACTTAAGTAATGCCCAATTATTTTCATTTTTTTTTTGCCTACCAGGCATGTTCCAAAACCACTTCAGGAAAAAAAAAAAAGCGGATATAAACGGCAAAGTAGATTTCCTGTAAAAAATAAATAGGAAAAGTTTTCGAAGCATATTTGGTGTATTTTTTAGGAGGATTTTAGAGGATCTACTCCAAAAAAGACTCCTAAACACACTCTGGAATGAATGTAGCCTTACGGACCAGGCAATGTTCTCTGGAGGAAAAAAAGCTATGTTAGGGCCTTTTCACATCAGGGGTAATCGCTGATCGCGGCAGTTTCGGTGAAAAAAAACGCATCTGCCGCAGTTACCGCATAACGGCCGCACTTGCGGTTCACTTGTGGCAAGCCCCATGCAATGTCTATGGGGCTTGCGGTAAGTGTGCGGCAGGTGCGGCAAGTGCGGTTTCTGCACTTACGGCAGATGCGGCCGCGAAGAAAAAGCACAGCAGACCGCGTTTTTTTTTCACAACCGCATCTGCCGAAACCGCAACTATACCGCACTTGCCGAAAGCCCCATAGACATTGCAATGAGGCTTGCCACAGATGAGCCGCAAGTGCGGCCATTATGCGGTAACTGTCAGATGCGTTTTTTTCACCGTAACTGCCGCGATCAGCGCTTTCCGCTGATGTGAAAAGGGCCTTAGTTAACGCTGTTCAAGGTGGCTAAAACTCTTTTTGCTTTAAGTATAAGTCCAATACTTTAAGGCCACATTCACACTGAGTATTTGGTGAGTATTTACCTCAGTATTTGGTCAGTATTTTACCTCAGTATTTGGTCAGTATTTTACCTCAGCATTTGGTGAGTTTTTACCTCAGTATTTGGGGAGTTATTTACCTCAGCATTTGGTCAGTATTTTACCTCAGTATTTGGTGAGTTCTTTACCTCAGTATTTGGTGAGTTCTTTACCTCAGTATTTGGGGAGTTCTTTACCTCAGCATTTGTGAGTTCTTTACCTCAGTATTTGGTGAGTTCTTTACCTCAGTATTTGTCAGTATTTTACCTCAGTATTTGGTGAGTTCTTTACCTCAGTATTTGGTGAGTTCTTTACCTCAGTATTTGGGGAGTTTTTACCTCAGTATTTGGTGAGTTCTTTACCTCAGTATTTGGGAGTTCTTTACTCAGTATTTGGGAGTTCTTTACCTCAGCATTTGGTGAGTTCTTTACCTCAGTATTTGGTGAGTTTTTACCTCAGTATTTGGTGAGTTATTTACCTCAGTATTTGGTCAGTATTTTACCTCAGTATTTGTAACCAAAACTAGGAGTGAAACAATCAGAGGAAAAGTATAATAGAAACTAGGGCTGTGGACTCGGAGTTGTAGAATCTGTGTCTATTTAGGTAGAGTCAGATTTAGGGAAATTGAGGATTTTGATGTTTGGCTTACTGAGTGCACACCAGGGCTATGGAGTCAGAGTCATGCAGTTGGAGTCGGTGTCAGTGTCCATTTTGGTGGAGTCGGAGATGGAGTCAGATTCAGGGAAATTGAGGAGTCAGAGTTGGAGATGGAGGTTTGGCTTACTGACTCTACAGCCCTGATTGAAACACGTCATGACTTCTGTATTTATCACCCACTCCTGGTTTTGGTTACAAATATGGAGGTAAAAAACTCCCCAAATACTCAACAAGTGCATGAGGCCTAATGTGCCATGAAACATGACTTTGGATATTAGCCAAGACAACTTTGTTAGTAGCATGCAATTTCGAAGGATGCTAACAAGTAGTTTTCTTCCCTTAGGCTCGAGATGAAGTCATATCTGTGCTGAAGGCAGAAAAAATTGACTTGGCTCTACTAGAGGCCCAGTATGGGTTTGTAACTCCAAAACGGGTCTTGGAGGCCCTTCAGAGAGATGCAATCCAAGCAAATGCTACACAGTGGCAAGAAGACATCTACGAAAAGCCAATGTGTGAGGTGTGTAAAGATGGATTACATAATATCAAAAAAGGTTAACAATACCAAAAATGCTGTGGAGATTAAATAATCAACTCATATTTTAAACACACATCTTTAGATTGGTGAGTTATATTCCACATTGTACAGGATTTTACCATCTCTTAATACCCAGCCTTTTTGTGGATTCAAAGAAGTGAGATAGAACTCTGATATGTCATATAAATAACTGCACACGTGGCCATACACACATTAAAGCCATGAATTATTGCAGCTAAAGATTTCTACATATAAAGTTGGCATCCAATTTGCAAGCAACAAAGGTGGCATTTTTAAAGACAAATGTAAGTTGATGATTATTAGTTTATTTTATGAAAAGGCAGTCATCAAAATTTGGAGCTCAAAGCTATGACTTAAAAATCTTTGCATGTTTGCCATATATAGTGGCGGTGTAGTGTAATGTTTCATACAAGTGGGCAGAGTCACATATCCCCAACAGTCATTTTAGTAATCGTAGCCCAAGGAATACATTTCCTAATGTAAACCACATCTATTTATTTTACCATTGCCAGGGACATCCTACACCATGAAAGTAATAAGGATAAAATTCTTTCTGTGCTCCTATACTACCAACATGAAGAGAATTTTAATTTGAAATCTCATTCTATCATTGCTCTAATTCATCAGCCCTGGCATAAATCATGGCATTATTAAGCTTTTAAAGCAAAAATAATATTTGAAGTAATGAAAAATAGCAGATAATATATTTCTTTGAAATGGCGCTTCAATAGCTGCCAGTCAAGACGTAGCTCTCGCTCAGATTTCAGACATAGCACTTTTGTTGCAGTGTAACCTTTCCAGTTGAACTCTATCTGCTTTCAATTAAAACTTGAAATGTTAACTTGGAAAGACTAATATTTTAGCCATTTACAAAGATGTCTCTCTGTAGACCTGAAGTGGTAGAAATCCATTCTGACATGTGGACATGATGTCAGCGCTTGGCCGTACTTGGAGCAGGAGATTGTCCTGATTTTCACTACGTTGGTTTCTAAATAACAAGCATTGTGGCTCGTTTGCTGATTAGGAATTTCTATAAATTGACTGCATATCCCAAAATGACCATAATATTACAAGGAATGCAAGCCACGTGCTAGATTACATTATAGACAGTGAGGCACAAATTGGCAGCAAGACTCTTCCACGGATGCAACAGCCTCACATATACACTTGGGCGACCAAGTTCAAGTTACGAAATCGTGGCCACTTTATGCATCTTGCTATCTTTCTATCATAAAAGTTACAGATTATAGTCCACAGCTAATGATCAATACAAAATTACTTAAAATAATATTTATATTACATTGTAACAGTCCAGACTTCAATGGCCGCCGGTCTCCATTTTTGCTCTTGGAAAACTCAATTTCGTATCATGGGCGCATCTGACAGGCGACATAATATCTTGTGAGGCCTAGTAAGCACGAGAGGCGCTCAGGATACCAAACTCAAAAGTGAAGACCAGCTGCCACAGAGGAGATGACACCGGACACTGCAATGCACATCAAATTGCTCAACTCTATTTAAAGCGAACCTGTCACTTGTAAAAACGCTAGTAACCAGCAGATATGGTGTTAATATGCAGGTAAATAGTGTTTGAAATCTGTGCGGCGCCGGAATATAAACCCTGCTGCTGGGAGGTAAAAACTAACCCTCCTAGCAGCATGCCGGCTATAGTCATAGGAGGGGACTGGCACTGGTTCAGTCACTGCTCTATTGTTGGAGAGTGTGGCTGTAACTGCACCCCTCGCAATGACAGGACAGCCAGTCAGCATTAGAGCCGGCTGTCAGTCAGTGCAGGGTACCTATGAATGGATAGACGAGGGCGCAATGGGTCTTATCTCTTTATTTATATAGTACATGCAGTGCACTAACTGCTCACCTTAGTCGGTTGTGTGACCCACAACCGTATCAGCATTTTAATCCAGCTGCCGCAGGAATCCCCACTCGAGGTGGCCAATATGATATCCCAAAGGACAGAAACAATGCGGGTCTGGAATAAAATGCAGACATCCAGAAGATATTTTTCAGTGTCTCTATTTCTTGACAGTTTCAAGACAGTCCCAGTGTCTTCCTATGCTTGCATGTTGGTGTACTCCTGAGGAAGAGACCGAGACGGTCTTGAAACGCGTCAAGAAATAAAGACACCGAAAAATATCTTCTGGACATCTGTATTTTATTCCACACCCAGCAGCATGGACCGCATTGTTTCTGTCTTTTGGGAAGTCAGTGCAGGGCACAGTTACAGCTGCAGCTCGCCATACACAGAGCAGTACTGAACCCGCGCTGGCACTACCCTGTGACTGACACTGGGGCACTACTGGGGGGGATTAAAGTTCTTTTCCTTCCTGAGCGGTCTTCAATGTGCAAACACTGAGCTAGTAACCTGCAGATTAACCCCATATCTTCAGATTAAAGAGACTCTGTCACCAGGTTTTTGCCATCCCATCTGACAGCACCAAATGTAGAGATAGAGACCCTGATTCCAGCGATGTGTCACTTATTGAGCTCTTTGCTGTCATTTTGATAACATTACTGTTTTCTCTGCTGCAAATTTGGCAGCTCCTACATATGACTGGACTAATTGAGTAGTCCTCTAATGATAATCTCCAGCTTATTTAACAGTAATTTTATCCAAACTACACTAGCATCACTGTAATAACTACACCTTAGGTTGAAGGAAGTGAATCTACTGGTAGAAGATACACCAGCAGCAATCACTGCCTATGAAATAATATAATAATATATAATATTTATTGATTTATATAGCGCTATTAATTCCATAGCACTTTACATACATGTATTATTACCTGAATGAAAAGTAATGCTCCGCCCCTTCAGGTGCCACTTTAGGCCTTACCAAGTAAATCAGTCTTACCAGGAATGGTCCTTTCTCACAAATATAAATACTGATCTGATTAGAGGCCATAACCCCTAGATCTACACAGATCCTGGGAACAAAAGGGGCCGCACTAAAAGTCCAGCTAACCCTTATCCTTTTCCTTGATACAGCACCACTTCTAACTAGTAATTTTGTAGAAATTATAAGTTCCCAATTCACGATACATCACCCAGAAGTATCAGGAAGCAGCCGAGACTGAAGGATCTCTTCACTAACGGAATCAGTGGGCGTTCTAACAGTCAGGTACCAAATGATCAGAAACTGATGGATTATCTGATTGATCATTAAGCAGAAGTAATAAGACTATTTTGGATGTTAGATGGCACAAAAGATATGTTTTAAAAAGTGTGAAGACACTACAGATCCTCTATTGGGGGACAAAGAACAATGCAGCTGAATAGCAATAAGCTAAATAAAACCTAAAACAAAGAAAAAACAAAAATAAAAAAGACGAAATAACATTATTATTATTATTATTATTAATTTATATAGCGCCATTATATTCCATGGCGCTTTACATGCTAACATATAATCGTATTACACAGGGGGCAAGATGTTTATGAATTCCATCACTAATGGAGGATGACTTGCAGGGTAAATCTTGTCCGTAATTACTAACCGTAGATGGCGCGCAGTATAAGGCCACAGATGGAAATAAAACACTTGTTTTCTCTTTCGGCTCTAATGAAAATTAGCCAAACAATACACATAACCCTCAAAAGTCAGAGAAAAAGTCCTTCTATAGATAAACAATATATACTGCTCTTTGTATGGCGGCCGTCACGCACAGATATCTTGCCCGATATCGTTTAAGCGATCTCCTTTTTGATCGCTTAAGCGATATCGGGCTTAAAATCGATGCATGTAATCAAGCGATTTACGATGTTAAATCGCTTGATCGTGACATCGCTGATCTGAGGTCCGGTTCTCAGATCTAGCGATGAACGATTTCACGATCTCCTTCATCGTGGTGTATAACACCAGATGATCCATCTCCCAGCGGCAGAGCCTATGCTGGGAGATGGTAACTATGGTACACGTCGGGTAACTAAGCGACGCGCGGCCCTAGTAACCCGATGTGTACCATAGTAACGAGCGAGATCGCGGCTCCGCATCGCTGGTGAGTCTGTCTGTGTGACATCTCACCAGCGATGTGAGCGATATTGTAAGCGATTGCGCGTGATCGCTTACAATATCGCTAAAGATATCTGTGCGTGTGACGGCCGCCTATGATGGATACGGATGCCAAGAGATGTTTTTATAATGATAGCCGCCCTATAAATAAGAGAACTAAAATACAAGCAGAGTTACGTAAATGATGCTCTTTTTGGTCACCTTAGCAGTTCTTAATCTGTGAATCATGTTCCATGTAATATTGCTGGATGGGGAAACTGCAAATACTGTAAAAATACAGAGATCTGGGCACAACTACTGGAGCACTATTGGGTGGCATGGACTGGCAACAAATTCATAGCACTAAGATAACAAGTATTTTTTTGTTGCTATACTAAAAGTTGCCACTTCACATTTGCATTGAAATAGTTGGGTTTATTTCACTTTTTCGTGACCATAATTGGCAAGGTGTCACTTTATTCATATGGGTGCCGTCACTGTAACCATGTTTGTGGAGTTGGAGTTCATTTTGATGGAGTTAAAGTCGTATTCAGGTAAACTGAGAAGTCTAAAGGTACCGTTACACGGCACGATGTTGGCAACGATCTCGTGGGCGCGCGGTTGTTTCCGACATCGTTTTGACATCGTTGGTGAGATGTCACACGTCTAGATATCATGGACGGCGCACCAACGATGTAGTGAGCAGGTATCGTTTGCACAACCCAGCGAACGATCCCTGCTCATTGCTATGAATGGGCGAAGTAGTCAATGACATCGTTATCACGGTGTCACACACAACGATATAGCAGGTTGGCTGATCGTTGACCATGTGATTTGAAAACATGTTCTCAAACCTGCGATCAGTGACCTAACGGCTTATCGTAGTTGAATCTCGGTGTTACATGCAACGACGTCCTAATGACGTCGCTTGAACGACTCGAAACCCATGACTTTTAAGCAATATCATTAACGATGTTGTGCCGTGTAACGGAGCCTTTAGTCGGAGGTTTGGCTTATGGACTGAACACCAGGACTGTGGAGCTGAAGTCATGAAGTCTGAGTTTATTTTGGTGGAGTCTTACTCGGATTCAGGGAAACTGAGGCGTCTGAATTGGAGGTTTGGCTTATCGATTGCATACCTTGCTGTGGGGTTGGAGTTGTGAAGTTGGAGTCGATGTCCATTTTGATGGAGTCGGATTCAGGGAAATTGTGGAGTTGGAGTCGTTGTATGATTCAGTAGTTTGGCTTACCGACTCCACAGCCCTGACTGAGACACACTGACAATTAGAGACTGAGCCAAATCAGGGGAAAACTAATGAAAATTCAGAATGCAAGTCATATAATTACAGTCTTCAGGTTCAATGCATCAAAGCTTCCAATCACTTCTGTGATCAATGCTGGTCTTCATGATGGAAATTTAGGTCTAAATGGAATTTTTCCTCCAAGCTATAGGATCTCTGTGAAGAATTGACATCATTCTCTACCAAACCATCCCCATCAGGCCATGACAAAACCAAGGGAGTCTGGGAACTTTGCCATTTTATCGTCAATGTACTTCTTTATAGATGATAGATTTACATTACTATCAAATTTGGAAATGGGAAACTGTTTCATCTCATTACACAATCAGTCATTTCCTCAGTTTCAAACACAACACTGCGTTCTGAAAAGTCACGTGAAAGTGCAGGAACACAGTAAAGGGAACCGGTCACATGGTGAACACAGATCTGCGGACATCATTGTATAGAGGAGAAGCTGAGAAGAATGATATGTGCCGTAAGTTTGTTGGAAAAGATTTTACGTACATTTATTCATTGAAATCTCTGGTATTTGTACGTATGAGTCCAGTGGATGGTCCTACTCAGTGACTGACAGGTATCTGCATGCACAGTCATAAAGGAAAGACTGTAATTCACTGAGTAGGACCACCCACTGGACTCATATACATACAGATATCAAAGATATTAGTCAATAAATGAAAATCTGAAACTCTGCCAATAAAAATACACTTAATTCGATCAGCCCCTGCCCTATAACATTCTGTCTCCAGACCAGATACCATTTTCATCATGAGTTTCCATTTAACACTTTTACCACAGTACACAAAAAAATCAAAAAAAATGTTGACATCTTTGTTTTATGTTGTATTCTCATATTTCCTGCCTTATTCCTATTGCAAGAGAGGAATGTATTTTCAAAGCATAGACCGCAGTACCACAGTCCATATAAGACTTCACATACTTTGAGTTTACAGGAGGTTTCCACTGTTTTACACTTATCCCATATCCCAATGATAAGCCATCAGTCTAAGAATATTCACCAAGGGGGGACTGCTGCGGATACATCTGTGGCGCACTGGGATGTCATTGTCCATGTGGTATTGACCGTTCCCAGTACTGCACCGCTCATTTAGTCAAGACACAGCCACACTCATCAGTATTGTCCCGTGTACTGCAGTCACTAAGGGGTGGTGATTCGGTTAGCACTATCGCCCCTTTACTATGCCAATTAATAGGAACCCAGGAGTCAGCACCCTAGAAAGATTATCCATATGTTGTCACCAGTGTAAAATGGTAGGAAAAAAATGTTTTGGTTATGTTCACACAAAGTTTTTCATGTAGATTTTGAAGCTAATCAGCTTTTGCAAAAATCCATGCAAAACCTGTGTGTGAACATGCCCTTATGATGAGAGAGGTGTATTATCAGGTAAGTGCAGGAATGTCATGTCAAGGCTGGATCCACATTATGGTTAGACTCCACATTTATGACAAACATTGTGTCAACTGAACCCTCAAACAGAGTCATTGAGTGAACATGATGAAAACGGAGTCCAAAATGTTTAAATTTTGACTTAGTTTTATCTCCCTTTCTTCATTGTTGTTTTTTCAGCCAAAGACAATGGAGTAGTATCCTGTTTAGGATTCAGGTAGAACCCTTAATAAGAGACATAAATGTAGAGCTGAAATGTAATGTGAACCCAGCATTGTAGGAATGTTCCAGCTGCTAATATCAAACATGCAGCCCATCTGACCATACACTTAGTACTTAAAGGGACACTGTCAGGTCATCTTTCAGAATGGGACGAATATTACCCTTGAATAGGGCCTGGGCAGACCTTTTGAAAACATGTAAAATCATTATTGTACCATTTGTAGTTTCCATGTTATCAGCATCTTCACACCCTGCAGAGATCTCGTATATTAGTCCTCTCAATTATAAGCAGAGACAATTAGTCCTGTGCTGTATAAACTGTCATGTAATTATGCACTCCCTCTCTGCAGCTCTCTCCTCCCTCCTCTCCCCGCTCTCAGTGCTGTGTGGTTTCACTTCTGGAGCTACTGTTCTGTTCAGGACATGGAGGGAGACAGATACAGGTCTGTCTTATGTTATCTAGACTCCATTTGTTTCTGTAAAAAGGAATCTGTGCTGTGAGAGCTCCTGTGTTTATCTCATCTCTTGGATTTGCTGCAAAGAGAGTACAGAGGATAATACAGCCCCCCCACTGATCTCCTGTGCTGTGATGTGAATATGTGACATGAATATTCATGTATGAAAGTGGACAGCAGAGAACTAAGTGGATCATTCACTGTGAGTGACAGATGAAATGAATCTCATCATTTGAAGTTTACAGAAGATAGCAGGGAAATATAGATAATATAAATACATAAATAGAGTTTAGAGCGAGGAATTAGAAAATGATTGCAATTATACATGGATTTTTTGACCTGACAGTTTTTCTTTAAAGTGTCCTTTTCATCTTTATAAATGGGTACTCTCGCATTGTGCTTGAAAAATACAAGTAATTTTGCAATTTACTGCTTATTAAAATTTTCAGCTGTTCTTGAAACATTAACACTTTTCTTTTGTTTACAGCTCACTGTCTTGGAGTCTGACCACCGCTGACAGCAGAACATGCAGTGCTCTCAAGCTCTTTCCTTGTTTTGAAGCTGACCAGGATTGTTGGAGCACCGCAACCTCCTCATCTTGGCAGTGCTTACAAGCTGCTTACATCAGCGGTGGTCGGACACCTAGTAAATAAAACTATTAATATCTGTAGAAAAACAGCAAATAAATTACAAGCACTATTCAACAGTATCCATCAATGAAGAGGGGAATAACCATTTAACTTGATAAAAAGATTTTTTGGCATAAAATGTATTTTATAGCTGTGGCTAACCAACTAAGTTTTGGTTTGAAAGGTTTTGCAGATTCTATGTACACATCATTACAAAACACCAATGCAGTTTCTCAATTTCCTATCAATGTGGTATATAATATCTCATTAGATCAGCAGCAAAGATTAAAGAAGTCAGATGGCACTCACCACTTGAGCCTTTACTTTAACTTTATTTAAAATCCAGGTGTAGACAATCACAAGGACGACAGCAGCTGTTTCTCGCTTCTGCAGTACGCTCCCCTCCCATTCTCGTCTGCACCCAGACTTGAAATAAAGTTAAAGTAAAGGCTCAAATGGTGAGTGCCATCTGATTTCTTTAATCTGTGCTGATTATATGTATCTGGATTTAAGGATTGAGCACCAATGGAGTCCTATTAATTTACCCATCAACCTCACAGTGCCAGAGCAACGCAGTTTAGTTAAAGAGCCCAGGAACATGTGATTAGCTGTGACTGGATTTCTCTTATATTAACGAATATCTCGTTAGATACCAATGGGTTAAAAAATACAAGTTTAGGGATGACAAAATGTTGGTGGTGCCAAAATCCACCCAATTGTGAAATATTGAACAGGGTTATTTCTGACCAGTCTTTCTTGCATTCTACAGCTGGATAAGGTTGTGGAGAAGCACAAGGACACTCACAAGAGAATGCTGGAGCAACTTCTAATGGTGGAAAAATCCCAGAGACAAACTCTGTACGACTTAGAGGACGAGAAGAGAAAACATACGGAATATATGGAAAAAAGTGATGAATTTACCAACCTACTAGAGCAAGAAAGAGAAAGGTAAGAGCCCAAATACAAAATCAATGTTTAAGCAAAATGTTTATGAAAACCAAAGTAAAACCGAGAAACCTTGAAAAAAATGTGAGTGTGGTGCTGTGCGCCTCCACCGGCCATCCCTCCCCTACACACAGACCCTCGTTAGATGCAGCAAAGAGACTGGTATTTATGCTATTTCCATCTGTGTAAATGAGTCAAGCGTCACTTCCAGATCTAGTGGAGACCTCCATGACGAGAGCTGTCAGATTGGTTTCCCCGCAACTAAAGAAACAAATGAAAACTTAACTATGGAGCAGATGTTTAAGAGCTTTTGTTTTAAAGGGGACGGGTCATGAAAAAATTATCTATTGTTATTTGATTTTTTTTATTTTTAAAGCATTACTTCAACACTTTATTTTTCAGCACTGGAATGGTGCTTTAGATGTACGTGCCCTGCCCCTCCAGCATCTTCACCTTCTGCTGATGTTACTCCTTTCCAATGGCGCCATCTTCTGACAGCAGCTTTTGACTGACCGGAAATCAGAAGTTATGTCACAAGCTCTCAATCAATGCAAGTCTATGAGAGCCAGAACGAGGCTTTCTTAGACTTGCAAAGACCTCCTACCGGTCAGCATCCCCGGCAGCTTTTCTCATTATCAGACCCGTAACAACATCATCATTGCAGTGTAATGCCAACATAGCTGCTGGAGAAGGGTCCCATGAATCTTTTTGCTCAAACCTAACCAGTACTCATCAGCCAGCACAAACAGGCCTGTAAATAATTGCTGACTTGACTGACTTGTATGTAGTTGAATGCAGTGTGGGTCAATACTGGCCCATTTATATGGACCTTAAAAGCCGGGTTCAGAAGGGCATTATTCCTATATGGATCATAATAGCTGGACTCACCAAGGGTCCCCCGACCCAAACCTACAGCGCGTCCATGAAGCTATGGGTTCGTGTTGGGAGACCTGTGGTCAGTCCGGACATTTTGATCCATATACGGACTATGAAATACGGCACTCAAAATCTGGGACAACACTATCCAGCTATCATTCACAGCACAATACTGTGAACATAGCAGCCTATTTCCAATGAAAAGGTGCATAATATATGATGGAAATGAAAATCACATCAAACATGATCTGTATAAGGGGGTGGTCTCCTCAAAGACATGGACTTCTGGAGTTTTATTGCATATGTTCTGGTCTACCTCTGTCTACTTATATAAGGTTTTTCTGTCCAACACTACTTGGAACATTTTTCACTTCCCCCGTATACTGTAGCTACAACCTCACCCACTTAAAGGATCATAGGATGTTCTGTTTCCCTTCCATTAGGGCCGACGATTTGTTAGTGGTCTACAATAAATACTACATCCTATGTTCACAACGCTAAGAAAAACAACCGGAGAAATAAATACTATAATCTGGCTCATGACGATCCCTCAATGCAATATAAAAGCTCTGGAGAAGATAAAACTTCTGCCAAATTCTTTTCCAATTCTGCGAAAAAGAATGCAAATCAGCAGAAAACATGAAAATGGCTAGTGACCCATAACTCAACCTGCATGACTGCACTAACATAATTAGTGTAAGTATCCCAATTTCCCTTCACGGCTCAGGAATGTGATTCCCAGACAGGTGATCTAGAGGCCAAGGTCCTTATAGGAAATTACAAAGGGCAAGACTTCGGAATAATGAACGATACAACGTATCTACAACAGCGAAACAGCCAAGAGCAATCATATAACATACTCAGCCCAAAACTGTGCAGGAAAAGTCTTTAAAGCAGGGATCTCAAACTCCAGGCCCAAGGGCCACAAACAGTGCATGTTTTCAGGACTCCCTTATCATTGCACAAGTGATAATTGAATCACCTACACAGGTGATGAATCCAACACCCTTGCAATGCTAAGGAAATCCTGAAAACATGACCTGTTTGCGGCCCTCGAGGCCTAAAGTTTGAGATCCCTGTTTTAAAGGCTCATTTCCGCCATAGCGGAAACTGGAATATGTGTCCACAGGTGGTCAAGTCCCCAGAAACAGCCAAGTGGGTGTCCCTGTTTCTGCAACTCTTACGCACTTTTGTGACAGTAACATAAATATTATAATATAGCCAACTCCGCTGTTTCAGAAGACCCGACCTCCCATGGTCAATACAAAAACAGAGATATTACAGTTTGCAACATTTCAGGAGACGTTTACGTTCCACTTTGACCCCTGTGCCTTGCTGGGACTCTACCACCTATGAGTTTAGGAGTTCAGGAAAAGCAAATTTTGGGTTTAGGAGTTCACTTGTCAGTCCTATCCGGTGATCGACAGCTACCTCTGTTTGCGGTCCTATAAAGAAGGCTGTAACTAATTCAATAGGAACCCCCACCTGACTCCTAAGCTTAGAAAGGGCAGAGGTTAAAATGAAGACAAAGTTTGAATGAATGTTTAAAGTTTTATATCAATATGGCCAGCAGATCAGAAATCATTGTTCAATGTAATAGAGGAATTGGATTGTTGCCATAATAGGGTCATGTAATATTTATAACACTTTTTTTCCCACACATTTTGATTAAAGGGTCCTCTAGTGATAATAAAATCAAGAAACATGTAAGAATATGTGCTCAGAGTTTTTTTTTTTTTTCTTTTTTAAAGAGATTTTGGAGCCGAAACTTTCAAAATCCTCCAGAAACTTGGAGTTTCTTTTCCAAAAACCCTAAGGCCTAATTCCCAAGTAAGATGAGCAGCAGTACTCAATGTCAAGCAGCAGCTGCAAAAGTAAACAATATTTTAGAATGTATTAAAAGAGAGATAAAATCCCAGGATCCCAACATATTGCTACCCCTCTCTAAATTACTTGTGAGGCCATATCTAGAACATAGGGTCCAGTTTTTGCCTTTACATTGTAAAACAGATATTCAGAAGTTAGAGTCACTTCAAAGGCAACAACTAGATTTATTACACTGGATGGAAGGCCTCCCATATGATGAGAGGTTGGAAAAGTTGAACATGTTTTGCTTAAAAAAAGATGTCTCAGAGATCTCATTTTTATGTATAAATACTTGTGTAGTCAATACAAAGGATGGCACATGGACTTGTTCCTTCCTAACACCACCCTAAGGACCAGGGGGCACTCACTCTGGGTGGAAGAAAGGCGCTTCCAGCTGCTAAGTAGGAAAGGGTTCTTTACAGTTAGAGCAGTCAGACTGTGGACCGACCACAAGAGGTCGTAATGGACAACATTATAACAGCTTTTAAAAAAGGCTGGAGGATTTCTTCTATACACAACACTGTGGGTCATAGGTAATTTAGTGACAAATATGTATAACGGATGGTGGAAGGTTGAACTCGGTGGACCTAGGTGTTTTTTTCCCAAAAGACCCTTACCTCTGATATTGGGGAACAAGATTAAGCAGTAGAAGGATAAAGCACTGGCAGATGGACTACAGAAGACTACTTATGCTACTTGTAAGGAGACGTATGCCCTTCCCGCTGTCAGCTATCCTTTTTAATTTCTTTGCTTTTTTACTTTCGGGCTCAGATTCAACACAGGATGCAGCACATGGATGGGAATTATTTTATTTCAGAAATTGAAACAAGCCCTTCAAATACTACTAAAATGTATAACACATAACACATAATAAAAGTAAAAACATAGTGAGTGTAGACATGAATACCGAGATCTAGAACCATGAAACTTTGTTTAAAATGGACAAATGGTCATTGACTATCTGGGCTGCTTCTTCATAAAAAAAAATATATACAGGGCGGTCCAAAAGTAGGTGGACTGTATGAGTAATAAGGTTATGAAGGGGGAGGTTTATCAAACATGGTGTAAAGTGAAACTGGCTCAATTGCCCTTAGCAACCAATCAGATTCCACTTTTCATTCCTCACAGACTCTTTGGAAAATGAAAGGTGGAATCTGATTGGTTGCGAAGGGCAACTGAGCCAGTTTCACAGATCTAGTTTTCACAGATAGATCTCCCCAAATCTGCTTTCTTTTCAGATACTTCAGATAACCCATGATGGCAATTTATATATAAATAAAAGCTATTATTTTCTATCCACCTACTTTTAGACCACCCTGTGTATAAATATTATAAAAGTAAAATATATTCCGAAAATGATGTGAGTGCCGTCTCGTAGCCGCTACTGTACAAAGAAAACTGCTGGTGCTGTTCAGAGCTTGTAAAACATTATCTGTGCATCAGCGGATGTGCGATCTCACACCCAAATGTTCCCATCTGGAACGTATTGTTAACTAGAAGGAAACGTAGTAGATATAGCCACTCTTCACGGCTCCACAGACTAGGGAGCTGTGTCTATAGGACTTATATGGTCACTTATTATACTACAGGAACATATATCTAAAATACCTACATAGGAGGGCTCTCTTTCTTGGCAAGACATCCAGCATACATGGACAGCGCCAGTTGTATGGAGAGGGCTCATGGTGGAAACCACACTCCATACCCGGTAGATAATGCGTGTGGAACACAGTCAGGCTCTAACAGCCGCAGGTGGAGCGACTATTAACCTGTTAAATGCTGCTCTCAATCTCTGACAGCGGCATTATCAGGGCACCAACGTGGTACACAGTCTTCCTATGTGCCCATCTACTGCTATGACATTAAGAGGTCTGTTGAAGACCTCTATACCTGCCATGACACAGCCCCATTAAAACAGGGTTTCAAAGGAGACAGTGATTTTCGCTCTATACAGCAGTGCAGTGATATTGCTGTATATAGCACTAGCACTCCGACAGAAAGAAAAAAAAAAAGTTTTCCTCAATTGTAAACAAAAATATT
Organism: Allobates femoralis; assembly: GCA_033576535.1. Taxonomy (NCBI): domain Eukaryota; kingdom Metazoa; phylum Chordata; class Amphibia; order Anura; family Aromobatidae; genus Allobates; species Allobates femoralis. Next base: position 81,630,761 of record JARQOC010000002.1, read on the forward strand.
ATAAGTCTGATCTATCAAAATATAAAATTAATTATCTGAAATGATAAGCGCTGTAATCAGAAAAAAAATCTTTATAAAGATAAAGATTCTATATGAATTGAAATGTTGTCACTGAACCACCAGGGCCAATAAAGGTCTGTAACTGAGCTTTTTTGAGAGTGCTGCCTACTTAATCATTTTTGGTATATATTTATTCATGTGATACATATATATTTATACATTTATTTTTATACCATAGCTGATTTTTCCCCCTTCTAAAATAATAAAAAGCTGGACAAGTTTGGTATCGCCATAATCATACTGAAGAGGTACCATAAGTCGTATTGCCAAGTCATTTTTATTACACAAAGTACATAATGTTAGAATTGTGTTTTTTTCACATTTTCAATGCACTTTTTCCCATTTGTCATTCCAAAATATAGCTCATTTTGCCAAGAACAAGACCTCATATGTCTATGTGGACACAAAAAATAAAAAAGATATGAAAGAAGAATAGGGAAAAAAAAATCAAGAAAACTCTAAAATGGGAATCGGCCGTGTCAGGAAGGGGGTTAAAAATAGATGACACATTGATGGAACTCTGAAGTACAAAGGAGGTCCTCAGTTTTTCATCTGTGTTTAGCAGATCCTCATAGACTTTAAAGGTTTTCCCGAGATTCAGCCAGACCCTTCTTAAACTACGGTATATTTAGTAATGTAAAATTCAAATGTAAAGCAAAAGATCTCACATATTCAACTCTTGCACCAATGCCATTCCAGTGATTTCAGTGTTCGGTCTACGTGAGCACTATAGCCAATCAGTGTGAGTGAATCAGTCCATTAGAGATTGGCTGCAGTGTTGTCGTGGTATAAAAATGTCATGCAAGATTACGGAGACCTGGCACCGATAATGATGTAATAGTACTGGTGTGGGTGGGGAATATCTGTTATTTTTATTTGACATTGGGAAATATAATATAGTATAGTATAGTATTTAAGTAGGAATTGTCTAAGTAGCGGCAACCCTTCTGTGGCAGAGTATAACCTGCAGAGTATGATCTGCAAAATGGATAAGACTTGGATACAGATAGGTAAAATGTCAAGAAGTGACTGCAGAAAAACAAGAAACAAATGGGCTCCTACTCTGTCCTTCAAGCTGTAAGGACCCTAGACTATCCTTGCCCCCAGGATTACCCCTGATGGTGGGGACACCTGGGTCTCGCACCTTGCAATGCTCCTAAATAATACTAAATCGATACCCTCTCCCAACCGGTAAAGAAAGTGGTAGATGTGGAAGGGAAAACACAGCCAAGATTTACAGGGGATAACAGAACAACAAAACTCATGAGGAATGACACCAGGGAACAAAAGGTGTTAAACCTGTAAGGCAAAGAGAATACACCAAGCAGCAATAAAGAAGGAAAGGAATACACCACACGGCACATAGCAACCAGGATAGACAAGCTATAGCTGAAGACTTCACCTGTCCTAACCAGGATAGACAAGCTACAGCTGAAGACTTCACCTCTCCTAACCAGGATAAACAAGATATAGCTGAAGACTCCACCTTGTCCAAGCAGGATAGACAAGCTACAGCTGAAGACTACAACTGTCCTAACCAGGATAGACAAGCTATAGCTGAACACATCACCTCTCCAAACCAGAATAAACAAGCTATAGCTAAAGACTTCATATCTCCTAACCAGGATAGACAAGCTATAGCTGAAGACTACAAATGTCCTTACCAGGATAGACAAGCTATAGCTGAAGAGTTCAAATGTCCTTACCAGGATAGACAAGCTATAGCTGAAGTCTCCACCTTGTCCAAGCAGGATAGACAAGCTACAGCTAAAGACTTCACCTCTCCTAACCAGGATAGACCAGCTATAGCTGGCACTTCCTGAAGAGTCCAGCCAGCATAAATAGAACAGACGTGGCTGATTCTCCCATACATTGTGATTAAAGGAGTTAATCTTCCAAGACCAACGGATTATTAACCCTTGTTAACCTGCTAGAGAGCACCTAAACTTTGAGTCAATGTCATGTCTCCCTGCACTGATCACAACCATCAGTGAAGTTAACAAGAAGCAAGCAAGAATCTGTGGATTCCTCAGACCCCGACATGACAGTTGGCAATGCTTGAGAAGACCACCTTGGGACTACTAAAGCAGTGCTGCCCCAAACAATGATTGTGAAAACATTAATGGTTCATTGTCCACGCTCTGACATAGGTACAATATGAAGACCCAAGCCAGAGTTCCTGCCCTGTTCTTTGTTTTGCCAGATTCGGCCTAATTCTGTTAGAGTCCCATTACATTGATGGCCGATCCAAAAAATAAATCATCAATTAAAACCCCTTTAAATGTTTGTGCACTTAAAGGCACAATATTTCGACATGTAAGTGTGACAAACACCAGTCGTTAATTTTATATGTGAAGGTTGAACGCAATCATTTAATCTTTTGCTGTTTTCAGATTATTTTCCAAAAGAAATATAAGGAGTGTTTTCTTAAAGTTAAAAGTTGAGGCCCAGAAAATGTGTAAGATAATGCAAAAAAGCGTAATAACCTCAGAAACCATAAACATGAAATATTATCATTTCCAGACATATATAAATATTGTATCTAAGGAAGTGACTAACGCTTTGGCAACACGGATATTCAGACTTAAAGAAAATCTTGCAGGACTGTGACCTCACATGTTGACCCCTCTGCCGGTTTCGTGCCAAGTGATGTCACTAGACATTTGTTTAGTGATGTCATACAGCAATCACAGCTCAGTCCTGGTGAGTTTTAACATAACAGACCTCACTGTCAATGCGTTTCAAGCTTATACTTTGCTCTGGTGTAAAACCATTTATTCCATTACTTAAAATTACACAAACACAGAAAAATAAACCTCCGGTGAGAAAACTGCTCTCCTTTATATACACTTCAGGAAAATCCTTAAAACTAAGACTGAGGAAATCTTGATGGACCATATTTCACTTTATTGGTACAGTTTTCCATCCTGTCCATTAAAAGATGTTCACGTATAAACCCCGAACACCTGCGAGCTAAAGATGAATACAGTCTAAGGGGAATGAAGAAAATCCCAACTGATGGCTGCATGTTCTGGGGAAGCCCTAAGCAAAGTCTACAAAATCCTGGCTGGGAATAACTGAAATTGGCGAAATACTACAAAACTACACACCCCAGATACCGCGCATGTCATAAGGGTGCATGCATATCTATGTGCAGGAAATTGTCAGACCAACATAAAACATATCAGCTAACATTAAATAAAGAAGGGTTACAATATTTCCTCAAGTTTCAATGTAAAAAAGTTAATTCCATCTCAGACATTCATGGCACATTCACAGCATCCATAGCTGAGGAATCACAATGTAACATTGTACTGACAGGTTATGCTGGCTTCACATTGCGTTTTCGGGCTGTCCGTGGGGATCGGTGTGTTGTCAGGATCCCCACGGACAGCAACGGAGCCACACGGATCCCTGCAATTGGATGGCAAATAGCCATCCGATCCGATTCTATGCAGGATCCGTGTGGATCCTGTTCTCCCTACCTGTCTCTGCTTCTTCTCTATCTGTCCCTCTTCAATCTCTGCTCTCCCTCTCCTCAATTCTCCCCCCCTGTCCGCCCCCCTGTCCGCCCCCCTGTCCGCCCCCCTGTCCTCCCCCCTGTCCTCCCCCCTGTCCACCCCCCTGTCCGCCCCCCTGTCCTCCCCCCTGTCCTCCCCCCTGTCCTCCCCCCTGTCCTCTCCCCTGTCCTCTCCCCTGTCCTCTCCCCCTCCAGTATGTAAAAAATAAAAAAAATCCTCCCCGAGGATACATTACCTTCCGACGGCTTCATGCGACAGTCACCATCTGGTGGCTGAAGGACCTGTGATGATGTCACAGAGCCGGTCACCTGACACGTCAGCTGATCAGCTCTCTGACATCACCACAGGCCCTTTTGCACAGATGGTGACAGTCCCTGCAGGCGCCGGAAGGTAATGTATCCTCATGGAGGGATTTTTTTTATTTTATTAACAAACAGAGGGAATAGAATAGGGAAAAGGATAGGGAATAAGACAGGTAAGAGGTTAGAATAGCGGGGGACAGCATAGAATAGCGGGGGACAGGATAGAGAAGTGGAGGGGAGGAAGATGCAGGGAGGCAGGAGCAGGGAGGACAGGGACCATGGAGCCGACATCGGATCTGATGTCCATAGGCTCCCAGGTCATCGGGGCTCGGATCGGCTCGGATCCGATGCTGTCCGATTTCATTCTTGGACACAAAATCGCAGCAGGCTACGATTTTGTGTCCGTGCTTAAATTGGACAGGATCAGATGGTGCCAAAATCAGATGGCAAAAGGCACACATCCGATCCGAGCCGAGCCCCATAGGGATACATGGAATCCGATTTTGGATCCGAGTGTATCCGTTTTGAAACAGATACACTCGGAAGCCTCAAAAACGCAGTGTGAAGCCGGCCTTATCTATAAAAGTAACCCGTCAGCACCATTGTGTAATGTAAAGTAAAGTCATGGCTGTAATGGTGCTGTAATACTGATTAAATTGTTAGCCTTGGTGAGGAAATGCGCTGTGTGGTTATTATGTCATGACCATTTGAAGTTTTCTGCTAATTGGATATCGGTGCACAGGTGCCAGACTATGCACTGAGTCTTCTCCTCCCTGTCTGCAATTCCCCAGCTCCTCCACCTGCCTCCAATCTGTGAATAACAGGTTACTGCTAAAATTTTAAACAGAGGAGGCCAGTTATTCACATACAGGAGTAAGGTGGAGGGTGTGGAGAATCATAGACAGGGAGAAGAGTTAGCGTACAGTCCACCCCCTGTGCACCAAAATTTAATTAGCAGAAAACTTTAACTGCTGATTACAGAAGAACCATAAAGCTGATTTCTTCACCAAAAGGTATCAATGAAATCAGTATTACAGCACCATTGCATCCATGTCTTAGCTTTGCATAAAAAAATTATGCAGATAGGTTCTCTTTAATGCAGGGGTGGGGAATCTTTTTCTGCCGGGTGCCGTTGGAAAATTTCTACCATCCTTCGGGGGCCACACAAATTTATCATCTTCAACATTTCCCTGCTATATTTGGTTAAACAATCAAATCACCCCTACTGTGGTGGCTGTAGAGGCTTCTCCTTCACGTGGCTGTGATGTTAGGTGATATTGATCATGTTGTTTCTCAACTGCTTTTCCAGCTTTGCTAGGGCCATAAACATCATAGGAGAATCCAGGGGCATATACATCACTGGGGAGGCTGAGGCTGGGACGTAGAGATCACTGGGGAGCTGGATTTGTAGGGCAAGTAGATGGCAAAATGTGACTGCCAACCTAAGCACTGCGGTCCCCAGGAACCTGCCTGGGGGCCGCAGAAAAGGTCATCGAGGGCCGCATTCGGCCCTGAGGGTTGAGGTTCCCCACTCCTGCTTTAATGAATAACTGAAGTTTACTGTGGTTAAATTGTTAATTAGAATTTTGTAGTTTAAACTTTAGTTTTGCTCCTAAGTGTCATGCGTCTATGCTCTGAGGTCGACTTCTCTGTCCACTGAGCCACAGCAGACACCTTCTCTTTGCGTTTTTAGTTTCTCTTATCCTCGCTTTAGTTCTATTAGGGTAAAAGGTGTATTCATTTACTCATTTGTCTGCCCAACCACCTCTCAGATGCTGATTTAAATACTTTCCCCTGCTGGCATTTCTTGCTGGTGATATTCTCATTTGGATGTCCAGCCAATACTACTATATGATTATGCCAGTCAGTGAAGGACCTGCTAGGACTCATCTCCTTGCTTGCTGTTTATGTTCTTTACTCTGCACCTATCGTTTGTGTGCTGTTAGGAAGTAGGCGGCATATTCTTTAATAGTTTATACCTCCTGTTGAATTTTCTTGTTTCTTTTACACATTCTGGAATCACCTTCTACCTCAGTACACCTTGCCTTCTGTAAGTAAAGTGCATACTGCTACATCCTCCACACTACTCCTAAAGAGCCGAATTGTCCAACGGACAATGACGCAGATTAGGTCCTAGTCTCCATAATTTAGTTTGTGATCAGGGCTATTCAGCAGGGTCAGTTGCAATTTTTAGCATGTTACCTATTTCTTGTGTTAGCTGCTACACGACCATAACACTTAAGGTAAAGTCACACGCTTCAACATTGAAACGATGTCGGCAACGAACTCGGGTGCGCGCGGTCGTTGCGGACATCGTTGATGAGATGTCACACATATAGATATCGTGGACAACTCAGCAACGATGTTGTGAATGGGTGAAGTCGGCTGTGACATTGCTATTGCGGTGTCACACCGAACGATGCCGCAGGTTGCTTATATTGAAGTTGACAGGTTTTCCTGCATGAAGGAAAACCTGTCAACTCCGACTTGAACAACTGTCGTTGTTGAATCGTGCGTTTACACGCAACAACTATGTCGTTTCAACATCGTTCCCGACGTCACTTTTGAATGATGTCTGGAACAATGTTGAAACGTGTAAAGGGGTCTTAAGACTTTCATTGGGGTGTATTCATTTTTTTGCAACATACTCCTGAGTGAATTTGTAAGAAAACATTTTTGGGTGATAAAATAACATATCTTGTTTGCAATCACTGGCCCACATTGATGGTATCCCATAAAAAATGTTGATGCGGATAGGAAACTAAAAGGTTTTTTACAAACCAGTTGGGGTGTGTACTCATTTATAATGAGCACCATATTTATAATGGCTCATAAACCTTTGTGATCACTAATGTTTCAATTAGAACTGCATTTTATTAGTTCACTAGTATGTGAAAGCAAATCTCATCATTGTGCTTGGCATAGAGCATGTCTGGCTTCCTCACATTCATGGACATTCTTCCAAGAGTCACAAATGTCGAAAGTCATGTCAGTTTATGGGAATGTGAAGACACCGGCCGGACAGTGAATTCTCCAAAAGCTGTATGAGGAATTCTGTGGAGAATTCAGGGTTTGTCATGAGACACTTGTAGGGAATGAGTGTGAAAGTATCTTTGGCAAAGATATCTTAGTTCTATTATCTGCTTTATTATTTCTAGTTGATGCCAATACAGAAAATTGGAAAAACGTGTTGTTGTAACATGAGAAACTAAACTTTTTGGAAGGCACAAAAATATCAATGACCAAACTGAAACACTTATGAGTAAATTGAGAAATTTCCTTCAATTAAATCCCCGGTAAAATATTATACAACATGTATCACTCATAAGAATATGAAATGGTCAAGGGCAAGGTGGCCACATTTAGTGCATGCACACAGACACTGACTGAGCTCAGATCCAGACAATGCTTGCCCTGGGAAGTGAGCACTGTTAGGTAATGTGCCCACTGTGCCATTGTGCTGCATTCTTTTATTTCTGCAGAAAAAATAAAGCCCCACAGCTTTAAAATTACAGTCAATATGATTTTCCAAAAGCTGTGCCCACATGTGCGTTTGTGGGTGCTGCGTTTTTGCTGCAGAAATTGCCTGCATTTTTTTTTAAAGTCCTTGCAATTAACATGCCTGTATTTGGGCTGCGTTATCCCCCAGACTATTTTAACCCCCAGAAAAAAGCATCACAAACGGATGGGTATACCCATAGTCTGTTTGGGTGCTTTTTACACATTCAAAAAACACGAATACCACCCTCCAGGCGATCTCACAGTGACCCTCTGTGATTTCCTCCCTGTGCACTGGCAGAAGATGCATTTATCGATCTTTCAGGACCTTGCACCATGTGCCTCAGCCTGTCACATAGTGCGAAGGATCTGGAAGATCGATAAACACATCTCCTGCCAATGCACGGATGAAGAATCCCTGGGGATTGCCGTGGTCTTGCTGGGAGAGTGAGAAAGTGTCTGTGTGTGTTTGTGTCTGTCTTTGTGTGTCCTCTTACTTGTGCTGTGTTTGCATGTGCACAAACGCACCCCAAAAAAATAAGCACAGTGGGCACATAGCCTAAATCATAAGTGGGTAATTCCATATCAAGTGATCCAAATCTGAATATTTTTTTTCCCTGATGTCTTTAGATTTTTTAATTTTTTTTTTCTATGTGAAGTACTACTTTAGTGAATTACAAATAAAAAGTTTAACTTTTTACAGATTTTTTAAGTTTTAAAAAAGCGTGAATTTTGTCCTGGTATGGCTTTACACTTTCTAGAGAAACAAAAAAACACCATTCTACTCAGAACTGTACAGGCTTTCACCAGATATGTCACACGAGTATCTTTGTTAATATTTTACCCATACCAACACAAACGCAAAATTTTAAAACGTATTTCCGAAAAAAAACGTATAATTTAAAAATTCCCGAAAATCCACATGTGCCTGCTATGCTCTTAGCCACATCTATTCCAAAATTTAAGTTGGGATTGTGATGGGATCATATATTAAAATATTTAACTATTATAGCGTGAATGGGTCATTCCATATCAAGTAATCTAGCTTTACATTTTTTGATCATATCTCGAGCTAGAAATAACGGGGTTAAACACATGCAGTGTTTTTTGAACTACTCAGAGAGTGAGTAAATCACTGCTTGCACTACTTTTTGAGCGTTGCAATCAACACAGCATTTATCACAATTTATATATAAAAAAAAAAATCTGCCATCGTTTTCACTAAAGATTAAAAAACTAATGCAGATATAGTGAAAACTCAGTAGAAAAAAGCTGCCAAAACTGCAGTGTTTATCCGCAGACAGAAAAGGTTGTGTGTGCTCTACTAGCCCTAATACTCACTTTATAGTAAGACAGTTATATCTCAAGCGTACTGAAAAGCTTTATTTTTATTACCCATCTTCCTTACTTAATATTACCGTAACTGATTTTTTCTCATAGAACAATGGCTGCTGTTTCTCGAGGAATAGGATTTTATAATATATACTGTTGCAATCACTTTAAAAAACTGGACACACAACAAGAAAAAATCTTAGACCGGTCCAAGATTGGATGATTGATATAAATCCATCATTCAATGCAGCATGAACATTTGTGACAGTTGTAGAAAGCAACTTGCAAAAGAGAAAAACACTCTGCAGGCACAAAATTTTGAAGAACCTGTAACTTCCAACACAGAGGATTTTATAAATCCTGATTTAACAATAGAGTATTTGAATAAATCACTTTTAACATCCAAGATAATTAAAATAACAAGGTGGGAGAGGCAACATTTTTCTCAGAACAGTACCGGCTTTCATTTGATATGTCACAAGACTATGTTTCTAATATTTTGTTAATAATATGTATACTGTACTATGCAGCACAAAGTGGTCTGAGCTGTGGAGCATTAGTAACGGTTCTATAGATTCCTATTATCTTGTCAGACTGTGTATGTGATGGACATTCAGTGAGTCATAGACCAGCTCATTATGTTGATGAGCCTTTATGAATATGCATATTATTAACAAAATATTAAGAAACATAGTCTTGTGACAAATCAAATGAAAGCCTGTACCGTTCTGAGAAACATTATGCCTCTCCCACCTCATTATCTTAATTCTAGCCCGAGATATGATAAAAAAAAATGTAAAGCCATACCAGGACAAAATTCGCGCTTGTTCAAAACTTTAAAAATCTGTAAAAATGAACTGATGAAGAAAAAAATTAAAAACTTTTAATTTGTAATTAACTAAAGTTGAACTTCATATAGATTTTTTTTTTTTTTTTTTAAATCTAAAGACGTCAGGTAAAAAAAAAAAAATCATATTTAGATCACTTGATATGGAATGACCCTTTGACGCTATAATAGTTAATATTTTAAAATATGATCCCATCGCGATCCCAACTTGAATTTTAGTACAGATGTGGCTAAGAGCATAGCAGACACATGGGCATTTTTGGAAATTTTTAAATTACACGTTTTTTTCTGAAATGCATTTTAAAATTTTGCGTTTGCATGGGTAAAATATTAACAAAGATACTGTAGTCTTGTGAAAGCCTGTACAGTTCTGAGTAGAATGGAGTTTATTTTGTCTCTCTATCTTATTTCTATCCTGAGTTATGAGGAGAAATATAAAGGCAGCAACACCGAAATTCACACTTTTAACAAACTTAGAAAATTAAAAATAAAAAAAAAATTTAGAATTTTTTTCTCTTCACATTTTGCATTGTCTGACATGCCATAATTAAATAACAAAACATCAAAAGAATTAAAAATATAGAGGTAATAATCATTGGTTCACTTGACATGGAATGACCCAAGTGAGGGTACTGTAGATCCTCAGTATGCAAAATGAGGGGCCATAATGGTACACCAAACTTTAGGCCATGCCAAGGTTGCATGAAGACCCCATATGTGCATGTGAAGTGAAATAATTTTTCTCAATCACTACAACTTCCAGGTACAGTGTTAGTATGCTTTTTGTAGGCATGTGAGTGGCATGTTTATATCAATAGCATAAGGCGACGCTGGTATGTCATTATGATATGGACACTCTGCAGCACCAGGCACAGCACGGTGCAAACCTTGACTCTAAATACAAATACTCAAAACTTTCAACACTTAATTTCTTATAGGCAATATCTCACGAGTTATCTTACTTCAGTATAAACGTTAACACGTAACAATGTCTAGAAGTCATAATGATTAATCCTTAATGACAGCTCGTTTGTTCAATGATTATGTTAGAATAGCTCTGCCACCTAGAATGAAATAAGTCTATTTAATTTCTTGCTCCCGGCACTAATCACCAATATTAAAGTTGCTTAGAAATAAATGTTTACATAAATAGTCAAAGTAGATGGATACAAGTATTGGCCTGAAGTCTACACAGCTGCACATGTGACTTTTCTGGATCTGTAGATCAGAGGCGGGGAACCATTTTTTTGCCGAGGGCCATTTGGAAATTTCTACAATCCTTCGGGGGCCGTACAACATTATCAACTAGAAAATTTCCCACTATATTTGGTTAAACAATCAACTCACCCCTACTGTGGTGGCTGGGGCTGCTTCTCTCTGGCATGGCTGATATTGGTTATGTTGCTTCTCAACTGCCCTAGACATCTCCGAAAAGGCTTGGAGCATATACCTCACTGGGGAGGCTGAGACTGGGGCACAGAGATCACTGGAGAGCTGGATTTAAAAGGCAGACAGTTGGCAAAACACATCTACCAACCTGAGCACTGTGGTCCCCAGGAATCTACCCGGAGGCTGCAAAAAAGTAATCGAGGGCCGCATTCAGCCCTTGGGCCTGAGGTTCCCCGCCCCTGCTGTAGATGATACACAAATTCATTATTTTCCCAGAATTTATGCAAAATTATAAAAGAAAAACATCAAAGCACTCATATTTCACTGACATATGACATCAATCATTGATCTTCTGTGGACATCCAATGGCCTGGACCGCAAATGATTTTTAAACTGAGGAGTTGAGGGTAAAGTGTGCGGCCACCCACTGTGCAGTGAGCAACACTACAGCCTCGCTAATGTAAGCTGCATCTACATAAAAAACTGTAGGCAAAAAGTTTTCTTGGAAGAAAGTTATCTTCCTGTAGACATGAACGCTTGGCTTAGACGAGCGTTCATGTTTTCAATAGGGAGAGGTGAGAAAAATTACATTTCTTGACATCATCTGCTGGCGAAGAGTTGGGAGACCCCTATATACATGGGATTTTAGGGTAGTCTTGACAAAATCTGCTTTTATGGGAACCTTAGGAGTATCATTGCCATCTCAAATAATACATAATATGTAGTGTAGAAAATGTCAAAATCTTTGGATCAATTGCTAAAACTGAGAAGCTAAAATGCAGTTGAGCACTGAGCTTCTCTAAGGTGGACAGTGTTCAGCTTAGTCTTTAGTGTTAACAAACAGTTGAGGTCTGAGCAGCCATATCCCAACCTTCTCCAAGAAATCTGAAAAGCCATGGGATCCCACCAGCTCTACCACACAACAGGAATAAATTGAGAAGAGCAGGAGTCCAACGACAGAGCCCTGAAGGAGGTCAAAATGGCTATATTTTGTGCTAAATTCACATACTGGCTCCTCATCTCGCTCAAGTGCCAAAAAAATATTCAGAGCAGTGCGGCACAAAAAATTGTGTGAACCAAACTCTGACTAAAATTAAACAAATTAATTACAAATCGTGACAGCATGATTGTGAAGGAAATATCTAAGGGCCCGTTACATGCTGCAATGTTCCAGTGATCCAACCAACGATCCGACGTGGTTGGGATCACTGGGACATTGTTAACTGATCGCTGGTGAGCTGTCACACAGGCAGGCTCACCAGCGATCAGCCAAGTCGGTGCCCGACACTCGTTAGAATCTTTCAGGGTGCCGGGCGCAGAATGGGGATCGTTGGTCGTTGCCCCAGTTACACACGCCGATGCATGCGTGACAGCGGCAGACCAACGACGGAAACGACCATTTACTAATGAAACAAAATTGCAGCCCTAATAATTAGAACATGGAAGACATACAAGACCACTGATAACCTCCTTTGATCTGGGGCTCCACGCAATTAACCCGTGGAGTCAAAATGATCTCAAGAACGGTGAGCAGAAATCCCACAACCACAAGGGGGACCTAGTAAATTACCTGCAGAGAGCTGGGACCAACGTTACACAAGTTACCATCAGTAACACACTATGCCGCCAAGGACTCAGATCCTGCAGTGCCAGACGTGTCATTCTGCTTAAGCCATTACATGTCCTGGCCCATCTGAAGTTTGCTAGAGAGCATCCAGAAAAGTATTGGGAGAATGTCATTTGGTCAGATAAAACCAAAGTAGAACTGTTTGGAAGAAACACAACTCATCGTGTTTGGAGGAGAAAGAATGGTGAGTTGCATCCAAAGAAGACCATACCTCCTGTGAAGCATGGGGTGGTAACATCATGCTTTGGGGCTGTTTCTCTGCCAAGGGAGTAGGACGACTGATCCGTGTAGATCAAAGAATGAATGAGCCCTGTATCATGAGATTTTATGTGCAAACTTCCTTCCATCAGCAAGGGCATTGAAGATGAAACGTGGCTGAGTCTTTCAGCATGGCAATGATTTCAAGCACACCGCCAGGGCAATGAAGGAGTGGCTTTGTAAGAAGTGTTTCAAGGTCCTGGAGTGGCCTAGCTAGTCTTCAGATCTAAACCCTATAGAAACCTTTGGAGGGAATTGAAAGTCTGCGCTGCCCAGCCACAGTCCCAAAACATCACTGCTCTATAGAAGATCTGCATGGAGGAATGGGCCAACATACCAGCAACAGTGTAAGCCAACCTTGTGAAGACGTACAGAAAAGGTTTGACCTCTATCATTGCCAACAAAGGATATATAACAAAGTATTGGGATGAACTTTTGTTATTGACCAAATACTTATTTTCCACCACAATTTGAAAAAAATGTCTTTCCAAATCAGACAATGTGATTTTCAGGATTTGTTTTCTCATTTTGTCTCTCATAGTTGAGGTCTGCCCAGTGGCGTAACCAGAGTCTGGCGGGCCCCGGTGTGAAATTTAGACCTAGGACCCCCCTTGCGAGAGCGCATATGTTGGTCAGATGAATGGGCCTCATGTAACGTTCTAAATCCTCTAAAGACTCACAAATTGACCCCTCTCCCCCTTCATTATGCATTAATGTACCTCATCATGTTATATATGGTCCTCCTCCTGGAATATGGCCCTTACAGTGGTATATATGTCCCCCATCCTGGTTTGTATGGTCCTCCTCAAGCCACCATAGTCGTCCAATTATTATAATGCATCCCCTTATTTCTCCATATATTACAATGTACCCCCATAGTCCTCTATGTATTATAATGCATCCCATAGTCCTCCATTCACAAGGTAGCCCCCATAGTCAATTATTATAATAAACCCCCATTATCCTCCATATAATATAATGCAGCCTCACATCCCTCCATATATCATAATGCAGCCTCCTAGCCCTCCTTATAGCATAATATAGCCTCATAACCTTTTCATATAGTATAATGCAGCCTCATAGCCTCTCCATATATTATAATATAGCCCCATAGCCTCTCCATATAGTATAGTACAGCCTCATAGCCTCTCCATATAGTATAATGTTGCCTCATAGTCTCTTCATACAGTATAATACAGCCTCATAGCTTCTCCATATAGTATAATACAGCCTCATAGCCTCTCCACATAGTATAATACAGTTTCATAGCCTCTTCATATGGCATAATGCAGCCTCATACCCCTCCATACAGTGCAGCCTCAATACTCTCCATATAGTATAATACAGCCTCTAAAATCTCCATATGATGCAGCCCCAAAACCTACCATATAGTGCAGGCTCATAACTACCATATATTGCAGCCTTATATATGCAGCCTCATATCTCTCCATACAGTGTAGTATTATATATGCAGCCTCATATCTCTCCATATAGTGCAGTATTATAAAGGCAGCCTGATATCTGTGCATATAGCACAGTATTATACTGTATGTGCAGCTTCATACAGTGCTGTGCAAATGAATTGGGACAAAGCAAGTTTTCTTGCATTCATTTTACTATTTCTGATAAGTGTTTTATCAATTCTTGGTGTCGTTTTCCTTTATCTTCCACATTTCCCTTTTCATTTTGGAGAAAACGATCCAGTTTCATTGTGTGTGCGAATTATTCTTGAAACGGTAGATTCTCCAATACCAACGGTGGAAGCGATTTCTCTTACAGTCAGACTTGTATGTTCATTAGGAGTAATAATTCTAGACCTCTTCCGTGGAGTAACATCCATTTTTACAGGCACGAATCACACAGAGAAAAAGTACACTAAACCACTCCTCACAGAAACAAGCTCTCAACTGAAGCTCAGGGGGCAGCTAGCTGTTATTTTCTGACTAAAACCAGTCAAACCACATTTTGTTACTCAAGGTTGCACACTCACACCTGTTCAAAGTAGTTAAAACTGGTTTGAATCACTGACTGGTAACCCCAACTTACGAATTTACTTAAAAAATGCTTTTTCCCAATTAATTTGCACAGCACTGTATCTCCACAAAGTGCAGTATTATATATGCAGCCTTATATATGAACTCCCCTCCCCCCACCCATAATCCTCTGGCCATAGTGCACTCACTTATTTAAAAAAAAAAAAAAAAAATCTGTACATTCCTCCCCTGGTTCCCTCGCTGGTCCGGCCATCTCCTCTGAAGATTCAAGACTCAGGAGGAGGAGGAGGGGCCGGCCTGCATTCCCATTGTGGAATGCACAAAGCAGGAAGTGGGAGGAGGCGGCACAATGGAACACAGGCCAGGAAGCTGGCAGGTCAGAGGAGAGGTAGCGAGGGGCGGGAGCAGCAGTGGGAAGTAGGAGGCTTCCCTCCCTTTCCCTCCTCTACCTGACACACAGGCCCTATAGTGGTCTGTGCTGCCACACTGTCACATGGATGTGTATCCTCAGGGGCGCACATCCATGTGAAGCAGGAGCTGCGATCGGTGGGCGCAGGGGGCGGCTCGAGACTCGGGCCCCTTACAGGCCCAGGACCCGTCACAGCCGTGACTCCTGCAACCGCGATCGTTACGCCACTGGGTCTACCTATGATGCCAATTACAAGGCTCTCTCATCTTTTTAAGTGAGAGAACTTGCACAATTGGTGGCTCACTAAATACTTTTTTCCCCACTGTAATTAGTCTAAATGACAATTTGGGGAGTCAGACTTCCTTTAATAGTATGACTGATCCGTGAAAGAGTAGATTCACAAAAAATAACCAATGAATAAAAATCACAGATCTCTAATTTTCCTGCACTAGGGCCTAAGCACATATCAAAGATGATTCCAATTGCTATTGAAAGGTGGCTCCTGAAGATTACAAATTGGCTAACTGCAGCTTCACAGTTCAAGCCTAACAAATACAGGATATGCCTGAATCAGACATGTAAAACGGAGACATTTTTTATTACAGCAGGACTAAATGAGGAAAATTGCTTACATGGTTGAAAGGTTAAACAAACATATTAATCAAGGGTGGATAAGTTGTTCGTCCAGTAGGAAACTATCAATTTTCTTGATTGAGATACAATTCTCAGGCATATTTCCTTAAGTTAGAAAAACAACTTAAGCATTAATAGCATTAGCTGGTGACAGTAACAGGGAAATTAAACTAGCCTTAAGTGCTGCCATTATTTTCCAATTTTATCACATATGCCACAGTATGAGAACTCCAGGCCAAAGACTACTTATCACTGTTAAACCTCGATTTCCTATTGTGAGGAGGAGCGGTTCTCAGAATATAAAGGAAATAATCTCACCTCCACTCAGACGTTTTAGGAACACGTAGGAAAAAGCTCATGTCGGCACTAGGAGCGGGGTCTGATATAAACGAGAATAGGGTCAGAACTGAAACGTATGGGGGAAGAGACACAATTTATCTGGTATTCTGGAGTCTCTTAGTCTGCTCTTACATAATATATTCTCATATTAAACCCAACAGTGTCTGGTAAATGTAAGGAATGAACTCTACATCTAATGTATGCATGCAAAATACTGAGATGATGAAATCATTAAATGGCTGCTTAATGGAAGTGAATGAGCATTCATTCATGCATTGGTAAGACTCTGTTCACATTGGCTTTGTGGCTTCTGCTATTACAGTTGACATGATGCTTATTGCTGCAGAGTAACAGATCCTATAGATCTCACTTTCTTATTCAGGATCTGGCTAGCTTTTACAGGAAATAATTGATCTTGGCCATCAAAAAGCAATGGAGATCTGATGGAGCAAAACCAACATTGTGTGAACAATGTCTTACAAAAATCTATGCCCTACAACAAGGATTTCACAGCTCTGGGGCCACATGTGGAGCAAGGGCCTATGATTTGTGGCTCACGGGTCTTCCACCTTGGTATATTAGCACCAGGTCTAGCAAACAGCTATGGAGAGGAAAGGAGGTCTCCAGATGGTGAATTTTGTGAGCAGCTCGACATTGTAGAGCAGATCTGAGTGGGGGTAGGCAGGATTCCCTGGATCTTGGTATACTGCTTCCAAGTGATTTCTGTGATTATACCAGTAATGGAAGCTCTGTATGTCACTACTGTGAGGGGGCATGAGCTGGATGTGGCTTGCAGCCCTCTATTATTGCTGAACAAGGCTCCCAACCCTCTTTTAGAGCAGAATGTGGCTCTCAGGATTAGAAAGGTTGGGCACCTCTGCCCTACAATGAATCAGTATAGGTATATGGTTCACACCCTGTTTTTTGGGTATGACAAAGCTTTAAACCCAGATATATATTTTTATTGTGTCTCTAGGCAACACTTACCAATCTTCTTGTTGGTAAAAAAAGGATGTGTAAATCCATTACCTAAGACCATCCTTGAAAATCCCAAAACTGGATGTAAAGAACCATTCCTGAACAGGGTTTACAAAAAATTACTCCTCTTTACTGCTAATTTCTGGAAGATCATTCTTGGCAAATGCAGAACTGTTGTCAACTATGTATTGTACCCCCATGTACCCAGCATGTGCCAAAGATATGTCCTTTAGGATATGCAGGGCCAGTTTGATTCCAGATATATTTTCTTTCTACATGCAGTAAAGTGGCTCCTTATTCCAATAAACAGTCTCACTCCCATCCTGAGGATGTACAAGATGTCTTATTTCAGTTCAACCCTAGTCACTTCCATGGAGTGGAGCTGTAATATCACACACAACCTGTGCTAAGGGGTTGGTTTTGTTTTGTTAGAATAGCCATGGTTTCCTAAACCTGAGCTAACCATTGAATCAGCCAATCAGGGTGACCATTTGCCAAGAATGACTTAAACTACAGGTAAGGCTAAAGTCAAGAAAACATATAGTAAGGAACAACTAAGATGCATTCATCCATATATGATACATTAAAACCTATCACAATTTATGTGCAAGTAAGAGGAACGATTATTGGTCTATCATGATCATCCTCCACATCATTCACTTACTAGAGACCCTAAAACATCAAGTCCCACAAACTGGCGAGGAAGCAATGACTAGGAGCGTCTCTATTTAGGAGTTCTATGTCCTGGCAGAAAGAATTGTATTTTCTGGCTGACATCATGCACTAGCTATGTGTCTGTAATTTCCCATTTAAGGTTCTTGATCATTCCTCAAAGTGTCCATAAATAGTCATAGAACAAGGTATGAAGGGAGAAAACGTCCGAAGTTACAATTACATGATCAGTAGTGATGGGTGTTGTATAAGGAAACATTTTCTTATTGATTTATCAGTTGATAGGAAATTTTCAAATAGAGGCATTTTGGTATCAAATTAACTTTTACCATGACAACTTAAAACAGGTCACATGTCTCATACCAAAAGTCTTGAAGAACCTGATAATAGATGATTTAAAGAAATTTGCAACAGTTCTCACAAACATACCTTTTTTCATCAGTTTTGTTGCTGTATGCTGCTGGGGGTGGGCTGAAGAGTGGAATCAGTCTCCATCTCCTCCTGGCAGCTAACAATAGTCCCGCCATACTTTCCTGTTGCTCTACAATAAACAGATGATCACATTGCAAAGTACTTGCTGAGTATTTCAACCCATTTGCTCTAACTCGAAGTTGTGTTTATATAACTGAAAATGTTTTTAGATAAGAACATTCGTTCCCAATTAATGGCCTATGTAAACATCCTAGTGATCATCCAGCGAGTGAGCAAAACACTTGTTCATGCCGACATAAAAATAATAGTCATCACCGTGTGTAAAGATGATGCGGTACTGATAACATAATGCTGTATGGTGATAAAAGGATTGGTTACTGATTGTTCTTTTCCCATCAGAATACCTCGGTCTTTGTTAACAGGTTGGCAATACAATCGCTGACTGACAATCAGCACTTCTTAAAGGGACTGTCAGCATAACATGACTGTTTAACCCAAGTACTGGCGCCCCTGCACCATGGTGGGGGCAAACATTCAAGTACTCCTTCCCACCTGCCTGTTTACCTTCTATCTCCAGCTCCCCTCTTTTTTGAAGACTGTCACCCTCTATCTCCAGCTCCCCTCTTTTTGATAACTGCTTTGGCTTCATAGAGCCAGAGAAGGGAAGAGATAAATGGAAAACAAGCAGATGGGAAGGTGCACTTAAATATTTGGCCCCGCCATGATGCACCCAGCACCTGTATTTGATTTCAATAGTTATTCCATGCTGACAGAGTCCCTTTAATGGGCCAAAACCAACTGATTTAAATGCAGCTTTAGAGATATAGCCCTTTTATTCTACTCGTTATTGGGGAAAGAGGTCTCTAGTAAACATTTAAAGGGGTGTTCTCAAGTTTAAGTTAACCCCTATCCAATGGATAGAGGATAACTTTTCAATCGCTGGAGGTACAATTGCCATGGCCTCTACCGATCCCGATCTGCCTTCATTCTTAATGGGTGTGTTGGAGATTACCATTTATCTATTGACGTAGACTGGAAACCCGTCAACTAAGAAGAAAAAGGCCACAAAAAAATTTCAGGAAAAAGGAGGGGTGGCCAGAAAGGTATAATGATATGGAGAGGACCAGACTTTTCTTACCTTAAAACATGAATACTGTTGAGGGGAGTTGGTAGGACATGAACCAAGGAGGGTGACAACAACCTTTGATGTAGCCAGGGCATTTAGATACAAGATTACAGCATTAAGCTCCATTTTTCCACTACTTTGCTGCGAACCACATAGACTCTGAATAAATTCCAACTACTGAACCAAATATGTCAAAGCACCAATGTTATGACACAATGAATAAAACAAATTAAAAAAGAAGGTAAAATGGTCACAACTCCCTCCTCCCCTTCCCAAGCACTGAATTATAATGAATTTGTATCGCTAGTCTCCAACTACAAGACTGAAGGATATTGAATTACAGGACATTTGTTCTGTGACATAAGTTTATTATTTCAAGGCTTTACATTACCTTCCACTAGATACAGCGCTCAGCTTCTTTCTACACACCGACGTATTAACATCAAGTAAATCGCAGCGTACTCCTGACAGTCCGGGGCACAAGTTCAGTCCAAGGATTAGGGGACAAAGACAGGTATTCATTAAACTATAACATTGTACTGTATCTGTGATGGCGGCACTGCCTCGTGGGAAGTCAATGTGGACAAACATGGTGCCAGAAAGGGTAACATCACATAACTGAATGAGCAGAGTTAGAAAAATGTTCTTAATGGAAACTGTTCATGTTGAGAATTCAGGCAGGATATCAGAGCTGGAAGAGCTCAGACTGTGGGAATAATTTCAGCAGAACTTGTATTTTACTTATTGAATTCCCTGGTGTCCGTATGGATGTGAGTCCAGTGGACAGTCCTACCAGTGACTGACAGTCTTCTCTATACGACTGTGCATGACTGCCAACTGGACCTGGAAACACCAGAGGCAAAGGAATGGAACTGAAAGGGAGAAGATACAGATTAGATATTAGATAAAACGTTTTGACAGTGAGGGTGATCAACGAGCAGAACAGGCAGTGAGTTCTCCTTCATGGACATCTTTGCACAGAGGCTGGACAGACATCTGTCGGGGAAGATTTAGTGAATCCTGCTTTGGGCAGAGGATTGGACCAGATAACCCAGGATGTCACTTCCAGCTCCACCATTCTATGATCCGCATTCATACAAATCCCTGGGATTTCAATTAATAAGATACAAGTTGGGCCTCAGTCAGACTTTAGTATTGCACGTTCACATTGTATCTGGATTTTTATTTTCACAGATATCACCAGGGCTGTGGAGTCAGAGTGGTGGAGTCCGAGCCTGTGTCCATTTTGGTGGAATCAGATTCAGGAAAATGTAGTCGGTGATGGAGATGGAATTGGATATGTGGTTTACGGACTTCACCGCCCTGGTTATGGAGTTGAAGTCTGTGTCCATTTTAGAGGAGTTGGAGTCGGATTCAGGGAAATTGAGGAGTTGGTTGTTTGGCTTTCTGACTCCACAGCCCTTGATATCACATGCACCCATTATAATCTGTATTGTTATTCACAAGTCCATCTTTTAAAGACAGATCATGCATAACACATGGAGACAAAGAGAATTTTGTTTACGTACCGTAAATTCTTTTTTCTTTAGTCATCAATGGGAGACCCAGACAATGGGGTTTAGGGCTCTGCCCTCCGGAGGTCACACTAGGTACTACAAGTTTGTAGACACCGCCTCCTCCGCTTATAAACCCCCACCGTAGGAGACATCCTCAGTTTAGTCCATAAGCTGCGAGGAGAAATTAAACCACACCCGAAACATCGGGAAGAATGCCGTGCACAGACGGTTCAACAACCCGGCAAACACTGTCTCAACAGAGAACAGAACCAGTGCAAAATATGCAACGGAACAACTGGGTGGGTGCTGGGTCTCCCATTGATGACTAAAGAAAAAAGAATTTACGGTACGTAAACAAAATTCTCTTTTTTCTGGTCGTCATAATGGGAGACCCAGACAATGGGGATGTCCTAAAGCAATACCCCAGGGCGGGAAGAGTTCCTCAACAAGACGGATAACACATGGTTCCCTCTAAAGGTGGGCAACCGCCGCCTGGAGAACCCGCCTGCCCAAACTCGCATCCGCAGAGGCATGGGCATGCACCATATAGTGCTTAGAGAAAGTGTGCAGGCTGGACCAAGTGGCCGCCTGACACACCTGTAGAGCAGAAGCTCGATGTCGCAAGGCCCAGGAGGCACCTACAGCTCTCGTAGAGTGTGCCTTCAAACCCACCGGGAGAGGCAAACCAGAAGACCGGTACGCCTCCTGAATGGGAGCCTTGATCCATCTGGCCAAGGTCGACTTCGAAGCCGCGGCCCCCTTACAGCGACCCATCGTGAGGACAAATAAGGAATCCGAACTCCTAAAGGAGGCGGTCCTGGACACATAAATGCGTACAGCTCTCACGAGATCCAGAGTATGGAGGTCGCGCTCAACCTGATGAACGGGAGCGGGGCAAAATGATGGAAGAACAATCTCCTGGTTTAGGTGAAACGTTGAAACCACTTTCGGCAGAAATTCAGGCCGTGGGCGCAACACCACCTTGTCTTGGTGAACCACCAGAAAGGGAGACTTGCACGAAAGTGCAGCCAATTCTGAGACCCGTCTCAGAGACGTAATCGCCACCAGAAAGACCACCTTCTGGGACAGACGAGAGAGAGAGACGTCTCTCAGTGGCTCAAACGGCGGTTTCTGCAGTGCCGCCAGGACCATGTTTAGGTCCCAAGGGTCCAGAGGTCGTCTATAGGGCGGGACCACCCGAGACACCCCCTGCAGAAATTGACGTACCTTCGGGAGGAGCGCCAAGCGCCTGTCAAACAACACTGAAAGTGCTGATACTTGACCTTTCAGAGAGCCAAGGGATAATCCCAACTCCAACCCCGACTGTAGGAAGGCCAACAATGTCGGGATAGACAAAGGCCACGGAGAGCGGCCACCAGAGGCACACCAGGTAAAAAAGATTTTCCACGTTCTGTGGTATATCTTCCTGGAAACAGGTTTCCTTGCCCGATTCATAGTGGCAACCACTGTAGGAGAGAAACCTCTGGATGTCAGCAGCCAGGCCTCAAGAGCCATGCAGTCAATCTGAGGGCCCTGGAATTGAGGTGGAAGAATGGGCCTTGCGCGAGTAGATCTGCGCGTTCTGGAAGAGCCCACCTGTGTCCGCCTGACAGTTGCCACAGGTCCGGGTACCAAGACCTCCTGGGCCAATCTGGAGCCACTAGAATGGCCACTCTGCATTCTGTCCTGATCTTCCACAGGACCCTGGGAATCAGAGCCAGAGGCGGAAACACATATGGCAGCTGAAAGCTGGACCAGCTCAGGATCAGGGCGTCCGCCCCCAGAGACTGGGGATCCCAAGATCTCGCCATGTATTGGGGCACCTGATGATTCAGCCGTGAGGCCATCAGATCCACGTCCGGAGTGCCCCACCTGCCGCAGATGTCCCTGAAGACGTCTGGATGTAGGGACCACTCTCCGGCGTCCATCCCCTGTCGGCTCAGATAGTCGGCCTCCCAGTTCTCGACCCCTGGGATGTGAACTGCGGAGATCAGGCAGCCGTTTTCCTCCACCCAGAGTAGAATGCGGTGGACTTCGGCGAGGGCCTGAGCACTTCTGGTCCCTCCCTGATGATTTATATAGGCGACGGCCGTCGCATTGTCGGACTGTACCCGAATGGGCTGTCCTGACAGGAATTTCTGAAACGCCAGTAGCGCCAGATAGACCGCCTTGATCTCCAGCACGTTGATCTGCAACGCCGACTCCGACTGAGTCCAAAGGCCTTGAGCCCTGTGGTGCAAGAACACCGCCCCCCAGCCCTTCAGACTGGCGTCGGTGGTCACCACTAACCATGACGGTTTTAGGAAGGACCGGCCCCGTGACAGGTGATGTGGCTGGAGCCACCACTGTAGAGAGTCCCTGGTTGGTTGTGACAGTGTCACCAGCCGATTCAGAGAGATCGTCCTCTTGTCCCATCTGCG
Organism: Allobates femoralis; assembly: GCA_033576535.1. Lineage (NCBI taxonomy): Eukaryota > Metazoa > Chordata > Amphibia > Anura > Aromobatidae > Allobates > Allobates femoralis. Next base: position 81,654,115 of record JARQOC010000002.1, read on the forward strand.
AAGAATCTCCAGCTGGAGAGGACGGAGGCGAAACTGTGCGAACGGCACCGCCTCTATCGCCGCTACCATGCGACCCACCAGTCTCATCAATACCCGTAGGGATGACTGTGGAGACAGGAGGACATTCTGCACTCCTGATTGGATCGCAAGCTGCTTGGCTTGAGGTAGGGACACCAGGGCCGAGTCCGTGTGGAAGTCCATGCCCAGATATGTCAATGACTGGGTCGGAACCAGGGTCGACTTTTGAACGTTGATAAGCCACCCGAACTGTTCTAGGGACTTCATGGTCACCTCCAGGCTCACCCGACAAAGGTCTTCCGATGGCGCCCTGACCAACAGGTCGTCCAAATAGGGTATGACGGCGTGACCCTGCGCATGCAGGAGGGCCATCATGGAGGCCATCACCTTTGTGAACACCCGTGGTGCTGAGGCTAGCCCGAATGGCAGTGCCACAAATTGGAAGTGCTCTTCCCCCACTGCGAATCTCAACCAGCGCTGATGAGCTGGTGCAATGGGGACGTGAAGGTAAGCGTCCCTGATATCGATGGACGCTAGGAAGTCTCCCTGTGACACAGCCGCGATCACTGAGCGCAGGGATTCCATGCGGAACTTCCGAACCAACACGTGACGGTTGAACAACTTGAGGTCCAACACCGGGCGAAAAGAGCCGTCCTTCTTTGGGACAATAAAGAGGTTGGAGTAAAAACCCCTGAACCTCTCTTCCGTGGGCACAGGGACCACCACTCCGTCTCTGCGGAGTCCCTCCAACACCAGGTGAAAAGCCTGAGCCTTTTCTGGAGATGGAACCGACCGATGGAATCGGGGTATTGGTTGTGACGTCAGCTCTATCCTGTAACCTCTTGAGACTACGTCTTGAACCCACTGATCTTGAATGTGAAGAAGCCACTTGTCCTGAAAGCGGGACAGGCGGCCCCCTACCTGTGGGGAGGCAGGATGAGAGAGCGAGTCATGTCGAGGCGGGCTTGGGGGTGGCAGCCGCTGCCCCCGCCGGCTTCTTCTGACGACTCTTGGAACGCCACTGAGTAGCAGGCTTGCCCCCTCGGTCTGAGCGAGTGGACGCCGTTGATGACTGTGAACCGGAGCGAAAGGACCACTGCTTAGGGTTCCTTTTCACGGTGTATCGTGGCTTAGGCTTATTCTGCGGGATCTTAGACTCAGCAGAATCCTTTATCAATTTGTCCAGTTCGGTGCCAAAAAGCCTGTCACCAGCGAACGGAAGATTTTGTAAAATCTTCTTAGATGTGGCATCTGAGTCCCAAAGACGCAGCCACAACAGCCTGCGGATCGCAATTGCATTGGCCGAGGCCACAGCAGAGCGAGTGGCAGTTTCCAAAGATGCCGTCCTGGCATAGTCCGCATAGGCCCTTGCTCTCTCAGTGAGAGCCAGGACCTCTGGACTGGACCTAGCTAGATCAGTGATACCATCCAAACAGATAGTAATCGCTTGTAGGGTCCAGACCGCGGCAAAATTAGGGGCAAACGAAGACCCCACAGCCTCATAGGAAGACTTGGCGAGTTGCTCGACCTGTCTATCAGTAGCATCCTTCAACGAGGAGCTATCAGAGGCAGAAAACAAGGAGCGTGCAGCAATCCTAGTCATGGAAGCATCCACCTTGGGAGACTGCGACCATTCCTGGAGCGCCTCCTGGGGAAAGGGAAAGCGATTGTCCTTAGTTTTACGGACATAACGCCGCCCAGGATGCAACCTGGGAGCTTTAATCACCCTTCCGAAATTAGTGTGGTCCATGAAGGAGCCACTTGGTCTAGCCTCTGGCCGCAGCCATTGGTATATCTCCTTGGGGTGTACAGTCACCTCCTCAGGAGGAGTGACAAGACGCAATGTCTCATTGATTGAGGACACCAGATCCTCCACCCCATCTGGAGGTTCAGACATAGACCCAAGAGTAGAACCCCCATCATCTTCCTCACCATCAGAGGAACGCTCCTCCTCAGAGAGAGTCTGGAGCTCAGGAGAAGCCTCACGGGCTCGCTTAGGGGGTCTTACAGCAGAAGTAAGAGACACCCGGGGGTAACTAGGAGGAGTAGCTGGGTTCTCCAGTCTCCTATGCAGTGCCTCCAGGGTTTGCGACATGGAGGACATCTGGGACAGCAGAGATTCATTGATCTTATTCTGCGTTTCCCATGGCCCTGGGATCACCTGAACCTCAGGGTATAATCCCGGATTTGCAGACTCAGTAGTAGCAGACCGGGCCTCTGGGCGTCCGCAGTTATTGCAGGACCCCTCCACCAGTGTCCCGTTGCATGTAACACAGGCAATGGAGACCACCGCTGCCTTAGCAGCATGCTTCCCAACTGAGGACATCTCCACAGTGAGGGGAATATAAGCCAAAGTTCACAAACAAACCGGGAATCCCGGTGGCTTACCGACCGCAGTAAAGCGGTAGGAGGAAGCGGTGTGTGTGTGTGACCTCCGCGAGTTCCGGTCTCCCTTGCAAGTGCAGACACGCGCTGCAGCCAGATCCCAGCCGGGAAGTGAGGGAGAAGATGGCCGCCGACAGTGAAGATGTGGGCGGAGCCAGGAACACGCGGGAAGAACACACAACACGCCCAGCGGTGATGTCACCATAAGGGCTGCCTCCTCCTCCTCCAGACTGCCTCAGCAATGGAGGTGCCGGAGCCCGCAGCGCGGGAAAAGAGTGTGAATATCACCACACACACTCTCAGACTGCATGTACACATAAAAACACCCGCAGTCTACAGCCTCAGCCCCTGTGAAACACAGGGCGGTCAGCCAGGGAGACCCCAGCACAGGGTCACCGCCAGAACCGCGGACCCGAGGGTAACCGCGCGGTCTGAGTGTCATGACACCACAGTGACAGACACTACCCCCAGGCACACAGGAGACACACCAGGTGCCTCAGTGCCGGTCCGGTCTGTAAGCACCTTTAGGGAGGCCTCGGACGGGGGTACAGCACCAGTCCGGAGTGTAAGCACCATTTTGGGAGGCCTCGGACTGGGCTGGCTCCGTCCGGTCTGTAAGCACCATTTAGGGAGGCCTCGGACGGAGCGGAGCTGTGCAAGGCTCCAGGCTCCCCCTTACCAGAGCCTCCATGGAGGGATGGAAAGGAAAGGAGCGCGACAGCGTACCGGGAGAACACTGAAGTGTCCAGGCTAAAAGCCCTCCGGTACCTCCACCAGCGTGTTCCGCAGAGGGTGAGCGGGGAGGCTGTCGGGGGTCCCGAGCGGGACCATTTTACCTTGTCTTCATACGCCATCACGTAAGCTGTGAGAATGCAGTGAAGTGCAAGCAAAGCGTGATCCTCCGAGCACACTAAGTTTAAAACTGAGGATGTCTCCTACGGTGGGGGTTTATAAGCGGAGGAGGCGGTGTCTACAAACTTGTAGTACCTAGTGTGACCTCCGGAGGGCAGAGCCCTAAACCCCATTGTCTGGGTCTCCCATTATGACGACCAGAAAATGTCCATTTTTTTAAGGTAGCACGGTGTTGTCAAGGGCCAGTTACAAGTCTGTGGGTCCTTGAAAACCACCTACAGCACCCGGATGGCATCAGTGTACAGCCCGTGTGCTATTCGTGTTTAACATCTTGCACACAATTAGAATAGCTTTGCAATTTATCTATGTTTGAAAATATTGGTGACATCAATGGTAAAAACAAAGTCAAAGATGACGAAGATCCAAAACACCGATGACATCGCCACCATTTTTTCATGTACACCTTTAAATACAGACGTGTGAATGAGGCCTTATATGGAAACTTTACCCACAAACCAATATATCTTTGTGCTCAGCTTCTCCTTCTCCGTGTCATGCTGTCCACAGCTGAATGGACGAGGTGACAGATTCCCTGTATATCTCCTCTATGCGGTTTAGCTGCAAACCAACCTAATCCACTCCTTGTACATAACGTTCAGTAACATTTTTTAACCTTAAATATTTTCTGAACAGACCTAATCCTTTATTTAACATTCTGCGGGACTCTGGAGACATCTGCTTGTATTTTATAAGTTATACCGGAGTGTATAAAAGGTTTTAAGCAAACATATAAAACGCGAGTATCCAACTAAAAGACATCCACTTTGGAATTTGTTTTGGAACAGTTTAGGCATATGAAATCTAAGTGTGTAAAGGGAAAAAAAGAAAAAACATGTACGTCCAGGTCGACATTACACTAATAGAGCTCTGCAGGCTTGTCATAACTCATTCCGTATGTTTTAACAGCTAGAAACCCACCAAAGTCCCAAGCCACTTGTTAATAAGAAAGGTCCACCTTTTTGGGGGAATATATGGGAACGGGGGTCCAGCCGGACTATTTTATATACAATTGTCCAAGCTCTAAATCTGAACATCTGCTAAATCCATTCTACCCTGCCCCTCACAGGAGGTTTATAAAAGCAACCCTACGAAATCTGGATAACCCTGCCAAGGCCTAATGGTGCCTACCGCAAAGGAAGACTCCACAGAGTGATGCCAATGAATTCTGGCTGGTAATGACAAGCTATGGGTTGTCCAAAATTAGGAGAAAAAGGACAGTTTTTCCAGACACAGCAATACTCTCCATCCAAGGGGTTACATCTGGAATTGCAGATTATATCCATTCAAATAAATGGAGCTGACCTCATGCACCTAATGGACAGATGTGGCGCTCTTCCTGATCCAAGAAAGTCCTTAAGGTTAAATTCCCACAATGAAGTTTTTACTGCAGCAAAAAACGCTGCAACTTACAAATCCTACAATGAGGATGAGGATTATAGAACGCTCATGGACACTGGTTTATTTTTTACACAGAAGACATTGACCTGTGGTGCAAGTTTGAAATACACAATTTCTCTAACTAAATATACAACATATATTGGGGAGGGGGGGAGGTGGACACTTTCTCTCCCATATGGCATGTGAATGGGCACTGAAAATCGCCCCAATCGTGTTCTCCACGGTCTCAGCTATCTCCAGCAAGTGAAACGTCGTCGTTTTCCAAAGTAGGGGGCACTGAGGAATTAATACCCTTAACTGCTGGTGTTAAATAGCGTATCAGTGGTCGTTAAGGGATTAACTGAAAATCACAACAATAAACCTTTCAATGATACAGACAACTTTTTATTGAAAGGTAAAATTTAGCATTTTTAATCCTTCTCTGGAAAGTAATGTGCCATAAGTACTCTTCAGAAGGCACTGTCGTATGGGTACTCTCCAGAAAGCATTGTCTTATGGGTACTCTCCAGAAAGCACTGTCCTATGGGTACTCTCCAGAAAGCACTGTCTTATGGGTACTCTCCAGAAATCACTGTCTTATGGCTACTCTCCAGAAAGCACTGTCGTATGGGTACTCTCCAGAAAGCACTGTCGTATGGGTACTCTCCAGAAAGCATTGTCGTATGGGTACTCTCCAGAAAGCACTGTCTTATGGGTACTCTCCAGAAAGCACTGTCTTATGGGTACTCTCCAGAAAGCACTGTCTTATGGGTACTCTCCAGAAATCACTGTCTTATGGGTGCTCTCCAGAAAGCACTGTCTTATGGGTGCTCTCCAGAAAGCACTGTCTTATGCGTACTCTCCAAAAAGCACTATTTTATGCGTACTCTCCAGAAAGCACTGTCTTATGGCTACTCTCCAGAAAGCACTGTCTTATGGGTACTCTCCAGAAATCACTGTCTTATGGGTGCTCTCCAGAAAGCACTGTCTTATGGGTGCTCTCCAGAAAGCACTGTCTTAGGAGTACTCTCCAAAAAGCACTATTTTATGTGTACTCTCCAGACAGCACTATCTCATGGCTACTCTCAAGAAAGCACTATTTTATGCGTACTCTCCAGAAAGCATTGTCTTATGGGTGCTCTCCAGAAAGCAGTCTTATGGGTGCTCTCCAGAAAGCACTGTCTTATGGGTGCTCTCGAGAAAGCACTGTCTTATGGGCGCTCTCCAAAAAGGACTGACTTATGGGCACTCTCCAGAAAGCACTGTCTTATGGGTGCTCCCCAGAAAGCACTGTCTTATGGGTACTCTCCAGAAAGCACTGTCTTATGGGTACTCTCTAGAAAGGACTGTCTTATGGGTACTCTCTAGAAAGCACTGTCTTATGGGTACTCTCTAGAAAGCACTGTCTTATGTATGCTGTCCAGAAAGCACTGTCTTATGGGTACTCTCCAGCAGTACTATCTTATAGGTACTCTCCAGAGAGCACTGTCTTATGGGTACTCTCCAGAAAGCACTGTCTTATGGGTACTCTCTAGAAAGGACTGACTTATGGGCACTCTCCAGAAAGCACTGTCTTATGGGTGCTCCCCAGAAAGCACTGTCTTATGGGTACTCTCCAGAAAGCACTGTCTTATGGGTACTCTCTAGAAAGCACTGTCTTATGTATGCTGTCCAGAAAGCACTGTCTTATGGGTACTCTCCAGCAGTACTATCTTATAGGTACTCTCCAGAGAGCACTGTCTTATGGGTACTCTCCAGAAAGCACTGTCTTATGGGTACTCTCTAGAAAGGACTGTCTTATTGTTACTCTCCAGAAAGGACTGTTATGGGTACTCTCCAGCAAGCACTGTTTTATGGGTACTCTCCAGAAAGCACTGGTTTATGGGTACTCTCCAGAAAGCAATGTCTTATTGGTATTCTCAAGAAAGCACTGTCTTATGGGTATTCTCCAGAAAGCACTCTTATGGGTACTCTCCAGAAAGCACTGTCTTATGGGTACTCTCCAGAAAGCACTGTCTTATGGATGCTCTCCAGCAGTACTATGTTATAGATACTCTCCAGAAAGCACGGTCTTATGGGTACTCTCCTGAAAGGACTGTCTTATGGGTACTCTCCAGAAAGCACTGTATTCGGACTCCTTGGCTCCAGCACTAATCACTCTTGTGGTCTCCAGCTAGACAGGGAGTGATAAAGTCTCATTTTTTGGCCACTTGACTACAAAGGGCTGTATAGGGCATCAGTAGAAGCACATCTAATGATGTTTTGTTCCAGTCACCTGGGTTCTTCGTATTCAGGTGACCAAACCATGGGATGTCACAGCTTCCTGTCCTGCTAGAGATCACTAAAGCAGCTTGTATTTAGGACATAATGCAGGGGCCACACTAAATTATCAACTTGAAAATGATCCTGCAATATTTGGACAAATAATTAACTCACCCCTGATGTGACAGCTGGAACTGCTTCTCTTTTGTGCAGCTGTGATGTTAGGCGATATTAAATTAATGGTGTTGCAATTGCTTCCCAAGCATGCGTCAGCTGGAACGGGAGTTGACTCTTTGTTATAAGTTTTATAAAGAACTCTAAGTAGCAAGTTGTTTGCAACACAGATATTTTTATATATATATATATATATATATATATATATATATATATATATATATATATATATACATATATATACATACATACTAGCTGGGTGCCCGATGCACATGCATCGGGATTCTAGCAGAGCGAGTCTCTGACTCGCAATGGCCGCTTCGCGGCCAATGCTTCGCGCAGCCAAGGCGACTCGCCATGCCCGCTGCGCGGGCATAGCGAGTCGCCTTAGAACTGCTCGCAATGGCCGCTGCGCGGCCAATGCTTCGGGCGTATCCACATGACCACGCTGACTCGCAGCGTGAGCGGACTCAAAAGGGGCAAAAAACCCATTCGTGATTATATAATAGATATATATATATATATATATATATATCACATAGGGGATGGGCAGGAGCAAATACATCATACAGGAGACACTTGTTGTGGACCATATACATTACATAGGAGACAATGTGGCTGTAGCAATTACATCACAAAGGAGACACTGGGGTTGGAACATATATATTACAGCAGTGTTCCCCAACTCCAGTCCTCAGGAGCCACCACCAGTGAATGTTTTCTGGATTTCGTTAGTATTGCACAAGTGTTAATTTAATTACCTACATAGTTGATGATTCCAACACCTGAATAATACTATGGGAATCCTGAAAACCTGTATTGTTGGTAGCTCCAGAGGACTGGAGTTTAGGAACACTACATTACAGGAGACACTGAAAATTTTACGATAAGAAACAGTGGCACTGGCATATATATCCAAGCATATATTGGGCATGGTGTATGCATCACAGGAGACATTTGGGGCTGGTGCACATATTTATTTATTTATTTGGTGCACATATTACAGAAGATATTGGGGATGGTGCATTCGTCACATGATATACTTTGGGGCTGGTGCATATATGCAGGAGTCATGTGGGTTGCCACTGTGGTATTTATCTGTGGGACGGGAGTGCATTGCGCACTAGCTTCACCCAGAAAGTATGTACAGATGCTGGCACCGAGCAGCATCAAGACGCAATCCTTCATTGCATGCGCCGCAGCATACAATTATGAACAGTGTTCTCACAGTGCAAGAAGAAATTAAAGGACCAGCAGCAGAGGGCTGCCACCCAAATATTCTTCTATTACATCCATTTAAATCTCAGCTCTATGGTTAGGAGTCCTGTGGGCAGTCCTAATATTAATAGTATTAATGTAGGCACAGTTTGCAGATTGCCTGCAGGTCAGACACCAAGTTCAATAATATATGTCACTTTAAGGGTCGAGCACAGATCTATCTCAAGTAGTTAGCTGTTGACACAGCTAATGTAGACCTAATGGTATACTTCACCCTACTACAAATTCAAGGAATTGCTAAAATAAATTTCACGAGTGCTTACACGAGAACTATGCTATCAATAGAAGCACAATGGAGAGAAATCGTGCATGCCAGGAGCGCAGTGCGTGAACCGGGAGAAAATATTCTACCATAAAGTATTTGATTTGAAAGGCATAAGTTTATAAAAGAGATGATGCCAAATATCTGCAAGTTACCACAAGAGATCGTCATTATGTTCATGAGGGAAGCCTTCTGCATAGTCACGCTAACAAAGACACACCTAAGTCTTGGATTCATCATGGGGTCAGGGAATGCTAGATTATCAAGGACCTGGTTCAAACCACAACGATACAATGAAATAAGCTACAAAATGTACAGGCGGATAATAAATGGAGATTATGTATTTATTACTTCAATGTCAACTCATTTCAGGAAAATACCTTTTCATCTAAAGATGACACATTACTGTTGAATTAAAGCTCTACAAATAATAAATGCTGAGCTAAGTAGAGGCTTGTAGAAGTTCCCACAAAAAACCCTCTGAAATCAGTCAACAATTACTTATTCTCACCAGACTACAAAGCTGTTAGTACACAACAACATGTAATGAAGACATCAATTGGTGGTGGTGCGAGGCCTCCACGTCTGTAGTGAACCCTCTACAGATCATGAGTGGACACAAGTTAGGGACCAGGTGATAAGGCGGTGACACCTAGAAGAAGGATTTGTACAGATGACCTTGCACTTGCCATACACATGGATGATTCTTTAACTGGTGTAAATGCTGCCGTTTTCCTAAATCTGGCTTATTTCATTTTGTTCTGCGTCTCCCTGTTCCTGAGATGAGGGCTGTGGAGTCTGAGTCCATGGAGTTGGAGTCGGTGTCTATTTTGGTAAAGTTGGCGTATTCAGGGAACCTGTAGAGTCGGTGTGAGAGTCTGATGTTTGGCTTACCGACTCTAAAGCTCTGCCTGAGATATGGTCCTGCTTTAATTAATCTAATGTATAAAATGGGCATGGACCTCAACACTTGTCTATGGGAGCATTGTTGTGGATCGCTCTGAAGACATGGGTCCTCACCAAATGATCGGTATCTCTGCGTCTGGAGCCGCCTTTCGACATCCCTGACTGCTCCTGAGGTATTCTGGTCTCGCCCCAGCTGGTTTTGGAGGTCGTAGAGGCTGTTATGTGCCGATATCAGGGCTTAGTGTGCGGAGCTCTGCACTAAGCGTCCTGCTCCATCAGATGCAGGAGACGTCCCCTGAAGACATGGGTCCTAAAAATATGGAAAAGGGACCAAATCTTAGGAACAGATAGGCAAAGGAAAAAAAAATACTGCCAAATTCAGAAGAGCAGCAACAACACATTACATTCTGACAGGTTCACTTTAAAAAAGATCCTCAACTGCCTGCCTTATTGGGGTTATATATCTTTGGAAATAATTATTAAAAAAAAAAAAAAATTTTATTCGAGGCCAAAAAAATGAAATAAAAAAACCCATACATTTTTGCAACAATTACATTTAATTTAAAATTTGCACCAATGGTCCCCAAAAGCCTCTATGTTGTACTGTTTATTGTTGGTTGTATAGATGAGTGGATATGCCAAAAATTTTAATTCGCCAAATTGTGCGAATTTCCCAAGTAAACTCAGAAAACAGCCTATACTCCCCTCACCACTCACCTGTCCGGCTCCTCCACCGCTCTCTGTCTGCTGTCTGGTCCTCAGCGCTGCCTCTTTACCCTATGGCAAACCTCATCTCTTAGCCTGTTAGCTCTTAGACGACTAGAGGCCACTAACAGGCCTCGGACGTCACTACAGATCATAACGTCATGTCGTGTGAGCTGAGTAAAAGTTGTTGTTTTTTTCCCCTTTTTTATGGATCAGCAAAATGGCGGCCACATCCACAAAGTGAATTTGCAAATCTGCATAAACAAAAATGCATATAAATTGAATATTCAAGTGGAATGCAATTTAATTTGAATATATTTCCTCATCTCTTCTGAGCTGCAGAATGTTAACAGATAATCAGTCGGTTAGCCTGCTATATTGGTCTGTTTAGGAGATTGTCACTCTTTAGCTGGAAACACACTGTCCAAGTAATATGCCAGTTACTCGCACGAGTCTCGGATCATTCACCCGGCACGACCCCTGCCTCTTCGGACTGGATACTGTCAGTGGTACGTTTTTCTATGTTGCTCCATTGCTCCTGTCCAGAGAAGGGGAGGCCATCCCGGGTGAATGATCCGAGACTCGTGTGAGTGGTTCGCATGGTCACTCGGACACAGTGTGTTTCCAGCCTTTAGGTCTTGCTCACAGTATTCTTAGTCCGAGAGCGAATCTACAAAACATTGAATTACAGTTGGTCCAATTTTTTCATCGAAGTCTGTCTGAGGAAAACATCAGGGCATGTCCAAGTTGCCTCCATAAATTGGATCGCACTTGGCCATGCAAATCAATGGGTCCATGGAAAAAATTGAACTGCACTTTGATGACATCCAAGTGTTTGTAATAGCTAGAAAAAGGTGGTTTTGACCGCGATTAACAACACCTAAAACTTAACCTTTAATTAAGGATGATTAAAACCTCATAACAACATATATGGATTAAAAACAAGTATAAACACGTGCTGTCACTGGGCTCTAATACTCTGTATAGACCTCACTGGAGAGGGCACACTAAAACAACACACACACAGACAAACGTGTTCAGGTCAACCTCTTATGACCATAATATTTGGACCCAAAATGTGGCTCGAAGAATTTCACACTGAAGATGATAAGCTATGTACTTCTAGAGTGCTTAAAACAATCCGAACGCTGAATATCTCCATATATCAGCAATTTAACAGATGTTTTTATATCTATATCCATATACATATAGAAAATCAGAACAATCTCACCAATTCTCTGTGGATCCTCTTTTTATTTGTGTTTCAATGGTTCACCTATAGTCAGGTTAAGTTTTAGGTATTGTTAATCACGGTCTAAACCACCTTTTTCTAGCTATTACGAACGATTGTTAATGAGAACCCTAAATGCTAATTTAGACATCTGAATGTGGTCTGATTTTCACGGTCTGATAGAATAAGGGAAGACAGAACAAAAAATTCTCCATCTTCTCCACATATGAGGAAATTGGATGAAACTCTGATTAGAGTCGTGGTCAAATGTTTGGCTTACTGACTTCACAGCTATGGTTGTGGAGTCGGAGTTAGTGTTCATTTTGGAGTTGGATTCAAGGAAATTGACGAATCCGGAGTTGGAGTTGGATGTTTGGCTTACCCACTCCACAGCCCTGGTGAATAAGAAGCATAAGAGAACAAAACTTGCACACCAATATCCAAACTTTTTATTTTATAAACACATTTCTCTTTTAAATTTGGAGAACAGAATAAAGGTATAAAAATATATTTGAGTCTGCAATGACACAAGCCAACCGTTAACCTCCGCAGACTATAAACTGCCAAATAAACCATTTGCTAATATTACTGCATTGTGGGACTGAAAAACACATGCGCGGCCAATGTTGATCTCTATAGACATACATCATCAGCGCCAGTGGAGCATATCTCATCAGTATGCACATTTAGCCTAAAAATATACTTGGTGGTTTCAAGTTGCACAAACAGTTTGCAAAGAGTCGGGTTTTTGTTTGGTTGTATAGATAACACTGGGGCGCTTGAAACGTAAACTGTGCATTAGCATTGTCAGTGTAAATTATAGGTTTCATATTGCTAGAGCCCATTTCCAATGAGGAACTGGCAAATAGCCCGACCTGAGAGCATAATTTAAAACACTTGATCAGTTTCACTCTCCGGCACTAGGTTCAGTGTTTAATAGCTTCTCGAGGGAAGCGAAAATTTCAAAACCACATTGTTGTGACATGAGCTTGAATGAGTCATCTCTCGTCACTAAATTTTTGAGGATTTGGCATTAATCTTTAAGAGAATAAGCTATAAACATTTTCTAAAAAGTTTCTATAATTGTTCCTGAACAGATCCAGTGGAGGCCTTGTAAATCCATCTGTGATATGGAATGTGCATGCTACAATCTGTGGGAATAAACTCAAGCTTTCAGATTAGCTTTAACAGGAAAAACTCCTCAACCTCATAATCTCCAAGTAGAAGACCATCACCCAAACGGCCGCCTGCTCTCCGGACAGGAGTGGGCATCTGCATGTATTTCAATGCAGCTGTACGTTCCTGTCCGGAGAGCCGACGGAATCCGTGTGATCAGATGAGAAACTTGCACGAGTCCCAGGGCTGTGGAGTCGGATTTAGGGAAATTGAGGAGTCGGATGTTTGGCTTACTGACGTCACAGCCCTGGCGCTGAGTTTCTTGAGTTACTCTTTCAAGTGTGTCTCCCGCCTTACAGGAACTAAGATGGTGTCTTCATATTAATTTTTGAGGCTACTGGTTGCCATTTATCCAGTCCAGTGATCAACTTCCTGCAAGCAGGAAGAAAAATTTGGGGGAACCTTCAAATAAAATTTAGGCGCAAGACAGCTGTACTAAAGGATTGAAGGCGATTATCTAAGGGGTGGGCACATTCATTAAGAAATTGGTATGGGGCAATTTTAAGCTAAGAGTTATCTCCAGATAATGAAAAGTTAAATCTATCTGATATGTGCTTGTATTTATTTACTGTTGCACAATACATAAAAAATATACACTAACACATAAATAACCTCTATGAAAAAATGTAAAAATTTGGGATGTTCACACAGCTATGATAGTCATATTTCCTCATCTGTCTTACAACCCATTGTTTTCCATCGACGTCAAAGAAAACCCAGTAAACGTGTATTTAACTAAACTTTATCTTTGCCCATGAAGACAATCTTCTTCCCATCTAACTTTAAAGAGGTTTTCCACTACTAATGTGATGCAGTTTAGAGTGATACCAATATTTATCAATGATTACAATATTTCAAAAAACATCACCTTTATTGTATAAATTTAAAAGGATCCACATAAACAGACAAACAGGTACAATGAGAAAGGTCACAAAACCAACTTAACCACTATAACGCAATAGGGGCCTATATCATCCTAATTTGAACCCTGCCTATCAATGGAGGATTTTCACCTTAGGATTTGGGTGACCCCATACCACGGTGGCTATCCCTATGGGAGCCCCTAGGCTAGGATCAAACTGTGAAGAGGGCCTCCAACTTAATTCAATAGTCGGAAGCAGGGAGAAGTGCTGTTCACCTTGTAATATAGATGGTAAAACGTACAAAACCAATTGTATACAATATAGCTATAGCAGGAAGTACAAGAATGGATGAGATAAAACCGTCCTGCTTTTGATGAACCCCTTCTAAAACATAAGAGAGAAACATGTCAAGTCCCTGGACAATTTTAATCCATCTGTGAAAGCTACAGTTCATTAAGAACAACAACTACAGTTGTGGCCAAAAGTATTGACACCCCTGCAATTCTGTCAGATAATACTCAGTTTCTTCCTGAAAATGATTGCAATCACAAATTCTTTGGTATTATTATCTTCATTTAATTTGTCTTCAATGAAAAAACACAAAAAGAATTGTCCCAAAGCCAAATTGGATATAATTCCACACCAAATTTAAAAAGGGGGTGGACAAAAGTATTGGCACTGTTAGAAAAATCATGTGATGCTTCTCTAATTTGTGTAATTAACAGCACCTGTAACTTACCTGTGGCACCTAACAGGTGTTGGTAATAACTAAATCACACTTGCAGCCAGTTGACATGGATTAAAGTGGACTCAACCTCTGTCCTGTGTCCTTGTGTGTACCACATTGAGCATGAAGAAAAAGAAGAACCAAAGAACTGTCTGAGGACTTGAGAAACCAAATTGTAAGGAAGCATGAGCAATCTCAAGGCTACAAGTCCATCTCCAAAGACCTGAATGTTCCTGTGTCTACCGTGCGCAGTGTCATCAAGAAGTTTAAAGCCCATGGCACTGTGGCTAACCTCCCTAGATGTGGACAGAAAAGAAAATTGGACGAGTGATTTCAAAGCAAGATTTTGCGGATGGTGGATAAAGAACCTCAACTAACAACCAAACAAGTTCAAGCTGCCCTGCAGTCCGAGGGTACAACAGTGTCAACCCGTACATTCATTGGTCAACACACTGGGATGTCGGCTACTCCATGGGCGGATTCATGAGGTTATGAGGATAGGTTGGTCCATCAGGTCATCAAGATAGGTTGCTCCACGAAGTCATAAGATGACGTGTCATTCTGTGATTGGCCAGTCTTTCTCTGGACTCCATCTTGCTCTCAGAGAGCATGGTGTGAGGAGACAGGAAATGGCAGTCATCTTTAAGTCTAAAACATGCTTATGTAAGAAGAAAATAATACACTTCATGGGTTGTTTCTTTCAAGCCCTTATGCCTTAAAGTTAATTAAGAATTTGATCCTATGGCTCTCCTTAACAAAAGGTGTTGTTTGTTAAAATGTTCTAATCATTGATAAATATGGGTATTACTTAAACTGCTTCAAATAACTGATACCTAACTATATCCCAAATCTATAATTAACTACTAATGTGACCTTATTTCTTTTGTCCTTACTATGCCCAACTATTACTTTCTCAATATACTTCTGCTATCTACCCTGTTCTTGTAAGCTTATCTCTAAGACAGTCATAAATACCTTTTGTTCTTGTTGTTGCAACTTTGATGTTTCTGGCTGCAGACCGGAAATCGGACAACCTGAGCAGGACATGTCACTGGTGGGGGCTGAGAAGAATATGAAGTGATCTGGGCATGCATGCCCAGAGTGCTGTCACTCACAGAGAGGAAGCCGTGCCCCCACCAGTGACATGCCCTATTCAGTTGGTCCAATTCCAGTTTGCAGCTCAGAAGATCAAAACTATAACAATATAGGAATTTATGAGCGTCTTGGTGATAAGCTTACAGGAGCAGGGAAGATAGCAGTATTATATTGGGAAAGTGTAAGTTAGGCATAGTTAAAACAAAAGAGAGGGAATCTCATTAATAGTGGAAACCTCTTTAATTTACTCATTCACCTCCGAGTCCTGGAGCCTAAAGGAGGCCCCAAAAGTCCCTTTGGTCTCTACAAAAAGACTATTGCTATTATAGATTTACAATAATTTGGGTCCCGTGGGAGCTTTCGCATCGAGGCCCATGAGCTTCAAGTTACACCACTGCACAAAGTCAAACTCAATGCTATTCACTGGAGATCACCTGTTTTTAAAGTTTATAAAATTGCTTTGCCAAGAGAAACCAAAATTGTCCTATTCAAATTTGGAAAATAGTTGTTCATCAACCAGTAAAACCATAAATGAGTATTTTTGGCTATAAATGCAATATAATATAATGGAGAGTAAGTCAATGCCAGACCCCTCTAGCAAAGGCTCATCACCCACAGAAGCAAAGGATCAGGCATCTTTAAATAAAACATGTCAGTTTTTCCCTGACGTTTGCCATAGGGGAAGAGTCGAGAGTTAATTGTGGTCTAGTTCCCTGGAAGCTAGAGATGTCTGATGGGAAATATATTTAGGAAAATTGTTCATGTGAAATTGACTGTAACAAACTTTCTTGATATTCTAATGAAGCCACAATACAACAAGGTGTCATCAATTTGAAAAAGTAGCTTCCATAATATAAAAAACTATTTTATAATTGTAAAATGAAAGATGTTTTGGCTTTTTTCCTTAGTGGAAACCCTTGAGAGCTCATCTCTGAGGTCTTAGTTCTGTAACCTACATTCTTCAGCTATGAGTTTAATGGAGAATACAAGCACAAACCTCTCCAGATACATTTCCTTGGTCAGGGCTCATCATGCATTGCCATGTCATTCTCAGCCTTCCACAGAGATCACTCCGGTCATGTTTGACTTATTTTTACAAGACTACTCCAAAATCCACAGAACGACCATCTCATGTCCCTGGATAAACCTAATGGCCTTTCCAATGTTTTCATGTTGATATAAAGAATTAGCCAGGTTTGTCCTTGCACCATCTGTTGAAGTCTCGATGAAAGTATCCATAGGAGACTGAGTGTCCAATATTTACTGGGTAAGTAACTTGTGTCCATCACTGTATCACAATTCAGGACTTTATAATTCAGCTACGACATTTATAAAGACCTTTATTATAACTGCAGAAAATCAAAACTCAAAGTCCTGGACAATTAATGCAGTATTTTACTGGTAGCCTTGCCAAATCAGGGGCAATAAATGAATAGATTTCTTAACATCGTACACTTAAAAAAAACACATGTCCATCAAGGTCACCTGAAAAGGGGAAAGGGAATCTGTCAAATTAAAAATGTCATCTGATCTGCAGGCAGGATGTCCTAGAGCAGAGGCAGCGGGTCAGGCTGACATACATTATTGTGGGGAAACATTCCAATAAAACTTACATTTCATTCATTGAAATCCCTGGTGTTTGAATGTTTAGGAGTCCTGTGGGCGGAACTACCAGTCTCTGTATGACTGTGCATCCAGAGATGTCAAATCACTAGTATGACTGCCCACTGGACTCATATACAATACATACTGGAAGATGGTCAATGGTAAAATCCTGGAGGAGAAATATTTTTCACTGAGATTATTTGCTTCAGTGACATGAAACCCGGAATCGGCCATGACAAGGGCAGGGTTTTTGTGAACAGTCAAAAAGATGGGTGGCATGGCTGTTCACATATATCCACCCTATGGTGTAATCCAGTAAGTAAAATGAAGGCCTCCCTCTGGATTTATTCAGTGTTTTGCGTCTGGAGGTGAGCAGACCTTCAGTTGTGCTCATACTGCAGAGAGCTGAACTCTAATCCTGACTGGGCGGACCCCGAAGCTACACGGACTTGTTTTTGTTTGTACCTTTGTGATGGAAAAAGGCTTACTTAAAGTTGTTTCCTGTGGAGTGGATGATGAGTGAAATAAAGCAGCCGGGCATTATATGACAACCGTTCCAGTGAGTTGTAACATTACATACACCTGTGATTTCAATCAAATACTAGTTATACTGAACAGTTTCCATTATATAATTTGGCTCAGCTTCTCCTTTTCTATCCATAATATCCTCAGATTGGACTAAATGTACAATGTGACAGATCAGGAGGTTATCTACTTTATAAAAATAAAAGCAAAAAAAACTTGTTGGAAGGATTTCCCTAACTTATGCTGATTACTTTAAGTGTTCTGCCTGGGACCATCAGCAAAAACTTTAAATACCCCTAAGGCTGGGTTTACATTGCATATTTTTTCCTGTCCGTGGGATCCTACTTTTTGTAGGATCCCATGGACAGGAACGGACACCACAGGGGGTGACCTATTTCTGTGTCTGGGTCTGTGACTATCACGAATCCGGACACAGAATGAGCTGTGCGGGGTAATTTCACTTCCGCAATGTATACATACATTGCGGAAGTGAAATTTAAGTGAAAGCAGGGGTTAAAAAAAAAAAATAAATTGATCCTCACCTGTCCTGCAATCCCCCGATGTGCGGCATCTAGCTCCGGATGCTGAAAGGACCTGGATGGGCGGGGCTACCCACTCAGCGTCATCGGTTGGTTGGAGTTGGAGTTTGGGAGGAGTCGAGGAGGAGTGTGGAGCGAGTCAGGAGGTCTAACAGGACAGCTCCAGGCTGATCCTGAGGAAAGATGAAAGCGGATCCTGAGGGGAACCTGAGAGAAGGTGCCTGACACGTGAGTCTGGGCCCGAGAGAGAAAGGGGAAACCCCAGCGTGGAGCGACCATACTCCAGGGAACACCGGACCCGAGGATACGGCCAGAGTCCACCTCTGAAGTCGTCAACCGGCTGCTGCGGTCTGTTCATCGGCTGCGGCACCCTGCCAGACGGAGCGGTCTGCCAGATTCTTCACTTCGAGGGAGGGGAGCCCCAAGACTACCTTCAAGGAGTAATTGGGTATAGACTCTTCCTAGGCGTGGAAGAAAGGACACAGGTTCGTCAACTAAGGCATACCACGGATACCACCTGGCATCCACTTGCAGCCACCCGTAGAGCTACCTGTTTCTTTAACAACTTTTGCTGAACTGTGGACTTGTATGCTGTTGACTGTTTACAGTAAAGTACCCGGGAGAGCAACTTCGCCTCCGTGTCTTTGTGCCATTCTTCATAAACCTTTTTGCTTACAGCAACGCTGCCTCGGAGGCCCAGCTCCACCTGTAGGGAGCTGTGCCATCCTTGCAGCGATACGATCGACCTCCGGAGGACTGTGGCGGCGCTGGTGACCCACCACCAGGTACTACAGGTGGCGGGCTCAGGCACTGCCACCTGTGACATCCCCGCGAACCCCTCCGAGCCTGATACCCGAGTATCCCAGGGCCTGGGGCTCGACACTTTCACTTAAATTTCACTTCCGCAATGTATATATACATTGCGAAAGTGAAATTAGATGGTTAGGAGCGATTTTAATGTACTGAGCATGCTCAGTACACTAAAATCGGGTCCGAGAAACCATCCGATGACTTCTCAGACCTGTGCTCCATAGGCCCCATGTTATGGGCCACGGATCATATTGGATCCGATTCGGTCCGATTTGATCTGCTGTGCCCAAAAATCGAAGCAGTCTCCGATTTTGGGTACAGCAAAAAATCGGACCGAATTGGATCCTACAAAAACTCAGATGGCAATAAGGCCAAATCCGATGTGATCCGTGGCCCATAGGATAACATGGGGGCCAAATCAGATCTATTCCTGTCCGTGGGGTCCTACAAAATGTAGGATCCCGCAGACAGGAAAAAATACGCAGTGTGAAACCAGCCTAAGAATCATGCAGTATGTTTCAGAAATCTACTATAGCGCCACTAAAGGGCAAATAAAGTATTTCAGTATACCAATTCAACAGACAATGTAATGCGTGGAAGAGGCTGTGTCCTCCACAGACAGGACTGTTTTGTTTTTTTTTTAAACATATTTTTATTAAGTTTTCAGTATGATAACATATAAGTAGACCAATAAACAAACAATTAAACAATACACCCCTCCCCCCAACCTCAGCCACCCTTGAGTCCAGCAGAAAGCGATAGAGTCCAGTTCAAAACATACGGCGGTAAACCATGTTCATATACAGTACTGAGTATTGACCTTGGTCCTCAGTAGACTCAGGGCCCCAAGAAAGTAGGTTGTCACTCCTGGTCTGCTCCATCCGGGGTTGAAGATATCTGAAGCCCACCCAAAGACCCCTGCAACTCTCCCAACAGATACCATGGTGATTGCACGAATGGGAGGACCATCGCTCGAAGCTCAGTAGAAGACAGCTTGGAGAATATAAACCCTCTCCATGTTTCAAAAAACTTCCCTGTCAATGTGTCTTTATCTCTCGCAGCTTCTAGACTTTCTATATGCATCACAGCCTTCAATTCCTTGAGTATGCCTGACATACTTGGGACTTGCTCCGAGAGCCAGTTGCGTAGAAGCAATCGCTTGGTGACCATTGCCAGTATATGAAGTATTCGGGCAGATTTGCCACCCCATACCCCAGACACCGGGAAATGGAGAAGCCAGGCCAATATGTCCATTGTGACATGTGTACTTGTGACCTCCCTCGCTAGGGTTTCAACCCGCTTCCACAAATTCTGTACTTCCCCACACAACCATAGACCATGCACCATATCTGTTTTTGACTGGCCACATTTCGGGCAGTTTTGTTGCCTGCCTGGAAATCTAGCAGTTGGAGGCAAAGTAAAACCATATATCGCTCTATGAATGATTCTATATTGCACATCTCTCCATCTTTTGCTGATTATATTCTTCCTCATGACCTCCCATCCTCTTCGAATAACATCCCCAACATCAGATCTAGGTATATATTTGGACCACCCGCTAAATGTGGTGTCTTCCCTCATAGTTAAGGTCGTTTCCCTCAAGCTGTCATAGAAGTACGACACATTAATGGTCAAAGGGTCTGATCCCAACCAGTCATCCCATATCGAGGGTCGGCATTCCTGAGAAACATTATGAAGATGGCGTAAAACATGATGATGCAACTGCCTGTACTGTATGATGTGGAAAGGACCCAACTGGAATTTCTCCAGGACCTCTGATTCCGGCAGCCATCGCCTATCTGGTATGTGAATGAGGTCTCCCAGTGTTCGAACCCCCTTCTCTAACCAAGCTGCAAATAAAGCATTCTCCCTGCCCAAGCTAAACCCTACATGTTTCCAAGGGTTAAGATATTTAGATGTTTTCCACGCCATCGTCAACTTCTTTCTGACCGCTTTCCAGCATATGGCCGTGTCCCTATAAATGATTGTGTTCTTTAAGGTCTTGGGCACCTTGGACCATGATGAATGTAGTAAACTAGCCGGTTCCCAGGGTCTACACACCGCAGCCTCAGCTTTATAATTAGAGTATCTGCTGGTCCCTCTGAGCCAGTCAATAACATGGCGCAATAGGCAAGCTAAGTTATAGCCCCTGACATCCGGGAAGTTCAGTCCCCCCCTCGTTTCGGGAGCATCAAGATGCGACTGGCTATCCTGGCCCTTCTTCCCCTCCAGAGAAAGTTGGAAAACGCTGCGTTGAGTTTGTGAATATCCGCTTTCTTAAGCAGCAGTGGTATAGTTTGCAGTGGATACAGAAGTCTGGCGAAACTAACCATCTTAATTAGATGGCACCTTCCCAGAAGAGTCAACGGCAGACCTCTCCACCTCTCCAATTCTCGTGTTATTTTAGTAATTAATGGGGTGAAATTCAGGCTATATATAAGACTTGTGTTGTTGCTAAGAATAATGCCCAGATATTTTATGTGATGAGACTTTACTCGGATGCCCTCCATCTCCCCGTTGGTCCACCCCCCTCTCTCCCTGTTCTGTGGTGTGGTGCCCCTAGACGTAAAATCTCACATTTAGCCTTGTTGAGCTTAAAGCCCGAAAATGTTTCAAAGATATGAAGGTGTTGAAGTAATGTACCTAAGTCTCTTTCCGGTCTATTCATATAGATAATGACGTCGTCTGCAAATAGTGCTGATTTCATCGTTACCCCTCCAATATCAATGCCCTCATGTGAACTAGAGCCATTCAAGTATCGTGCTAGAGGTTCAATGGCCAAATTGAAGAGCAAGGGCGAAAGAGGACATCCCTGTCTTGTCCCCTCTCCAGAGGGAAAGGGGCGGACAAAAAGCCGGGGGTGCATATTCTTGCGCTCGGGTTCTCATATAATATCCTTAAAAATGTCCTAAATGCCCCCTGTAGACCTATCTTATCCAGGACCAAGTGCAGCCACGGCAAATTGACACTGTCGAACGCCTTTTCGGCGTCCAACAGTACCAACGCCGGACGGTCAGAATGTAAATTCTCACGATATTCAATACCAGCATGGTTTGTCTGATATTGCCCACCGCCGATCTGCCCCTGACAAATCCCGCCTGTTGAGGGCCAATAAGAGATGGTAATCCTGCCAGGCGATCTGCCATTATTTTGGCCATAATCTTTAGATCCTGATTAATCAGGGAGATGGGGCAATAGCTGGACGGGTCAGGTGAGCCCACGCTACCTTTCGGCAGTAGCTTAATATGTGCCGTGTTAGTGTAGTTCGAGATACTATCACCCGCGAGAATGCCATTGAATAAAGAAACTAGGCATGGGGCCACCTTGTCACACAGAGATTTGTAATAGTCTCCAGTGAAACCATCTGGTCCCGGTGCCTTATGAGCACCAAGGTTCTTGATGGTCGCTTGAACTTCAGTTAGAGATATCTCAGCGTTCAAGCTAGCTAAGCCATCTTCTGTGAGAACAGGCAAGGAGACCCTCTCAAGCCACTCCCTTCCTGCTTCCATCTCATGTTGCCCCAGGCCCTGCTTATACAGTTTAGCAAAAATTTTCCTAAATGAGAGTTGATGTCTTTTGGGTCATGTAGTGTATTTCCTTCAAAATCTAACAGAGAGGTAAATGTTGTGGGCTTGGTTTTGCCTCTGGCCAAATTCGCCAATATCCTCCCGCCTTATCGCCAAATCTATAGAGATCCACCTCCCATTGATCTTTACTCCACATTTCTCTCCGTTTAGCCCATACGTCAAATTCCCTCTTAGCTCCCAACCATTCCTCTTTCGTTGGACAGGACTGTTTTGTTACCCCTTTATGTACTGAATATCTACCTGATGGATCTCTCCAGTGACGGGCTCCTGCTATTGACTCTAATTGCTCAAACTGAGTATTTGAAAATGAGTTTTATTAACCAGAAATTCACCTTTATACAATATACAGTAGCTATTGTGGCATTTTCATCTAGATGGTTATTTTTCATTTTTCCTTGAGGGCAAAGTCCTTATTTTAAAACTGTAGAACACTGAATAACTTTCTTCCCACATCAACAGGATACAATAGAAGCAATTAAATCCTTCATGGAATAAAGTGCACAATTTAGCTTGGTTTTTATCATATTTACCAAATAGCAGAAACACTAGATTTATTAATGCAAGGAAATCCTGTTTGTAATAGCTTTTTAAGTGCAGTGAAAACTCTGAGACGATGACCCAAAACTGCATTGAAATGTGTTCTTTTGCAATGGTGCATTAAAGTTTTTGTAATATACTATTAGAAAAAGTTACTACTAGTGCATCTCGATGAACTAGAATATCATCAAAAAGTTCATTTATTTCACTAATTCAATACAAAAAGTAAAATGCATATATTATATAGAGTTATTACAAACAGAGTGATCTATTTTAAGTGTTCATTTCTGTAAATGTTGATTATGGCTTATAGCCAATGAAAACACAGAGCTCATTATTTCTTGAAAATTAAAGTAGGGAGGATGAAAGGGTTAAAACCCGTGCTGCCGTATTCTACAATACGTTCAAGGTTTAATATAATATTGATTTATTAGTTAACGTGTTTCAGGGCTCCCAGAAATGCTCTGACACATTATATTATTACGTTGATTTTTGATGATATTCTAATTCATTGAGACGCACTAGTATTTTAAAGAGTGTCACTTTCACAGGGGGATTACAACGGACAAATGGGTAAGGTAGAAGGATGACTGTGATGGGTAAACACAATCAGGGTAACTAGACTGAACCGTAGACTGCGGGGTCACTAGCTGACCCTATTCCCAGAAGTACTTCTGAAGGTGAGGATGTCTGGGCTGCCACCCCTGCCCTGCTCCTAACCGGACATAGGCTAACACCCCCTCACCTCCCCTTACCTCTCTACCCAGGGACAAGGTTAAGCACAGCAACTCTCACACACAATAGCAATCTTCAGGAAAGCTACAAGACAGCTGTAACAGGAACTGCAACAGCATCAACACAGCTCACGGGACATGCAGTGAATGTACTCTATCAGCGACATCAGGTGATGGGTCATCGGACTACTTAAAGTCTGGTGGGGGAGTGGTCAAACCACATCACCTGATCTACACAGCAACAACAACTAATACTGCAGAGCCACAACAACTCATACCTCAGAGCCACAGCAACAGGAATTAACCCTAAGGTACAAAGGGGAATTTACTCCAAGTTAAAGGGATCCTGTCACCTCCAAAACGCCTCCTAAGCTACCAAAACATGTCCCTGCAGCATATTATCACTAATCTCACACTCCTTTTGCCTCCAAAAAGCATCCTGTGAAAGTGTATAAAAACGTTTTAATACTCACTCATTAGGGATTATAATTAGCAGGGGCTATATTCTTTAGCCCTTTGGGCGTATTGTTTTGCAGCCTGAATGATCCTGCCTCTCTATGCAGCTTCTGCTGTGATGTGGAGTTGAAGGCAGGACAAATGGTTTGCATTCTGTGAGTGATAGAGAGGGGGGAGGGCAAAGCCTGCACAAGCAGAGCACACAGACAGAGAGAGGGTGGATCCTGGAGCCTGCAAAACAACACGTCCTAAGGGCTAAAGAATATAGCCCCTGCTAATTATAACCAGTAATGAGTAAGTATTAAAATGTTTTTATGCACTTTCACAGGATGCTTTTAGGAGACAAAAGGAGTGTGAGATTAGTGATAATATGCTGCAGGGAAATGTTTTGGTAGCTTAGGAGGCGTTCTCGAGGTGACAGGATCCCTTTAACTACTCACACTGCGCAGCAGTTCACAGAGACCACAGAGCAGTCTACACATGACAGTTACCTTACAATTTTGGTTTTCTATGTAAACATCAGCCACTAATGTTTATTCCTCCTATAAATCAAAAAGAAAATGAGCCAACTTTGCAGAGTCAAGATAATACCAACAAACTATCATGATGTGTATACAGCTTCTAAATAGACCCACCAATCCTTCAAAAAGTATTCATACCCTTGAATTTTTCAACATTTTGTCATGTTACACTCAGGGTTTTGTGAGATACTGACTGACAGCCTTGCAGACAGGAGTGAAAAACGTCACACTGACTGACAGCCTTGTAGACAGGAGTGAAGTGCGTCACATTGACTGACAGCCTTGTAGACAGGAGTGAAGTGCGTCACACTGACTGACAGCCTTGTAGACAGGAGTAATGTTCGTGACACTGACTGACAGCCTTGTAGACAGGAGTGAAGTTCGTGACACTGACTGACAGCCTTATAGACAGGAGTAAACTGCGTCACACTGACTGACAGACCTAATAGACAGAAGGAGTGAGGATGGAGGAGACGGTGAGGATGGGGAGGCTGAGGGGTTGGAGGAGGCTGGGAGGATAGGGAGGCTGAGGGGTTGGAGGAGACTGAGGATGGAGGAGGCTGAGGGGATGGAGGAGGGGGAGGCTGAGGGGTTGTAGGAGGCTGTGAGGATGGAGGAGGCTGAGAGGATGGAGGAGGCTGTGAGGATGGAGGAGGCTGTGAGGATGGAGGAGGCTGTGAGGATGGAGGAGGCTGTGAGGATGGAGGAGGCTGTGAGGATGGAGGAGGCTGTGAGGATGGGGAGGCTGAGGATCTGGAGGCTGAGGGGATGGAAGAGGCAGTGAGGAGCCCGCACGCTGTGGGAACACTGACCGACGCTCCATTCCGTCGTCTGCCTGGAGGGGATGAAGGAGGCTGAGGGGATGGAGGAGGCTGTGAAGATGGAGGAGGCTGTGAGGATGGAGAAAGTTGTGGGGATAAGGAGGCTGTGAGGATGGAGGTGGCTGAGGGAATGGAGGAGGCTGAGGGGATGGAGAAGGCTGAGGGGATGGAGAAGGCTGAGGGGATGGAGGAGGCTGAGGGGATGGAGAAGGCTGAGGGGATGGAGAAGGCTGTGGGGATGGGGAGGCTGTGAGGATGGAGGAGGCTGTGAGGATGGAGGAGGCTGTGAGGATGGGGAGGCTGAGGGGATGGAGGAGGCAGTGAGGAGCCCGCACGCTGCGGGGACACTCACCGGCGCTCCATTCCGTCGTCTCCCTGGAGGGGATGAAGGAGGCTGTGAGGATGGAGGAGGCTGAGGGGATGGAGGAGGCTGAGGGGATGGAGGAGGCTGTGAGGATGCAGGAGGCTGTGAGGATGGATGAGGCTGAGGGGATGGATGAGGCTGAGGGGATGGAGGAGGCTGAGGGATGGAGGAGGCTGTGAGGATGGAGACAGGCTGTGAGGATGGAGACAGGCTGTGAGGATGGAGACAGGCTGTGAGGATGGAGACAGGCTGTGAGGATGGAGACAGGCTGTGAGGATGGAGACAGGCTGTGAGGATGGAGACAGGCTGTGAGGATGGAGACAGGCTGTGAGGATGGAGACAGGCTGTGAGGATGGAGAAGGCTATGGGGATAAGGAGGCTGTGAGGATGGAGGGGGCAGAGGGTATGGAGGAGGCAGAGGGTATGGAGGAGGCTGAGGGGATGGAGGAGGCTGAGGGGATGGAGGAGGCTGTGGGGATGGAGGCTGTGAGGATGGAGGAGGCTGAGGGGATGGAGGAGGCTGTGAGGATGTGGAGGCTGTGAGGATGGAGGAGGCTGTGAGGATGGAGGCGGCTGTGAGGATGGAGAAGGCTATGGGGATAAGGAGGCTGTGAGGATGGAGGCGGCAGAGGGTATGGAGGAGGCAGAGGGTATGGAGGAGGCTGTGAGGATGGAGGAGGCTGTGAGGATGGAGGAGGCTGTGAGGATGGGGAGCCTGAGGAGATGGAGGAGGCTGTGAGGATGGAGGAGGCTGAGGGGATGGAGGAGTCTGTGAGGATGGGGAGGATGTGAGGATAGGGAGGCTGTGAGGATGGGGAGGCTGAGGGGATGGAGGAGGCTGTGAGGATGGGGAGGCTGAGGGGATGGAGGAAGCTGTGAGGATGGAGGAGGCTGTGAGGATGGGGAAGCTGAGGGGATGGAGGAGGCTGTGGGGATGGAGGAGGCTGTAAGGACGGAGGAGGCTGACGGGATGGAGGAGGCTGCAAGGATGGGGTTTCCATTCAAACCGCGCGCCAATCAAAGACGCGGAATTAAAACCGCGCACCAAGCCGCACTATGTCTCTGATTGGTCGCCACGGCAACCAATCAGAAGGGTACTGCGGCTTGGCACGCAGTTTGAATGCCGCGAGGGGCACCACCACTGCAAGCAGCCAGGAGATGACCGGCTGACGCCGGTCATCACCCGGCTGGCTCGCCGCTGACCGGAGCTCAGCCACGGCTACTGCTGCACAGAGGTCAGTGGTTCGCCAGCCGGGAGATGACCATCTGACGCCGGTCATCTCCCGGCTGGCTCGCGCGCTGCGGCCACCGTCGGCCGGACTCGTGTATCCCGTTGTCGCCAGGCTGCAAGTTAGCGCAAAATTCTAACTTTGAATTTGCGCGCCTATTTGCATAGTCTGCGCTCATTGGTGGCCGCCTCCGGCGGGCACCAATGAGCGGCCTCCGTCTGGCGTGCGATTTCTGTGACCGACAGACGCCTTAGACCAGAGGTCCCCAATGTCAGTCCTCAAGGGCCGAACCAGTGCAGGTTTTCAGGATTTCCTTACTATTGCACAGGGATTGGAATCATTGCCTGCTGTGCAATACTAAGGAGATCCTGAAAACCTGCACTGGTTCGGCCCTCGAGGACTGACATTGGGGACCTCTGCCTTAGACAATTATATAGTAGATAGCAACGCTAAATAGCGAGCATTTGTGAAGTGTAAAGGGAATGATACATGGTTTTCTAAATATTTAAAACATGTAAATCTGAATATAGTGATGTGTATTTGTATTCAGCTTCTGAGTCAATACATTGTCGGCCCTCCGTTTGCTGTAGGACCCATTACATTGTAGCTATGGCAGTATGCTTAGGGTAGTTGTCTTACTGGAATGTAAATCTTTGCTCTAGTCTCACATCTTTTGCAGCCTCGACAGGTTTTCCTCCTAGATTTCCCCGTATTTAGCTCAGTCCATCCTCTTATCAACTCTGACCAGTTTCCCTGTCCCTGCTGAAGAAAAGCCTTTACCCAGCATGCTGCTGCCACCACTGCGTGAGATGGTGGGGATGGTGTTTTCAGGGTGATGTGCAGTGTTAGTTCTCAGACACACGTAGTGTTTTGCATTTATCCCAAAAAGTTCTACTTTGGTCTCATCTAACGTTGCTTTTTTTCTCTTGCAGTTTAGTGTAGAAATAAATCTGCAGCATGTCAATACGGTTAACCTTTTTTTTGCAGCATTTTTTCACTCCAGAATACATGAAAGACGCATTGAAAAAAACTCATACCAAAAAAACACATAAAAATACGAGGCAAAATTATTTTTCTGCCAGGAGATGCAGATTTGGTGCAGAAATTTATTCAACCAAATACTCAAGATGCGTGCAGAGCCTTACAGTAAATAGTGAAACGTTTTATTTCTCCAGATGAGAGAAGTGCCCTCATATTCCTTGAGGGGATTATAACTCCTAACAGTTTATCATGATGGCCATTAGAGTTTGTGTGAATCAATTTGCAGGTTCGGCCCATTGGTCACGTTGGTTAATCTGTAGTTAATGGCTTGGAACCCTGAGAATCGCATCCAACCTCTTGGCATACATATTAATTTTGTTTCGCAGCCCTTGGCCCAATGTCATTGTTGCGCTACAATGCACATGTGACATTGTGCCAAGCCGGCTACTCAAAATACGAGCTGCAGATGCCATCAGGTAAGAGGGGGTTCTCAGGGTCTCTGTCCAGTGACCATGGATTACAGATGTGTCTGCTGGGCCAGATTTTCAGAATCTATTTGCACCAACTCTACTGGACTTGATATACTTGCTTGCGCTCTCTTCTGCAGAGACGTTCCTTCTCAAGATCAAACAAACTTTTTTTGTTTTTTTATGTAACCACCAGAGTGGTAGGACTAGACCCTAATAAAATACCAGCTGTCATCTTCTTCTGTTATCAGCACTGCTCCAGTTGTCTTCTGCTGACTTTGACCTGCTGGATCACTCCCGTGTTTGGTGGGCGAGCCAGAGGTCACTTCTCAATATAAGTCAATGAGGGCCAGAATGAAGTTTTGTAGACTTATACTGAAAACTTGTGACTTGTTACTTCTGACTTCCGGCAAGTCGGGAGCTATGGTACAAGATGGTGGAGCACGACTGGAGCAGTGGTGTGAACAGAAGAAAATTGAAACTAGGAAGTACATTACATGGGGCAGGGGACTTGGATTAGTGATACCACTCCAGTAATGAAATATTAATGTTGGAGTGGTGTTTAAATTGTTGTAATCTTCCCTCATAACTAACCCGCAAGCCCCTTATAAATTTAATTGCTCTTTCTAGTATTATTATTTCCATCTCCTGGTTATCCTTTCCATGAACCGATGCACAGAACTCCAGATTAAGCTGCACTAATGCTTTGTAAAGTCCCGAGTCCATTCCTCTTTTAATAAATGACAATATCAAGATGGCCTTAGATGCAGATGACAAACTTTGCATGATGTAATTTAATAAATCTACAATTATGACAAGAAAATGATCCCAGGATCTGCAGAAATAAGACCAGACATGGGGTTTATTTGTAATCTCTTAACAAAGAGACATGTACTATTTGATTTTCCCATCCTACATAACGCATTACATACATGTTTGAGAATTTGATGCAAAACGCTTCCTGAAACTTGTGTACGTGAGCCGGAAAGATTTCTTCCTCACAATAAACAATTATTTTCTTGGGAATAAACAAATGAACAATGTGTTTGTGGGAATAAACTTTCACATCTGTAGGCAGATTCTGCATTATCACATCATACCAAGCAAAGCCAGCTCACCCAACCGGATGCTTGAATATGCTAGAGGAGAGGCCGGTACCACACATTGTGGAGCCAACTATTACCGTGTGAACCTGCTCAATCCAGTAGGTTAGAGACAAAAATAAAAACCTTTTGACCTTTAAACTACTGGATTAAGCTGATCTAAAAGTTGGTAATCGTTATATACAACATTATGTAGAACTTGAAGATAACCAAATGCACCAGTAGATTCACAAATAACTTTGAGGTGCCAAATAAATCTCGAAATTTAAGTCCGTTAGTAAGGAAATACATTTATAAGTAAAAGGACATTTTTCTGTTTTTAAAAATATATATAATGCTGTAATACCAGACATTGTAGAGATGCGATAATGGAAATGTTGTTGGCTTCTTAAATCCGTATCGGTCGTATAAGGTGTTGGGAAAAGCACTTAATGTCATAAACGTTAAAATATAACTTATTATTCAAAAGTAAAACATGAAGGAGATCAGGTCGGGAATTATATTACTGGAGAGCTTTTATTCTAAATGAGACCTGGCGATAGAGATGAGCAAATTGATTTACAGGACCTTCGCACGGCTGCCACATTAGTGGCATGCCATCAGCCATGGTGGCCAGATTGGATCCTTGCAAACTGGAAGATCCTCTTCTGAGAAGTAGGCCCAGATCATGTATCACACACAAAGATAACATCATTCCAGACTGACAAATCAGAAGAGGCGCATCCGGAATTCATGCCAGATCAAAAATATGCCAGATTACGGGGCCACCCAGGAACCATTGACCACTACATGGCTTTTGGATTTTGGCCAAGGATCCTGTGAATTGATTAGTTCATCTACCTGGCAGCTCATAACATATCTGTCTATAAGAGACTTGTATTTCCAATGAGGAAGGGGGACAATTATGGAGTACCTGTCCCTTGAATGCTTTGTTGAGATGATCCTCTGCTATTCGTCTTGGAAATGTATACAGACACGGCCGAAAGTGTTGCCACCCTTGAAATTGTTCCAGAAAATGAAGCATTTCTTCAAGAATATTATTGCAATTACACGTGTTTTGTCATACCCAGGTTTAGTTCATTTGTACATTGGAGCAACACAAAAAAAAGAGAAAAGAGGAGCAGTTTTGCCTAAAGGCGCTCCAAACAAAACACATCCACTTTGTTTTTGTATTTGGAAAGAATTGCAGACGTCAGATACTACCGACTAAACAGTAAGGATGGAACAACACGAAAAAAGAAAAGCAAATTGTACATAATTTCACAGAAAACCCCAAAAATAGGTTAGAACAAATTGTTGACACCCTCTACTTAATATTTGGTTGGGCATCCTTTGAAATAAATTTTGGACCACACTCATATTTGATGGTGCCTTCTCCCAACAGCAATGTTCAGATCTCTCCACAGGTGATCAATGCGATTTAGATCTGGACTCATTGCTGCAACTTCAGAACTCTCCAGAGCTTTGTTTCCATCCATTTCTGGGGGCTTCTTGAAGTATGTTTGGGGTCATTGTCGTGCTGGAAGACCCATGACCTAGGACACAAACCTAGCTTTCTGATGCTACGCACTACATTGCCACCTAAAATTCTATGGCAATCTTCAGATTTCAGTTTGTAACGTTTTAAGACACCTTGTGCCAGAGGCAGTAAAACAACCCAAAAACCTCTTTGAGCCTCCACCATATTTGACTGTAGGTACAGTGTTCTTTTCTTTTTAGGCAATATTCTGTTTTTGGTAAACAGTAGAATAATGTGCTTTACCAAAAAGCTCTATCTTGGTGTCATCTGTCCACAAAATGCTTTCATGAGAAGATTTAGGCTTAAGCCCCTGTCACACTAAGCGAGATCGCTAGTGAGATTGCTGTTAAGTCACAAATTTAGTGACGCAACAGCGACCTCGCCAGTGATCTCGCTAAGTTTAACATTTAGCAGCGACCAGGCCCCTGCTGTGAGATCGCTGGTCGTGTCAGAGTCGCCTGGACCATTTTTTGATTGTTGGGGTCCCGCTGGGCAGCATGCATTGGTGTGTTCGACAGGGACAACGACCTCAATACTACAGGTCTGTGAAACAGGGTCCCAACGACCTCCGTATCATTCCGGATCGTTGTTGCGTCGCTGGTGAGATCTGACTGTTTGACATCTCACCAGCGATCCCAACAGCGACACACCAGCGATCCCTACCAGGTCGTATCGCTTTCAGGATTGCTGGTGCATCACCAAGTGTGACAGTACCCTTACTCACATACATTTTGTAGATTTTTTTTATGTCTTTGTGTCAGCAGTGGGGTCCTCCTGGGTCTCCACCCATAGTGTTTAATTTCATTCAAATGTGAACAGATAATTCACAATGACACTGAAGCACCCTGAGCCTGCAGGACAGCTTGAACTTCTTTGGAACTTGATTGGGGCTGCTTATCTCCAACATCTGGACTATCCTGTATTGCAACCTTTTTTTTTATCAATTCTCTCTGCTGTCCAGAGAGGTTAGCGACAGTGCCATACATTATAAACTTCTTGTTTATCCACAACTTTGGAAATGTGGCAACAATTTTGTGCAGCACATTTTTAGAGGTTTGAGTGAAATTATGTCCAAACTGCCTTTTTTTCCTGTGTTGTTCCAATACACACAAAGGAAATAAACGTGTGTATAACAAAACCAAAACATGAGTAATTGCAAAAATATTGGGAGAGAAAAATTTCCATTTTCTGGAACAAGTTCAAGGGTGCCAACACCTTCGGCCATGACTGTATATAAACATTAAAATGCCTATAATCTCTTTTTATTTTTACTTCCTGCCATTGCAGTTATAAGGATGCTGCATAGAGTATATCATCTCTGACTACCGGACCACTTCATGCATGATTTGAGTGCAGATTAAGTGTAAAGGGATTGTTGGAGTTCAGAAAAAAAGTATATGGGTTATCTCTGGAATTATAGCTAATGTTAATAACACGAAAACATCCCAATAATTGATAGTAACCTATAGTCCATGTTCTATGCTGTTCATGGGGCCAGGTTTTGAGCGTATGGTTCAGCAAAGTGTGGACCCGCAGAACTTCCATTGAACCCATACACACAGATAATGTTTGACCGTAAAGCTGCCATTTCAGCACTTTTGTTTGAGCGACTGTTGATAATCCAGAACTCCTCCCCGCCGAAAAAAAGGACTATAATATATGGGTCTTAAATGTGTATTTAAAGAACAAAATTAATGATTTCTTCATAATTGCAGTTTTCTTAGAAGTAACTTTTAGCTCTTATGCAACTAAAATCTCGTATTTCTGTCCTTAAAACACCCTCAACATAATAAAATTAAAAGTTTTGTTTTGGAAAGCTGCAAGGGACCGACATCGGCAAGCCTATGTCATGTATTTGGGGCGATCAATACAATAATTCATGCTACGAGTGGGTAAAATGATACTTGGCCTCATAGGGAGTGCGCTGTAATGCAATGTGTTACCCAATGCATTTCCTAAAATCTGAACTTAAAATAATTTATTTTTCTCCTTTTAACATAACTGTAAAGCACTTAGTGGAAAGACACCATTTACATCCATGGAATCCCCTTGAGCGTTTCCATTCATGAGGACTGGATATTTTTCTGGTTACACATTTCTGTGCATAAGAAATAATAAAAAAAGAAAAAAGAAAAAAAACAGCAATCGACTTAAGAGAAAACAGAAGTGTGAATATATTCTAATGGTGCTCTCCATGGCTCCAAACAGTCTGCCATTTCATCATACAGAAGGAGGGCAGAGCAGAGATTCCTTTCCTGGCATATAAGTGGCAACACATGTTGGAGAGGGTGAATGGAAAAGTGTAGGGGGGCGCGAGTGGGTGACAGACTTATGGTAACAGGAAAGCCATATTAAGACGGTTGCCACAATCTTAGCAGCCTATATTCATCATAGAAGTGCTGCACAGGGTGAATACAGAATACACGTCTAAAAGTTCCTCTAGAATTTAATGGACTATTCTCATGGGGGAGATGGGAGGACAAGACTTTCCCAAAACTATTGTCAGATAACATCAGGGGTCTCACCTGCTGCTGAAATCAAGTAGGAAACATGCGGTGACATCACTTTCCTTCATGAGCGGACTTTTCCATCATGTCATTTCTCCATGTAGATCACACCGGGTGTGCCGAACTCATGCAGGTCAAACAGGTCAACACAACTGTGAGGACTGTCCTGTTCTAGTTGGGAAGAAAACTTCACGGACAGATCTTTCTTTTAAACACATCATGTACCTAATGCAGTGTTTCCCAAAAATCAAGTAAGCACAATAGTCTCAGCCTTTCCCATACAGAAATAACATGTGCTAATTACATGGGTATGCAAATTTTGGGTTTATGAAATTTTTTTCAAATCCAATGACTGATCCTTTTTTGAAAACGAGCATGAAATTGAA
Organism: Allobates femoralis; assembly: GCA_033576535.1. NCBI lineage: Eukaryota > Metazoa > Chordata > Amphibia > Anura > Aromobatidae > Allobates > Allobates femoralis. The sequence goes on from JARQOC010000002.1 coordinate 81,688,177, forward strand.
TACAAGTGAGATGAACAAGAAGAATCTTTATTGTATCCCAAAATGTATATGATATTATATATAAAAAAATGTACAGAGCATTCATTCTTCAATTTTATTAGAAATTCATTCTTGTGCCTTTTCCTTCTCTCTTCAAGGCTTCTCTTGATACCTTTCCTCTTATAGAAGGCTGTGGATCTTCTCTATGAAGCATCCAGCAGTTGTCTCTCATCATTACCGTATCACATTCCATCTACTTGATATCCTGATCAAATGTTTCTCCTCACTCTTCACTAACAACACTAAGGTTTTCAGGAAAGTAGTCCAAATGGGAATGTAAACAACGTAACTTCAAATTCATTGGGCATCCCAAGGCTTTAAAACATTTCAGCATGTTCTTCATGATGGACTTAAATTTTGGAACTTTGTTGTTACCTAGAAATTTCTTCACAACTTCTATGAAAGAATCCCAAAGCCTTTACTCAACAGCTTTGATTTTAGTTTTGAACATGTCGTCCTTCATGAGTTTCCAAATATCCGAACTCACAAAAATGCCTTCTTCAGTTTTTCTTTGGATAGTCCCTGAAACTTGGTTCACAGGTAATTAAAAGTATCTATCTTTCTGTAGAGCTTTCACAAACTGCTTCATCGGGCCAAACTTAATGTGGAGTGGTGACGGGAGAACTTTAGTGGGATCAATGAAACTTTCTGCGCCCATGTTCTAGAGTCCAGGTTTCAAAGATGTTCTCTTTGGAGAACTTTTTTTGCTCCAGTGATGACTTCTGTCCCTGTTGTTCCTCCTTGCTGCCCAAGGAGGATCTTTCAGATATCCTACATATTGACAAGAATTGATCCTTGAAGTTAAGTTTCTTAAGAATAAAGTCTAAATTCTCATAGCTTTCCTTCAAGTGCACAGAATGTCCTACAGGCACTGAAGTATATGGATGCAGCTTTCAGACTTTTTTGGTGGATAAATCAATAAAGAGTCTCCATTCACTCACATTGTATTTAACGATACATTTTTCCATCAGCCTAGGAACATCATTGTAATACTCTACAGCTCAGTCTTGAGAAAAGTATGGAAGAAATTATTTTTCTCTGTTTCTGTACCATGAAAGACAAGGTACCAGGTCATGCAAAGGGGGCAAGTTATAGTACAAGAAAAAGTCTATGGAGTCAGCGTTTGTTTTTAAAAAAAAAAAATGTAGGTTATGACATTTTTTCGATAGTCTTAATGAGTTCAGAATTCGAAAGAATATAAAACTCACCGCTCACCTTTCATCAAACAATTGTACCTTTGCAGACATGTGTTAATAAAAGGAATGTGTCATCACAAAATGCCCTAGTGTTTAAGGGGAACCGGTCACCAGGTGTTCCCAATATAAAACGTGCAGCCACCACCTGTATGCCTTTATATACAGCATTCTAAAATACTATATATATATTTATAGACATATATATATATATATATATATATATATATATATATATTGTAAGGTAGCGGGTAGGATCGGCACGACGGAAGGCAGTGACTCAGGCAACTGTTCACACAACACACAGTTTAATGGTACAGTTCAGGTATATTACAGACCTCCAGGTTCTGGGGCACAGCTGGTACAACTCTGTTCATCCAACAAACACAGTACCTCTGTTCCTAGGACAGGCTCTCTCCTGGCCGGCTCCACTGGTGAGGGCCAGGTCCTCACTGCTAGGCTGTGTTATCAGCACACAACCACTCTCTCTCTGCACCGTCCGCTCACTAGTCTCATGAACTTCCTCTCTGAGAGGGCTCCCAGGCTGTGTTAGCCTCACACAGCAGTTCCTCTCCACTCCTCAGCTCAGGGCAGCTCATATCATCTCCTATCCCATCACAGGTGGGCTGAGTGCTTTCCATCAGCACTTAGCTCAGATCTCACTTCTGTTAACCCTGTGAGTGCTGCCACAGAGCAAAAGATACAATCCCCCATGTGCTGTGCACCGGTCAGGGGACACATCGGGGTCGCATCACCACATACTCCCCCCTCTGTTCAAGCCCGTGGGGCGGAACACCAGCCCACGATCCGGGGCCTCGAGACAAGGGCTCCCCGTCCTCGGAGCCCACCGGTCGAGGGGACTGTCGACCAGGGCCGTCCGCGTCTGACACGCGGTCCCGTACCGGCACCAACTGTTTCCTTGTGTACCAAGACCAATCGGACCCAGTCACTCTATGTCTCAAAGGCATATCTGTGGGAGGTCTCCCCCTCCCCCAACGGCCAGTGTGGCAGCGCGGTCCACCTATCCTTTTGGCTATGTGGAGTCCTGACGCTATGTCGTCTGCTACACGATTGGGCAGGGCATCTGAGTCCCGTAGCCCTAAGTCCACAGTGGAGTCACTGTCTGTACCGTGAGTACATCTACGGGTCTTGGGACATTGTGGTTGGCGCTTCTGCACCTGTATGCGGGGGTTGTACGCTCTGAAACCTCCTGCCTTTACCTCTAGGGAACACCTATCGGGATTACACTCTTTCCCTATAGTGGTGACCCCTATGGCAGGTGTCCCAGAGTCGGGATCTTTGGGCTCAGGGCCTGGACCATTCACTACCTGAGGATTAGTTTGCCTCTCCCACAGAGTCCAGAACAGAGGAAAATCCCTCCCCAAAATCATATCGAAAGGCAGTGTCTTCACCACCCCCACTTCATGTCGAACCCGTCCGGACAGGGTAGTGATAGTGACCCTCCTTGTTGGATACCTACGGTGGTCCCCATGGACCCCAAGCACTCGCACCGTACGGCCGGTGGGTTGGGATCTAGAGGCCAAGGAGGCACACACAAGGGTCACACCACTCCCTGAGTCCAACAGGGCCATAGCGTCATATCCATTGAGCCGAACCTGGCACAAAACACTCCTTTTACGCCCAGTCCCATAGCGTCCTGCCCTGGCAGATTGGGCGAACATGGACATCCAGCGGGTATACCCACAGTCCATGGACTCCGTGTTGAGGGGACACTGCGCCATTGCGTGTCCTGACTCCTGGCATCGCCAACACCTTATGGCGGGGAAAAAATTATTTACGGTGCCCCGCTTAGGAGACCCGGGTTTCCGTCTCACTTCTGGGCGGTGCGCATTCTCTGCCTGTGGTGGGGTTGAACCCAGCAGAAGCCCGGGTTGGGGGTCCCTAATTGCCGGTTTGGTGAATGAGGTCCGCCATGCTGCACGCAGTGTCCCAGAGTCCCGAATCAAGTCTTGTGTAGCCACATGCCGCTCCACCACACTCACTACCTGATCTAGGGTACCCGGGTCACCTTGTCCCACCCACTGTTGGATGGAGACAGGCAGAGTGCGCACAAACCGGTCAACAACCACCCTATCATTTGTGCGGGGCTCAGGCTTTCAGGCTGCAGCCACTTCTTTACCAGGTGCAACAAGTCATAGGCCTGAGACCGGACGGGTTTACCCTCCTCTAAGGACCACTGGCTTACCCGTTGAGCCCTTACATACGTATTAACCCCCATTCTGGCAAGGATCTCACCTTTCAGAGTCCCATAGTCCATGGCGTCCTCTGTGCAGAGGTCTAGGTAGGCTTTTTGGGACTCTCCGGTTAAGTAAGGCGCCAACATTTCAGCCCACTGCTCTGGCGGCAGTTTCTCCCGCTCTGCAACCCTCTCAAATACCGCCAGGAAAGCTTCCACGTCATCCCCCGGGGTCATCTTTTGCATTGCACGCCTTACCGCCTTCCGGACGCTGCTGTCATCTCCTTGACCTGGGGATGGAGCCGCTGGCTGTGCACGGATTGCCTCCGTCAGAAGATCCAACTGTCGCTGCTGATGCTCCTGTTGGCGCTGCTGATGCTCCTGTTGCTGCTGCATTTGCCTGATCAAGAGCTGATTAGCCTCCTGTTGTGCGACCTGCTGTTGCTGGTGCATTTGCTGCTGTTGTTGCTGTGCTTGCACCAGGTGCTTAAGCAGGTCCTCCATGCTGGCTGCTGGTTTGTAATGTAGCGTAGCAGGTTTCACCACTGACATGTGTGAACTGAGTTTGCCTTTTTTTTTTTTTTCTTTCACCAAGTCATTGCCGTCAGCAACCAGGTTGCTGTGCCCGCATTCTCCACCACATGTAAGGTAGCGGGTAGGATCGGCACGACGGAAGGCAGTGACTCAGGCAACTGTTCACACAACACACAGTTTAATGGTACAGTTCAGGTATATTACAGACCTCCAGGTTCTGGGGCACAGCTGGTACAACTCTGTTCATCCAACACACACAGTACCTCTGTTCCTAGGACAGGCTCTGTCCTGGCCGGCTCCACTGGTGAGGGCCAGGTCCTCACTGCTAGGCTGTGTTATCAGCACACAACCACTCTCTCTCTGCACCGTCCGCTCACTAGTCTCATGAACTTCCTCTCTGAGAGGGCTCCCAGGCTGTGTTAGCCTCACACAGCAGTTCCTCTCCACTCCTCAGCCCAGGGCAGCTCATATCATCTCCTATCCCATCACAGGTGGGCTGAGTGCTTTCCATCAGCACCTAGCTCAGATCTCACTTCTGTTAACCCTGTGAGTGCTGCCACAGAGCAAAAGATACAATCCCCCATGTGCTGTGCACCGGTCAGGGGACACATCGGGGTCGCATCACCACAATATATATATATATATATATATATATATATATATATATATACACACACACCGTATATACTCGTGTATAAGCCAACCCGTGTATAAGCCGACCCCCCTACTTTTGCCCCCAAAATCTGGGAAAACCTATTGACTCGTGTATAAGCCGAGGGTGGACCCCAGCACAGGTATACAGCTCCCAGCAGTGTGGTATACAGGCACCCCCAGTGGTATACAGGCCTCCCCAGTGGTAGTATACAGCGTCCGGCAGTGTGGTATACAGCAGCCTCCCCAGTGGTATATACAGCAGCAGCTCCAGTGGTAGTATACAACAGCCCCAGTGGTAGTATACAGCAGCCCCAGTGGTGGTATACAGCAGCCCCAGTGGTATATACAGCCCCAGTGGTAGTATACAGCAGCAATGACGTCATTGCCTGCGCCGACCACAGGAAGCCGGAAGACGCTGGATGAAGACGGAGGAGCGCGATCGCAGTGGCGGGGCGGCGGCGACAGGACAGTGATAAGTATAATGATTTTACTTTGCAGGTTTTGCGGAGCAAGGGGGGGGGGGGCCTGGATACTGATGGGGGGGCCTGTATACTGATGGGGGTGGCGGGCGGGCGGCTGTATACTACCACTGGGGCTGTATATGACTCACGTATAAGCCGAGGGGGGGACTTTTCAGCCCAATTTTTGGGCTGAAAAACTCGGCTTATACGCGAGTATATACGGTATACACTCATCTACAGCTGCATCTCAATGAATTAGAATATCATCAAAAAGTTAATTTATTTCAGTAATTCAATACATAAAGTGAAACGCATATATTATATAGAGTCGTTACAAACATAATGATCTATTTCAAGTGTTTATTTCTGTCAATGTTGATGATTATGGCTTACAGCCAATGAAAACCCAAAGGCCATTATCTCAGAAAACTAAAGTAGGGAGGATGAAGGGTTAAAAATCGCACTGCCATATTTCATGAGACATCAAAGGGTGAATATTGACTTATTAAGAGAGGAGGTGCTGGATCGTTTGGAATAAGAGAGGAGGTGTTGGATCAAGACCAGCGACACCCATCGAGTCGGACCGCCCTATAGGTGAGTAAAAGGTCCATTTGATCTTATGCAAATTGTCTTGGGGACTTATATACAGTTTTCCAGAATGTTGTACATAAGGCTTACTAGTAGTGGCCCCAGCTTATATGGCAAAAACCTGGTAATAAGTTCACTTTAAATCAACTTTGTGTTACATATTAATGTTTTGGGCAATTTGTTGCCCTCTTGCCAATGCCGGGAAGTGCTTAATTGTGTAGCGGCACAGTACCACCATCAATGTTCTGCCTGCAGCAAGGTTATCCACAACTGAGCACTTTCATCCGGCACAGGGAACAACTGATCGGAGGGGAATGGATGTCACATACCAAACGATCAGATATTGGTAACTAATCCTAATGACAACCCTTATAAACAATAGGCATTTTATGATTACATATTTCCTTTATCTTAGTAAAACAGATTTAATAATTTATAAAACAGCAATTTAGTAAATCTTAGGGTAACATATGTCCTTGTGGAGATTGCTAAACTGCTGTAAGGAGACTTAGAAGCAATGCTCCCAGGGAAAAAGTTAGGCAAATAAGTCAACAGGTCAGACATTGACTTATCCGTTAGCTATCTACAAATGATGGAACTAGATATCCAGCATTCTTCCTTTTGGACCAGAGCCAATTTGCATACATTTTCCTTGATGAGCTTGGTAGTCTCCAAAAGAAGAACTGCTCATTAGACATCTCTTACCCAGCCAAACAGTAACCTACTCTGCACTGATGAGGGGCTAAAATCCCCAAACAGCTTTTGAAGAAGACTTTGGTTTAAATAAATAACACATAAAGGAATGGACCCTGACAATAGATGGCACTAGGGAGCCATCTTTCATCTTCTTGTTTTAGTAAATACAGTACTTGCACTTGAATTATGGACCATATGTATATAAAATTTGGAGCCTTTCCCGCGGGGTTGTGGAGTCGGTAAGCCAAACATCCAACCCAGACTTTTCAATTTCCCTGAATTCAACTTCGACTAACAAAATGGACACCGACTCAGACACCATAATCATGGTTGTGAGGGCAGTAAGCCACACATCCGATTAGAACTCCTCAATTCCCCTGAATCCCACTCCACCCAAAATGGGGACCGACTCCGACTCCACAGCCCTGCTTTCCCATTGTTCCTTGTGATAAGGTACAACCAAATTTACAAATGGGTGTTATCATTAACCTTGGTTGTAATGCAGATATTCTTGGACGAAGTGCCTCAGTGTCCTTGCTGCTGCTCCGAGATGAAAGAAGCCAAGACACAGGGATGTCTGGATCAGCTCAAGCCTTTATTATCCAACGCGTTTTGGAGCCTCCTACCGAGCTCCTTCCTGAGGGAACATCATGTTGATGTTCCCTGAGGAAGGAGCTCGGTAGGAGGCTCCAAAACGCGTTGGATAATAAAGGCTTGAGCTGATCCAGACATCCCTGTGTCTTGGCTTCTTTCATCTCGGAGCAGCAGCAAGGACACTGAGGCACTTCGTCCAAGAATATCTGCATTACAACCATGCAGGGCTGTGGAGTCGGTAAATCAAACCATCGACTCCAACTCCGACTCCTGAATTTCCCTGGCTCCGACTCCGACTCCAACTCCGACTCCTACATTCATGGCTCGTTTTTAAGTGATAAAAATTATTGTAGGTCAATGGTAACATTAGGCTTTAATCATTATAATGACATAATAATAAAGATATTTAGATAGAACATAATAATAATTCATAATAATAATATTCAGCACATTCTGCATTGAACTACTAGACCCAATTCATTATATATTTTAGGAGTCGGAGTCGGAACATTTTCTACCGACTCCAACTCCGACTCAGACTCCACCAAAATGGGCAGCGACTCCGACTCCACGACTCCGACTCCACAGCCCTGCAACCACGGTTACCAGTGGGAGTGCGGTCCCTGCAGCAGCTGCCTTAACGCTTCTCTACCAGTTGTGGGTTTCACAACTGACAAAGGTGAGCAATTCCACATCGCAAAGTGAAAGTGGTTAATTGAGATAAGACCCTATATGTGCATTCTTTTTTCGCACATCATTAACCTTGTCAGTTATCTATACTGCGACACATACTGACACTGTCCAATAAGAGATTCGTGTCAAATTGTATAGGGAAAGATAGAAATATAATGGATGTTATAATGTATGTATTGTATTGTATCCCTCTTGATGGGGTTGACAGGTTCATACCATTACATTCTCCAGATTGTCAATGCCAAGCTTGCCAATACAGAACTAAAAGCTGTGTGAGGTATAACAATGCCCCAACAATCTGTTCATTATAAGGATTGGTATGATGCTCTCCAGGCTCACTGTGTCTGTCATAACCACGTTCCTGCAGAGAATATATTTGTAAAGACAAGTAACTGGAAATAAGATCAGTGGAGTCAGACATTGGAAAGGCTGGAGACACTTAGATCTCCATGAAAGAAATGTAAAAATTGTTAAAATGTGGACAATGCAGGTTCAAGCAATGTGTTAACCAGTTGGCTGGGGTTAATCAATATACTGCCATATCGCGATTTACTACTAAATGTAGCCATCATGCACGTTAGTCTTAGGGCCAATACCCAACAGCTGCAGGTCCTGACCGTCAGAAACCCTCGTGACCTGAACAGAATCAGAACATCAAATATGGACCAAAATGTGTAACAAACATTCAGCAGATAGTACAGCAGTTGTTTAAAGCGTCATTCCGAATATAGAATGTTATCACCTATCTGTGGGATAAGAAGTAACTTGTTCATCTATGGGGGTCTGACTCCTGGAACATTAGTGACTCTCTAGAATCCCATCTTGAACTAAGCTGAGGTTTGCATGCTTGATCACCTCTCTATTTATTGTCTTTGGGACTGTTGAAAAAAAAACAGAGTACAGCCCTTGGCTATTTCCGACATTTCAATAGACCTCAAATGGAACATAAAGCCCCAGTCACACATAACGAGATTGTTAGAGAGATCGTTGTAACTGTGACGTTACAATGATCTCTCCAGCGATGTGTGAAATCTAGCAGAGATCAGGCCCCTGCTGTGAGGTCGCTGATCGCTGCAAAGTGCTCTGGGTCATTTTTTGGTCCTTGGTCTCCCGCTGGTCAGCACGCATCGCTGCATGTGACAGCGAGAGACCAGCGATCAGTGACCTTACAGGCTGGTAACCAGGGTAAATACCGGGTATCTAGGCAGCGCGCGCTGCCTGGATACTAGGTGTTTATCATAGTTACCAGCATCCTCCCTGCTTAGCGCGGCCTGAGGGAGGACGCTGGTAACTATGATAAAACACGGGTATCCAGGTAGAGCGCGATGCCTAGATACCGGTGTTTATCATAGTTACCAACGTCCTCCCTGCTTATGACCATACAGGGACATGGTCTGATCATACCACATCTCCTGGGCTGCAGGGGACACAAATGAGTATACAGACAGGACAGCATTTGAATTCTGTCTGAGGTAAAAAAAAAATTTTGTGAGGTAAAACATAGTTTTTAGGCCAGTTTCACACATACATTTGCTTAAGCAGCGTAAGCAAAGGCATGCATGCCGCGTCCTGATGTTTAACATGGGGATGCATTTTACCTACATTTGCCTTCATTGCGTTCAGATGCACATAATTTGTGCGCCTTCCGAACGCAACATGTTACATTTTTTTTGCGTGGCTGGCTGCTTGTTTTGTACGTAAGCAGACAGACGTGCACAAACAATGAATGCAAGTCAATGTGTGCGCTGTGCCATCTACAGGTGAGCGCAACGAACGCAGCGGATGTCTTTCTCACTCTCGTCCTGGCCGCTGCATAATGATTGCCAATAGGTGGCAATGCATTCCTGTGGCCAAAATTCTATGAACGCATGCAGACAAATCACGCTATGTTCACACAATTTTGTCTGTATTTTGACATGCGTTTCCGCATGAGCATCAAATGCAGAGTACAAAAACGCTAATGTGAAAGTAGCCTTAAATAGGAAAAGAAATGTTTTACCTCCCAGAAAGCAGCAGCTGCAATACCGTGCAGTCCTGTCTGTATACTCTTTTGTTTCCTCCCCTGCACTGGATGTGGTATGATCAGACCAGGTCCCTATACAGTCAGACATATCCATTACACAGTACATAGCAGGGACACATATATAAGATTATCTCTGCACAGTAGATGTGGTATGATCAGACCAGGTCCCTGTACAGTCAGACACATCCATTACACAGTACATATCAGGGACACATATACAAGATTATTTCAGCCCAGGCGATGTGGTATGATCAGACCATGTCCCTGTACGGTCAGACACATCCATTACACAGTATATAGCAGGGACACATATACAAGATTATCTCAGCACAGGAGATGTGGTATGATCAGACCAGGTCCTTGTACAGTCAGAATATCCATTACACAGTACATAGCAGGGACACATATACAAGATTATCTCAGCACAGGAGATGTGGTATGATCAGACCATGTCCCTGTATGGTCAGACACATCCATTACACAGTACTAGCAGGGACACATATATAAGATTATCTCAGCACAGGAACTTTTTTTTAATACATCTAATTGTGGAACCTCTTATTATTTTAGGATTTATTGATTAAAATCCCTTTTGTTCATGTCACAACCCTTTAACAGTAGGTAGTTTATAAGGTTTTACTGTTAGGCTTCATTCAGACATCAGTTTATTTTTTAATATATCAGTGCTGCATTCATTTTTCTCAAAAGCAAGAAAGTAAAAAACAAAACAAAACAAGCTGCACCTGTTAAACAGTAAAACACAGACTGAACTCGTAGGACATATGAATGGAATCTGGGCCAAAATACCTTTTTTTCTCATAGATTCTTTTAATAAAAGCACCAGTACAACATTTTTTATTGCTCTGCTTGGTTTTTGCTTTAAATGTAAGTCCCCTATACTTAGTCTTATGCTCATCTTGCGCCACCTTCACCTTTTCCAGCGGCGCTCTGGGGATCTGTGACCTGACGGCAGCTTCAGCATTTCATGGAGCGCGCTGTGGATCACAACTCAATACATCTCTATGTGTACCTCTTTCTGGCTTTCATAGAGATGCATTGTTAGCTTACGATGTAACTTTAAAATTCCGGCCAGTCAGAAGCTATGTGCACAAGAGGGTGCCGCGGGATGGGAGTATATGACTGGGGGGCTTACATTTAAAGCATGATTCTAGAGTTGGAAAAAAAAAAAATGCCACAGTGGTGCCCTAAGGGGGCAAGGCTGCCTGCTAATCTAATTAGAAAAACAGACCTTTTCTTTATTTAGGGGGGAGGAAAGGATCGATTTTTCTGCGAACAGTCTCAAACTATAATGGGTACATGACCTATCCACATAAAACATCTGATCCGGTTTGTTTAAGTAAAATTTTCTCTTTATTACTTCGTTTTAGAATACCTCCACCATCTTGGGAAGGCAGATCTGTTGACACGTTTTGACCAGCTAGTGGTAACATGATCTGCTTACGCTTCAACGGATCTACCACCCAAAGATGGTGTTGTTATTTTAAAATTAAGAAATAAAAAGGAAATTTTACTTGGACAAACCGGATCTCCTGTTTTTTTGGATATTACTTTGCCCAGGTGTGCTGGTTCACGGCTATATCACTTGATAAGCTGGAGTGGAGACATCATGCTAGTGAGATGAACTTGTTATTTTTTGTTGTATCTATCACATTCCCAGCATCTACTCCTGCAACTTATGCGCCTGCCACCAGGCACCACTGTGTGCCCTACAAAGGTGGGGCTGGTAATGTAGTAGTCTGACTTGTGGATGTGTTGTATGGCTGCCCAGCTGTACTCATCAACTCTCACTTTAGCCAATAGGCAAATTCTACTTGAATTCTCTGTGTGCTCCTGCTGGTTTCCATATATATTCACTGGTTCACTTGGTATTCCTGCTTTGTATTATTCATTTTCCAGATTACCGTATATACTCGCGTATAAGCCGAGTTTTTCAGCCCACAAATTGGGCTGAAAAGTTACCCCCTCGACTTATACGCGAGTCACTATACGGGCGCCCCCCCCCCCAGAGGTATACAGGCCCCCCCATCAGTATACAGGCCCCCCCATCAGTATACAGGCCCCCCCCCCAGGCTCGGGAAACCTGTAAAGGAAGATGATTATACTTATCGCTGTCCGGCTGCCGTCCCCGCTCTGCATCGCGATCCTCCATCTGCATCGCGATCCTCCATCTTCCGGGTTCCTGTCGGCGCCGAGAATGACGTCATTGTCGGTGCAGAACACAGGAAGTCGGAAGCCGGAAGATGGAGGAGCGCGATGCAGATGGAGGATCGCGATGCAGAGTGGGGACGGCAGCCGGACAGCGATAAGTATAATCATCTTCCTTTACAGGTTTCCCGAGCCTGGGGGGGGCCTGTATACCTCGGGCTGCTGCTGTATATAGCCTGGGGGGGGCCTGTATACCTCGGGCTGCTGCTGTATATAGCCTGGGGGGGCCTGTATACCTCGGGCTGCTGCTGTATATAGCCTGGGGGGGACCTGTATAACTCGGGCTGCTGCTGTATATACCATGGGGCTGCTGCTGTATATAGCCTGGGGGGGACCTGTATACCTCGGGCTGCTGCTGTATATAGCCTGGGGGGGCCTGTATACCTTGAGCTGCTGCTGTATATAGCCTGGGGGGGGCCTGTATACCTCGGGCTGCTGCTGTATATAGCCTGGGGGGGACCTGTATACCTCGGGCTGCTGCTGTATATACCATGGGGCTGCTGCTGTATATAGCCTGGGGGGGACCTGTATACCTCGGGCTGCTGCTGTATATAGCCTGGGGGGGGCCTGTATACCTCGGGCTGCTGCTGTATATAGCCTGGGGGGGGCCTGTATACCTCGGGCTGCTGCTGTATATAGCCTGGGGGGGACCTGTATACCTCGGGCTGCTGCTGTATATACCATGGGGCTGCTGCAGTATATAGCCTGGGGGAGGACCTGTATACCTCGGGCTGCTGCTGTATTATAGCCTGGGGGGGGCCTGTATACCTCGGGCTGCTGCTGTATATAGCCTGGGGGGGCCTGTATACCTCGGGCTGCTGCTGTATATACCATGGGGCTGCTGCTGTATATACCCTGGGGCTGCTGCTGCTGTATATACCCCTGGGGCTGCTGCTGCTGTATATAACCCTGGGAAGGCTGCTGTAACACTGCTGGGGCCTGTATATACCACTGGGGAGGCTGCTGTATACCACACTGCTGGGGGCTGTATACTACCACTGGGGAGGCCTGTATACCATCGGGGGGGGCCTGTATACCACACTGCTGGGGGCTGTATACCTGTGCTGGGGTCCACCCTCGGCTTATACACGAGTCAATAGTTTTTCCCAGATTTTGGGGGCAAAAGTAGGGGGGTCGGCTTATACACGGGTCGGCTTATACACGAGTATATACGGTACATGATTTTGTACTATTCTCCAGCCTAACCATTTTGTACTTTTCTGACCTTTCGGCTTTGACCCTGCTTGGAAACTTTTCTATTCCTGGACTGTAGCGCATCTACTGGCAGCAACCCCTGGACCTTGCAGTAAAGTCAGGTCCCTATATAGGGGTTAAAGTGTGTCTGGGTATCTCAACGTTCTGTCCAGGATTTCCCTCTTTTTTACCTGTAACTTGGACTGTCATTACAATATCCATTTAAAACCCCAAGAAAACACGTGGTGAAACACGGATTTGTGAAATAAGGTTAAGTACTTCTGGAAACCTCTAGTGATTAGCCACCAACAGGTTGAGACATTTAGACCAGTAGGGATTACAAGTCAGCAGTGAACTTCCAGAGGAAATTCTACATGAATAAGTGGTGATTACTAGGAGACTCCGAAGCCAAGAACTTCAGCGGTGATACCTGATGATTATCTTTCCAGACCAGTAAGCAAAAACACAAAAATACAAATGCTGGGGCTGCTCCAGAGGCGACGGCAGGCCATCCGTGAGCATCACAGCATTCAGCCGTAAGTAATCATCTTATGGTTTTCAAATTAGACTTTTGTTTTTTGACGTGAAATACGACCAATGGAAACTATGGAGGTATTATCCATTTTGAGTGTAGCTGCAGCGGTTTAAGCAATTACTGCATTCGGAAGGAACAGAAGAGAGAATAAAAGTTTGGTGTATATTTACCTAATAACCATCACAATCTCGTAAACTACATAAAAGTTCCAACATATGGGCCATAACCAAACCTTTACAAAGCTGGGAGGCTTAATAAAAATATTAAAAAAAGGGAAACTGTGCTGCTCTCCTGGGGATCATCATCAGAATTCCTGGGTGATTAAATCAGAGCATTTGTCAGGCTCAGCCTGGAAGAAGGAACATCTTTTCTGTTTACGTTCCTGAATACCCGCCTCTCTTCTCACATTGACGGTTTATTGTTGCAACTCGTAACCCCAATGTTAAAAAGTTCAATAAAAAGAAGATCTCTTTTTTGTTTTCTTCTAAAATAACAAGGTTCTAAATTGTAGATCCTAACGACAAAGCCTAAATACATATTTCATACAGTCTTCCCTTGAATACCAGGATTAACCTAAAGCTAAATAATGGAGCATTGTCACATTCCAATTTCATGACTTTTTATGGTCTAAACTAACCAGCAGCAAAACCATGTAATTCAATTGTATTGTATGTCCCTGTAAAAAGAAAAAAAGGAAAGCACACAAAACAAATTGACATTTGAAAGAAACTAGAAGCCTAAACCATGTTACTTGCTGGAGTTTCCAGATACTTTTTTCTGCACAATTGTCATATGGAGCATAAATAAAAATTCTGTTAATTATTTTATAGGTTTTTTTAAAGACTGTGAATTACAGAATATGCAATAGTTAGTAATTATTGGATTATTAACCACTTAGAGCCAGGGTCTGAAAAATGTGATCTATACCAAAAACAATATATCGGAAACAGACCATTGATATTACTTAAGGCTGGGTTACACGTTGAAGCGACGTCACTGCGTGTGACATGCCACAATGACCAGTGATCAGCTTGCTGATCGCTGCGGAATGGCTGTGACCATTTTTCAGTTGTTGGTCTGCCGCTGTCACGCATGCAGAGGCAACAACCAGCGACACCCAGTGTGCGCCCGACACCCTGACTAATCCCAGTGACTGTCGGCGCATTTTTGGGTGATCGCTGGTGAGATCTGCCTGTCTGGCGATCACATAGCGATGTTCCAGCAATCTTGCTCTGAAGTGAAGGGCAGTGAAGGCTGCTCAAGGCTTTGCACTGAATTGTCAAAAATGTATTATATTCCAAAAGATGGGCATTTAAAGAAGCAACTATTCAATAAAGAGTTTCAGTGAATAATTTGAATGAAGAGGGGATTTAGAATACTTATGCTTCCCTTTCATCTAAGCCCACCCAATCGACCAGGGCTGTGGACTCCGTAAGCCAAACATCTGATTCAGACTCTTCAATTTCCCTGAATCAGGCTCCAACTCCACAACCAGGGCCGTGAAGTCAGTAAGCCAATCCGACTCCAACTCCTCAAATTCCCTCAATCAGACTTTGACTCCAGCAAAATGGACACAGACTCCACAACCCTGCTATCTACAAAATACCTATGTTTTTGCTCAGGAATGAACCTACAGAATGACATTTGCATAGATAGACCATGACGGGATCTACTAATGCGGATATATGTAGTATTCAGGTAGAGAGTTTATCTGGACTGGCCAGTCTTAATCTAAAAAATGAGATACGCCAAAGGAACGCACCCACCCTCTTAATAAATTTGGCGCATCTTTGGGCTATTTGTAAGCCAGAAAATCTACACCAGCTACGACTAGAGGCAGCCGAATAAAATGTTAAAACACTTCATAGACAAGGAAGACTCCAGGACTTACATTTCCAGGATTTTCTTTTTCTTTAGAAGAAAATATGCTTTAATTGTAAAAACACATGGACATTATTTCTCTTCTGACCATTACAATGTTCTGGTTTCTAGAGACACAGCATGCGGCTATAGATAGCTTCATGTGAGCAGTGATTTATGGAAGGCATGTGGGTAGTTACATCATTCATGTATACAATGCTGTTCTATCTGTGAGGCTCTTCACCACATAAAATATAGACGATAAAAAAGGTTTATATGGTGCTGAAACACTCCGACACTACAAACAGCAGATACACAGGAAGAGAAGATCATGTGCAAAGGTAGGAAGAAACGCCAAGATCACTTCAGAAGAGCCATTAGTTCTTTTTTATTTAAAATTGGGAAAAATGTGATATTTGAAATATAAATAAATAAAATAAGACGGGGTTGGTGCTGCCTTGATTTTCTATATGGCAAGCTGATGTTTTTATGGATACCTTTATTTTGGTAGATACAACATCTCAATCACTTTTTTTTCAATTTATTTAGGGAAGTGCAACAACCAAAAATAACACAATTCTTGAGTTTATATTCGGTTTGTCTCAGTACGGCAGTGACCTTTCAGGTTAATTAATATATTTACAGAAGATGGGAATGTGGCTATACCAAATATGCTTATTTTTTCATATTTCTTGAGTATTATTCATAGAGAAAAAAAAGCGGTTTAAATTTTTATTTTCAAATTTTTTTTGTTCTCTTTTGGGGACTTCAACTTGTAACCTGTAATCAATAAAATTGTATTGCAGTATATGGATACATGGTCCACAGACTGGCTTCAGAAATGGCAGCCATGGCGGTCTTCAGCAGGTCCCCGTTGACACAAAAACAGTCGCTACCCCTGCCTGGGGCATTGATGGCAGCCAGTGCGCATCAGAGGCAAATATATTTATGTATAATAGGTACCAGCTCATCCACCTGGGGCTCAGACACTGGCCTCGTCTTGGCCTTGCATCAAGGTTAATAGAATAAATTGGAACTGGCTCAACAAGAATGGAGTTTCTTTTATTTTTCAATAAAGAAGGTGTATACAAAAAACATTACATGTTCGACATGACCCAGTCAACCTGTTTAGACTGCAATAAGACTGCGTCATGAGCAAGACTGCTTAATGAAGTCGAATCACGTTGACTGGTTCATGTCGACCATTTAATTTTTTTCTTTTGTATGCACCATCTTTATTGAAAAATAGAAGAAAAAGAAAATCCATTCCTGTTGAGCCTGATTCCAATTTTTTCTAGTACCAAATATATTAAAGTGCTGTGTCAGTGACACCAGGAATTAAAATATTAAACAGCAGCGATTGTATATAGCTCTAGTCGCTGCGGTTGCTGCAAAAACAATCAAAGCATCTCTATTTTTTGGAGTTGCATCAGCTCCTATGCACACTCCA
This sequence comes from Allobates femoralis, assembly GCA_033576535.1. Lineage (NCBI taxonomy): Eukaryota > Metazoa > Chordata > Amphibia > Anura > Aromobatidae > Allobates > Allobates femoralis. The sequence continues at coordinate 81,705,114 of JARQOC010000002.1, forward strand.
TACCTGGGGACCCAATATTGGATATACCAATACTTCACTTGGTAAAAGGGGAACTAAAGTTTTACGTAAGTTTTGACTTGATATAACCCATTTATTCATTTGGTCAATGAGGGTCTGGGTCCTGTGACCCCATCAATCTTTTTTAAAAAAGGGCAAAAGTGCAAGTGGATATTTGCATGGGTTCAATACTAAGTTTATATGCCTATTCATCTCACTGCTTTCACGTAATAAACTGAGTGCTTCTGCTTCTTCCTTTAAACTACTGATGAGAGTATCAGAATTCGGACCCCCCACAGTTAAACTTAACCGTGGTACCAGTAAATCATGTCAAGTACTCGGCAGGGCAGGCCATAAGCAGAAGGCTGTACTAAACACACATTGCCTATAGTGGCTCCATACTGAAATCAGCAGAGACTCCATGATGGTGTCCCACTGGATGCTGTTTGGCAGAGATCTTCCCTCTAGGACAGCGGTCCCCAACCTATACTCAGAAACCACATGTAGCTCACGGACCCGTGATGTATGGCTCACAACTGTTTTCCAGCTTGGTGCACCGCATCTAGCAAACAGCTATGGAGAGCAGGTCTCCAGATAGTGAATTTTATGAGTAGTCCTGCACAGAAGAGCAGATCTAGGTGGGGTAAGAAATAAGAACCCCTGGATCTTGGTGTATTGCCTCAGTGTGATTTCTGAGGAAAACCTTTGGCTGGCATTATACTGGTAATAGGGGCTCTGGGTGACATGGCTGAGGGGGTCTGGAGCTGGAAGTGGCTCACAACCTTTCTCAGAGCTGAATGTGGCTCTCAAGGTCAGAAAGGTTGAAGATCTCTGCTCTAGAAGAAAAATTATTTCAATAATACTGCATCGTGTAGGGCTAGGGGAACACCAATGTAGATTTTCATATCTGACAGAATCAGGTTGATTATGTCAATAAAACCCTGATCAAACTCTGATCCAAGTATAATAATAATATAATAATATTTATTCATTTATATAGCGCTATTAATTCCATAGCACTTTACATACATCAGTAATGCTGTCCCTTCTGAGGCTCAAAATCTAAACATCCTGTCAGTATGTCTTTGCAATGTGGGAGAAAACCGGAGTGCCCGGAGGAAACCCACACAAACACAGGGAGAACATACAAACGTCCTTGCAGATGTTGTCCTTGGTGGGAATTGAATCCAGGACTTCGGGACCTCAGTGCTGCAAAGGCTCAGTGCTAACCACATGAGCCATGAGTATGAGCATAGTGTGATCACATTCGCTTGGATGTGAGAGTCTGAGTGCACTTTAAGAAGATGGAGAGCAACAGTTCAATCTTCCCCCCTCTGAGTCCACAGAAATGAGACTGCACTCGGATATCATCCGAGTGTAGCCCGATGTTTTACACGCACCCATAGACTTGTATGGGCGAGTCTCATCTGAATGACATGTCATATTGCAGCATGCTTCTAACATTGGTCTGAGTGCTATCAGATAAAAATATTGACCGATCCCTAAAGCATATGCAACAATTATACTGCATGCTTCTGTATAAAACCGCAGATACATGGAAGTAATGTCAGCGGCCATTCACCTTAATACGGGCTCTATTGCACCGTCAATATATTACGCAGCCGTATGCAGGAGACTTTATGGCAAAAGACTGAAATAGCTGAACAAATATATAAAACATAAAAAAATGTATGTTATTCACTGGTTTAGATAAAGAGCAAATAGTTCTGAAATTTCAAAGAAATAATGAAGATTTGTGAGTAAAACAAAGTCAGGCCACTATAAAACATCAAAATGGCCATGATTGGAGGATCATTAAAATAAAACATATATTAAGCAAGACAAATAGCAGGTCTGCATAAGGGGGAAAGATTCCAGGGCAGTCAAGACAACTGCACCCTGTAAGCAGGAGGCCATAAATAATTCCTTAACGCTGCAAGAAAATGACTCATTCTTTTCGGTGGTTATGACTGAAGTTTGAGCTAACAAAAAATGATGAATCTCAAAGAAAATATATTTTTGTACAACAGGGCATTCAACCTTTGCTAAAGAAGGAATTTTCCAGTGTCTGGAAAAAAAAAACCTTAATGTATTTTTAAAGGCACATGCGATGTTCCAGAGGCCGATGCTAAATAAGAAGTCCATTCAAATAACAGCACGAGATGCATTGCTGCAAACCAACGGCCGAATGCTCCTACTGTCACCACCGAGAATATACACATTAGGCCAAAAAGGGAGATGTTCATCAAACTGGGATGACACTAATAAATATATAGAATCAAGTGGGCAAGCATTAACTAAAATCCATTATTCACACAGTAGAGTTGTTAAAGGGACACTGTCAGGTCATTATTCAGCATGATACTAATATTACCCTTGAATAGGGCCTTTTAAAAACATGTAAAATCATTATTGTACCGTTTGTAGTTTCCATGTTATCAGTATTGTCAGACACCTGCAGTGAGTTCCTGTATTAGTCGTCTCCAAACAGGAATAGTCCTGTGCTGTATGAACGTCATGTAATTATGCACTCCCTCCCAGCAGCTCTCTCCTCCCTTTGCTAACAATTCAGTGTCAGGTTTCAGTAGATTCTGTTCTGATGAAGACAAGGAGGGAGAGAGCTATTGCCGATCTGACAAAGCTATTACCGACCTGACTTATCTAGACTCCAACCGTTTCCGTAAGCAGGTATCCCTGCTGTGACAGTTTCTGTGTTGTATTTGATATCTTCCTTTGCTGCAGATACAGAAGAGGAGAATACAGCCCTCCCCTCCCCCCCCAGTGATCTCCTGTGCAGCGATGTGGTGTGGTATGTGACATGCATATTCATGTATGGGGAGTGGACAGCAGAGAACTAAGTAAATCATTCACTGTGAGTGACAGATGTAATTAATCTCTTTATTTGAAGCTTACAGAAGATAGGAGGGGAATATAAATAAAGAAATAAAGAAATACATCAATAGAGAGAGTTTAGAGTGAGGAATTAGAAAATGATAGCCGTTACATATGGATTTTTGACCTGACAGTTTTCCTTTAAGACACATGCCATATGTAGGTGCTGAAGGCAACTAAATTGAGTGAGGGAGCAACAAATTACAGTATCACCAATGCCGACAGGTTTTGGCTGACAGTCTAATTTGTACAAAAGCACATGACAGATGATGTCGGCGAAGCTAGGCTGCATTAACATCAGTGTTTCTTGGCATTCGCGGCAGATCTGGCAGGTTTGCTGTATCAGCCAGATGCCAGAACACTTGCGGAAAGGCTGCATTCGACCTAATGCATTCTCCATGTGACTTGTGTACATATATGGCACTTGCAGTTTTGCCACGATCCGGCCAATCCGGCACTTGTGGCAACAGGAAAAAAATGCTGCTAGCACCGTTTTTTTGACTTGCTGCAAGTGCAAAACTGCTAGTGCTGCACATATCCACAAGACCCATAGGGAATGAATTAGGCTGAACGCAGTCTTGTCGCAAGTGATCCATCAGGCGGCAGATGCGGCACAATGCTGTATATGCCGCGTATGCCAAGAAACACTGATGTGAAAGCAGCCTTAAAGGGTTATTTACTACATGATACTTCCTTTTTAAATTAAGTAATTTCCCTTGAAAAATATAGGACCGTACTGGCATAATTTCAGCAATCAACGTCGGGTCTTCCATGACACTATTATTCCACGTGAGCCCTACAGCCCATCAGCGGCCATTATAGGGCTGCTACGCTCACCTTCAGAAGAACCTTGGATAAGCAGAAATACTAAGGGTGCTTTCACATCCCATTTTTGCTGGATCCATGGCTGTCCGCTGTAAAACTAACATCCATGGATCCGATTTGGCCCCATGTTATCCTATGGGGGTCGGATCGGCCTAATTGTCATCCGATTTTGTGGGATCCGATTTGTGGCCGATTTTGGGCACAGAAAAAAATCGGATCCCACAAAATCAGATGGCAATTAGGCCAAATCTGATCCGATTCTCGGCCTTTAACGTGGGGGCCTATGAGCACTGGTTCGAGGAAACAGCTGATCGTTCCTCGGACCCGATTTTAGTGTACTGAGCATGCTCAGTACACTAAAATTGCTCCTAACCATCTAATTTTACTTCTGCAATGTATAATATACATTGCAGAAGTGAAATTAAGAGAAAAAAAAATAAAAAAATCTGCATGCTCACCTATCCGGGATCCACCGCGGCCTCCCAGCAAGGTCTGGGTGCTTATAGGACCTGCTGTGATGTCACAACCCGGCAGTGTCATCGGGTCATGTGACGCGATCAGCTGATCGGGTTGTGACGTCACTGCAGGTCCTATAAGCACCCGGACCTTGCTGGGAGGCAGCGGTGGATCCTGGATAGGTGAGCATGCGGATTTTTTTATTTTTAACTTTTTCTTTTTACTAAATTTCACTTCCGCATTGTATATTATACATTACGGAAGTGAAAGTGCCCCGCTGTGTCCGGATCGGTGATAATCATGGACCCGGATACAGAATAGGTCACCCCCTGTGGTGTCCTTACCTGTCCGTGGGTCCTACAAAAGTAGGATCCCACGGACAGAAAAAAAACGTTATGTGAAAGCAGCCTAGGAGTTTAGCTGTTGGCTAAAGGACCCCCTTGAATAACGGCACACTGGCTGCAGGAGACCTAGCGCCTACAATTGCTAAAGCAACACCAGCACAAGAGGTGAGGAGAAGGTGTTTTATTTTACAATGGAACTACTTCATTTAAAAAGTGGTTGTCCAGGTAGCGGACAATCCCTTCAAGGATGCAGCATGTTTGATTTTAGACAGTCAGTTCTTTCGCACTCTAAGCTATAAGCTGTCAACAGAGGATTCTGACACTTTCTCTCTCCTAGAAAACATGAGTGCTCGGCCAACTGAGCGCTCCGATGTATGGAAGAGAGGGCAAAGATAGCTGCCAGAACTATAAGACAATGAGCAACTGGAGCGTCGATCATTCAACAACTATCGAACGACTATGGGGTAACTTAATGCAGTCTACAGGAAAAGATGGAGATGCATAGCGGAATATACAACATAAAATCAGCAGCAGAATTATAAGGCAACTTGGGTAACCATGTAAAATGGAAAATAGTAACTAATGGTAGAAGCACATGACAATCTGAAACACAACAGTCAGGGTTGGATGCTGAAAGTCCTCAAATTTTGTAAGAGGGAGAATTCCTTTTTTACTCTTATTTGATTTGTAGTATGATAAATAGAGTAAGTTAATGAGAAATGTTTCCTTACAGACTAGTCCATTTTGGAGAAAATTGATCTTTAAAGGTACCGTCATACGCCACCATATGGCTTCCATATCACTAGCAATTTGATGTGAGCGCGCATGTTTCGGGCACTTTTTTCTGATCGCTGTGGAGCTGTCACACGTAGCGATCTCGTGTGCGTTCTTCGGCAATCCTGCGATCCAGAAATCGCCTGCAGAAGACAGGAAGCGATCTTCCCTTCACACATCGCCGCATCACACGCCACAATCGTAGCAGCGATGTGGGCATACTGTCTTGATAGGGGTGTGCTAGAGTGTGTTTCACCACACCCCTATCACTGCAATTGGTGGACAGAACTGCGTTCCCATTGGTCAGCCTTGCGTCAAATAAGGCGCCTCGGACATGGCCAGCCAATCGGAACGCAGTATCACCCACCAATCGCCGCAGATGCAGTGCGAAAAAAAACCACATCCAAAGCAGGCCTACGGGATTTATTTCAGGATCGCTGTGTATGTCGCTATCGCCCTGTCACACGGCATGATGTGCTGAAATTCAGGAATTGCCAGCAATCTCGCCAGCGATATAGCAGCGTGTGACGGTACCTTAAAGGACTGTGCAAAGTATTTAAAGAGTTATCCCCAGCATTAAAATACTTTGCCAATCCACATCAGTCAGACTCCAACCAATCAGAGAACAAGGCTCTAAACACAGAGGTTTACCACTATTAATATGATCCCCTCTCTATTGTTCTAACTCTTCCTAACTAACACTTTCCTATTATACTTCTACTACCTACTCTGCTCCTGTAAACTGATCTCTAAGAGGATCATAAATAACTTTATTGTTGTTGTAGCTTTGATCATCCGGTCTGGAAACCAGAATCGACCAACTGAAAAGGGCACATCACTTGGGGGCAAATGAGAGAAGTGTGATTTCGATCTGGCATGTATGCCCATAATGCAGTCACTCTATGAAAGGCAGACCCACCTCCACTAGTGACATGCCCTGCTTAGTTGGTCTGAATCTGGTCTCCAGACCGGAAGGATCAAAGCTACAACAACAATAAAGGTAATTATGAACCATAAGCTTACAGGGGCAGAGTAGGTACCAGAAGCATATTGGGAAACTGTTAGGAAGAGTTAGGACAAAAATAGTGGAAAACCTTTTTAAAGTAATTTAATTTGTGAAGTGCCATCACAATCTGGACTCCTTTTGTGATAGGATTTTACCTGTAGTATGTTGAAGAACGATCAATACCACTGTAATTGCAGGATGTGCAAATGTTGCCGCAGTGGTGGACTTGTGGCAAGAGGGCCCTGGTGCAGCAGCTGATGGTGAGGAGCGGGGGAGGATTTTTTTTTTTTGGGGGGGGGGGTGCTATCGGATGTCGGCGAGCAGCAGGGGGGGTTGAGGATGTTCTATAGCTGCTGCATCTCCTACCTGCGCCGAGCCGCGCAGTCCTGGGAGCCGGGGTGGCAGAGGTGAGGAGGGGTGGGATCAGCCGAGGGAAGCAGGAAGCTTCCCTCAGTTAACCCCCTCTCCTCTGACACAGGGACATGGGGGTCAGCTGGGGGCCCCCCTGCAGGCTTGCCCCCTAGCCGGTTGGGGCCCTGGTGCAGTTGAACCAGCTGCACCACGGTAGGTCCGCCCCTGTGTTGCCGGCTCATAGCAACCAATTACTCTAAAATTATTTACTGTGTTTTTGTAGATTTACTGACAGGACACTTTTGTTTTGTAACAGCTTCTCTAAACAATCACGAGTCAGATTTCTTCAGATTCAGAAAACATTTCCTGTTTTCTCCTAACAATACTGACAAGTCAAAGGAGATGCTTTTTCCTTGGAAAATAGTGACTTACCGCAAAGTACTTGCACTATCATCTTGCTAGTCATCACTTGTAAAAAAAAACAAAAAACTTTCTGGTAAATTAGGTGCATAGTTTGGTTTTATTTGATTGTTAACCTTTCTGTGCTGTTTATATTCACTTTAAAGGGAATTACTGACTTACATCACCAGCTTCGTTAAAGGTTAGGGCTACAACATGCAAAGATTGATGGTGATCTGGGTCTTGACAACCCAACAGAATGATAAAAACATTGCTCCCAGAAGTACAGAAGCGGGAACACAGGGTGGGGGGTGGACTTATGGGTACATCCACATCTGCATATATAAAATCGCCCAGAAAAGTTAGTGTCAGGAGGGAGTCATGCGGTCTTTTTCCTCACCTAGCACTCATATGTCATACGAGTGCGTGTTTATTTTCTCGCCTATAAAAACAAAAAGTACAATCACATGATATACAGACGTAAATGGGAAAAAAAAAGGTACAATCGCCTAGCACTCCCATGACACACAGATGTTAGGTGAGGAAAAAAGTAATACACTCGCCAACTTTTCTGGCTAAGAATCTATATGACTTTATATAAGCAGATCTGAACAACCCCTTATAGTAAGTCTATGGGACTGTACATAGTGTGGTGTACAAACCCATAGACTGCGCAGTGTGCGCCGTCCGTAGGAGCTGCGGACTCTAGTGTGGTGTGTGGAGCAATTGACGAGCGTGTCAGAGCTTGGACCCTTAAGGTCCCGTTACACTTGGCGACAATCCAGTGATCCTGACAAAGATACGATGATCCGTACAACATCCTCGGCAGTCGTTGGGACCCTGTCACACAGCAGCTATTCTGACGACTCAGACCTACGTGGCTGAGTTCTGAGTCGCCAACGAGGTCGTTGTTAAGGCGTCAAACACACCAATGCATGCTGGCCAGCGGGAACCCAACGATCAAAAAATGGTCTTGTGTGTGGCAAGCTAAAAAGAGCTCATGTACAACCAGCACCATTTGTGCCCCGGTTTGCCATGGTGTGTGGCCCTTAACACTCTGGTTAACGTTTGTCTGCTTTTGGTGGCCGTCTACATGTTCTCTCTATATCAGAGAGAGGAAACGGAAAAGGCAACATGAACAGCCAGGGTGTACAAGGAGCAATGGTGTAGCATAAGAAGAGGAAGGGGTTCCCCGATTAGCACCCCTCAAAAAAAGCAGATGTGATGATAAAGTGGCAATCTGCTCATGTGGCTCTCTCCATAATAATTTATAGGATTTGTGAAATTACGTTTTTGAGCCACATGTACATATGGTCTCCTCCTCTTTGTAAGAGTCGCTTCTGCCTTTCTGGACCACCAAGAAGATATCTGGCCAGATGAGGCTTCCCCAACCAGAACATCTGGTCCCTCTTTTAAATATGGGTTGTCTTCACTTCAATCTGACTATAACAAGTCTAATAAACTGTAAGTACTCACATTAAAGTGCAACCATCATACATAAAGTGTAAAATATAAGAAGTCCTCTATCCATACACAATGCAGAGCTTTCCTGAAACATGTTGTGTGGGGAGGGGGAAAAAAAAAAGATCTACTCAGCTATTAACAGCGCCTGCAACAAAGGAAATGATCTAATGCAGTTGGACAGCTTAGTTTGACTAGACACTTGGCTGCCAACACGAAATAATAAAGATATAGGAAGCTGGACCGGTTTACACAAAGTCCCCACCACAAAGAGTATCCATGGTGACAAGAGGCGAAAGTATGCGAGTGTATCCGGCACGAGAGAAGAGCAAGAAAACAAGAGCGTGGACAACATCCTACGCTCCATACATGTAGAATATATACATACGTATATATAACATCACATACAGTACACAGTGGTCAACATAACTGAGTACATCCCTTTGAAAAAATATGATTTTAAACAATATCTCTGAGCACAAGAACAATTTATAAAGTTTTGATAAGACTTCGTTTCATAGAACCTTTCTTTTAACCCATAAAATGAAAGGTGAATAATATAACTTTCATTACAAAATCTTCAGTTTGATTCTAATTATTTCATGCAAAGTGAGTACACCTCACAACAAAAACTACTACATCTAGTGTTCTGTATAACCTCCATAATTATTAAGGACAGCACCAAGTCTTCTAAGCCTGGAAAGAACAAGTTTGTGACTTATTCCAACATCTATCTTTTCCAGTCTTCTGTTAGAGCCTGGATACTGGATGGAGAGAGATGACAACTTGTGTCTTCAGAATCCTTCATAGATGTTCAATTGGGTTCAGGCCAGAAGACACTTGGCCACTGAATCAATTTCACACAGTTTTTCTTCGGAATGCGATAATGGCCTTAGATGTGTGAAAGAATCATTGTCATGTTGGAAAAATGTCATCTATCAAAGACACGGAGTGATGTTGACATCTTCTCTTTCAATAAAGAGCAGAACATCTGTGAATTCATTATATAATCAATGAAAATGTAGCTCCCTAACACCAGCAGCTCTCATGCAGCCCATCATAAGGACACGGCCACCACCATGTCTCACTGAAGGCACCATGCATTTTTCTAAATTCATTCTTCTACATGCATAGGGACTACAGTGAAATATGTGGTAAAATCTTACTTTTCAGTGGGGTGTACTTTATGATGAGCACTGTGTACATGTACAGTACAGACCAAAAGTTTGGACACACCTCCTCTTTCAAAGAGTTTTCTGTATTTTCATGACTATGAAAATTGTAGATTCACACTGAAGGCATCAAAACTATGAATAACACATTGTGGAATTATATACTTAACAAAAAAGTGTTAAACAACGGAAAATATATCTTATATTCTAGGGTCATCAAAGTAGATACCTTTTGCTTTGATTACTGCTTTGCACACTCTTGGCATTCTCTTGATGAGCTTCAAGAGGTAGTCACCAGAAATGGTTTTCACTTCACAGGTGTGCCCTGTCAGGTTTAATAAGTGGGATTTCTTGCCTTATAAATGGGGTTGGGGCCATCAGTTGTGTTGTGCAGAAGTCTGGTGGATACACAGCTGATAGTCCTACTGAATAGACTGTTAGAATTTGTATTAAGGCAAGAAAAAAGCAACTAAGTAAAGAAAAACGAGTGGCCATCATTACTTTAAGAAATGAAGGTCAGTCAGTCCGAAAAATTGTGAAAACTTTGAAAGTGTCCCAAAGTGCAGTTGCAAAAACCATCTAACGCAACAAAGAAACTGGCTCACATGAGGACCGCCCAGGAAAGAAAACCAATAGTCACCTCTGCTGCAGAGGATAAGTTCATCCGTTACCCGCCTCAGAAATCGCAGGTTAACAGCAGCTCAGATTAGAGACCAGGTCAATGCCAAACAGAGTTTAAGCAGCAGACACATCTCTACAACAACTGTTAAGAGGAGACTTTGGGCAGCAGGCCTTCATGGTAAAATAGCTGCTAGGAAACACTGCTAAGGACAGGTAACAAGCAGAAGAGACTTGTTTGCTAAAGACAAGTTTGCTAAAGAACACAAGGAATGGACATTAGACAAGTGGAAATCTGTGCTTTGGTCTGATGAGTCCAAATTTGAGATCTTTGGTTCCAACCTACCGTGTCTTTGTGCGACATAGAAAAGGTGAACGGATGGACTCTACATGCCTGGTTCCCATCGTAAAGCATGGAGGAGGAGGTGTGATGGTTATGGGGTGCTACCCCAGATGGCCTGGCCTCCACAGTCACCATCCCTGAACCCAAGCAGTAAATCAAAGGTGGCTACTTTGAAGAAACCTAGAATATAAGCCATATTTTCAGTTGTTTCACACTTTTTTGTTAAGTAAATAATTCCACATTGTTAATTCATAATTTTGATGTCTTCAGTGTGAATCTACAATTTTCATAGTCATGAAAATACAGAAAAATCTTTGAATGAGAAGGTGTGTCCAAACGTTTGGTCTGTACTGTATATGTGCAGACAAGCATACAAAGTTATATATGTAGTTCGGTTGTATATAAAGTTTGCCAAATATGTTTACTTCACATTGACCATTAACAGCATTCATCAGACACTGGCTAAATTAGATCAGCCAAGCATGTTTGATTCAGAAAGCCGCCTTGGACCAAGACGTACGGACGTCTAGGCAGAAAGGCTGATTCCCAATCCCAGGTTCACTTTAAATAATAACTAAATGATAATATTTTATAATTTTGTCCAGCATGAAAAGTTATGAAACGTTACTAATCACTATAAGGGAAATTTGTCTTCATGCCTGTAAAAAAATATTGCATGTAAGTGGCTTCCAAACCCCAGCTTTTTCCAAGTCTTTATTCAGCTGGTTCAGATTTCAGACTGTACTCACTTGGAGTACAGATGATTGCAGTGATGGGTCGTACCTGTCTACACCTCAGGATTCTGCGCATCAGAATAATCTCCTGCAGCAGTTTATACCCAGAGTTAGGCCTTATTCAGATGTCAGTGATATTCTTGCATGAGAATAACAGACAAACAACATCAGAGTTTCAGAGTTCAGAGTGCCATCTATGTGCTGCCAATCAATGGGGTTCCGGGACCCTAAAATTCCCATCTTTCCATTAAAACATTGCCCTGATAAGTTATTATGTAGAAAAAGCACCTAAAAATAAAATGTAAAAAATAGGAAGTCTGTATACTACTTCTTCATCGTTGGAATTGCATACTTTAGCTGCAGGATCAGTTACAATAAAATGTATGTGTAAAGCTACTCTCTTACATTGTACCATGATGATCAAGGCTCTGAGCTTTGTTAGCTGCGTCTTTCATTACAGGAGTGACAATCACACACATGAAGTCACACACCGGGCTCCCCATAGAGAACACATCAGCACATACATACTTCACAATATGACGCACACAATAAATGAGCCAATAATTACTGTGCAAGAATTGCCAAAACAACCAATGACCACAAGCAGCCCAAACCTGAAACCGGCATGTATGTCCACAGGTGCGCCATCTTGATTAATACAACTTCAGCAATGGAAGACAAAAAGGAGAATTTCATTAGAGACTGCTGGGTAATGTTGGTGCGTCAGAAAATATTAGGAATAAAAAATAATGTAGAAATTGGTTTATATATGAACAAAACAACCATGAATATGTGAATCGGAGGGGGCCGTGGATATCCTGGATGCCTCGTTCCCAGATTGAGATACAACTCAAACTCTAAATATCCAATAATTTCTAAATAATAGAACACATTAGTACTGCACAGATTAATGTGACACCCAGAAGAAAAAAAAATAGCTGAAAATGAAGAAGAGGTCTACTCTAAAGCCTCTTGGTCCGTGGTCCTCACCAATCTACAGATCCACAGGTGACTTATCGGTCAGCTCTCTGTTCTTTGCCTGCATGCTCAGGTTTTCTACAGACATTGTGAAAGTCGATCCAGGAACCTTGATTGGGAATCTCACACTCTTACCCTATGGGGTGTGCAGTCAGTTAATCGAGATATAGGGTACCCAATGGGTCATAAGATCTTCTGCCTGGGTCCAGACTGTCTAGGGCAGGGATCTCAAACTGCATGCCATGAGGGCCACAAACAGTGCAGGTTTTCAGGATTTCCTTAGTATTGCACAAGTTATAATTGAATCACCTTGCAGTGGTGATGATTCCAACCCCTGCGCAATGCTAAAGAAATCCTGAAAACCTGCACTGTTGGCAGCCCTCAAGGCCTGGAGTTTGAGACACCTGGTCTAGGCAGACTGCACGACCAAGGAGACAAAATCCTATCACTTCAGTCATCCAATAAAAACCAGACATGTAGTAGCTCATGCATTTCATTGTTGTTGGGCAAACAGCTTTTCTCAATGGGGACAAGGAACTAAGACACTGCCAGACACCTCTGGAACCTACTCATCTACCCTGAAATTAAAAGGATCAGACATTTTAAAATTGAACATGTCCAATCCTTTAAATCTGGCCATCAATTCAGGGTTGCAGAGTCGAAGTTGGAGTAATTTTGGTTGATTCATCCTCAGGGAAATTGAGGAGTCGGAGTCAGATGTTTGGTTTATTGACTTCACAGACCTGTTTTTGGAGTCTGAGTTGGTGTCCATTTTGGTGGAGTTGGATTAAGGGAAATTCAAGAGTCCGAGTTGGACATTTGGCTTACTGACTCCACAGCCCTACAACAATCATCAACTGCCCTCCCATCCCCATACTTTTTAGATGGTTAGCCTACCCCACAGAGACCGATGGACATTATTCTAACTTGAATGGCCAGTTTTATTCTGATGGCAAACCCACTGACTGCTTCTACTAGGGACAATATTTAGATGACTTGGGGTTAGTATTGGCTTCCTCCCCTTTATCTTATGCAGCTTTTTAATTACATACTGTTTTATTCTCTGTTGATACCATACTAAATGCTAATATCCTGGGAATATTGTGCTATGGGAATTAGGAAGTACATTTTTATGACGTATGTGCAGGGCTGTGGAGTCTGAGTCATGGTTTGAGCCACAGTCGGAATCAGGGAAATTGAGGAGTCAGAGGTTTAACTTACCAACTATACACCATGGCTGTGGAGTCGGAGTTGGAGGTTTGGCTTACTGACTTCATAGACTTGGTTGTGGAGTCGGAGTCAGTGTCCATTTTGGTGGAGTTGAAGTCGGATTCAGGGAGAATGAAGAGTCAGAGTCGGATGTTTGGTTTACCGACTCCACAGAGTCAGAGTCGTCATTGGAGCCGAAGTTGGATTTAGGGAAATTTAGGAGTCAAAGGTTTGGTTTACTGACTGCACAGCAGGGCTGGGGAGTTGGAGTCTGTGTACATTTTGGCAGAGTCAGATTTAGGGAAATGAGGAGTCAGAGTTGAAGTCAATGGTTTGGCTTACTGACTTCCACAGCCCTGCATATGTGACAATGAATTGAAATTACATCACTGTCTGGTCCACAGACAGCTTCCAAAATTAAAAATAAAAAGCTTAATTGAATTTAAAGAAAAACAAAAAATTGCCTTAAAAATAAATGATATCACCATAAGAACAATAATGCAAAGTACGTTTTATACCTTTTAGGAAATTTAAAGGAATACTTTAAAAAAAAAACTCATTTGCTTTGACATAGGAATCTACTTACATAATTGCCTTGTGGCTTTCCCTTCCGTCCGCTTGTAACGCTATGTCACTTCCGACGGAAGCCACAAGGCAACTATACACCCAAGTATTGGGTGAAACTATATGGTGTCCACTGAAGGTAGTGCTGTCTGCCACATACTACCGCCAGGGAACCTCTGCCACCGGCATACCCAACCAACAACGTCCTCCCCCTGACGTCACACAGGCCGAGTCACATGACCTGCTCCACACAGACTATCTCCTGGAGCCTTCAGCCAGCATCGCTAACACCAGGCATGGGTGGGAATGGATTGGGGGGAAAGGACAGAGTACAGGGGGAGAGGCATAGACACAGGGGGAAAGGCATAGACACAGGGGGAGAGGCATAGACGCAGGGGAAGTGGCAGAGAGACGCAGGGGGACACAGGGTAGAGGCACAGACGCAGGGAAGAGGCACAGAGATACAGGGGGACACAGCGGGAGAGGCACAGAGATGCAGGGGGACACAGGGGGTGAGACACAGACGCAGGGGACACAAGGGGAGTGGCACAGAGATGCAGGGGGAAACAGGGGTAGAGGCAGTCAGTGGCGTAACTTCAGACCCAGGGGCCCCGATGCAAAAGCTCCAATGGGACCCCCAATTATTGCAAATCTTTAATAGTATTAGTCTTTTTCTATAGGCCAAAGGGACCTTTGGGGCCCCCCTAGGCTGCAGGGCCCGGGTGCGATCGCAACCCCTGCACCTATTGTAGTTACGCCCCTGAAGGCAGTGACACGGGGACACAGGGGAAGAGGCACAGAGACACAGAGGGAGAGGCAGTGACACAAGGAGACACATGGGAATTGTCACAGATACAGGGAAAGAGGCAGTGACACAGGGGGACACAGTGGGAGAGGCAGTGACACAGGGGGACACAGGGGAGACGGCACACACGGGGGAGACGGTGCACACAGGGGAGACGGACACAGCGAATACAGGGGAAACAGTGCAAACGGAAGAGACAGAGACAGCACACAAGGGGGAGACAACACAGCTGGAGAAAAGGCACAAGGGAGAAACAGCACACAGGGGGAGAGACGGCACAGAGAGGAGACAGCGCATAGGGGGAGACAGGCACAGAGACGCAAGAGATGAGACAGTGAACAGACACCACCCTCCCGATGAGATAGCATCAAGCCCAGATCTAGTTGATTTTATGAATAGAACCTTCAGGGCTCGCCCACACAGGGGTATGAATCGGATCGTGCGTATCGGATTTTTTTATCAAGTGGCATACTGACCCATGTTATTCAATAAGGCCGGCCAGGTGACCGATTGTTTTACTGACAGAATCTGTGTGTGGAAAAAAAAAATCACAGCATGCTCAACTTTCTGTCAATGTGATTGGAGTCAATATAGGAAAAATAGGTGTTTGAAGTCAGGACACCTCCTAGATGATCCGATGAGCAGTCTACATATAGTTTGTTATTAAGAAACATTCGTTATTAAATCAATGATATGATAATATAACAAACTGTAGGGGTAGGTTAAGGTGACCACACACACAATAAAATCTAGTTGAATCCAATAATATTTGCAGGACCAGCCAATGTTCTGATAAGTGTCCGTTTCTGCTGAATATCCCCTGATATCAGGGGAAAGAAGGATTAGGTATGTTGGATTTCAGCAAGAACAATGCTTTATTTCTGCCAATCATGTCTGGGATTGGGGATTGTTCCATTTCCCTTGGTAGAGTGTCAGAGGATAGCCATTGTGGCTACTAATGTCTACACACAACTTTGAATTCTTGTTGCACTGTGCCATGCACTGCCCCCTCTTGCTTACACTAAGCATTACACTGCAACTTAATCTATATTTTTTTCATGGATGGAAAATTACATTTCTAAAACATAAAACTCATGGCTTTAGGATCGTTTTGGATAGTTTTGACATGTGTTCTCAACTGGGAGAGAATCAACCCATTATGCTAATGTCACTGATCAGAGAGTCAGACGACTGCCATTCTATTGTGATCCGATTCTCTCATATCGGAAAATCGTATTGCAGGTGAGGAGAAGATGGAGAACTTAATGCTCCATCTTCTCCATTGTCTGTCTTGGAGTATATCGGACTGCAATCTGATGTTATACCAGTGCAGTCTAATGATTTAAATTCCCCCATAGACCTGTATATGTGCATGTGATCTGATTATGGATGCAATCTTTGCACGCAGCAATATTTTTATCATGCCAAATCGGCATGAGAAAAGAAATGCTGATAGGTACTGCCCCCATGGGCCGAGTGCTATATGATAAAACATTGGGTTGCACTTGGCCATGTTATACAAGCCCTTATAGTTACAATCAGAGCCCATTAGCACATGTCAGAAAATACAATATGCAAATGTCTCTTGAAAAAGGAAGTAGATTTAAACTCTAGGGTCACCTATAGAAGTAGCAATCCTAAAAGTCGTATTGGCTCTTTAATGAGTCTTGTCATATGGTTTAGGATTATAACCAGAGCAGAAACTCAATTTGCAGGCAGTGTTTCAGACTGTTTGAGCCTTGTCCATGCAAAGATCTGATGTGGCTGTATCAGAGGCCAAGTAGGGTCAAAGGTTAAGCTTTTCTCCTTGTGGAGAACAAGAATGAGAGCCTTTAGAGCCTCATTTCTGGCAAGCTTTTTTAGACCCCACTTAAGGCCCCGTTACACACTGCAATGTCCCAGCAATCCCACCAATGATTGGGATCGCTGGTACATAGCTATCTGATCCGCTGGTGAGCTGTCACACAGGCAGACTCACCAGTGATCAGGACCAGCGAGAACGCTGGTAACCAGGGTACACATAGGGTAACTAAGCAGAGCGCTGCGCTTAGTTACATCGATGTTTACCCTGCTTACCAGCGTGCCTGTGCGGTCTCCCGCTGTCACACACCGATGCTGGCCGCCCAGCGGGAGACCAATAATCAAAAAATGGTCTTGGCCATTTACCAATGATCAGCAAGCTGATCGCTGGTCATTGGTACCTGTCATGCTTGGGAGGTAAAGGAATCAGGTATCAGGTAGGTGAATTGGGCAAAAGGGGATCAGGAGAGCCTAATCTGACCCTGATGCTGGTGTCCCTGGCTCGCACTGATCTCGGAGGTACCTCTGATGGTGAGGAGTTCCGAGCCACCACCCTGTACCCTAAAACTCCTGATTAGCCCTAGCTGAGGACCCCTACCTCCACCCACGGGTCAGGAATCACAGCTTCTTCAAAGGAAAGACTTTAGCCTAGCAGCTAAGCATCAGCACAGCACCAAGACCTAGAGTACATAGCTATGAGCAGCACCTGACAGAGGAGAGGGAAGCTATTTAAAGCCAGGGGGAGGGGATTCCAGGTGAGTTCACACATTAACTCCTGAACCAGAAATTGAACATAATAGTGACTACAGTTCTGGAGCACACCACAGGAGGTAAGGACCTTCACAACCATCAACCACGCCGCTCTTAAAGACAAACCACATGCACAACAGCATCCAACAATGTCAGCGCCATCTAAGAGCGTGACAGGTACATGCCACACGCAGTAGCATCATTACAAGGGCTGGGATGCTGGTAAGCAGGGTAAACTTCGGGTAACTAAGCGCAGCGCTATGCTTAGTTACCTAATGTTTACCCTGGTTACCAGTGTTCTCGCTGCTCGCTGATGAGTCTGCCTGTTTTACAGCTCACCAGCGATTAGATAGCGATGTACCAGCGATCCCGATCGTTGGTGGGATCGCTGGGACATCGCAGCGTGTAACGGGGCCTTTAGTCTCACACAGCCAGATCAGATCTCATACTTTGCAGTGAAGAGGAGCAAAAGACTCTCATAGACCGTGTCTGCAAATTGAGTTTCTGGTCTGGTTATTATACTAAGTGAAATGACGAGGCTTGTTAAAGAGCCAAGATTGACTTTTAGGTTTGCGACTTCCAATAGATGGCACTAGAGTCCAAGTCTACTTCCTCTCTGAAGAGACAATTGCATATTTAATTTCCCAAAGAATTGCAGCTCTATAGTCTCCTCATTACTGGCATGTCATTCTCCACAAAGCTTATCCCTTAGAAGAGAACACAACCCATGCAGCGATACAAACCATTCTGCACTGGATGAAGAACCTTTTTCAGAAACTCTGTGCCTTCAACTACTTTATGAAGCGGTTCTCTGCCTGGAATTACAACTTATAGAATTTATTACCAGCTCATGAACTGTAGGCGATTTCCTTTTGTTCTGGAAACAGGTGAATGTGCAAAATTCCTCAAAAATTCTAGGCATAATCTGTTATATATGAAAGCAAGAAAAAACAAGGAATAAACATCAATATTAATTGTCATTTTTTCTAATTAGTAAAAATTCCGGTTAATGAATATTTATGAATGGTTGTAACACAAAACCAAATCGCTACCAGTTCCTAAAAATGTAGTGTATGAACTAAAGCGAGAAGATCGTCAGCTGCAGTGGAAAGAAAGTCAGAGGCTTTACAAGAGCCAGAGCAGGCATACGTCACCCTGATTTGTAATGGAAACAAAAAAAAAGACCAAAATAAATTCTCGGTTTAACATTATAAATCTAGGTTTCAACCCAGAGTGAAAATTCTGTAGATTAATGAAAACGGCAATTATAGGATTATGGTTCTCTGTGGGCATGAGGCATGCTCTGTGCTCAGACTGAAGGATCTATGTGTCACGCCATAATACTCCTGCTTCATGGTTGCATCTCATCTTAAGAGCAGGTACTTCCATCTGGAGCAGATTATTTACTAGGAAACATGAGAGATTTGTTTGGAAAAGTAAAAAAAGGAAAAATGTAGGAATGTAGAACGTGATCTATCCTACGGTAATGTCAGCATCATGTGCCCCAGGTCCAATCCCACTCCTCCCACTCAGAGGGCTCGGTCCCACTCCTCCCGCTCAGAGGGCTCGGTCCCGCTGCTCCCGTGAGAGGGCTCGGTCCCGCTCCTCCCCCTCAGAGGGCTCGGTCCCACTCCTCCCCCTCAGAGGGCTCGGTCCCACTCCTTCCCCTCAGAGGGGCTCGGTCCCACTCCTCCCCCTCAGAGGGCTCGGTCCCACTCCTCCCCCTCAGAGGGCTCGGTCCCACTCCTCCCCCTCAGAGGGCTCGGTCCCACTCCTCCCCCTCAGAGGGCTCGGTCCCACTCCTCCCCCTCAGGGGCTCGGTCCCACTCCTCCCCCTCAGAGGGCTCGGTCCCACTCCTCCCCCTCAGAGGGCTCGGTCCCACTCCTCCCCCTCAGGGGCTCGTCCCACTCCTCCCCCTCAGAGGGCTCGGTCCCACTCCTCCCCCTCAGGGGCTCGGTCCCACTCCTCCCCCTCAGGGGGCTCGGTCCCACTCCTCCTCCTCAGGGGGCTCGGTCCCACTCCTCCCCTCGGGGGGCTCGGTCCCACTCTCCCCCTCGGGGGGCTCGGTCCCACTCCTCCCCCTCAGGGGGCTCGGTCCCACTCCTCCCCCTCAGGGGGCTCGGCCCACTCCTCCCCCTCAGGGGGCTCGGCCCCACTCCTCCCCCTAGGGGGCTCGGCCCCACTCCTCCCCCTCAGGGGCTCGGCCCCACTCCTCCCCCTCAGGGGGCTCTGGTCCACTCCTCCCCCTCAGGGGGCTCGGTCCCACTCCTTCACCTCAGGGGCTCGGATCCCACTCCTCCCACTCAGGGGGCTCGGTCCCACTACTACCCTCAGGGGCTCGTCCCACTACTCCCCCTCAGGGGGCTCGGTCCCACTACTCCCCCTCAGGGGCTGGGTCCCACTACTCCCCCTCAGGGGCTCGGTCCCACTACTCCCCCTCAGAGGGCACGGTCCCACTCCTCCCCCTCAGGGGGCTGGCTTCTGATCACCCTTTGATTACATGGGGTGCGAGATCAGAAGATGATAAATGCCGATAATCAATTCACGGTACTTTAGAGCTATCCCAAAATCTAGAATATTGCAGAATAAAAAGAAGCAGGTGTGAGACCTATACCTTGGTCATATAGCATATACAGGACGAAGTGTCGTTCGATCCACGCTGCTGCCAAGGAAGACCAGAAGACTGGAGTATCTGGATGAAGGTGTAAGTTTAATCTGACGCGTTTCAGAGCCAATACCCTGCTCCTTCCTCAGGAAGGAGCTTTTCCACCACGCTCCTTCCTTCTTTTGGGGTTATTGCAATCACTTTTTATACCCGCACATTGCAGTTTAATATTTTACATAAGGGATTTATTTTGTATTGCTACCTTTTATTTCTACTTTGCCTGTGTTTATCTCCTTATTGAATATAAAGGCCGTGTCACGCGTGTCAATGTCACTAGCGACATCGCCGAAAAGTGACGCATCAGCGATGTCACTAGCGATATTGAAAGTGCGTCGTGCTGTGTGACAGCGCGACGCGACTGCGATTTGTTCATAAACCTGTCAATCTGCAACCAGCAAATTAGGCTGGATCGCGCCGTCTGACACCGCAATAGCAATGTTGGCAGGGATCCAGCCAATACCGCAGCATTGCTGCGGATCGCTCGCTGGGTTGATCCCAGCCCAGCGAGCGATGGCTCCGCCCGCATCGCTGCGGCGTCACCGGCAACATCCTGCCGTGTGACACCAAGGCTGCGATGGCGGAAGCGACCGCGCACCCGCACATCGCTTCCGACATCGCAGCCTTGGTTGACACGTGTGACAGGGCCATTAGTCTTCCATTGTTCTGTGCAATTGGCCTGTGCTGCGTCATTACGGGTTCTTATGTGTTAATTGCGGCTACCACTGAATTAATAATTGTAATTGTCTGTTATTGACCTCTTACTGATCGCTGTCTATTGTGTATTGTGGCACCACTATTTCCTGTGGTGCATGCTCCCATTTGTGCATTGTATTTTCTATACACATGTAGCTTGCAGGCTATTTTGTATATTTAACTCTGAATTGTTTTTTATATGGTTTTTCTGTGTTCTTTTGTTTATGAATAAAGTTTTATTTTTGACGTATCTTTGTGGTTTGTGCACGTCCTTTCTGCAGACTTTTTTTCTGGTTTTGCTCTGCCCTATAAATCCCAAACATGTAAAGCGCCATGGAATAAATGGCGCTATAACAATAAATAATAATAACAACAACATGAGGTGCACTGTGTCATCACAAATAACTGGCCTCATATCAAAGGGAATCTGTCAGCAGGTTTTTGATACCTCATCTGTGAGCAGCTATGTTCTCATTTTAGGAGGGACCACAGGTTTCTAGGGGGTTCAGATCAGGTGAACGAGGGGGCCATGTCATTATGTTTTCTTCTTTTAGGCCTTTACTGGCCAGCCACACTGTGAAGTATTGGATGCATGTGATGGAGCATTGTCCTGCATGAAAATCATGTTTTTCTGGGACGATACCAACTTCTTCCTGCACCACTGCTTGAAGAAGTTGTCTTCCAGAAACTGGCAGTAGGTTCGGGAGTTGAGCTTCATTTTATCCTCAACCCGAAAAGGTCCCACAAGTTAATTTGTGATGATACCAGCCCATACCAGTACCCCACCTCCACCTTGCTGGTATCTGAGTCGGAGTGGAGCTCTCTGCCCTTAACTGATCCAGCCTCAGGCCCATCCATCTGGCCCATCAAGAGTCACTCTCATTTCATCAGTCCATAAAAGCTTTGAAAAATCAGTCTTAAGATATTTCTTGGCCCAGTCTAGATGTTTTCTTGCTCAAAGATGGTCGTTTTTCAGTCTCTTACCTTGGCCATGTCCCTGAGTATAGCACATATTGTGCTTTTTGATACTCCAGTAACATTGCAGCTCTGAAATATTGCAAAACTGGTGGCAAATGGCATCTTGGCAGCTTCACGCTTGATTTTCCTCAATTCTGGGGCAGTTATTTTGTGCCTTTTTTGCTTAACACCCTTCTTGCGACCCTGTTGGCTATTTGCCATGAAACGCTTCATTGTTCGGTGATCACGCTTCAAAGTGGTTTGTCTCTCTGGACCCCATTTTTGATAAGGCCGGCTTCACACCACAGCCAGATCCAATCCGGGGCTGTCAGGGGTGAACCTGACAGCCCCGGACCGGATTTCGGCCCCATAGTATGCTTCCATCTGTCAGGGGAGAATCCGGGAGGATTCGGATTTTTTCTCCGGACACAAAAATGCTGAATGCAGCATTTTTGTGTCCGGGGAAAAAAAGCTGATCCTCCCGGATGCTCCCGGATCCTCCTGGTCCGGTGTGATCCGACGCCGCCTAACATGGGGGACTATGGCGCCGGATTGAATTGGAGCCGCACCTGGGAGCCGGACACCGGGTGCTGAAGCTCAGCGCCAACTGGCACGAACTTCAGCACCACCAGCTGTCCCCTGCTGACACTTCAGGACCGCAGCTCGCTCCCCGCAATCTTGAATTATCAGCAGTACGGCTGGAATTGAGGCATCCGGCTGGACACCAGACTGGAAGACATATTTGGCCCTCCTGTTCTGTGTCCAGAACCTGACAGCCCTGGATCGAATTTGGCCTGTGGTGTGAAGCCGGCCTAAGGAAAGGCATTTGCATAATAATTAAGCACACCTTATATAGGGTGTTGATGTCATTACACCACACCCCTCCTCATTACAGAGATGCAAATCACCTGATTTACTTAATTAGTAGTTGGCTCTCAAGCCTGTACAGCTTGGAGTAGGACAACATGTATAAAAAGTATCATGTGATCAAAATACTCATTTGCCTAATAATTCTACACACAGTGTATGGTAAAACTAATGTGTTGGTGTGATGCCTCAGGTTGGTACAAGTTCGTAGATACCAAACATGTATACTTTTATATAACTGCTGAAAAACAATTCAGATGTTTTTAATGTTAAAAAAAAATGCACTTTTGTGCCATTTTCCGTGACCCATAGCATCCTCATTTTTCAGGATCTGGGGCTGTGTGATGGCTTATTTTTTGTGGCTTCAGCTGATGTTTGTAATGATACTATTTTTATGTAGATGTGATGTTTTGACAGCCCGTTATTACGTATTTTATTGCAATATTGTGGCCAACAAAAAAAAAAATTTTGGTGTTTGGACTTTTTTGTTAGGCCCCTTTCACACTAGCTTTTTTGTCCGGATCCGCCGAATCCGGACAAAGAAAACGCATCTGCTGAGGGTCCCGCCTAACGGCTGCACACCTGCATTGTGTATGTGGCTTGCGGTAAGGGGTGGCAAGGGCGGTTGCGGCAGATCCGGCCATGAAAAAAAAAATGCGGTCAGCAGCGGGTTTTCTTCGCGGCAGCAACTGCAGGAACCACACTTGCCGCACACTTACTGCAAGCACCATAGACAATACATGGGGAATGCGCAATGGAGCAGCAAGTGCGGCCGTTAGGCGGAAAATGCGGCAGATGCGTTTTTTTGTCCGGATGTGCCGCATTTTCATAAAAACGCCAATGTGAAAGCACCCTTACAGATCTTATTAACTTATTTTATAGTTTGATAGATCGGGCATTTCTGAACACAGCAATACCAAATGTGTATTTCTTTAATAGTTTTACTTTCAAAGGGGCAAAAGTGGGGTGATTTGAACTTAGTTTTTTTTTTTTTTAATATCTGTAAAAACTTTTTTTTTTTCTTTATTTTACACTGCTTCCTAGGGGGTCTCAGCACTACAGTGTCCAATCGCTTCTGTTAAGTAGAGATGAGCAGCTGCATCTCTCTACATAGCAGAAATCCTTACTTCTTGTGGATGCAGGCGCTCTCCATGCATGCACAGGAAGTGATTCCAGACAGCATCCGGGTCATCACAGGACCTCGGGCTGTCAAACTAATCATCAGAGGTGATCACATCACGAGACCTCCAATACCGGTGGGGAACAGCACGTTTCCCACCATGGGGGTTTGGATCTAAAGTGTTAACAGCACCGACCAGGTTGGTACATTTAGATTCACATCTCAGCTAATCAGATCAGTTAAGATGTCAGGAGGATGATGCGAGCTCAGTGCATGAGCTCGCATCAGGGAGCGGGATACGTCCAAGGATATATATATATAAATCCTTAGTCGTGAAAGGGTTAAACAAAAAAAATTGGGAGAAGCAGAGCATAATCAGCTGGGGCTTCAGAAGGTAAGTTTTGCTTCTTTTGTCCTTTTAAAGAAGACGCATCGGTTTCTCTACTTTTTTAATTAAACTAGACAATTTGTTCGTTTTCCATTTTAGGTAAAATTCTACCTAAATATGACATAAAGGCAACAACTTAAGTCTAAAGTACAATAAACAACAAAAACATTCCAAAACATAATTAGTTCTCCACCATCCCCCCGTTACGATGGTCGTGACCGGAGCTGATGTAACTCTGCTATAAATGTGCTTTTCCGCTCTCTTTAATTAGAAAATGTTGACGTTTCCCGTTCACCCAAATCTCTATACACTTCGGGGTTTTTTTTCATTGGAACAACAAAGCGAACCTATTATTAGTTGTCAGGGAGACGGCGCTTTGTTTGTGGTGTAGGAGGCATTGTGGCTATGTTTGCCTTGTCTTTTCTGCACTTGTGGCCATATTTTTAATGTTATTTCGAGGAATGACGAACATTACGCACCAGACTATAATCTCATAAAGCTTTCTGTCCAAAAAAATCCATCTTAACTGCTAAACTAAGTAGACCTGTGATCTATGCTATATCCAGGCCGTCAGATGCAGAAGAACATAAACTTCAGAAATAAGATGTCAAGATTACACAAAGCATCAGACCGGTCAATTACTAGATGATACAACGAGCAAATAAACAGGAGCCGTGCGTTACGGAGGAAGGCTGTGCTCCATAATGGCCACATCTACAGCTTAAAGGGATCCTGTCACCCCCAAAACACCTGTAAACCTATTAAAACCTGTCCCTAGAGCATATTAACACTTTCCCTACACTCTTTTTACCTCCTAAATGCAGTAAGTGACATTGAATAAAAACGTTTTATAAGTACCTGATTACTGATGATAATGAGTGACTATCTATTCATAGTCACTCATCCAGGCTGCCCCTCTGCTTCATATCACGCCTGAATAGGCGTGATCTACAGCCCACATTCAAATTGCCGCCTCCCTGCTGTGCCCTGTCTCGTCCGAGGCTGCAGTGTGGCTGGTGACGCGATCCGCGTCATTCCCGGCGCCTGGTGACGTATTAGACCGGCGCCGCGCTGTCAGCTTCAAAATGCGCACTGCGCATGCCCAATGCGCATGCGCAGTGCGCATTTTGAAGCTGACAGCGCGGCGCCGGTCTAAATACGTCACCAGGCGCCGGGAATGACGCGGATCGCGTCACCAGCCACACTGCAGCCTCGGACGAGACAGGGCACAGCAGGGAGGCGGCAATTTGAATGTGGGCTGTAGATCACGCCTATTCAGGCGTGATATGAAGCAGAGGGGCATGCCTGTGATGGTGACTATGTAATAGTATAGTCACAACATTACCATCAGTAATCAGGTACTTTAAAAAATCCTTTTACTCAATGTACTTACTGCATTTAGGAGGTAAAAAGAGTGTAGGATAGTGTTAATATGCTCTACGGAATATGTTTAATAGAGTTTACAGGGTTTTGGGGGGTGTGACAAGGATCCCTTAAGTATTTTACTAAATACTTGTATTTCTCAAGAAATTAGGACTTTGATTGTTCGGTTGTGCAGTTACTCTGGAAAGAGCCCAGGAGCCATTTTAAATACAACAACAAGCTCCATATTGCCAGTATTACTGGGAGCAGCCAGTGTGGCAGAAATATGCTACCAAGGACCTGGACTTGTCCTCCATGGGCACATCTGGAATGTCACTGATTGACAAATGCAAAGGGTTCTGCCAGCAGCGGATCTTGATGATTTTCTCTACTGCATTCAATGTGACAGAACATTCCTCAAGCCATTAAAGAGGTTACTGGGATTTATCAAAAAAAATAAAAATTTGCACCTAAGCACTAACAGGCAGGTAGATGCCACCGGCACCATTCACACCCGGCACGGAGATGTCTCAGACATTTGTTGGTGATTTTGCTGCTTCCACTGATGTCACGTCAACATAGGGGTGGCTTCTCCCCTCTGTCAGTGGGTGCATAGCCGACATCACACAGAGCCGGATCCCCCAATTATTGTGAGGAGTCAACTGTCAATCAGCATGATATTGACTATGTGCCTGCTTCCACAGAACAGAGCGGAAAAGCTGCCTCTGCTCTGTTTACCCCGGCATGCTGTAATCGGCAGGAGCGGTCTTTGACTGCTCTATGCCTGGGTGAACGGCGGTGAAAGGTGCTGGGCACAACAGGCAGGTAGGTTGCAGCTACCTGCAGTGTTGCAAAAATGTATATAAAGCACTATGGAATTAATAGCGCTTTATAACTGAATATATATTAATTATATATTTTTATACATATACACATACACACATTATATATACATATATATATATATATATATATATATATATATATATATATATATATATATATATAAACAAACCAAGTAAAAGTCCATGCAGCCCACAGCTACCACCAATGATGCACAGTGCTAACAAGCCATATGTGATTGAGGAAAAAATTCAAAAACTTACGTTTTTTCAAAAAACTCAATAATCTTTCTTTTAATCTGGAGTTCTTAGTACATACATTGGCCAATGTCTGCTTGCTCATCAACTACGACAAAGTGACTCCAGGTATGATGAGCCCTATCTGACATCCCTGCCTTCTCTCTGTTACCCCGCATCGCGGCATCGGCAGGCACGTCTTACCTGCTCATCACTGTAGGTTAATGAGGTGTGCAAACTTGGAAGTTCAATCAGCTGTTGCTGTAATGCCACAGGTTTTGCGCTTATAACTGAAACAATTACTCTATTTGTTCTATAGTTACATCACCCACACACAAGTGTATAAATATACATAAACAAAATAAATATATATATATAAGTAATTAAAAAAACAAAAAGGCAGGTAAAGTTAAATAATATAAAATTGATTTGTTTATATTTAAACTCTATAAATAATGTAAATATTATGGTTTTTTTTTTTTTCCAGGTTTCGCACCATTCCGATTTTATGCGTGCAGTTCTTTTTGTTGGAATCTTATGGATGCACTCCAAGCTCAAAATTCACCCATCGACTGGTCTAGATGGAGTCTGCCCACTGAGAAGTGGGGGGTGGAACAAGGAGGATAGGGATATCAGCATAGGACTCATCAGACTGAAGTCACTTTGTCGCAGTTGATGAGCAAACAGACATTGGCCAATGTGTGTACAAGAACTTCAGAAATAAAAAAATAAGATTGAGTTTTTTGAAAAAAACGTAAGTTTTTAAACTTCTAATTATAGCTTGTTCATCTGTACATCATATATACACACACACAATATATATATATATTACACGTATACATATACACACACAGTTGTGGCCAAAAGTATTGACACCCCTGCAATTCTGTCAGATAATACTCAGTTTCTTCCTGAAAATGATTGCAATCACAAATTCTTTGGTATTATTATCTTCATTTAATTTGTCTTCAATGAAAAAACACAAAAGAGAATGAAGCAAAAAGCAAAACATTGATCATTTACACAAAACTCCGATAATGGGCCGGACAAAAGTATTGGCACCCTCAGCCTAATACTTGGTTGCACAACCTTTAGCCAAAATAACTGCGATCAACCGCTTCCGGTAACCATCAATGAGTTTCTTACAGTGCTCTGCTGGAATTTTAGACCATTCTTCTTTGGCAAACTGCTCCAGGTCCCTGATATTTGAAGGGTGCCTTCTCCAAACTGCCATTTTTAGATCTCTCCACAGGTGTTCTATGGAATTCAGGTCTGGACTCATTGCTGGCCACCTTAGAAGTCTCCCATGCTTTCTCTCAAACCATTTTCTAGTGCTTTTTGAAGTGTGTTTTGGGTCATTGTCCTCCTGGAAGACCCATGACCTCTGAGGGAGACCCAGCTTTCTCACACTGGGCCCTACATTATGCTGCAAAATTTGTTGGCAGTCTTCAGACTTCATAATGCCATGCACACGGTCAAGCAGTCCAGTGCCAGAGGCAGCAAAGCAACCCCAAAACATCAGGGAACCTCCGCCATGTTTGACTGTAGGGACTGTGTTCTTTTCATTGAATGCCTCTTTTTTTCTCCTGTAAACTCTGTTGATGCCTTTGCCCAAAAAGCTCTACTTTTGTCTCATCTGACCAGAGAACATTCTTCCACAACGTTTTAGGCTTTGTCAGGTAAGTTTTGGCAAACTCCAGCCTGGCTTTTTTATGTCTCGGGGTAAGAAGTGGGGTCTTCCTGGGTATCCTACCATACAGTCTCTTTTCATTCAGACACCAACGGATAGTACGGGTTGACACTGTTGTACCCTCGGACTGCAGGGCAGCTTGAACTTGTTTGGATGTTAGTCGAGGTTCTTTATCCACCATCCGCACAATCTTGTGTTGAAATCTCTTGTCAATTTTTCTTTTCCATCCACATCTAGGGAGGTTAGCCACAGTGCCATGGGCTTTAAACGTCTTGATGACACTGCGCACGGTAGACACTGGAACATTCAGGACTTTGGAGATGGACTTGTAGCCTTGAGATTGCTCATGCTTCCTCACAATTTGGTTTCTCAAGTCCTCAGACAGTTCTTTGGTCTTTTTTCTTTTCTCCATGCTCAATGTGGTAAACACAAGGACACAGGACAGAGGTTGAGTCAACTTTAATCCATGTCAACTGGCTGCGAGTGTGATTTAGTTATTGCCAACACCTGTTAGGTGCCACAGGTAAGATACAGGTGCTGTTAATTACACAAATTAGAGAAGCATCACATGATTTGTCTAACAGTTCCAATACTTTTGTCCACCCGCTTTTTTATGTTTGGTGTGGAATTATATCCAATTTGGCTTTAGGACAATTCTTTTGTGTTTTTTCATTGAAGACAAATTAAATGAAGATAATAATACCAAAGAATTTGTGATTGCAATCATTTTCAGGAAGAAACTGAGAATTATCTGACAGAATTGCAGGGGTGTCAATACTTTTGGCCACAACTGTACTGATGGAACTGGAGAGGATCTGCAAAAAAAGAATGTCAGAGGATCCCCAAATCTAGGGGTGAAAAACTTGTTGCATCATTCCCAAGAAGACTCATGGCTGTACTAGCTCAAAAGGTGCTTCTACTCAATACTCAGCAAAGGGGCTGAATACTTATGACCATGTGAGATTTCAGTTTTTCTTTAACAAATTTGCAAAAAAATGTACATTTCTGTTTGTTTTCAGTCAAGATGAGGGGCAGATTGTACATTAAGGGTATGTGCACACTGGTAGTTTTACTGCAGGTTTAGCAGCGGAAACCGCCGGTCGGTTTCCATGAGTTTTATGTAAATTTATGTTAATCCAAAAGCGGCTTTTGGGTTAACATTAAAACCTATGGAAACCGACAGCCGCTGTGCACACACCGGCGGTTTCCACATGATCATCTGTTGCTAAACCGCTGGGTTCCCAGCGGATTAGCAACGAATGAGCATGTTCTATAAACCGGCCGGTTATGCAGCGGCTGCAAGCAGAATCATGTACTGCTTCCAGCCGCCGCAACACCGCCGGCACTAACCCGCTGTGCACCCGCCCGTAGCCCGCCGCACACCCGCGGCACATACCCGCCAGGATGCCGGTGGACGGCTCCAGAGCTTCCTGGCGGGTCCGCCCAGCCGCCGCTGACACAAACCCGCCCACCAGTGTGCACATACCCTAATGAGAAAAAAATGAACTGTTTTTCAATTTACGAAATGGCTGTAATGAAAGAAAGAGTGAAAAATTTAAAGGGGTTTGAATACTTTCCATACCCACTGTATGTACTGTGTAATGGATGTGTCTGAACGTACAGGGACATAGTCTGATCATACCACATCTCCTGGACCAGGGAGGACCCAAAAAGAGTATAGCGATATTACAGCATGGTATCATAGCTGACTCCCTTTGTGAGGTAAAACATTTCCCTGCCTATTTTTATATAATATTTTACCTTAGAGAAATAATTA
Source organism: Allobates femoralis (assembly GCA_033576535.1). NCBI lineage: Eukaryota > Metazoa > Chordata > Amphibia > Anura > Aromobatidae > Allobates > Allobates femoralis. Next base: position 81,735,191 of record JARQOC010000002.1, read on the forward strand.
TTTGTGATCCCGTGCTGTAGTGTCTGTATATTCTTGTATCCTCCTTGCCCCAGGAGATGTGGTATGATCAGACCATGTCCCTGTACTGTCAGACACATCCATTACATAGTACATAGCAGGGACACATATATAAGATTATCTCAGCACAGGAGATGTGGTATGATCAGACCATGTCCCTGTACGGTCAGACACATCCATTACACAGTACATAGCAGGAACACATATATAAGATTATCTCAGCACAGGAGATGTGGTATGATCAGACCATGTCCCTGTACTGTCAGACACATCCATTACACAGTACATAGCAGGGACACATATATAAGATTATTTCAGCACAGGAGATGTGGTATGATCAGACCATGTCCCTGTACGGTCAGACAGATCCATTACACAGTACATAGCAGGGACACATATATAAGATTATCTCAGCACAGGGACATTTTTGTTAAAGATCCAATTGTGGAAATTATTATTATTCCAAGATCTAATGATTAAATCAACCTTGTTAACGGGAAACCCCTGTAACATGTCTATCCATCCCATGATTTCCATAATTCTACAAATTATCCTTGCAATTACAATGTAGCCTAGCGTATACCGGTATATGGAATAGTTGGTCTTTCACAAGCTATCATTAATGGTACCTTTACACGCCGCGACGGCAGGCTGGATACAGCCCGCTACAGGCTACAAATGTAGCTTGTAGCGTCAATGTAGCCCGTCGTAGCGGCGTCTGAAGACGCGACGCTACAGCCGGCGACAGATACATCTGTTTATGGGCTCTGCTCGAAAACTGATGGCTACATCGCCGATGGTAGCGAGCTGTATCGGCGTGTAAAGAAGCAACGGAAGGGAACTCCGGACACCCTGCGATGTAGCTGCAATGTAGCTAAGGCGTGACCTCGGCTCCGTCTTACCGCGCCCCATGTGCGATCATTGGTGGAAGATGGTGCGTTGCGATTGGTTGTCGCCGCACAGGGCGGCATATTTAAGGAGCTGACGAGTCACACTACACAATTGCTCAAGCGTCACGTATTAATCAGCCTCCTGCGATGCCTGCCCAATCATGGTATTATTGCTTTGTCCTATCAGCGTACGGACGGCTCGTAATCCACAATTGTAGCACGCCTATGTGCTGTCCCTGCTGCACCAGGTACGCCCATAGTAGCTGGTTGTAGCGGTTTGTAAATGAGCTACAGCTGGCTACTTGAGACACCCGGCGATGTAGCTAGCTATAGATGTAGCGTGGCGTAGCGCACCTTGTCGCGGCGTGTAAAGTAGATGCGTTCACCGTTTGTAGCAGTTTGAGCGTGCTCGTGCACGTGAAGTAGCGCGATGTATCCAGCCTGCCGTCGCGGCGTGTAAAGGTACCATAAGGCATCACACCTGTTTTTTTACTCACTGCAGTGGTGTCACTAATCCATGTTCCCTGCCCCTAGTAAAATACTTACCAGTCGCCGACTTCTTCTATTCTTGTTGCCACTTCAGTCGTCTTCTGCAGGCTGTGACCTGTCATATGGCTCCAGTGTTTCCTGGGCAGCTGGAGGTTACTTCTCAATGTAAGTCTATAAGAGCCACAATGAAGCCAGTATGAGGCTCTTATAAAATTGAGTCCTTGTAACCATTACCTTTGACTTCCGGCCAGTGAGGCACAAGATGGTGGAGCGGGCCCAAAGAGACACTGGGAGGAGCAGAAGCCGATGGCTAGTAAGTATATTACTAGGGGCAGGGATTATGAGTTAGGGGTGAAATAAAAAACAAAAACGATTGGTGCTTTAAAGACTGGCATTACCTGATTATTATGTCTTTAAAAGCTTCTAAAAATGGAGAATGTCAAAAAGTAATGATTTTTGAAAGTTTTTAAAGAGAAGCTGTCATCAGAAAATGTCCTACTATTGAAATTAAGTGTTTTGTGTTTAAGGGAATCTGTCAGCAGGTTTTTGCAATATAAGCTGCGGACAACATGATATTAGAGAGAAAAAAAAGCAGCAACTGTGCTTCTTTTATCTGTATTTGAGCTATGGTTTACTTAAACTAATGGCTTTATTACCCTGTGATTAACATTGTAGGACTAGAAATTCACAAGCACAGAAGTCTGGCACCTCCTCCTTCCCGGCTGTGATTGATAACTTACAGTAAATGCACAATCTCTATTGTCCTGGTGTGGGCGGGGGCCGCTCTCTCAGCTCAGCTACATGCCGGGAAATAACATTCTTTGATTGTGTGAGAACAGCTTCAGTCAGTGATCTATGTTATACATCGTTGGAGTCAGAATCCCCTTGCCTACATTATGTTGCTGTCACATGAGGTAGCGAAAACCTGCTGACAGATTCCTTGAAATGTCTAATGAGCGTGTGCAAAGATTATTGTGTGGGGAGGGGGGGGTGTTTTTTTTAATGAACACATGTAGCACTAAAGTCGGATATAAACATCAAGTCATTTTCTGATGTCAGCTTCACTTTCCGTGATTTTTTTATTTCCTGGTGAGCAGTAATTTTCAGGGCGTCCCTGGTTTTATAGATACCAGGCTAAAAACATTCCCTGTACACAACAGTTTACAGCAACCGTCAGCAATAGCAGATATGAATATTGTGAAGTGTTTGTTCTTATCCACCGTCGTCAGAGAAACATTTAATAAAATAGGAGAATGTAAATGGTAGAAGATTAGATTAGCTACCAGGGAAGTGGGAGCACGAGTCTGATGTCACCGGGGCTGTTCACTGATAACCAACAAGAGGACATTTCCCTGTGAACTGGAAGAACTTGTTCTGATGTAATTCAGCAAGAAACTCTGTGGGATCCTAAATGTCCCAGTGTAACCCAAGGGATTTAGAAATAGGGATATACATATAAAGTTTATGGACACCATTAGGGGAATTTTATTCGCTTATGGCTAAAATTATTTGTTTTGCAATCTGGTTTCATTAAAGGGATCCTGTCACCCCCAAAACACCTCTAATGGTGGCTTCACACCTGGCGACGTCACTAGCGACATCGCCGAAAATGTGACGTATCAGCGATGTCGCTAGCGACGTCGCGCTGTGTAAACGAGCGGCGCGACCGCGTTTTAGCGCCGGTCACAGGTTGACAGGTTTACGGGAAGAACCGTAAACCTGTCAACCGGCGACCTGCGATAAGGCTGGATCGCGCCGTGTGACATCGCCAGAGCGATGTCGGCGGCGATCCAGCCTATACCGCAGCGTTGCTGCGGATCGCTCGCTGGGCTAAGCCCAGCCCAGCGAGCGATGTCACCGCCCGCATCGCTGCGGTGTCGCCGGACGCAGCGATGCTGTGTGACAGCTGGCCAGCGATGTCGGAACCGAGCGGGCACCCGCGCATCGCTTCCGACATCGCTGGCCAGGTCGTGCTGTGTGACGGCACCATAAAGCTATTAAAAGCTGTCCCTAGAGCATAGTAACACTTACCCTACACTCCTTTTAGCTCCTAAAATCATCTACTGAAAATGAAGATAAACGTTATTACAGTACCTCATTAGTGATTATAATTAGTGACTATTGTATGCATAGTCACCCTGGCAGGCTCTCCCTCTTCATGATAACACGCCTCAATAGGCGTGATCTTTATCTCTGATTCAAATGCGCCGCCTCCCCGCTCTGTCATGCGTCGGCCGTGCTGCAGTGGGGCTGTATGACGCGAATTGCGTCATTTCCGGCGCCAGGTGACGTATTACACCCACGCCGCTCTGTTTGCTTCAAGGCCCCACTGCGCATGCGCGGCACGCATATTAGCCCTCCGGTTCTTTGTGCTGATCCAGTCTGGGGCTGTCAGGTTTACCCCTGACAGCCCCAGACCAGACCTGACTGCTCAGTGGAAGGCACTCTAAAAGGCCCCGTCAACGGGGCGACATCGCCACCAATTACATAGCGACGTAGGGCGTGGCCATCGGCGCGACATCGCCCCTACGTCGCCTCATGTTAAGGGGCTATGTCGGCGCCGCCGGGAGATCGCCTGTTTCAGAGCACTGCTCTGAAACCAGGCGAACCGATCTGGGCGATGTGCAACAACGCCCCATGTACGGCCCCGCCGACAACCTGTCAGGAAATGGGAGCCATAGGCTCCCATTGTCCTGCATCACCGCTGGGATTTTCAGACACCCCAGGGGCGATGCCGCCTGTCAGCTCGCCAGCGCGGGGCTGCAATGTCGCCCCATATAATTGGGGGACGCGACGGATGGCGGGCGCAAAAACGTGCCGCCACCCGCCAGTTGCCGCCGACATCTCCAGCCCCTGTCGCAGGTGTGTACAGGGCCTTAAGAGTTCCTCAGTGAGCTAGTTCTGATAGGGAGTTTCCAACTCATTTCTGCCTTTTATGGTCTTTTGTGACCACAGAGTTCATCTCACCTTTGAGTTGGTCTGTGGTCATAAATCATCTAAGTTGAGCTCAGACGAGAACAGATATACAATCTAAATTGTGCAGACTTCATCCTCTGGATTGCAAGAGTCTCCACAACATCAATATTATCCAAATCAAATTCACAGCGCTGGTCAATTTACTCTGCAGGATTTCTCCACAGCGTGTGGATGTCATATTCCCACCAGACCCTGCTCCTGCGACATCTGCTTCTATCATCAGACACTGCTGTATTCACCCTGTAGCTCATGATAGAGAGGCCAAAGCCAGAAACTATGGTGAGCGCAAGCTCCGTCCATTCACTAAGGTTAGAGTGGCTGGGACCTGCAGTGCTTCACAGTCTGACATGTGTGTGTGTGTGTGTGTGTGTGTGTGTGTGTGTTGTGTGCTGCCCAGCTGAAGTCACGAAATCATAAGCTTCAGACTATTGAAAACTACCACACCTTATAAATACCTTCAGCCTCTTCCTGGAAGCTGCCAGAAATAGCTTTTAGTTTCCCTGACTAGTTTCCCGTTTTGTATTGATATTTTGCTGTGTTACTTCAACCTGTTTTTTGGATGTTTCTTCTGCCTCACGATTTTGTACCTTGTTGCAATGTAGGTTTTGACCCAGTTCCCTAAATACACTATCTGATCCTGATTTTGTCCTTTTCCTGACCTCCCGGCTTTGACCCTGCATGGCAACTGTTCCTGTCTCTGGACTGCTGCCCTTCCATAGGCTGCAATCTCCTGATCCTATTGTAAATCCAGATGGGTTAAGGGGTTTCAGGATTTCTCGGGGATCTGCCTAACGGAGCGGCTTGTTCTTAGTCTATCCGAGGTGGCCTTTTTTGTACCCTCGGACAGACGTCACAGTTGATGAGATATTATAAAATCTCGTCTATCACCCTTGTACTGTAAAAGGTCACGGATTGGCAGTACGGATAATCTGCATGTCAAAGTCCCTGAAACATTGTGTGAATAAGGCCTTATAGTGATGTTTCTGGACTTACAGGAAAGCATAGCGTCTACTTATGGGGGGTTACACGTAGTCGATACTCGTCCCGATATCGCATACAACGCCGCGGAGCGCGCATTTCGGGAGCGCTTTTCCCATATCGCATCGGCGTGTTTACACGCTGCGATATCGGGAAACAACGATCCTCATGTGTAGCCCACCAACCCAGTAACGACCATTTAACATGGGAGTTAATGGGTGAGGTGCGAGAACGCATCGGAGTTGGGCTGTCAACGCAGCGATGCTGGTACAACGCCTTGCATATCGGGGAGTTGAATAGCTTTGCTATCAACTCCGATATCGTTTTGGCATCGTTCCAGCATCGCGTTGGATGCTAAAAACAATACAACGCGCACCCGATATCGGCTCCAACTTCGCAACCACGTGACTTTGTCGAGTTGGTCGGAGTTGGACGCCGATATCGCGGCGTGTAAACCCACCATTAGACTTACCATCTTAAAACTCAAGTAATCTAAAGGTCCGCAAGCTGGAGATCATTTACTTGACGAATGAGTGTTTTAATCATTCGTCAGATGATCATCAGCTGTTTAGACTCCCAGACTATAGAATTACTTATTTATGACACTCTTGCAGTGTGATCGGACCTTTATGTATGGTATACCTGGGGACAGCAATGACCGACTGCTATACAAATATATAGCCACATGGTACAATCCTGTTCATACCTGGTGGTTTAGGGCATATTTCCACCTGTAAGTTATGACCTCTATCTCAAGCTCCTTTGTCCTTCAGAAAACCAATACCTCTCTATGTAGATATGAGCTTGCAGCTGAAACCACATGTTAAATATTAACCATTAACCATTTATTAGTCTGTTTTCCATTTTACATAATACATTACTGAAAAAAGAGACAAGCAATGTTTTACTCAAGATGTGTATATAGATATATAGAGATTATTGCAGGGCTGTGGAGTTGGAGTTGGTGTCCATTTTGGTGGAGTCAGAGTCTGAGTTGAATTTAGGAAAATTGAGGAGTCGGAGTTGGAGATTTGGGTTACCGACTTCACACCAGGGCTATGGAGTCGAAGTCCATTTTAGTAAAGTAGAATTCAGGGAAATTGAGGAGTTGGAGATTGGCGCTTACCGACTCCACAGCCCTGGATTATAGAATATGCAAAGGTTTGTTTTTGCACCCAAATATAATTTCCAGTTGACTTTTACTGGAGATCCCTTAAAGGGCTTTTACTGTCTTATGGCTGAGGCGGAAATACTCTGTCCAGGCGCCAACCACCGATGAAGGATCTACGGAGACACTGAAAGCTGCTGAGCTAGGTCATTTCTTAACCCCATAGAAAAACTTTGGCGCTATAGATGGAGAAGTACATGGTGCTTGGACAGCGTTATTTCCGTAGATTTATTTCTATATAGTTCCCAGACATGAAAGATTCAGATGGCAATAATCCTTTATGTTTAAATCTGGGTTCTGGAATTTTGATTGTGAAAATACAGAGTTCCCGAGCACAATATAAATACTTTATGGAGCTTCTGTGTTACAATCTTTAAGTTATAATCAATGTGATCTTATAATGAATGGTATTAGAAGTGATCAATTCTATGAGGTATACAAGCCAGGACGTGTGTGAGACAGGTGCACCATATCTGCCGATTAAACACGTCCCGGCAGGTAGCAGTACACGTGACATTACCTGCTTTGCTCACTTGTCAATACGGATAGGAGTGGAGTAGGACCAACCCTTTAAACGGTTAGTACAATAGTGTTATCCAATGGATAGGGGATGATTTACTGATTCTGAGAATGAGCTTTGGAAAATGGAAAACATGGGAACTGAGCTGCAAAAGACCGAAACTGGGCTCTAGGACACGAGACCTGGCTCTGGAACACAGGAACTGGAACAAGGGAACTGAACTCCACAGAATGGAGCGGAGTTGCGCAGGCTCACCCCTCGCTCTAGTTATTATCTATGGAATGCTGAAAATAGAGGAGCACTGACTCTCTCTGACAGTCCCACAGGCAAATAATGGAGCAGATGTCAAACATGCACACCTCAGCTCCACTCAAGATGGAGGTCTGTGCATAGTTCCTGAGTCTTGTTCCCATAATCATTGGGGGTCTCAGTAGTTAGACCTCCTGTGTTATCTCCAGTCATGTGAATATAGGATAACTCACTATCCTGGGTAGAACACTTCAAGCGTAAGTAATTCCAAGGGTGTTCCTCATTTATGAATGAGTATCTGGGGTGGATATTGTAGACGTGCTCAAGCTCTGATTAATCATCATTGTTGCTCATATAAGGTTACAGTCACGCCAGCCAGAATGTCCCCATGACATCATACTACAGACTTAGAAACCATCCTACAGGGCTCCGTATGGTATTGTATAAAGGGGCCATGTTGATTTGAGGGCAAACATACATTGTTAAGTTTCTGAGGCTGTGACCTCTACAAGGGAAATTTGAGGATGAGGATGGCTATAGCTTGAGGCCCCCACACACATTAGATTAAAGATTGCCAAACATCCTGATAATGGTGGGATCGGCTGGCAGTGTAAGTGGGCCTCCCAAAACTTCCCCGATAGATTATGTGAGGGAACAAATGGACCCGGCCTGATGAAAATCAAAGGGACTATCTTTTTGTTCTCTCTGTAGACACGCTGCTGCCACAGAGGTCAGGAGATAACGATTGTCCAAACAATCGATTACTGAATGCAGAGATCCCCAACTCCAGTCCTCCAGTCCCACCAACAGTGCATGTTTTCAAGATTTCCCTAGCATTTGACAGTTGCAATTGTCTCCTGTGCAGGAGATTGAATCTACAACTGTCAAATACTATGGAACTCCTGGGAACCTGCACTGTTGGAGGTGCCTTGAGTACTGGAGTTGGGGAACATTGATTTAATGTATTCAGGGGACATTACTTTAGTAACAGTTCATCATTAGGGATAAAAGACGATGGAAACACAACCAACAAAGTTATTCCCACAGGACAATCCATTTAAATTACTGATTAGTTAGTCATGTCATCAATTTGCAATATTAAAAGGGTCTATTTACACATGTCAACCTGTGACCCTAGAGGACCAGAGATCGGCTGCTTGTTTGCTGATCTGTGGTTAGTAGCTTGCTTAGGGCCACGTCACACACACAGATAATTGTGCAGATATTGTTCGCAGATCTCTGGTTGCAGTGAAATCATGGACACATTGTCCATTTGGGACAATGTGTCCATGATTTCACTGCAACCAGAGATCTGCGAACAATATCTGCACAATTATCTGTGTGTGTGACGTGGCCCTTAAGGTACCTTTACACGCCGCCACAACAGGATGCATACAACCCGCTACAGGCTACAAATGTAGCTTGTGCGCCAATATCGCCCGTAGTAGCGGCGTCTGAAGACGGGACGACACAGCCGGCTACAGATACATCTGTATCCGTGCACTGCCCATAAACAGATGGCTACATCGCCGATTGTAGCGAGCTGTATCGGCGTGTAAAGAACCCACAGAAGGGAACTGTGGACACCCGGCGATGTAGCTGCAATGTAGCTAAGGCGTCACCCAGGCTCCGTGTTACCGCGCCCCATCTGCGATCATTGGAGGAAGCTCCTGCGTTGCGATTGGTTGTCGCCGCACAGGGCGGCATATTTAAGGAGCTGACCAGTCACACTACACAATTGCTCGAGCGTCATGTATTAATCAGCCTCCTGCGATGCCTGCCCAATCATGGTATTATTGCTTTGTCCTATCAGCGTACGGACGTCTCGTAATCCACAATTGTGGCACGCCTATGTGCTGTCCCTGCTGCACCAGGTCCGCCCATAGTAGCTGTTTGTAGCGGTGTGTAAATGAGCTACAGATGGCTACTTGAGACACCCGGCGATGTAGCTAGCTGTAGATGTAGCGTCGCGTAGCGCACCTTGTGGCGGCGTGTAAAGAGGGTGCGTTTCCCGTTTGTAACCGTTTGGCCGTGCTCGTGCACGTGAAGTAGCAGTTGGTATCCATCCTGTTGTGGCGGCGTGTAAAGGTACCTTTAGGCTGACGGCTCTTCAGAAGTGCACTGAACAATCAACCAGTAGTAGACTGTTCTGTGCATATCCATTCTCGGCAGCACATTTCAAGTTTACATGGGATGAAGCGCTGCCGAGAGTGATGATTCTTTGTGCAATGAACGATCGGGTGATTTTTTGATATTTGCTGACTTTTTTACCTCAGGATTTGTAGCCAAAACCAGGAGTGGATAATTAAATACAGAAGTGGTGACGTGTTTCTATTAGACCTCATGCACACGCTGAGTATTTGATGAGTTTTTTACTTCAGGATTTGTAGACAAAACCAGGAGTGGAGCAATCAGAGGAAAAGTCTAATAGACACACGTCGCCACTTCTGTATTTAATTATCCACTCCTGGTTTTGTCTACAAATCCTGAGGTAAAAAACTCAAATACTCAGCGTGTGCACGTGGCCTTAGATTGCAATATTGTCATGATCGAGCGTTCCTAGCACTCGTTCACGATAATCTTGCTGTATAAATCCATCCTTAGGCTGCGTACTCATACTGAAGTGGTGCTGCTTAAAGGGAACCTGAAGGCACATGTTAAGTGTTTTTGTACAGATCCGATGTACCAGTCATGAGACATATATCATGGAAGCCATATACGAATCAGGCTGGAAGTTCACTAGGGGGGTGTCAATGCACTTGGACGGCTTCTCCCAAGTGCAATAACGGCCCCAGAACATTATAATTTGGAAAAAAAAAACCTGCACAGCTCAGTAAAGTCTATACATACACCAAGGCCGAGTTTCATGAGATCACATCCATTTTACTTGGACATTTAAGCCGAGTTCACATGTAGCGTAAATTCAGCATTTTTTTCTATTGCTCTTATGCTGCAATTCTGCAGTGTTCAAGCAACGTGGATGTGATTTCATTAAAGTGCGCCCACTGTGCATCTAAAGACGCTGCTGAACTGTGCAGTTTTGATGCTTTTTTTACTCCCTATAAGCATTTATGAGAAGCCTAAAAAATAAAGTTACTTTTTTAAGTAAAAAAAAAAAAAGGAACGCTTTTCAGCAAAACTACATTCAAAACATTGTTTCAAGACTGCCCCAAAAAATCATATTAAAGGGGAAAATGCAGCAAAAATTCAACAATCAGAAAGGAATGTTAGGCCGCTGTCCCATATACGAGACACTCACTGGGTCTCACATCGCATTACCCCGGCACGTCCACCGGCTCTGAGGACAGGAGCATGCAGCCGCATAAAAATACTAGAGAGCCAGTGTGTGTGTTGGGGTGATGCGAGACTCAGCGAGTCTCTCGTGTGTAGGACCGTAGCTGTACTTTGTAGTTTGGTGAGAAAGCCTGCAGTAAAAATACAGTATTTATGTAATGTGTAAACATGGACTTGCAGACACAGAAAAGCAACAAGTCACATAGTGAAGCTACATAAAGATGAGAACGTTCTAGCTGCTACAACTGAACGAACAAAAAATGAATCCATAGGTCACAGCTAGAGATGATAGGATGCACCAATAACATTGTTCCAGCTCCATGTAATCAAAAGCCAGGGACACTGGAAGGTAAGAGATTGCATCCCCGCATCCATCCTCCAGGTAATATGGACCTAGACAAGAGTCGATCCGCTCATTTCTAGTCCCAACCGTCCTGGATACAGTGGGATAGTCCTGGCTTTGAGTCTACACCCTGTAGTCTGGGGCGTCTGCTGAATGTCCCTCAATGCCACCGCCCCTCTGACAACTCCTCCTGGCACGGGAAAAAGAAATGGCAAATGGGTGTGACTTGGGGTGTGGTCATAATTTGCTGCAGCACCGTAAACTCACCACGTAATTCGTCCTTCATTCTGTTCTGCAAAAGTTGAAAAGTATGATTTCTGAAATACACTTCAGGTAGGTGCGCACGTTGAGTATTTGGTTGCAGGAATGTCGGCACCAAATCTCCATATCCTAGCAGGAAATATGCACCTCGCTTTTTGACGCGTTCTTGGAGCTTTTTTTATGCATTTGGGGTGGAAAAAAGCTGCAAGAACTGACATGCTGCACCAAAACTTCATTATTCTCAATGACTTTGCTGGCATGATAATTTGCTTGCAATTTCATGACAAAACTGGACCAAAAAATGCATCAAAAAGCACGATAAAAATGCACTGTGTGTACATGGCCTTATTGTAGATCCTAATGACACGCCACATATGTGCAACATGGGCTTATCCCATTACGTTTGTAATAAAACAGCGATTTCACTTGCAAAAATGCACAAAGTGATTGTTGAAGCACAGAACCCTGCGTTGGGTCAGAGCTGCCGCAATTTTCCACCATATCACGTGAATACAATCTGATTGTGTATGCGAAGATTATTAATCATACTATATGCTGGGATTCTATCACCGTAGCAACAAATACTCATTTTTTTTTTTTACCATCTTCCTAAAACATTTTTGCTAAAGTGAAAATGAAGCAGAATCGTCTTTCAACATTTTGCATGAAACAAGAAAGCTGAAATGTTTAACAAAAGAGCAATGGACTTCATCTGGCCTTCCCATCATCGCTGGAAGAATTGTTGTGTAGTTACATCATCAGGAAATAAAATACTATCCCCCCCCCAGCCCCAGAGCCCCCTCCACAGAAACACAAAGTCACAGCTTCTATCCACATCCTCTACAGACAGGCTGCCCAAACTTTTCCTATAGGAGAAAGCAAAAGAAGAAAGGTTTTACATCTGCAGCGAGAGCTGAAATCATGGCGCAGCCCTGAGATTAGTGATAGGACTGGGTCAGCTAATAACTTCCAATGACTTTATGATCAGGGAGTTTGTGGAAGTCGAGCCTTCCGCACATTCTTGTTCAGCCCTGAATGGCGGAGACAAATGAAATACTTCACACAGGATTGAACTTCAGCTGGAGCCAGAACAAATTAATAAACTTTGTAAAGTTCTGGCGAGTCTTATAGTCAGACAGCGGTGGTGATGGTGGAGTGCTGCACAGCGCTGCTCAGACAGCGGTGGAGTGCTGCTCCTTATAGGGCCGGCCCATGACGTCATGCTCTATAGGCTTGGGACAAGCTGAGCGTCTATCTTTCATTGTTTGCCTTTTCCATTGGAATGCTCACATCTCATGCCTGGGAGAAAACTGCCTCTCCGAGACGTCCGTCCCTTTATGGGACCGCAGCAGCTGTGGCCATACTGTACAGCTCTACAGCCCCAGGTAAGAGCAGCCGGGACATCACATCGCTACAGCCTGCATAAACTTTTGTTTTGACATAGCAGAGCTGAGTTTGTCACTTGGCACAGTTCAGAACATTTGTTTTTATGAATTACTTTGCACTGCAGCAATAGGACAACTTCAGTTCTGCCACACCAACATTTTCTGGAGCACTTTATACTAACTTGTGCCTGGAGGAATAACACCTGGAGAGGGACACGTGCGCTCCTGGAGAAGAGCAGTCACAAAGCTACTCTTTATTACTACCGACGTCAGATACAGACATAGCAGAGCTGACTATGTTATTTGGCTATGTAATAGCTAATATAGACGTTACCTGCAAAAATGGACTGCACATTGTATATGCTCGTGATATATAATAATATTTATTCACTTGCATAGTTTATAAAGTTGAAGGTAGACTAGAAGTCCATTTAATTCAACCCATAACCTAAAATGTGGATCCATAGCGCATTAATTGCACATCACTTTACATACATCGGCAACACTGTCCCCATTGGGGCTCTACATAGTCATTGTTCTGTATATTACAAACCCAGCTCTGCTACATCTGCCTGACTTTATCCTCTGCTGAAAATGTTCTGAACTTAGAGAACAGAGCAGGGTTATCTACTTATGTAAAACCTAAGATCAGATATGACAGCGCAATGCATTGTGCTAAATTACAAACCCAGCTCTGCTACATCTGTGCTGACTGATATTATACAACCTAATTGACAGGTAGTGGTAACGAGAATGATTTTTGGAGGAGTAGGAGTCATTTGAGAGCGAGGTGCTGGGCCAATTTTCCTATCCAGAGGTTTCCTTTATTAATACAACAATAATCATAATAATAATAATATTACGCAGTGCTAGACGCTTGTGAAGTGTCCGATTAGCGATTTAATACATAATCCAGCATAATGATGTTATTTGCTGTGTGTAACTGTTGTATATGTATAATATTTATCCATTTATATAGCGCTATTAATTCCATCGCACTTTACATGCATTTGCAACACTGTCCCCATTGGGGCTAATGATCTAAACAGAGCAATACTCCAAAGACATAGTGATAAGGAATCTAGATTGTGAGCCCCAATGGGGACAGAGATGATGATGCAAAGTGGTAAACTGCTGCGAAATATGATGGTGCTATATAAGCATTGGATAATAATTAATAGTAACAGATGGTCAGACTGGAGGGGTCCTGCAGTGGGACGCAGCGTGTAGCCGGCCCAGAGTCTACAGAGGTTCGCAGCTTAGACATGACACTCCGCCGGGGATTCTGTCACATTCTTCAGTCACATGTTTTTAAGCTAAATGATGGTTAGACCCAAAAGAAAAGAAAAAAACCCAAGCTTGTCACTTGTGAAGGTCTCGCTATGTCGGTAAAGAAGGTCAGAAACGTCTCCAAAGTTCAGATTCCTTCCCGCACCATGTGCAACGAATTAGGAAAACAAATACAAATGGGTTTCTGGTAATATTGGAATAATAGAAGAAATAGCAGGGATGTGGATGACATTGGCGAGACATCACCAGCGTGTTCTGTGGGCACAGACGTAACGCCACGCGTGGCTCCAACCTATTGTTCTGGACCAGACTAACTAGACACTGGACCAACAAATGACCCGAAGGGGAGATATGTGACGGGGAAATGGGAGCATAATCAGGAGGTAGAAAAATACATTCAGAAAGAAAATCTCATTAATGGAGGAGGGACGGCTGGGAGAAGCCTCTTATTAAAGGATGGAGCTATAGGGAGGGTAATTATAGAGCAGAGAAATGGGTCATGGAGGAAAAGTACAGAGTCATAGTGTACGTCCATCATCAAACCACAGCGCTAAAGTACAAGGCAAAATCTATGTTGTGAGGATTTGGGGCAGATTTGCAGTGAATCTCACCCTACTCACTGCTGCTGAAATGGGGTATATGCCGTGCTCCACCATTGTGGAACTATAAGCACCATATCAGTGAGCTGGAATGTTGTCAGGTCCTGGGTATTTCTAGGTATTATTAAGAAGCAAACAAATAAAAAGAAGACCATTACAGCAGTAACAGAATCCACACAATGCAAACCAGTGGAGCCTGGCAGACCCCATTGACTATATTGGGGTTCACTAGGTCTCCATTAAGGTGTATATAGAAAGACTCCAGCTCACCACTTTAGTCTCGGCTCCAAATGGAGCTCAGACAACACATCCGGCGTAGCCAAAAGTATTCAAATTAACGTAGACGTTCGGCTCGGAATCATGGGTTCTTTCTTTTATTCCCTCGAAGTCAAGGTGCATTATTGAATAATGCAGTCAACGCGTTTCAAGGGCATTCAGCACACTTGGTCGTGATTAAGAGTGCTGAAAGCACGTGAATTTGACTCCATGAAGGTGTCCACTACTTTAGATAGAATATCCGACAAAACCGCCAACACAAATGTGAACACAGCCTAAGGCTCCATACATATGGCAGCCTGCTGAGCTGTGCCAGGTGCCATGTTGCTGGCATCCAATGGATCATACCATGATTTACTTCTTATTTAGGACATCACTATAAGGGTATGTGCACATCAGTCGGTTTGTGGGCTGGTTTTGCACGTTTTCCGTCGGCGGTTCCCGCTGAGTTTTATGTTAATTTATGTTAATCCTACCCACCGGTAGGATTAACATGCTAGTCAATGGAGTTTTGAAAACGCTGTGTACATTAGAACGTTTTTCTTCTTGACGATTTCAGTTTATTCACCGGTTTCCGACCGGTTCTCAAAGATAGAGCAAGCGACTTCTTTTTAGCGTTTTTCCAGCGGGTCCAGCTGAACAAGTGCAGCAAAGACCAGTCTGGAAATCTCTAAGGAAAACGCCGGGAAAATCGCCAAGAATACGCTGTGCGACCGCTAGTAACCCGATCGCAAAACGTTAGGAAATCGCTAACAAAACGAGGGACACTGGCGAGTGCAGAAAACTCAGTTTCTGCCAGTCTCCACCGGTTCCCGGTCGGTCTGCAAAGATGCAGAACCGACAGATGTGCACATACCCTAAGAAGGTTAACTGCAGGAAGGCTGAGAAATGGGTTAATGAGTCTCATGTAGGAAAGAAGCTGTTAACTGCAGCAGCAAAAAACTACAGCAGAACTAAATTTGCAGTATAAGCTGCATGTTATGCATTGCAAAGGGTGAAATCTACAGTGAGAGTCTGCATTATAATCTGCGATATGGTGGGTCAATGTTCATGCATATCCGACACTTTAGGTCAGTAAAATGTAATCATATAAAATCTACAGCAGATTTTCCCACATACCCCAAAAACAAGGCAAAATTGCACTGGTTTATGTATGCTAATGATAGTGAACGATTCGGAGCAGCATAGTGTTATAGATAGGTACAGCATTCAGTATTATATGCTATGAGAATGGCTGATGAAGGGGAGCCTGCACCCGTACGTGACGTCATTGCTTATATAGCAATTCCTAGGTGATGTCACTGCTTATATAGCAATTCCTAGGTAATAGAGCTGATAAAAACAAGAAGGAACGATCCAATAACAGAGCTGTGCAACGGCCAGGACAGGGTAGAATGATCATATTCACAACATGGAAGGAACAAGCAAACAGTTACGGCTAAGAAAGAAGACATGGCAGCCTGTATTCTGCTAATGAATTTGCAGGGTTCCGGCGCAGAATTGGATTCCTGGCCCCCGTCCTGCTCAGTTATCTGATCGGCCCCAACTCCTGAAGGAAAGATCCTGAGATTAGGAGCTCGTTGTGGGAGTTCAGTGTATGTTGTACAACCAAAAAGGCCAAAAGGCAGAGAAAAACATAAAACTTTATGTACGGTAGTTTATATAAAATTACTACAAAATAAAAATCAGCATTAATTGGCCAAGTTGTTATACAGGCATGTATTACCATAGAGGATGTGGACCAGACGTGGCCAGCTGTAATAAGGTGGAAGATCCTGAGTGTCATGGCCACTTTGCACGTCCCAACATCGTGTCGATGTTGGATACAACGGCGCGGGAGCACGCATTTGTTGGGCAGAAATCCAAGATCGCATAGGAGATGTTACACAGGGAGATATCGGCAGGCAACGCAACTGCGATGTGTACGCCCCCTTGTGCGGGCAACCCAGGGAACAACCATTTAACATGGGAGAGTATAGGGGAAGTTGTACTCCAATCGTTGTTGGGCTGTCACACAGCGCGATCCTGCCAGATCGTCCATCCAATATCGGCCAGTTGGAGAGCCTGCCAATTCTTCCCCGATATCGTTTTGGCATCGAATTGTACATTTACACCATACAACGCACGAACCACGTAACTTTTTGTCGAAGTTGGACGCCGATATCGGGACGTGTAAAGTCGCCATCAGAGTTCAGACATCTCTGGGTTTAACTCCACCCCGATGATGATAAAGTAGGGTCTAAAACAGAAGCTTTTATGAGAAAAGAACCAAAAAACTATTTAACCAGAATCTGCACAATGGACCTCACTACCCTTTTAGATGTCCATATTGTTGGTGAACACAGCCTCCAACACAGATGTGAACACAGCCTAAGCCTCCATACATATGGCAGTGTACCGAGCGTGCCGAGCTTCCATATTTTTGGCATCCACTGAAGCTTGCCACGATTTATTTTTGTTGCAGTTGTCCAAGATTGACGAAAACACTGAAATCTGATGCTTTTCGTGCCTTATAGTCATTTGCATGAAACCATATGTTTGGTATCACAAAGATGATGTAAATGAATGGCGTGCGGCCTGTAACGATGCACCTGCAGGACTACAAGTATCAGCATGCAGATGTCGCACACCTTTTGCTACGATCACTGACAAGACATGCATTATCTTGTATATGTATAACACCTAGAGAGTGACATGCTGTAAACCTGAATACGATGCAATGGCTGTCAGTACAGAATACTGCTGCCGTCTGCAAAGAACCTGATTTAATGGCACTTTAATCATACGGGGGATGTTTAATATTAATCCTTTGTGTATACAGCGACTGCATATTATCCGTGCAAAACAGGGGATTTACTCCCACGCTTCAGCTCCTGCACCAGCGAAGCTTGCAATCGACTTTCCTTCCAGCAGGCCAGCCCCATACAAACAAGCCGAGGTCTACAAGACGCGGCTTCATGTGTCAGCAGAGGTCTATAAAACAGCATGATGACAGCCAGCGCTAGCAATGTATTCGCAGAATACAGGCTGCCAAAGACAACCACTGCCGGACAGCAGCAGGGTAATGCTCCAGAGTCCGGCATCCAAAAGCAGAAGAGATTGTGACTGTAAATTTATAAGAGAGAATTGACAGTCATGCAATTGCCCCATGTAATCATTAGAATATAACCAGTATTGTTAAGAGGGAATCTGTCAGCAGCATTTTGCTATGTAAGCTGAGATAAGCATGCTGTAAGAGTTAAAGAACAGAAAGCAACTGTCGCTCTCTTATCATTGTGTGTGTGCTATTGTTTCTGTAAACTAAAGGCTTTATCACCTGGTAATTAGCATTACAGTACTACACTGTCACATACACACAGAATATACACACCACACACACACGGCAGTCCAACACTTCTCCTGCTGTGATTGACACCTTACTGTCAATATACAATCTCCATAGAGAGTCTGGTGAGGTGGGGGCAGCTCTCCCAACTCTGTTACATGGCTAAAACTAAAAGCGATATATGATAGATACATCCTTGGATTCAGGGTCTCTTTGCCTACATCATGTGCTGTCAGATGAGGAAGCAAAAAACTATTGACAGATATCCTTTAACAAGGACAATCTGTCACCAGGTCAAAAGTGGCTAGGTTTTGTTCTTAGTCTTTTTCAGTTTCTTTCCTGAGTATTCTGTTTTTGCTTTTTTTTTTAATCCACCACTTAAAATACTCTCCTGAGCATTTCTTCTTTTTTGTTTTTTTCTCAATCTTCGATAAAGTTTTAGAGATACAGGCTTTTTTATTTTGTGGCACTTTATTGGGGGTCTTTATTAGGCAAGAGTTTCTCACAGGATCCTCTGGGGCGTGTCCTTAGACTGTTCTGCCTTATTAAGCACCACCCCCTCGTGGAGACCATAAAAATAGCACTCAATAAAAAGACCCCATATCTCTGCAACTCTATGGCATATTTAGAAAAAAACAAACAAAAAGGAAGAATACTCAGAGAAGCAGCAGGAATAAAATAAGAGTAAAATCTGGATACTTTGGACCTGGTGTCTTTAAAGGGTTATTCCCATTGTCACCCTGATAGAGAAGGGCAAGAACAGTATTTGGACCCTTTGCCATTCCACCTGCTTTGGAGATGCTAATGTGTTGTGTGACTGCACAGAATACACCAATGATATGTCCGCCAATGCACTGTCATGGATGTTGTCAGATCGTGTTTGTAAATACAGGCAATATTGCCATTTACGGCTTATTCAAATATTCAGTTCTTAATATATTAATACTTCTCAGTCCGTCACCTTGAAGACCAACCACTCTCTATTACACAACAGCCTAGCTGGATCACAGGGGAGCGCTGTACTCCTAGCTTCAGCACAGTGCTTACAAGATAGACCGCAGGGGTGGGTATACTAGCAACAAACTGTAGGCAAAAGAAAAGTGTGGGCTCAAGAATGGCTGCAATATTTAATCTGCAGTTAATTACTAATGTGCTAGGTATTGTCAGATTGTGCTTGTAAAAACTATCCTGGGAACAACCATTTAATTTGACATGCAACCATTGCCTATAGCGTGTGCACTGTCCTCCCAGTAAGCATTACTTGCCTACAGTCTCTTTTAAAAAGGGGGGAATCTAGAGTTATCTATACAGTATATATCATGTCTTACCTCATTCATAAATGCTCATGTCAAATTCCTCTATAGGTGATGAAAACAAAATATAGTATTATATAAAATATATTTAACAAGCTAGTAGCCATTGATGAAGGGATGAAAGGGGTGTAGTGTTTTCTCAATTATGTCCTTTACAGAAGATAGTGGAAGGACGCCCCAACTCCCGCAGACGCCAAACTCCCGTCAGACGCCAAACTCCCGTCAGACGCCAAACTCCCCGTCAGACGCCAAAACTCCCCGTCCAAAGACGCCAAAACTCCCCGTCAGACGCAAACTCCCCGTCAGACCCCAAACTCCCGTCAGACCCAAACTCCCGTCAGACCCAAACTCCCGTCAGACCCCAAAACTCCCGTCAGACCCAAACTCCCGTCAGACCAAACTCCCGTCAGACCCAAACTCCCGTCAGACCTTCATATACCAGCACTGTAAATTAAAAGAAACCCTGTCTGATGAAGTAGATTAAAGCGATTATTGAAGCAGAGTTATAAAGAAAAAAAAAAGCTCCTCCTTTGCTGCTCCAATTCCCCAGAGGTGATGTGTACCAGAAATAAGAGTCATCCAGCCGGCAGAGTATCAGAACATCCCTCAAAGCCCTACCAGCTGCACCTCAGATGGTCTGGCAAGGACCTTACAAAGGAAAACACTTTCTAATTTGTACTTCCACAATTCCCAAGTATAGTCGGCTTTAACTGAGCAAAAAATTATCTAGAAATGAGTTAAAAAACACAAAAAAAATTAAAATACAAATAAAGTTAGTAGAAGAAGGCGTCTCTCACAGAAGTTCCTGGAATCGTTGAATCCATAAAAGGCCTCTTGGAATCAATGGCGTGTAATACGAAGACTGATTCATAGCAATGTCACGCAGAACATACGAGACGTACATCAGCTGGGAAAGTGTATGGTAACCAGAGTACAGGCTGAAAGCGCGGTGTACAGGCAATCGTCAGGCTCCACTGGAAGGAGAGAGATTGAAGGATACGTCCACCTCGGAGAACTACTTCTTAGCTTCTGTGCAGTATAATGTATAGTTAAGAAGATAATTAAGTAAAATCTTGTTAAAGATCCACTATAGCATTTTTTTTATTGCAATTCTGGAGTGATGCTTTAAATCTAAGTCCCCTGTCCCCTTTTTTCTACTCACCTCCTGGCGGCTTCACCCGCTATCACCATTGCTGTGTCGGGTTCTGGTGAAAAGTGACCTGCTGGCAGCTCCAGTGTTTCATGGAGTGCGAGGAGGTCACAACTCTATACAAGTCTATAGGAGCAACATTCTGGCTCTCATAGACTTGTATTAGGCACTTGTGACACAACATCTGACTTTCAGCCAGTGAGAAGTTAAGGATGGTGCCACAGGACCAGAGGAACGTTGGTAAGGCTGGCTTCACATTGGCGTTCCCCTCCGCAGCATTCTGTGGAGGGGAACCGCCATGTGAGAGCAGGCACCGCAAGTGCCTATGTTTATAATGGGGACGCACAGTGCTGTGCTTGACTGCGCATAACCGTGCACTCCCATTAATTTGCCTGTGCGATTTGTACGCAGGCGGATGCTTGCTTACAAATCATACTCTCTCGTCTGCACCAGGAAACGCGACATTGTCTCATTCCTGGTGCAAACGACAATGTATGATTTGTACGCAAGCATGTGCATGCGTACGAATCACACAGGCAAATTAATGGGAGCGCACGGTTATGCGCAGTCAGCGCAGACATCCTCCCATTATAAACATAGGCACTTGTGGTGCCTGCGCTCACATGGCGGTTCCTCTCCGCAGAACGAGGTGATGCTGCTGGAAGATGAGTATATAAAGGGGCGCAGGGGGCTGAGATTAAAAGGGTCACTACAGCACTGAAAAAAACAAACACTGAAGTGGTGCCCTAAAGGGAATTTGTCGCAGGCTTTTGCTATGTAAACTGAGGAAAGCAGGCTGCAGGGATTAAAAAACAAACATCGACTGTGCCTCATTTACCAGGCTACTACTAAGCTATTGTTTAAAGACTTTTATCACCTGACTATTACCAATACAGGACTACTTGGTCACACACACAGCAGTCCGACACGCCTCCTGCTGTGATTGACACCTCACTATCAATGTACAATCACTATAGAGCCTGGTGTGAAAAGAGGCAGCTCTTCCAGGTCCTGCTACATGGCTAAAACTAAATGTGTCACCACCACTGCACGCAGTAATCTAAGGCTGCGTTTCACATTGCGATTTTTGTGGATCCGTGGCTGTCCGTTGTAAAACGAACGGCCACGGATCCGATTTGGCGCCAATGTTATCCTGCGGGCACGGATCGGATATGGCCTAATTGCCATCCGATTTCGTCGGATCAGATTTCGTCGGATCCGATTTTGTGTCCCATCCGATTTGTGTCCGATCCGATTTGTGTCCGATCCGATTTGTGTCCAATTTTTGCTGTGCCCAAAACCGGACACTGCTCCGATTTTGGGCACAGAAAAAAAAAAAGGAAACAAATTGTATCTGACAAAATCGGATGGCAATTAGGCCAAATCCGACCTGATCCGCGGCCTTTAACCTGGGGGCCAATGGAGCACGGTCGAGAAAACACAGGATCGTTTCTCGGACCCGATTTTAGTCTACTGAGCATGCTCAGTACATTAAAATTGCTCCTCACCATCTAATTTCACTTCCGCAATGTATATACATACATTGTGGAAGTGAAATTAAGTAAAAGAAAGGGTTAAAAAAAAAAAAAAAAAAAAAATGTATATTCTCACCTTTCCAGCGATACCAGACGCCTCCAGCAAGCTCCGTATGCTTACAGGACCTGCAGTTACATGTGTGATTGGGTCACATGACCGGTTACCACGTAACTGCGGTTATGTGACCCAATGACGTAACCGCAGGTCCTCTAAGCATTCGGAGCTTGCTGTAGGCGTCGGGGGAATCGCTGGAAAGGGAGAATATAATTTTTTATTTTTAACCCTTTCTTTTACTAAATTTCACTTCTGCAATGTATATATACATTGTGGAAGTGAAATTACCCCGCACAGTTCTTTCTGTGTCCGGTCCGTGATAATCACGGCCCCGAACACAGAAATAGGTCATGTCTTGTGGTGTCCTTTCCTGTCCGTGGGGTCCTGCAAAAAATAGGATCCCACAGACAGGAATAAATACACAATGTGAAACCAGCCTAAGTTAAACATTGTAGGCTTTGGGGTCTCTTGATCTACAATATGCTGCTTTCAGATGATGCAGTAAAAACCTGCTGACACACTCCCTTTAAAATCAGTAAACCGTCAATGTGCCAAAGTGCTTGAAAAAAAAACAAAACAGATAACTTTATATCTCATCCTTCTCTGCTCGCTTCCTTAAACTGAACATGGACAAGACTGAGTTCATCGTCTTCCCCCACAAGCAACTCTCCCCCACATCCCGACTATCCATCCTCGTCAACGACTACTCACTCTCCCCAGTCCCCCACGCCAAGTGCATCGGGGTGATCCTTGACTCCTCCCTCTCCTTCAAGCCTCACTTTGAGGCCCTCCTCACGTCCTGCCGACTCCAGCTCAATGATTCGCACTTTCCTTGATCAGGACACCTTTAAAACACTTATTCATGCTCTTATCTTCCGCCTTGACTACTGCAACCTCTTGCACATCGGCCTCCCTTTAACCTCTCCAATCTATCCTAAACTCCGCTGCCCGCCTAATCCATCTGTCTTCCCACTACTCCCCTGTCTCCCCCCTCTGCCAAGCCTTTCACTGGCTCCCAGCTTCCCAAAGAACCCGGTTTAAAACACTAACCGTGACCTACAAGGCCATCTACAACCTGTCCCCTCCATACACCTCCGACCTGGTCTCCCGATACCTACCCTCACGCAACTTGCGATCCTCCCAAGAACTCCTCCTCTACTCCCCTCTAATCTCCACTTCTCATAACCAAATACAAGATTTATCTCGTGTATCTGCCATTCTCTGGAACTCTCTGCCCCAGCACATCAGACACTCTCCTACCCTGGGAACCTTCAAAAGAAACCTGAAGACCCACCTCTTCTGCCAAGCCTACAACCTGCAATGAGACCTGGTCCACCGCCCCGCGACTGTCAATTCCCTCTGCTACTGTATCCTCACCCGCCCCTCTTAGACTGTGAGCCCTTGCGGACAGGATTCTCTCTCCTCTTGTACCTGTATGACCTGATTGTCCACATTTATTGTACTTGTCTTCGTCTGCACTTTCCTCATGTAAAGCGCCATGGAATCTAATGGTGCTATATAAATAAATAATAATAATAATATCACCTCTTATTTAAAATTAGAATTGAGAACAGACAGTATTTTTATTTCTGTAGTTTACAGCTCGTTGGTGATGTCACCAGCCACCTCTGCAGTTTATCAGCGGTAGACAGTTTTCTAAGCTCCTAAAATGTAGTGTAAAGCCCCCGTCACACTAAGCGAGATCGCTAGTGAGATCGCTACCAAAATCACTGCTGAGTCTCAAGTTTTGTGACGCAACAACGACCTCTGCAGCGATCTCGTTATGTTTGACACGTAGCAGTGACGAGGCCCCTGCTGTGAGATCGCTGATCGTTACAAACCGTTCTAGACCATTTTTTTGGTCGTTGCGCTCCCGCTGGGAACACTGCATCGCTGTGTTTGACAGGGACAACAACCAACGATCTCATCACTACGCCTGAGCGTGACAGGGTCCCAACGACCTCCATATCGTTCCTGGGTCGCTGGTGAGATCTGACTGTTTGACATCTCACCAGCGACCACGTAGTGACGCACCAGCGATCCCTACCAGGTTATACTGTTGTCGGGATCGCTGGAGTGTCGCCAAGTGTGACGATACCTTAAGGAGTTTGGGATTTCCCACTTACAACTCCTATTACAATGACACATCAATGCTAAGCTCTAATGGTGCTGTCACACCTGGCGACGTCACTAGCGACATCGCCGAAAAAGTGACGTATTAGCGATGACGCTAGCGACGTCGTGCTGTTACACAGCGCGACGCGACGCGAATTATCGCTGCTCGCAGGTTGACAGATTTACGAGGAGGACCGTAAACCTGTCAACCTGCGACCAGCGATTAGGCTGGATCGCGCCGTCTGACACCGCCATAGCGATGTTGTCGGCGATCCAGCCTATACCGCAGCATTGCTGCAGATCGCTCGCTGGGTTGATCCCAGCCCAGCGAGCGATGGCTCCACCCGCATCGCTGCGGCGTCACCGACAACGTCCTGCCGTGTGACAGCTGGCCTGCGATGTCGGAAGCGAGCGTGCACCCGCGCATCGCTTCCGACATCGCAGGCCAGATCGTGCTGTGTGACAGCACCATAAAGCAAACTCTGCACAATCACTGAGTCAGTGAGAAACGCAGAGATTTCAGCTCTGAAGCTTACAAAGTGGTGACTGCAGCACTAAAATACAATACATAATGTAAATTCAAGAACTCTCCAATGTAAGTAATGGGAAGTTTCTGCAAGGTAGCTCTACTTTTTATCCAGAATAATTTTATATGTAGATTTTGAACAGCAGATAAAAGGTGCAAAGTCCATAAGTTTTGGAATTACACCACTTTATCTGAACAGTAGAAGGGGTTATCACATTGTATAATAAATTGGTAATCACTTCTTTCCAACCTTTCGCTTTTAGATCTGGAGCCATCCCATCTGTGCCAGCTTGTTCCTAACAGACGGCTGATACATAAAGGCAAGGGCCTGGGTGTGCTTTAGGCTCTAAGGCTCTGTGCCCACCTAGCAGTTTTTTTCTGCACCAAAGTCTGAATCCTCTCGCAGGCAAAACGCGGCGTTTTTGCTTTTTGAGATGTTTCTATCATATAGTCTATGAGAAATATGCAGAATGAATGGACATGTTGCTTCTTTTTCTGCACCAAAAAAAAAAAACAAAGTGGGGACAGCACTTCAGAAAACCCATAGACTTTGCTGGGATGCATTTTACTTTACAGATTTAGGCTAGGGTCACAGTTGCATTTTTCACAAGCGTTTTTGGAGACCTGCGTTTTCAAAAACGCATGTAAAAAATGCACCCATAGGCCCCCATGTTAAAAAACGCATGCCCTAATAGCAAAAACGCATGTGTGACTGTACCATGCGTTTTTGGTGCATTTCCAAAAACGCATGTGTTTTCCATAGGGGCCCATGTTATAAAAAAATCGCATGCGTTTTCTTCAAAAACGCACCAAAAAATAGTACATGCACTATTTTGGGTGCGGATTTCAAAAAGCAGCCAAAAACGCAGCGAGCCATCACACACCTTAAAAAACTCATGATGACATGAAAAACGCATGTAAAAAAGCATGCGTTTTTAAAAGGCACTAAAAAACGCATGCCAACTGTGACCCCAGCCTTACAGATTCTAAGTAAAAATGCATCACAAAACGCTAGGTGTGCACATAAGCCTAACAGTTTATGGGTTACTATAGTCAGCCCTTCACAGAGAATCCAAGGATGGAACCTAACCACAACTTTGGCCAAGTGGCCAAATATGCCGCTGGTACATTAGTAGCGTAAAGTAAGTGAATAGGCTTACATTGCAACCTGCAAGGCACAGCAACCTCAAGCAAGTCACAAAAAGTCACAACCAGTTGGGTTTCTTGCAACTTTCTTGTCGCGGTATCTTGCGGGTCACAATGGAGCCCATTAGCCTACATGACGCAACTATGCATCAGCGGCACACAGCGATTAGTGGCCGTAATATTATATTACATATATATATGCATACACACACACACAATTTTATTTCTCAACATTGTTGGTCCATTTAGAATGGTTTTAAAGTGGTGCACAACCCCTTTAAAGGGAATCTGTCAGCAGGTTTTTGCCACCTAATCTGAGAGCTGCTGCAGTGATTTTAATACATTCACTGTTTAATCAGCTGGAGATTATGATTAGAGGACTACTTGCCCTGCTGCCAGGTAGTCCAGCATATTCATGAACTGCTAAATCTGCAGCAGAGAAAATATTAATGTTATCAAAATGACAGCAAGCAGCTCAGTAAGTGACACATCGCTGGAATCAGGGTCTCTATCTCTACGTCACGTTGCTCTCAGATGGGATGGCAAAAATCTGGCGGCAGATTCCCTTTAAGAATATAGTCACAAACCGGCCCAACAAAAGTCAAAAGGATATTTTATTTAGCATGTACATCACTAACATGATGTGAACGAGGTCTGACAATGGTCTCACCCATGTCCTTTGCTTTTAAGCCAGAGTCTAAATACATTCACTCTGCTGTGCAAATGACGGAATAGTTTGATAATCATAATCTAGGAGGCAGAAGAGTTACAAAACTGATCTGCACTTTTAACCTCCACGAAAAAAAAAACCCATGACACTTTGTATGGAGGAGACTTCAATGGCTGCGTGTCTGTACACCTGCATGTAGAGGTGTTGTACCCTGACTTCTTAGTATTTGATAAGTGTTCATAATGTGCTGCCAAGATGTCAGACATACAATGTACCAAGTTCTCGACACGACAAACAGCCACTAACCGTGCCAGGTCTGAGAGCAATGCCAATTACTTCACCACCTACAAGTGAGAACATGAAGCCGCTCATCAATAGAGCCGAACAATAAAGAAAACTTGTGTCACCTGAACAAAAATTAGCAAATGTCTAAGGTTACGTTCCCACGACACTAAAAAGAGAAATTCGCACATCAAAAACGCATGTAAATTAAAATAAAAGAGTATATCAATGTTTTTGAAGAGGATTGTAGAGTTTCATCTTTGCTATGTGCACAAGGCACCTATTAGAAGGCGGCGCAACTGTTGACGTTTCCCAGGCAATGCTGCGTCATTAAAAAACTTGTGTTTTTATCCTTGAAGAGGCTGTGATTTCTTATAATTTTAAAGGGAATCTTTCAGCAGGGTTTTGCCATGTAATATGTGTAATTTGAAGGCAGTATGAGAGAAGGGCTAAGACAGTGATTTCAGTGATGTGTCACTTACTAGACTGCGTGCTGCTTGTTCAGTATAATGAGTGTTTTATCAGCAGGAGATTATCACTGCTGGACTAGGTAGCCACGTGCTTCCTGGTCTAACCACACCCCCAGCACTGATTAGCAGTTTACTCTCAATATACACTTGTGAGAGCATGGGAAATATTTGCACGTCTCACATTGCATCATCCGGCATGGCCGCTTGCTCTCCAGACATAGAAATACATGCAGCTGACACATTCCTGTCCGGAGGAGGATGGCCATGACGGGTGATGCGATGTGAGACACGTGCAAATCTCTCGCAAGTGGAACTCCAATCTAACAAGTACTATCTGATGACACTCATTCCTGAAGATGGGAATATCCATTTATCTACTGAGAGAGAATTGTTAATATTTACGGCTGTAGTGGTCCTGGAGTTCAGGTTCATTCAGCTGCATGTATCGGCCCCTGGACAAACCATGGCCTCGGCCCCTTCAGTGAATGTTGATTAGCGGTAGGACTAGTCCCAACTGTACATGGGAAAGCTGCTATGTCTGAATTGATGGTAAACAAGCTGTCCATTATTTTCCTGACTTGTGAAGGGTTTCGGGTGACAAGCCTGCATTGAGAATATACTTATAGCCTCACCTAGAATATAGGCCATCAATGTAAATCTTTGAAAACCCTCTTTAAAAGGGGCTAACTGAGAACCAAACCAATAATGAGAAAAAGAGGGCTCCAAAGGGTCCTCATAAGCATGTGCAACCTTAACTCATACCATCAGTACAGACAGTGAATGTAGCAGTGGTCACACGTGCTCACTACAGCTCCATTCACACAGGGGACTTTAGAAACCCTGTTTTCGAGATCACTGGGGTCCCAGCAGTCAAACCCACGTACCTAGAAGATAGGTCAACAATATCATTGGCTGGAGAACTACTTTAGGCCTCATTCAAATGTCCGTATTTCATGTACGTTTTCTAGCCATGACTTTCACAGATACAACATGTACCACCCGTTGGAGTCTATGGTGCTGTCCACATGTCTAACCTTTTTTTGGGCGGGTGTATGGCCCTGATTGATAAAGATCGGCGTTGTACATGTCTTAATGACGGCCGTGCAGGAGTAGAATGTGCCTTATTCATTAAAAAGCAGACGACACTTAACAAATTAGGTGCATCTCATGTATCTGTGCTCCAGTCGGAGACTTATTTACACCACTAAAGCAGGGTGACTGTCATTGAATTAGACGGGCAGGGGTACGACGCTCTGGCCATACTCCACTCATAGTTGGCAAAGCTGGCTGGGACTGGCGTGAAAATTCCGTAAGTCAAAAAGTTTTTGCTCAACGTCCGAGTTGTGCAAATTCTCTTGCGACTTATTAAGATGTTTTATACCGGAAACCTGGTGAAGACATCTTAATGAATACGAGCCTATGATGTGTGTGCAAACAAAATTAAAAAAACCTAATAGGTCTCCCTTTTTTATTTCTTTTTATCAAAGTCACTGACCAAACTCACCAATGCAGGCCTGTTTTCATGGTATAAAAAACCAGCACATGGATTCCAACCACGTCATTCGTGATGGTCGTTTCTGACTATTTGAAAGGTTGAAGAAACTTGGAATTTTCGTTTTTGCAGACAAGAAAAATGGACATAACACTAAGGGAATGTGCACACATTGCATTTTTGTTGCAATTTTTTTTCAGGATTTCCTAGTGCCACTAAAGAGAATCAGATTCTTAAGTCTCATGCACACTTTTCTTAGTTTTTCCTTGCAGTTTTGCGCATATTCCAGTCTGCAGCATTTCAATTCTTTCAGCATTTTTTGCAGTTTTTTACCTATTCTAATAGCATTCATCGATTAGGTTATGTGAACACGTTAAATATTTGCTGCAGACATTTCTTCTGCAAAGACTGAAGTGTTGGCAGGAAAAACACAACATAAAATATGCACTTTCTGAAACATTTTTTCCTGCCAACACTTCACTTAATTACAGCCAAAATGTCTGTAGCAAATTTTTAAGGGAATCTGTCAGCAGATTTTTGCTATGTAAGCTGAGGACAGCAGCTGTAGGGGCTAAAAAAAACAAACAAAAATCAACTATGCTTCACTTATCTGTCTGTGTGCTATTGTTTAAATAAACTAAATACTTTATCACTTGGTGATCATCATTAAAGGACCACTTAATAATAATAATAATATTTATTCATTTATATAGCGCTATTAATTCCATAGCACTTTACATACATCAGTAATGCTGTCTCTCTTGGAGCTCACAATCTAAACATCCTATCAGTATGTCTTTACAATGTGGGAGGAAACCGGAGTGCCCGGAGGAAACCCACGCAAACACAGGGAGAACATACAAACTTCTTGCAGATGTTGTCCTTAGTGTCCTTGGTATGAATTGAACCCAGGACGTCAGAACCCCAGCGCTGCAAGGGCTGCAGTGCTAACCACTTGAGCCACCGTGCTGCCCACTTGGTCATGTGCACAGCAGTCTGACACACCCCCTCCTCTGATTGACACATCACTGTCATTGCATAATCCCTATTGAGAGCCTGGTGTGGGTGGCTGAAGTACTCCCAGCTCTGCTGCATGGCTGAATCTAATGGTGATTGACACATCACTGTCATTGCATAATCTCTATTGAGAGCCTGGTGTGGGTGGCTGAAGTACTCCCAGCTCTGCTGCATGGCTGAATCTAATGGTGGGTTTACACGTCCCGATATTGGCTTCCAACTCCGACCAAAAGTCACGTGGTTCGTGCGTTGGCCCCGATATCGTTCGTGCGTTGTATGGTTTAAACGTCCAATACGATGCACGAACGATGTCAAACCGATATCGGGGATCGAATGAGCGTGCTCTCCAACGGCCCGATATTGGATGGAGGTTGGAGCCGGATCGTGCTGTGTAAACGCCCAACCACGATGTGAAGTACAACGTCTCCTATTCTCTCCCATGTTAAATGGTCGTTCCTGGGTCGGCCGTACAAGGGGCGTACACATCGCTGGTACGTTGGCTGCCGATATCGCGCTGTGTAACATCTCCTATGCGATCTTGGAATTCTGCCCAGAAAAAGCGCGCTCCCGCGGCGTTGTATCCAATATCGGACCGACGTTGGAGCGTGTAAACCCACCATAAAACAATTGATTGTATAACAACAGCTGCAGCCAGTAATCTAAGTTAAACATTGCTGAATTCAAGTTCCCTTTTCTACACTATGCTGCTCTCAGAAGAGGTAGCTGCTGTCAGAGTCCCTTTAAAGTGTACATGTACCTTAATGCTAAAATGGATGCATGGGCCAAAAATGTATGAAAATCTGATTTAGCAGATTGAGGAAAAATTTATCTACATGCAATAGTTCTTGTATGCAAAAAAACAAATATGGGTTGCTGAACGAGGCCTTAGGGGTATAGCCCGTGTATTAAATAAAGTACAGAATGTGGAAACCAGTAAGAGAGTGCGCCATGCCGGCTTCCATCTGATGAGTGACAGTGCAGCTAAGTACTCCGTGCTGAAGGAATAAGCTTCCAGCTCTGCAGGGTTATCTGTTACAACTCTGGGTATTTCCAGATTAAATAAATATGAGGACACACACTATGTGAGAACCGCTGATGAGATGCAGGTGGTCCGCTGGCGTACGGATTGCTGTATACCACATGTGGATCACAATGACATCACCAAGACAGAATCTGCATGACACCATCAAAAGTAGGATTACATTATCTGGCCTGAGAGCAAAACTCCGCTCACCAGGAAAGCATCATCTGGTCCTTATACCTCCAGGGAGCGTCTGAGACACAAATAGCATTAATGGAGAATACTCAGAGAAATGAGTATCGTGCGTGTAAGCATGTATGTATTGCTGGAAGTGACATCATTACACAATTTAATATTACGTATGTACTGATGAAATAAAAAGCTAATTAATATACAGCAGCTGTTTATTAATGAGTCGAAAGGTAGAAAAAATATAGAATCTGGAGACAGAGGTTACCAGCTCCACATCCACAGATGAGCGGCGCCGGAGCTGCTGGTCCCTGTCTCATCCATATGGCAAGGGCTGATGACTGAACAGACTGATGTCTACGGGTAGATCTAAAACAACTGATTTTCTAATAGAAATCAATCTATAAGTGATTTTTCTTCCAGCATTCTGGTTTGACGGTGCCTGGTTTAGAGCATTTTTCATCAGGAGACCCTTCAGAGAAGTGACAAGCACTTTATTTTCTGCCACCTGAAGCAAGAAAAAAAAAGCACTCAGGCCAGCTTCACACCAAGGTTTTCAGTGGTCAGGTCCGGTCCGGTTTGAACCAGACCAAACCTGATCCGGTTTTGCCACCATGTGTCCCTATGGTGTCCTATTTGGCCATCCGGTTTTGTGCTTTTTCTCCCTGATCTGATTTTGTCCGGTTTTGCACCAGAGACAAAATCGGAGTAAGCATCATTTTTTGCCTTAGGCTACTTTCACATTACGATTTTGAAGGGAGCCGATGCTGTCCAATAAATTTGGACAGCATCGGCTCCCTTCTGATGCCTGGAATCGGATGCCAAATAGGCATCCGATTCCGGCATTAAATCGTAGCCTCCGGGCAAAAAAAAAAAGTTTATGCTCACCTCTCCCCGAGCCCCCGCCGTCTCCCTGCAGGCTCCCGGTGGCTCCCGCAGGCTCGCGGTGTCTGCATAGGTCTTCTTCTGCAGTATAGGACCTGCGGTGATGTCACAGTCACGTGACAGCAGGTTCCACCATGGTAACCCGCAGTCACATGACTGTGACATCAACGCAGGTCCTATACTGCAGAAGAAGACCTCTGCAGACACCGGGAGCCTGCGGGAGCCACCAGGAGCCTGCAGGAAGACGGCGGGAGACGGCGGGAGACGGCGGGGGCTCGGGGAGAGGTGAGCATAAACTTTTTTTTTTTTTTTTTTTTTTTTAACCCTTGCGCTCCCAGTTTGGAGCAGTTTACTGTGCTGAGCATGCTCAGTACAGTAAAATCGGGTCCGAGTAGACATCAGATGTTTCCTCGGACCCTTCTCCATAGGGCCCCATGTTAAATTGATCGGGTCGGATCGGATGTGCACTAAATGCCATCCGAGTCGGTCCGATCCGATTCTGTCAGATTTTATTTTCGGTGCAAAAATAGGAGCAGGCTCCGATTTTTGCACCGATAAAAAAATCGGACAGAATCGGATCGGACCAAATCGGATGGCATTTAGTGCACATCCGATTCGGTCCGATGCCCATAGGGCTGCATGGGGCCCAAAATGGGTCCGATGCTGTCCGATTTTTATCGGACAGCATCGGATTTTAGAAATCCGTAATGTGAAAGCAGCCTTAGTTGCAAAAATCTGACAAAATTGAATCCTCCTGGATCCGGGGCGATCCAGCGCCCATAACATGGAAGTCTATCCGATAAAAAAAATTGCATAGTTTCCCAGATGCTACGCACAGAACAGGGCAGCCGCGCTCATTCAGCACCATGGACAGCAGCATTTCAGAGCCGCTGCTTTAACATTCAGCACCATGGAAAGCAGCACTGCACAGACGGCTGAGATTTCAGCACTGCGGACAGCAGCAGAAACAAACAGAAACGAAGCCTACAAGGAACAGGATTGGAGCGCATATTTGCCCACACTTTCTGGTCATCCTGTGCGGTCAGGTTCTGTCCGGTGGATCATACAACACCCCGGACAGAACCTGACAGCTGAACACCATGGTGTGAAGCCGGCCTTAGGACTCATAAGATATGGCAGCAAAGCTGTTTTAAAATAGTAATGAACAGGGAGAATGTTTCAAGCATTTTTCGAGTTCGGACCTATTCTGTAGGACTTCAAAATCCTCCCTGTGAAGATATAGTTTCGGCATTTTTGCATGGGGTGGATATGCTGTGAATCCAAATTTAAAAGCTAGAAAAATCAGACGTTTCTTAACAAAATTGGATTCTGCTAAATTGTTAATCCGCAGCATGACCATTTTTATTGTGGGATTTCACATTTTACAATGTTTTACAGTGTAATACACAAACAAAATGCTCAGCAATCCACATTGCACACACTGCGGACCTTCCAATTACCAGTAGAAATTTGTATGTGTGATCATACATGGTATGTAATTCCCTGATGATTTAAAGGGGAGCGCCGGGGAGATAACATTTCTACAGTCCCTGCCCTCACACACCATGACACTGAGCTGTTCACTGCCGTTGTAGGATGGTTAGATAATTTATAAATCAATAAAATAGTATCTGCTCCTCAGCCCTCCTGTATGGGACAATACTTCACAGAGGAGATTCAGTTTCGGGCTGTAGCCGTGAACAGTGGGGTGTGGGGGGAAAGGGGGGAGTCATGGCCATCAGCTCGAGTGTTCATCCAGGCCCCCCACTCTATGCCTACTGTATGTAAGAAGATTCTGCCTTATCCCACCCACTGCTCTGGGTCCTTGTAATGGGTATCCACACTATGCCTGCTGGATAACCATGCAAGGATTGCATCGCATTCCTCTGTATCTCTCCTGAGCTGAGACTGACAGTAACAGCTGTATAGACAAACGCTGTCACTCACAGCTCAGGATGCGATGTCATCCTCGCTCTGGTAGTAATACAGCATATAGTGCGAGCACCCCGTGCAAGAACCCAGAGCGATGGGTCGGATTAGGAGGAATAATCATACAGCTCATTTTTGTTTCTTTTCTATGGTTTTGCCGTTTGTGACCTGTGTGAACATGCGCCTACACAATGCATGCATATACTCGCATTCCAGTTACTTTTTGGGGGGTTTGTTTGTGTTTTTTTGCAGTTAATGGTGTACCCTGCCTTTCTATTAGCTGGACATTATATATATATAGCTTCCCATTTCTGGGTGTTCACTGTTGGGTCCCCAGGCCCTGCTCAGTCCTGATCATACTTGTGACTCTTGATAAAATTTTTAATTTTTGATGCTAGGATAGGACCATCCCAATGGGGTCATCTTCATGTGGTGGAAGGACATTTCCATTTAGTTGAAAATAAAAATGGGGTACTTTGTATTATTATTTTGATCATGCGCTATTGCAATTTTTTACTTATTTTAGGGTATATGCTCATTTTTGGTTCTTTTCTTTGATGTTTATGTCACATACAGTAAAATTATCATTTTAGACCAGACAACCCCTGTAGGGGAAGATATAGCTTGAAGAGCCGACTGAGGACTATAGGCAGAGGTGTGACTAGTCCGGCATTGCCCCCGGATTGCTCCTACATGCTTTAATTGACTGACAGATGGCTCCCTATGTACACACATGGGAGAGACCTGCCAATTAACTGGAGAGGGGCAGGGTGAAAATGGCTGGACTAGTCACATCTATTCCAAAGGTTCCTCAGCTGGGTCATGAAACTAGTTTTTTTTCTAAAACACTAGAGCAATTCATAGCGTACCTGCCTGCAGTCGAGCTGCCCATGGTGTAGCCAGCATGAATCCGCTGACAGGTTTCCTTTAACCTTTTCTGATTATGTAAAATGTACTTTATTACGTTCACATTTAGTGTAGATTGAAAATTTACATTTCTTTATCTCATGGGTTAATATGGGTCATTCACCGCCAAAGTGACATGCCGGTAAACATGGCATCAATCAGTGGATGTAGTAAACGGATGTCACAACATGGCGCTTTTCTAGATAACGCAAGGATCACATGGCAGAAAAACTGTCCCAAGTGTTGGGTGAAAAAAATAAATGCCATGGAGCATCAGAAATATGGTAGCTGGGATTAACAATATACAGTAGTTTCCTGATGACAAAGGAGGGGTTTATGTAGTTTGCTAATATTTCAGAGTGTGGAATTCAACCATTCAGAGCAGTTTTGTAATAGACATATTTGGATGCCGAATGACAGGTTCTTTTTCACCTTTGTGATGTACATTCATTATATCTGGCGTAAACGCCTTTTAGTCTGACCTGAGGAGACACGTGATTATTCTAACTGAACACGTGTGAGAACAACCAATCTGGCGATATTTCTGGCTCCGGTCCAGGTGTGCGCTTGTGCCAGCCATGAGCATCATTCTTGTAAATCCAGAATGTCAGGACATAGGAAGGATATAATGCTGTATGAGATCATACCGTGCAGGGATCAATCATCAGCTACATACAGAGCATTAGCCACAAGAGCTCTCCCCTCTCCAACCCTTTCAACACTGAACTATTAGGATACAATGGCCATTAGTGATGCCTTGTTACTCCATGGTCCTCTTTTGGAACGACAGCTGTCTATACTCAGCCACCCACTTTTCTTATACTTCCAATGTGGCACATATGTACCGGATATAAATGTAACATCTCACGTTTTGCAATATAAAGAATGGCATGATCCATAAAACAAAACACGTTGGCATTTATCAGACATATTTGTCATTGCTTTAAAAAAAAAAAAAAAAAAAAAAGGAAAAATTGCCTTTTTGTGGGCTTGAAAAAAAACATCCAAAAATAATATTTTGTAATATAGGATAAACCTTGGGGGAAACGGTTACCGTATGTTACTTTTGACAACAAGAAAAGTGTAGTCTGCATCCCTGTTCTTTCAGACAAACATACTGAAACCTAGACAGAAATCTGAAAGATGTCCACAAGAATCTATAAAAAAATTGACCTGTTATAGCTTTATCATGGTCAGAAGTAATGATAGTAATAGTAATGTTAGTGTGTGCAGAGCCTTAAGCGGCCGTCACACGCACAGATATCTTGAACGATATTGTAAGCGATCACGTGCACGCGCGATCGCTTACAATATCGCTCACATCGCTGGTGAGATGTCACACAGACAGACTCACCAGCGATGTGGAGCCGCGATCTCGCTGGTTACTATGGTACACATCGGGCCGCGGCGCTTAGTAACCCGACGTGTACCATAGTTACCATCTCCCAGCATAGGCTCTGCGCTGGGAGATCGTTCATCGTGGTGTCATACACCACGATGAAGCAGATCGTGACATCGTTCATCGCTAGATATGAGCTCCAAAGCTCAGATCTGCGATGTCACGATCAAGCGATTTTACATAGTAAAATCGCTTGATTACATGCAACGATGCCAAAACGATATCGCTTAAGCGATCAAAAAGGAGATCGCTTAAACGATATCGGGCAAGAAATCGTTGCGTGTGACGGCCCTTCACATTGAAGTCTTCGCTTTTCATTTTCCCTCTTTCCCTTTTTTATTTTGCAGTCGATAGTTGTATAAAGGTTTTTTCTGCTGTATAAGCTGTAGTTTTTATCATTGCCATTTTGGGGTCCATGCAACCTGCTGGTCTTGTTGAATTCCATCTTTTGGGGAGGCAATGGGCCCAAAAATTCTGCAATTTCAAAGTATTACCGAAATTTCCGGTTCCTAGTTGACTCAGTTACATATGCAGCAATACCAAACATATTACATTTTTTATTAAAATATTTCCCTTTTTTTCTCATTTTACAATTCTTATTGGATGCCCTAGGGAACCTGAACCAGGGATCATTGGATTGCTTATTCAATACACTGCAATACTATAATACTGTGTTTTGTAATACAGACCCATTTCATACGAAGCCCAGCCACAGCCTGGCCTTCAAATGTGTGCCATAACAATACCTTCAGCACCCTACAGTCATGTGGGGGCGGAAGGAACAACTTTCCACATTTCCAAAATCTTAGATAGAGATTTCAGTGTATCATGGAAGTGATAATAAGTGTAAGGGTATGTGCCCACAGGACGTTTTTTTTAAGCAGTCCTGAACGCAGCAAAACCTGAACTGCTTTCAAGTATCCTAGAGTCCTTGCCCGATTTGCTGCATTCAGGTCCTGCGTTTTTATCGTATTTTTTGTGCGTTTTTGCTGTGTTTTTGATTCTGCGTTTTATCCAATGACTGCAGCAAAAATGCAGGAAAATAATTAACATGTCAATTCTCTCCCACCTGCACCAAAACCGCAGAGGTTCGACAGTTCTTGACACTTGCAAAACCAATGTGTGGGCACAGCGTTTCTGTGAAACACATTGGTTTTGCTGGAAATCAAAACTGCAGGAACAAATATTAGCATACATTAACATAAAACCCAATGGTAAACTGCATGCAGAAACCGCAGCAAAAACATCCTGTGGGCACATAACCTAACTGCTTTAACAGGCAGGGCTGTGAAGTCAGTAAGCCTAACATCCGACTCAGACTCCATAATTTCCCTGAATCCAACTCCACCCAAAATGGACACTGACTCCAATTCCGACTCCATGACTCTGACTTCACAGCCCTGGCAACAGGAGCCAACTCCATTTCACAGCAGTAAAATTATTATTATTCGGCCTTCAGCTCGATCTTGAGCCAAGGCGACTTAATGGATTCAGTAGGAAAATCGATCTTGCATGAGCCTAGATAGGTCTACCAGGGTCTCCTCCACTGTTATCTTAACAGTATCAAGCCATTGGGTTGCCAGTCTTCCTCTTCACCTTGTACTTTCTATTCTCCCTACCACAATGTCCTTCTTTAGTGATTTCTCTCTTCATATTATGTGTCAAAAGTAGGCGAGTCTTAACTTGGTGATCCTTGTTGCTTCAAGTGACATGATACAGGTGACCCCTGTAGCGTATAGAGCAGGATTCACCCTGCATGTAAGGAGAATGTTATAAATTGAAACCTGGGCAGATGAACCCTGCACATTTGCCTTGGACCCTGGCACTTTACGGTGTCCCTCAGGTAGTGGTGCCAGCACTGATGGCATGTATATTAAAAAAAATTCAAATACAGCATTTGGGCAAAAATTTATTCTGGCAGCAGATATCTTTAAGCAATCTTAAATTATGTTTGGACTTGTCCTCTCAATATAAGTTTGTAATATATCCACATTCATAGTCAGTATTATATTCACTCATTATAACTTTAGATCTTTAAAATCGTGAACTTTGGTACTCATTGAGGATTTTCTCTTATTTTCTAGGCTAAAAAAGCTGATTGAACAAGAAACAACCTACCAAGCTAAAAAGGAGAAGGAGAACCACAAAAAAATAACCAAACTCCGTGATGAGCTCACCAAGTTGAAGTCATTTGCGTTAATTGTGGTCGATGAGCAACAGAGGTTGACTGAACACTTGAATGAGCAAAGTGCCAAGATCCAAGAGCTGACATTAACTGCCCAAAAAGCTCAGGATAAACTTAGCATTGTAGAAATAAAAGCAGAAGAAGAAGAGCAAAAAGTAAACAGACTTGAAACAGAACTTCAAACTCAGGAAAGTAGGTTCTTTCAAGAGCACGAATCCATGATGGCCAAACTAACCAGTGAGGAAACTCAGAACCGCCAACTCAGATTAAAGCTGGCGGCTCTCAGCAGACAAATCGATGAGCTGGAGGAAACAAACAAGACACTGCGCAAAGCAGAGGATGAACTTCATGACCTAAGAGAGAAGATGAATAAAGGAGAATGTGGAAACTCCAGCCTCATGGCAGAAGTGGAGGAGCTGAGAAAACGTCTGTTGGAAATGGAAGGTAAAGATGAAGAACTCATAAAAATGGAAGATCAATGCAAAGACCTCAATAAAAAATTAGAAAAAGAAGCATCGCAAAGTAAAACCCTTAAAGTCGAGGTTGACAAGTTGAGCAAAAGAATTAACGAGTTGGAGAAACTGGAAGACGCGTTTAACAAAAGTAAACAAGAATGCCAATCTATTAAATGCACCATGGAAAAAGAGAGAGCCGCCACCAAACAACTGTGTAATGAACTAGAAAGTTTAAAAGTTCGTATACGAGAGCTCGAAGCAATTGAAGTGAAGCTTGAAAAGACGGAAAATATACTAAAAGAAGATCTAACCAAACTTAAAACCTTGACGGTGATGCTTGTGGAGGAAAGGAAATCACTAACAGAAAAAATCAGGCAAACTGACGAAAAACTAAAGTCAGCCAATACTCAACTACAGCAA
Organism: Allobates femoralis; assembly: GCA_033576535.1. NCBI lineage: Eukaryota > Metazoa > Chordata > Amphibia > Anura > Aromobatidae > Allobates > Allobates femoralis. The sequence continues at coordinate 81,774,412 of JARQOC010000002.1, forward strand.
GAGCAAAACAAAGTGACCACTATCACCGAGAAACTGATAGAAGAAAGTAAGAAGTCTCTTAAATCGAAGGCAGAATTACAAGAGAAGATGCACACAATCACCAAAGACAATGAAGATCTTAAGTGCAAATTAAAAGCTGAGGAGGAGAAGGGAAATGACCTAATGTCCAAAGTCACTGTTCTCAAAAAGAAGCTTCAGTCACTTGAATCTATTGAAAAAGAGTTTCTAAAGAACAAAATGAAACAAGAAGGTAAACAATCAGAAGTATTATACCAAGAGAACAACAAAATTAGAGAGCTCACGCAAGAGGTCGAAAGGCTAAAACACACCCTTAAGCAAATGAAGTCAATGGAAGATGACCTCATGAAAACAGAGGATGAGTTTGAATCTCTGGAGAAAAGGTATTACAATGAGCAGCAGAAAGCCAAAATCTTTTCTGAAGAACTTGAAGTCTTAAAAATGGAATTAACAAACTACAAACTAGCTGAGAAATCAGGATCGTACCAAGAAAAAGTGTTACTTGCAAAGCTGAAGGACGAAGAAGCAAAATCGGGTCACCTTTCCAGAGAAGTGACAGCCTTGAAAGAGAAGATCCACGACTACATGAAAACTGAAGATAACATATGCCGTTTGAAAGGAGATCATTCTGTTCTTCAGAGGAAGCTCAATCAACAAGAAAACAGAAATAAAGAGATGTCAAAGGAGATGGAGAATCTCTCGAAAGAACTTGAAAGATATCGACGGTTTAGCAAGAGCCTTAGACCTAGCCTCAATGGACGGAGAATATCAGACTTTCAAGTGTTTTCAAAGGAGGTGCAGACAGATTCTACGTACAATGAGCCACCTGACTACAAAAGTCTCGTTCCTTTAGAAAGAGCAGTTATAAACGGGCAACTTTACCAAGAGAGTGACAACGAGGACGATGACACCAATGATGAGGAATCCAGTGTAGCGTACAAGTGTAACTCCACAAATGGAAACTCAATAAACAACAACAGGAAACAGATGTCTCCGTGGACAAAACCAAGTCAACAACAGTCCCAAAACGGGAAAGTGCATTTGAAACAAAATGGTAACTACATCCATCCAGGAGATATGGTTCTTACACACACGCCTGGACAACCTTTACACATTAAAGTTACGCCAGATCACGGACAAAACACAGCCACACTTGAAATCACAAGCCCTACTACAGAAAACGCTCACTCCTTTACGAGTACAGCAGTTATACCAAGTTGTGGCACTCCAAAACAGAGAATAACAATTATTCAAAACGGTTCTTTGACACCTGTGAAATCGAGAGTAATGGATGGATATGTAACACCAGAGCAAGTGGTGCCACCACTTACAATGGCTTCTTTTGTACGACCTCGGACCCCAGACTCATGTGGGTCTATAACTCCGGAGAGAACAATGTCCCCTATCCAGGTATTGGCTTTAACAAGTTCTTCTAGTACCCCAGACCGGGTACTTTCCCCAGAACCCATGGAAATTGGTGGAACGCATGCGGTTTTTCGAGTTTCCCCCGACAAACAGACTGGTTGGCAGTTTCAAAGGTCAAATAGTTCTAGTTCAACTTCAAGTGTAATAACTACTGAGGACAATAAAATACACATCCACTTAGGAACGCCCACCAGCCCCTTCATGCCAGTGCAAGAGAAAAGACATTCACTGACTAATGGGATTCCAAATAAACCCACAAATAAAATCACCAGCAGTATTACTATCACCCCAACAGCCACTCCACTATCACGGCAATCACAAATTACAGTAAGTAATACGAATAACTGATCCCATCCCCACCCAAATCCCATTCCCTAGAAAAATTCACCATTTTTTTTTGCACGAATCACAGATTTTGAAAACTTTTGATTTCTGGAGAGCTGTTTACAAGTTAACGATTGTTTTTATACACTTTTAGTTTACCAGGGTGTGCAGACACTGTTATTTGATTTCTACATTTATGATATCTGTATGGAGTACATATTAAAAGTGTGCACTTGTACTGAATGCATTTCATGTCATATTTTCCCACAAATTGCGTGCATAAAATCTTCGAATTATGTTTTTTTTTTTATTTTAATTATGATTTATGTTTCATAGTCCCTAGGGTATGTTCAGTTGTGGAAAAACCATGTGTCACATAGTGTTTTAATTTGCAAGACATTTGCAAAACATTTGCTTCTGTGAAAATCAAGTCTCCTTAAAGGGAATCGGTCAGCGGGTTTTTGCTACCTCATCTGACAGCAACATAATGTAAGATAAGAAACCCTGAATGTATCACAGATTACTGGTTGCTGCCATTCTGTCACAATCAAAGAATTTAAATTTAGGAACAGAGCAGAGCTGACATAGCTGCTGCCCCCCCACACCCCATCCACACCAGGTTTTCAGCAGAGATTGTGCATTCACTGTGAGGAATCAATCACAACAAGGGGCGTATTGAACTTCCATGTAACTACGTAGTCCTTGAATGATAATCACAGGGTAATAAAGCCTTTAGGCAAAATAGTGGGAAATCCGGGCACTGGTGGTTGTAGCAGCTGCCAATAGTGTAAAATAGTGTCCTTGTGGATCGCTACCAGCGATGCTCAGCCTAAGCTGTTAGACTGTAGTACTTGTAAAAAAAAATTAAAAAAAAGAGGCGGCACTCACCGATGGTGGAACTTTAATCCAAACATAAACAGGTTACATCGTGCAGGGAGGGGTCAGCAGGGGGGACGACGGTCACCGTTTTGCGTGGTTGCACTTCGACTGGTCCACAGCTGTGGACCAGACGAAGCACAACCGTGCGAAACGGTGAAACCGTGCAAAACTGTGACCGTCTTCCCTCCCTGCTGACTCCTACCTGCACGATGTAACCTGTTTATATCTGGATTAAAGTTCCACCTGCAAGAAACTGGTGAGTGCCGCCTCTCTTTTATTAAACGTAATAAAGCCTTTCGTTTACATAAACTAGGACTGTGGAGTCAGTAAGCCAAACAGTCGACTCCTCAGATTCCCTGAATTGAACTCCGACTCCACCCAAAATGGACTCCAACTCCAAAAACTCTGACTCCACAGCCATGACAAACAATAGCTCACACACTGATAAGAGAATCACAGTTGCTTTTTTGTTTTCTTTTACCCTTACAGCATGCTTACCTCAGCTTACATAGCAAAAACCTGCTGATGGATTCTTCAAATATATGAGGGGTATGATATATTGAGGGCTAAAACTTTAAAACTTTATATACAATATTATATCAACATCACAACTGAACATATAATCAATATCTGAACCATAGGATAAGAATCCTATGCATCCGATGTAACCTATACACATATGGCCATATGACTATCAATGATCGACCAGACAATTTATTTTACGTGTGTTAAGACGTTATTTCTTCAATACATTGTGGTAGAGTAATTTTGTGTAATACAATACTGCAATTATACAATGTTCAGAAGTTGCTCCATTTACAAACTACACAACCAAAGCGCTACAAGCTAAAGCCGCAAATTAACCCCCAATGGGTCACAAGGATGTCTCCACTTAGCACGGCATTGTGAAATTATCACAGGTCACATAGCAGCCAACCATACGGTTATTTGTTAACTTCTTATACAGCCAACATTCCTGGATATGTAGAGAAACTGGCTATATTTGGGGAATATAGGATAAAAAGATCACATGGTGCCCCATTGTTGGAAGCTACAGTGATAAGCTATGATTTTTGGGTAAACCTGGCAGTAAGTGTCCAATTCCTCTGCAATGCCTCTACAGGTAACATGAGGCATTACATGGTGTCCATTGAAATCAATAGGCTTTCTATGTATGGACACTCCCTAAGACAGCTCTTTGTAGTAGGTCTTCACAGTGAAGAACCAGAATGAACGACTCTCCTCTAATAATACACAAAGCCCTTAGAGGGTATTTGAATACGATTTTCTACACCAGAAAAATCCTTGAATGTGGATCTATGCACATACATCCCATGGATATTTTTAAGGTTACACAAACTGAAAACTCAGGGCCCAATTCATCAATAATGGCATTTTTTACTCCAATCTTCATAAACTGTGAGATGGATGGGGTAAAATGTACCAAAATCATAAAGTGCGAATCTGGCATCTCCCAATTGCCATTCACCACCAACAGAAATGTACTCCAGTTGTGGACTGGAGTACATTTTTGGCAGAATTTACACTAACTGTGTATATTACCATGAATTAGTGGTGCACACTTGGTCACATCCAGTCCCTCCCTAGGTCCACCTTCTTTTATAAATGATCGCAGAGCTGGTTTTGCCTAGAGTGGTGTAATACTGCCAAAAATCGCAACATCTTTGCGCAACTTCAAGTTGTGAATATATTTTGCGACATTTCAGAACTCAGGCAAAAAACACCCTGAAGAATTGGACTCCAAGTGTGATATTTGTTTCTTTCTGTTGGAGGTAACTATTACCTATCATTGCATGGCCCTTCTGCGATTCCATAATCAGGATGGTACATTCAGACTTGTATGTTCAGCGCGGCAGTACAGTCCGCATCATTTGCATGGAAACTCATTCTCTAGTTTCTCCAGCTGATGTAGGGGATCACCCATGCAATGCTCAGTGAGAAAAGGTATGCAGAAGAGATCTCCTCCAGAAGGAAGGAAGCTGTCTTTGTAGTGACACCAATACGTACCCACCCAGTAAAGCTATGTGAAGACCATAAAAGAACCTTGAAACACTTAAATATTTTGTCAAATCGGAGTCTCAAAAATGAAGTAGCGTCCATCTGTAGACAGCTGTTTCAGGTTCTTTCCTGTGGACCATACAAACCTGGTCACCTGGGTGATAAATCACAATTCACGTTTTAAGACTTTTATGGGTAAGTCACCAACTTACAGGGTAGCTTCCTTTTTGCAGAAGAACTAATTTGCATTTCTTGTACGCCTTCCTATGCCAGGAGGATGCAACAAAATCTGAATTAAGGCTGGCTTCACACTTGCAGATGCATCTGCAGCGTTTTGCAGATGCATCTGCAAGTATCAGCATGCAGACCGCGGCCGCGGTCTGAAAGCTCTCATTCATTCCTATATGTGAAGCGTCCGCGGGCGGATGCCTGCTTACAGATCACACTCTCCCGCCCGCACCATGGACGCGACATCTCGCGTCCATGGTGCGGGCGGGAGAGTGTGATCTGTAAGCAGGCATCCGCCCGCGGACGCTTCACATATAGGAATGAATGAGAGCTTTCAGACCGCGGTGCGCCCTATTATAAACATAGGGGCCGCGGTCTGCATGCTGATACTTGCAGATGCATCTGCAAAACGCTGCAGATGCATCTGCAAGTGTGAAGGCAGCCTTAGAGTCTCTCTCCCAACCAACCAGTGCCCTGCTCGGCAGTGACAAGAATGCCCGCCATGGCTATTTAAGGATGGGCATCTCTTGCTTTTGAGAGAAATTCTGGATTGGCTAGAACCCTTTGCCATATGTAATGTCTTTTAAGGAGTCAGACAAGAACTTGCAGCATAGCTAGCTAGCTATTGGTGGCACTAGCGAGACTGTTTCCTTCCTTCTGGAGGAGAGTTAATCTACATAAGGTAAGTTATACACATAATCTCTACATCCCTCAAACTCATATTGCTGACACATTTAGCCTATCAGACCTATTTATAATGAGGCTAAAGGTACCGTTTTGTTGCCGTCTACTAAATGGAACAATGATTCCACTGCAACCAGTGAGTTGCAAGCAATATATCTCTGTGTGTAACGGTACCTTTAGACAATAAATGGACTCGCACAAAATTCCATTGACTTCTATAGGGGTTTATCAGGTTTCAAGTACGGTATATCTTTGATGGCAGAAAAAAAAATTGTGATAAATACTGTTCTATGATGTTTTAACATTACCAGAAACCCAGATAGCCTGAATGGGAGGGGAGGACACCCAACAGAGAACAGGAAGGTCCCCAAACCTGTGCTAGAGACCTAGAAGCTAATCATAATTTACCGTAGGTCATTTTTATCTATGCAATTCTCCAGTCCAAATTAATGCAATACAGAAACTTTCACATTACAAATGTGACATGTAAGGAGACACCATTCTGTTCCCTTAGGACGGAATAACAACTGAAATCTGTGTAACCTCACTCATATTCCACTGGAAAAAAAAAATTAAGACAGTGAGTCATAAAAGCAAATTTCTACCCTTCTTACCAAAAAATATGGAAAAACATCCTCAATGAATCGTAAAGGGCCCTTCCAATTTATATCAATTAAGGCGACTCCTGAGGGAATGCTAGGATTTATTTATGTAATTGAAGGAGATGATCCAGATTAATGGGTGCATAAGTGGAAGAACCTCATCATGTCGACATCTGTGCTACACCAAATAAATTAACGCAGCACTCCTATTAGAGGATATTTATCTTTCTAACTAGGAATGAAACTGCCTCCTACTCTCCACGCTGCATAAACCTGACGACAGAGCAGCTACTGAGAGACGATCATGAGATCGTCGTCCTCTGTGCTCTTCTTAATTGTGATGAGAGACAGAACAGGGATTCTTCAGCAGCAGCAACCGTATTGAAGACGAGGCTGGAAATGCGTAGGGATCAGTGTAATACCTCAGAACTTTTGTAACAACTCCCACATACACATTAGATGAAAGTCATCCAAACAGGACCATTTTGTGTGTACAGGGCAGGGATGTGGAGTCCGTAAGCCAAACATCTGACAACCGACTCCACCAAAATGGACACCGACTCCAGAACCAGGGCTGTGAAGTCAGTAAGCCCAACATCCAATTCAGACTCCTCAATTTACCTTGATTTGACTCCAACTCCACGACCATTGCTGTGGAGTCAGTAAGCCAAACATCCAACTCCAACATTTCCCTGAATCCGACTCCAACTCCACCAAAATGGACACAGACTCCGACTCCACAACCATGGCTGTGAAGTCAGTAAGCCACAAATCTGACTCAGACGCCTCAATTTCCCAGAATATGACCCCGACTCCACCCAACATGGACAGTCACTCTGACTCCACAACTCCGACTCTACAGCCGTGGTACAGGGGCTTCCTCTCTCTGAAAACATATGAATAATCGACCAAGCGCTCATGAGGGAATATGGTCAACACACCTCCCGTGAGTGACCATTTTTTACAATAAGGTTATAGATAGGAACTTTGAAAAAAGAAAAATGGCTAATTTCAAATAGATATGTAGTTCAGTCTTGAAAAAGGGATCAGTATGAACCTGAAACACGTAAATAAAAGCTACTAGAAGCATTACCACAGGTGGAACTACTCCTCTTTCATAGCAACGTGGTCTACCAGAAGGTCTATCACCTATTTCTCCTCAATATTGATAATTACAAATAGCCCACTTGCCTACTTTCAAGTCCAAAATTGGGAAATTTAAGTCCTGACCCGGTTCCAGTCCTCAACACACCAAAAATGGCAACTAACCAGTAACTGAGGCAGCGACCAGTCTCAATGAATAGCTGAGCAGACATTTCTGGTGCCTCAGAGATTGGACTAGGAAGCAGACAACACCGGAATGGTCACGTGTTGGAACGAGACCTGCAGGGATCAGTGAGGGAGACTCATATCCCACTGGCAGAAATCACCAGGTCCATAGATTGTTATAGGGTTTGTATTACAGCTCCATACTATCAGCCTTATTATTAGTCTAAAACATTGCTGATAAAAGGCAAATAATCAATTTAGGCATCTAAATGGGTTACAGAAGAGCCCGTAGTGATGCCATCTGCCCACCAGTGTCACTTTGTTTTGACTGATCAGATGATCACAATTATCTGGGGTGATCAAGACGGAAGAGAAAGCTGGAATGAATACAAGATCACATGGTTTCGCTGATGAGAACACTGAGCTCCTTAAAAGAAACTTAATTGATTTTAATCGTTCCCCTTCGGAGAGATGATCAGACAAAGTGACGCAAGAAGGAAGGAAGTCCGATGACCTTCTTGTTTCCTATGTAGCATTATTGTTCCCTTTACTCCTTAGCAACGTGTTTTCTCCTAATGTTCCATATTAACAAACCCTTAGAAGCTGTAAATATTTTCAAGTATTACGGGACGGGAGACCTCTGAGTGTATGTGATAAAGTCGAGCGTGGTAAAAACTAAAGTTCCTTCCCTAGTTTTGGTAAATGTTTGATACCAATTACAGATTGTTAAAGAGATGTCTCATAAGAGTAAGAAATAGTAGGAAGAAACAAAGTACATATTTCTAAATCCAGACCACAGTCTTAAAGTCCTGGAATGAGCACTTGCTACAATAAGTTATCATCTATCCACAAGATAGCTGACGACTTGCTGATCACTTTGGGTCCAAACTCTGGGATCAAGGATGTCTCTACCACCATAAGGGTGCAGCCCCGAGGCTCTGAACGAAATTAAAAATGGGGGCCCACATTCACCTCAGTGGGCCTCAATCAATTCCAACAATATCCGCATCCTCAAGATGTGGACACCATTGAGAGCTATGCTAGAGGACAGCATTATTACTATGTGGAGGCACAAACCAAATGCTTACTGTATGCAGGTACACTAAAGACACTATTGTATTATAGGAGTACAATGGGGCCTTATTACTGTCTATAGGCACAAAAGGCGTGTATTACGATGTGCAGACACAAAGCGAGCATTATTACTATGTGAAGGCAGAGGGACCATTATTATATGGAGGCACAGAGGGGGCATTATTACTATGTGGCGTCACAGAGGGGACAATATTACTATGTGGAGGCACAAACCAAATGCTTACTGTATGCAGGTACACTAAAGACACTATTATATTATAGGAGTACAATGGGGCCTTATTACTGTCTATAGGCACAAAAGGCGTGTATTACGATGTGCAGACACAAAGCGAGCATTATTACTATGTGAAGGCAGAGGGACCATTATTATATGGAGGCACAGAGGGGGCATTATTACTATGTGGCGTCACAGAGGGGACATTATTACTATGTGGCGGAACAGAGTAGATACTATTACTATGTGGAGGCACAGAGGGGGCACTATTACTATGTGGAGGAACCAGGGCTGTGGAGTCGGTAAGCCCAAAATCCGACTCCAACGTTTCCCTGAATACGACTCCGACTCCAACCAAAATTGATACAGACTCCGTCTCCACGACTCTGATTCCACAGCCATGGGGCGAACAGAGGGGGCATTATTACTATGTTGCATCACAGACGAGGCATTATTACTATGTGGAGTCACAAACGGGGCATTATTACTACGTGGAGTCACAGACGGGGCATTATTACTACGTGGAGTCACAGACGGGGCATTATTAGTACGTGGAGTCTAGGACGGGGCATTATTACTACGTGGAGTCACAGACGGGGCATTATTACTACGTGGAGTTACAGACGGGGCATTATTACTACGTGGAGTCACAGACGGGCATTATTACTACGTGGAGTCACAGACGGGGCATTATTACTACGTGGAGGCACAGACGGGGCATTATTACTACGTGGAGTCACAGACGGGGCATTATTACTACGTGGAGTCACAGACGGGGCATTATTACTTCGTGGAGGCACAGACGGGGCATTATTACTACGTGGAGTCACAGACGGGGATTATTACTACGTGGAGTCACAGACGGGGCATTATTACTACGTGGAGTCACAGACGGGGCATTATTACTACATGGAGGCACAGACGGGGCATTATTACTACGTGGAGGCACAGACGGGGGCATTATTACTACGTGGGGGCACAGACGGGGCATTATTACTACGTGGAGGCACAGACGGGGCATTATTACTACGTGGAGGCACAGACGGGGCATTATTTCTACGTGGAGGCACAGACGGGGCATTATTACTACGTGGAGGCACAGACGGGGCATTATTACTACGTGGAGGCACAGACGGGCATTATTTCTACGTGGAGGCACAGACGGGGCATTATTACTACGTGGAGGCACAGACGGGCATTATTTCTACGTGGAGGCACAGACGGGGCATTATTACTATGTGGAGGCACAGACGGGGCATTATTACTATGTGGAGGCACAGACGGGGCATTATTACTACGTGGAGGCACAGACGGGGCATTATTACTATGTGGAGGCACAGACGGGGCATTATTACTATGTGGAGGCACAGACGGGGCATTATTACTATGTGAAGGCACAGACGGGGCATTATTACTATGTGGAGGCACAGACGGGGCATTATTACTATGTGGAGGCACAGACGGGGCATTATTACTATGTGGAGGCACAGACGGGGCATTATTACTATGTGGAGGCACAGACGGGGCATTATTACTATGTGGAGGCACAGACGGGGCATTATTACTACGTGGAGGCACAGACGGGGCATTATTACTACGTGGAGGCACAGACGGGGCATTATTTCTACGTGGAGGCACAGACGGGGCATTATTACTATGTGGAGGCACAGACGGGGCATTATTTCTACGTGGAGGCACAGACGGGGCATTATTACTATGTGGAGGCACAGACGGGGCATTATTACTATGTGGAGGCACAGACGGGGCATTATTACTATGTGGAGGCACAGACGGGGCATTATTACTATGTGGAGGCACAGACGGGGCATTATTACTATGTGGAGGCACAGACGGGGCATTATTACTATGTGGAGGCACAGACGGGGCATTATTACTATGTGGAGGCACAGACGGGGCATTATTACTATGTGGAGGCACAGACGGGGCATTATTACTATGTGGAGGCACAGACGGGGCATTATTACTATGTGGAGGCACAGACGGGGCATTATTACTATGTGGAGGCACAGACGGGGCATTATTACTATGTGGAGGCACCCTAGCATCAGCAGGACATATTTTTTTTTTTCATTTCAATAGCAAAGATACCAGTGGAGGGATGTTTCTGTTGCAGGAAGGTTCTGCCCAGCTAAAAAAATTCCCGAGTCATGGTGAAACATACTGCGTTATTAACTGGAGCAGGAGCCAATCTACGAAAAGCTGAAACATAAATGGAACTTGATATTAAATTGTGTTCAGTTCCCCATCATCATAAGTCTGGAAAATCTGTCCATGGAAGAAGAGCTGAGAGTTACATTGATTTCCTGCCAAGCCATAGCATTACCATAGCATGCCAGACGTTCATTTTACGTCTTCCAGATCACTACTTGGAAACTGAGGAATGAAGTCCAACAAGAATGTATGATAATTAGACACGAGTATTGTTTGAGCCATCACTGTTTCCACTAACGTGATCATAATCTATGAGAAGGCTGGAGAGTCTGGCAATAATCACCCAAGGACGCAGACCACAGATGAGTTGTAGAAAAACTAGCCATACATATATACATACACGTGCTAAAAACACTTTATCATGTATTATACCTATGTAGTGAGGATCATAAACTCCAATATCATACGGTACCTATAGAGTGAAGATCATCAACTCCAAAAGCATACAGCTTCGCAGCGCAGACAAGTATGTAGTATAAAAACTATTAAAGGGGATGACCACCCTGAGGACAATATACAATATATATATATTTTTTTTTTACTTACATGCACATATTTGTGTCTTAAAATAATTTTTGCAAATTGGTTTAATTAAAAATGTTGTACTATTTTGCTTTTACAGGATCTTTGTTTCCCTGCAAATTCAACTTTAATGTGGTCTATGGCTATAAATCAGCTGATAAGAGCTCAGAAAAGTTACAATCCTTCCCATTGAACTGTCAGAATGAGCTCACTGATTGATTCTCATTTAAGCCATTCTGGAGCCGGCAATAGGCTGTGCAACCGGGGCTGTAGAAGGAAAATGGAGAAACATTTTTAATGCAATCCAATTATAAAAATTATTTCAGCTGCAAATACATGCATTTATAGGGGTATTCCCAAAAACAAAATTCATATTAATCAATAGGTCTTGGAATAATAATAGGTTGCACAATTGGATGCTTCAAATAAATGTCCCTGTGCTGAGATAATCTTATGTGTGTGTCCCTGCTATGTACAGTGTAATGAATGTGTCTGATTGTACAGGGACATGGTCTGATCATACCACATCTCCTATGCTGAGATAATATTATATATGTGTCCCTGCTATATACTGTGTAATGGATATGTCTGACCATACAGGAACATGGTCTGATCATACCACATCTCCTATGCTGAGATAATCTTATATATGTGTCCCTGCTATGTACAGTGTGATGGATGTGTCTGACCTTATAGGGGCATAGTCTGATCATACCACATCTCCTGGGCCAGGGAGGAAACAACAAAGTACAGACATTACAGCTGGGGATCATAGATTATTTTTGTGAGGTAAAACATTTCCCTGTTTTTAAAAAATGTTTCACCTCAAAGTGCTCCCGTCCTGTAATGTCTGTATATTCTTTTGCGTCCTCCCTTGCCCAGGAGATGTGGTATGATCAGACCATGTCCCAGTATGGTCAGACACATCCATTACATAGTACATAGCAGGGACACATATATAAGATTATCTCAGCACAGGAGATGTGGTATGATCAGACCATGTCTCTGTACGGTCAGACACCATTACACAGTACATAGTAGGAGAACTCATTAAAAGATTTTCCCTGACCCACTCTTATTTATCGCAGGACGCTGAAACTTCACATGTGTAATGGTATAAGTCTCTATAGGTTACATGCCAATTTGCAATTCTGAACTGATAACGGTCTTTCTTTTCCAGGTGCTGAAGTGGTGTGAGGTGTGGTAATGGACCCAGTGGAATACAGAGCAGTCATCAAGTTCCTTTACTTGAAAGGCCGCACCGAGGGAGACGCTCTTTGAGATGAAAGAGGTTTATGGTGAGAATTCCTCATCATATGATGTAGTCAAGAACTGGCATTGTCATTTCAAATAAGGTCAAACTTCGGTGGCAATGGCTCCAATTCTAGGTGACCCCTTTCCGTTATTGATGAACACACCTTTCAAGTAAAGGAACTTGATGACTGCTCTGTATTCCACTGAGTGTGTTCATTAATTACGGAATGGGGTCACCTAGAATTGGAGCCATTGCCACCGAAGTTTGACCTTATTTGAAATGACGATGCCAGTTGTTGACTACATCATATGATGAGGAATCGTCACCATAAACCTCTTTCATCTCATTGAGCGTCTCCCTCGGTGCAGCCTTTCAAGTAAAGGAACTTGATGACTGCTCTGTATCAACTGGGTCCATTACCACACCTCATACCACTTCAGCACCTGTAACAAAAAGACCGTTATCAATTAAGAGTTGCAAATTGGCATGTAACCTATAGAGACTTATAACATTATGCAAGTGCAGTTTCAGCATCGTGCAATAAATAAAAGTGGGTCAGGGGAACACACCCCTCGTATAGAGGATTCTCAGCAAAGGAACATTTTTTAACCCCTTAGTGACGAAGAAATTTGTCATTTTTCATTTTCGTTTTTTCGCTCCTCGGCTTCCAAGAGCCATAACTTTTTTATTTTTCCGTCAATATAGACATATAATGGCTTGTTTTTTGCGGGACGAGTTGTACTTTCAGATTCAATAATTTGTTTTACCATATAATGTACAGGGAAATTGCAAACAAATTCCAAGTGCAGTGAAATTGCAAAAAAAGTGCAATTACACGTTTGTTTTTTGGATTTTTTAGTCGCCGTGTTCACTATATGGTAAAACCGACGTGACGGTGCAATGCCTCAGGTCAGTACGAGTTTGTAGATACCAAACATGTATACCTTTATTGGTATCTAGGTGGTGGAAAAAAATTCAAAAGCATGAAAAAAAAAAATTGCACTTTTTGCGCCATGTTCTGCGACCCGTAGCGTCCTCATTTTTCGGGATCTGGGGCTGGGTGACGGCTTATTTTTTGCGTCTCGAGCTGACGTTGGGTGGATGCGCTGTTTTGATCGCCCGTTATTGCATATTTTAGCATTGTTGCAGCGACCAAAAAAACGTAATTTTGGCGTTTGAACCATTTTTTGCACTACGCAGTTTACGGCTCTCATTATTTGATTATTTATATTGATAGATCGGGCGATTCTGAACGCGGCGATACCAAATATGTGTATTTTATTTAATTTTTTAATACTTTTATTGTGGATGGGAGAAAAGGGGGGTGATTTGAACTTTTATGTTTTTTGTTTTTTTTCCAACTTTGTAAAAAATTTATTTGTTTATTGATTCTTAATTTTACAAAGCCCCATAAAGAGGCATGCAGATGCACAGTCCGATCACTTCTGACACATACAGAGGAGCTGCAGCTCCTCTGTATGTGTCAGAATCGCGGACCTGTTGTGGTTGGCAGCCCCTGCCAACCACAAGCAGGAAATGCTCCATGACAGGTTCCAGGGTCAAGCCAGGACCCTGGCCTGTCACATCAGCACGGGAGATCCCGCGATACTATCACGAGATCTCCACTGGAGCCCGGTAAGCGCACGCTGCACGCTCCGGCTCCCTTAGATCCCGCTCTCAGAGATTGAGGGCGGGATCTAAGGGGTTAACAGCACCGATCGGATGGCGGGACCGATCGGTGCTGTTAGACCGACATCTCAGCTAGTGAGATCAGCTGAGATGTCGGAGGTTTGAAGTGAGCTCCACGCCGGAGCTCACTTCAAACACGGGGATGACAGCCGACGTCTAGAGACGTAAGGCTGTCGTTAACAGGTTAAATACATCCAATTGTGGAAATATTTATTATTCCAAGATCTATTGACAAAAATTAATTTTGCTCATGGGTAAACCCCTTTAGATAAGCAAGAAACTAACATCTCTTTAATCACACATTTGCATCACCATTTTGGCTCCAGACTGGTAATACCAGATCAGGTAGGTATATGGAAGGGCAAAAAATTAGGCATGAATCCCAATAGCCGACCACAACTTCTTAGCATAGGCAAAGTGTTTTTCCCATTTTATTAATATCACTTTATGATTTGAGGGATCCCAAGCATTTTTGGTAATCCAAAAATGAAAACTCAGCTATCTCAGTTCCACAAAACAGGATTGGAGCAGCAGGCGATCGTGACCCAGTATCATGTGGATGGATGATAAGTTTTGATCTTAGGACAATCTCTTTAAAATGGGTTTACCATTAGGATCACACTTTTTTATTATTATTATTTATTTATATAGCGCCATTAATTCCATGGTGCTGTACATGAGAAGGGGTTACATATAAAAGTTATAGATGAAGTTTACAGTAAACAAATTAACGACAGACTGGTACAGGGAGGAGAGGACCTGCCCTTGCAGAATTACATTCTACAGGATAATGGGGAAGAGACAGAAGATCGGGGTGTGGCAGCTCTGGTGGTGGTGAGGCAGCAGCCCTGGTGGTGGTGGTGAGGTGGCACCGTGGTGATTGCAGGCTGTAACCTTTTCTGAAGAGATGGGTTTTCAGGTTTCGTCTGAAGGATTTCAGCGTGGTGGATAATCGGATGTGTTGGGGCCCAGATATCCAGAGGATGGGGGATATTCAGGAGAAATCTTGGAGGTTGTTGTGTGAGGAACGAATAAGTGTGGAGGTGAGGAGGTGGTCTTGGGAGGATCGAAGATTACGTGAGGGAAGATAGTGGGAGATTAGTTTGGAGATATAGAGAGGAGACAGGGTATGGATGGCTTTGTAGGTCAGTGTTAGTAGCTTGAACTGGATTCGTTGTGGAATTGGGAGCCGGTGAAGAGATTTGCAGAGAGGAGAAACAGGGGAGTAGCGAGGAGAGAGGTGGATTAGTCAAGCAGCAGAGTTGAGGACAGACTGGAGAGGTGCAAGAGAGTTAGCAGGGAGGCCACAGAGGAGTATGTTGCAGTAATCAAGTCGAGAGATAAGGGCATGTATAAGAGTTTTTGTAGATTGAGGACTGAGAAAGGGACGAATTATGGAAATATTTTTGAGCTGGAGGTGACAGGATGGGGCAAAAGTTTGAATGTGCGGTTTGAAGGACAGGGCAGAGTTGAGTGTTACTCTGAGGCAGCGAATTTCGGGTGCGGAAGAGAGTGTTATTCCACTTACCATAATAGATAGAACGGGTAGGTAAGATACATGGGATGGAGGAAAGAGGAGGAGTTCCGTTTTGCCTACATTGAGTTTTAGGAAGCGGGAGGTGAAGAAGGAGGATATTGCTGATAGACACTCCAGTTTTCTGGACAGCAGAGAGTTGACGTCTGGGCCAGAGAGGTAGATCTTAATGTCATCAGCATACAGGTGGTACTGGAAGCCATGGGACTTTATGAGTTGTCCTAGACCAAGGTTATAGACGGAAAAAAAGTAGGGGCCCCAGGACAGAGCCTTGTGGGACTCCAACAAAGAGAGGGCGGGATGAGGAGGTAGTGTGGAAAATGCTAAATGTGCGGATGGAAACGTATAGGTCAATCCAGGACAGGGCAAGGTCTTTGATGCCAAGGGAAGAGAGGATCTGTAGTAGGAGGGAGTGATTGACTGTGTCAAAGGCAGAGGACAGAAATGTCCATTAGCTTTGGCAGTAAGTCAAGGCCCCGCTACACCTAGTGACATTCCATCGATACCGATGATAGCAACATTCCAGCAATCCCTGCCAGGTTGTAAGTGGTTGGTGGTGAAATGCCACACAGACAGATCTACCCACCGATGCAGCGACACCCGACGGTCATTGGGATCTGTCACTGTCACAGGCGTAGCATGGAGATTGTTGGTCATTTTCCCTGTCACACACACACACACCGATGCAGCATGCCAGCGGGAGACCGACAATGAAAAAATGGTCCAGGGCATTGCATAACAATCAGCGATCTCACAGCGGAGGGCCACTTGCTGCTACTTGTCACACGCAGCGATTTTGCTGGTGATGTCGCCGCAACGTCACAAAACCTGTGACGTTGCGGCAATATTGTTAGAGATATCGCTACATGTAACGGGACCTTAAGTCGTTAGTAATTTTGGTCAAGGTAGTTTTGGTGGAGTGGTGGGGGCGGAAGCCAGATTGGAGGTTGTCAAGGAGAGAGTTAGATGATAGGTGGGAGGAAAGTTGAGCATGGACATGCTGCTCGAGGAGTTTTGAAGCAAACGGGAGCAGCACTGTGGGGCGCTTAGCTGGGCATAGCAGTTGAGTCAAGGTTTGGCTTTTTGAGGAAGGGTGTGATAGTGGCATGCTTGAAAGCAGAGGGAAGTACCAGAAGAAAGCAATAGGTTGAAGTCATGGGTTAGGACTGGAATGAGTGTGTTAGTGAGGTTGGGGAGGAGGTGGGAAGTGATTGGGTCAAGTGCATAGGTGGTAAGGTGTGATTTGGAAAGGAGATAAGTAAGCTCTCCTTCAGTGATGTTGGAAAGGGAGGTTGTAAGGGAAGGGCAGAGGTCTGGTATATGGAGTGATTGGGGTGGTGGAACACTGATGGTACCGTCACACGTTTCAACATTGTCGGCAATATCGCCCGAAAGTGACGTAACATTGCTGTTGCCGTTGATGTCGCTCGTGCGTTGATACGTGTAACATGGCCATTCAACGCCGATAACTTGCCTCAGTCGAGTCGCCAGGTTCCAGTGCATGTAGTGAAACCTGGCGATGTTGCTTAGGCGATCTGTTGTGATCGCTCTGTGTGACATGGTGATAGCGATGATAAAAGCAACTTCAGACATCGCCGAAGCAATCCCGTAGGCATGTCTTGGCGTAGTTTCAACTTGGGCTGCTGTGTGGGGATTTGTGGCAGCTCGTGTGTTCCGACTGGTAGTCCTTGTCCAAGGCGTCATATTTGATGATCTGTGCATCCATCAGCAGACTCATCGTCTTCTCCAATAGTGCAGAAAGGGCTTGTAACAAGGAGCATCAATACAAGTCTGCAGGCCATTGATGTGGGCTGTATATGTTCGCATCTTCTGCATATTAATATCGACACAAACATGGACATGGGAACACTATATATGCGACATCACTGACCAGACACAAATATATCTGCACATACATAGTTAATCCAGGCTCCAATAGTATCCATACACAGATCTCAAGAGTGTTGTGAGTACGAGACGTAGCTGAACTAAACACATACCCATAACCATAATTGGCTTAATACAGACAGCACCACACCAGTGCTCCTATATTACACTTTGGCGACACAACAGTGTCTACCAACAAGCCGCCACACATCACACGAGAGTTGAATGAGAAGCCAACCAAACCGCACATGAGTTGGTTAAATTCCAACATTCAAAATTGACACACATGAAAGAGCTAGGTTTCAAATGCAGTTGTAGCGACCAATCACAGTGTTATGGGTGTCGTAAAACACACTGTGGCACGCCTACCTCCTAGCCGCGCCCAAAACCCCCCCCCCCACATTGCTCATGTGGTTGCCCTGTGTGACGCGGCAACGTTCACCGGCAACTTCAACTCCCAAGTTGCTCAGGCGATTCCTGAATCGTCACATCGCCCAAAGTTGAAAGAGACATCGCTACGTGTAACAATGCCGAAGCGATCTTGGCAACGTTCCCAAAACATGCACGCGCCCGTGAGTTGCCGGCGATATCGCCGGCCGTGTTGAAACGTGTAACGGTACCTTAAAGGTTAAGAGCTTTTCTTTGAATTCTGCATCGTACTGTCCCTTTATTATTCCTCCTGGAGATGTATGAATAACCTGGCAACTGGGTTTTCCCATTACTATTCTCAACAAAACAGGGTACTGTCACATAACCACCAGAGTTTGACCCAGCAACATCAACTTCTGTCCCCAGGCACCGCTGTATTCACCTTGTATGTGGTGCTGATTATAGAGAAGTCAGAACCTCTGATCAGCACAGCTCTGTAACTTCACTAAGTTTAGAGTGGCTAGGACCTGCTGTACTTCTGTCTGACTAGACTAGAGGATGTGTATGTGTTGAAGTTCTTAACTCCTAAGCTTCAGCCTATTGGAAAGTACCACACCTTATGAATACCTTCAGCTTCTTGCTGGAAGCTGCCAGAAATAGCTTTTGGTTTCCCTGACTAGTGTCTTTTCTTGTATTGGTGTTTTGCCTGGTATACGCTGACCTGTTTTTGGACACTTCTTCTGACGATTCTGTACCTTGCTGACATCTTGGTTCTGACCCAGCACCATGACAGATCCTGATTTTATCCTTTTCCTGACGATCCCATATGGTAACTTTCCTGGCTCAACACTGCAGCACTTCCATAGGTAGAAATCTCCTGGACTCTATTGTAAATCCAGATCCCTGTATAGGGGTTAAAGGGTATCAGGGTTTCTTGGGGTTCTGCTTAATGGAGCGGGTTGGGCCTTATCTACCCGAGATGCCCCTTTTATGCCTGTTGCCTCAGATGGGGCATCACATGTATAATCTTTCCCACTAACACTATTCAAGCAGTGCAGACCTTGTAAGAGTATATAAGGGCACACCCAACTGACAATGGAATTGATAACCGTCTGCTGTTGATTTTGTTCATATATTTTAAGGAGAAATAACAGAGGAATGACATAATGCAGAATTTCAAGTAAAGATTCCACAGCATTACAAGTATTTTCTAAAATAAACATCATTGTTTACTAAAATCAGAATCATAAATGTCAGAAGTGCTGAAAGATCCTACTGATTTCTACCTCCCTCAACGTACAAAAACAGAATGGACAGAACAATACGACAATGTAGTGTTCCAGAAAAAACTGATACCCTATGATTCGCCTTTTACAGGGATTGCTAGGGCGAAATATGACTCGCGCACTAGGTAAAACAGTGTATTGGGTTTTCTTAGACTATTACTTTAATGGACTTTCAAGGAATCTTGTTGTTTTATGAGAAATATTTCAGATTCCATTCACATTTTATTCCATTCTATTATGAAATTATAGTTTGCAATCATAACTATTTGTCCAAACACAACATCGATGACGTTTTCACCAAAGTGGCGCCTGCGGTTCATGAAAAGTCAAAAATAGTCTTTATGTATATGTATATATGTATTGTGAGGTAGCGCCCCGGGGAACTCGCTTGCTGCATAATGACACCAACACATGCTTATAATTTTTCAAGTGACTACCCGTTTATTTCTCACATACATATTATAAACCGGGTAGCGCATCAACCATTGATCATAATACATACATTTCACATGAATAGCACATCACAACACAATACATTACATATAACATGGAACACCTACATTTACCATAACTATCTATCATCGGGACCTTATTGACCTAACCGTCAGTCCCAATGGCGGATTCGACCGCCTATTACCTCTTGGATACCTCATGCATGGCCCTTTCATCATCAGCCATCATGAGTCACCCACAATGCACATCCTTTCCTTTGAGCACCCAGGGTACTTATACATAAGCCCTGTTGATCCATCACCCAGGGTAATTTTACATACGCCCTGATGATACACAACACATAACATTTACATAATAAATAGTTATCCACACTTATCACAGTGTGGGTCCCAATGGCGGTACCAGCCGCCTGGCTTTATTTACCCAGCACAACACTTTAAGGGTGCGTGCACACAGTCCGGAGGAGCTGCGTGTTAGACGCAGCTCCTCCGGACCTGAGGGAAGCGCGGGTGGCCGCAGGGAAACCGCAGCCACCCTGTACTCACCATGTGCGGTGGGTGCAGGGCGGCTTCTCCCTCCTGCACCCGATGGCAGCCGCTTCCGACTCCCCAACATGAAATAAACATGCTGCGGAGGAGTGGACTCCCGGCAACCCGCACCGCAGCTCCAAAGACGCTGCGGGCGGGTTACGCATAGTGAGGATGTGATTTCTTGAAATCCCATCCACTATGCTAGTACTGTACTATGCAGCGTTTTGGACGCAGCGGCAAGACACTGCATTCAAAACGCTGCGTACACTGATCGTGTGCATGCACCCTTATACTAACCCCTAATACAGGCTCCAGCCTGACCGGGACCTTACACACCGCATGTGATCCATCCTAACATATCCATGGATCACATACATCCTCACCCACGCTCACAGCCCATCATAATACACCCATGGACTGTGGCTCCTCTGGGTACATAACAGGGATTGGCCAACCTGAGTTCCTGGTAAACCATGCGTCACCAAGGCCTCCTCATCACGTGTACAGGCCACCAGCCGCCACCAAACCTCCATACTCAGGCAGGTCTCCAGGTCAAACACTGTGCCCCATGCCTGAGTCGAGCGCCTTCCAGGTTCAGCCTTGGTTCCCCACTCTAGGAGTCCTCTTAACCCCTCCGTCTGGCCACAGCTACACACACACCGTTAGAGGGACAGGTACCTCCCGCAAACAGCAGGCCAAGCCTCCCTCTCGTCCAAACGGGACAGATCGCCTCCAATATAACATCCACACTGGCTGGGTCTCTCCCACAGACATCTATGCCCGCCTGGCATGATTCACCCATGGTACACAGTTCACTCTAGCATACGAGAACTGCTATCTTACCGGACACGGATCCGGGTCTAGCAACCCGAGTCACGGGTACACCATGCATCCCCATGGACATGTTTCGCCCCACGTCCAGACCAGCGTCCACCTGGTTCAGCCACGGTTTCCCCACTCCAGGAGCCATAACAACCCGTTCACGGCCACCGGTACGGAGCTGGCAGGCTCCCTTCACGTCCTCACACCACAGAGCCCAGGACTGCTCTGACTCCCATGCATCTCTAGTCCTGGTCTCTGTTGTCTCTGGTCTCTGTTCTGATGGTGGGTTTACACGTTTCAATATCGTTGCGATATCGCAACTCAATGGCGCGGGAGCGCATTTAGTGCATGTTTCTCCCGCATCGCATCGGAGGTTTACACGCTGCGATATCGGGATACAACGTCCATGCGATGTCTACGCCCCCCAACCCAGGAACGACCATTTAACATGGGAGTGAATGGGTGACGTTGAACATCGCATCGTAGTTGGGCTGTCACACAGCACGATCGGCTCCAATCTCTATTCAATATCGAGCATTGAATAGCACGCTCATTCAATCCCCGATATCGCATTGACATCGTTCCTGCATCGTATTGGACGTTCACACCATTCAACGCAGGAACGATATCGGCTCCAACGATCGAACCACGTGACTTTTGATTGAAATTGGACTCCGATATCGCAACGTGTAACCCGCCATGACTCACACAGACACTGGCTATCTCTTATCATAGCTGCCACAATGACAGACCCACCTGGGCTGCTATGCAAGCAGTACACACATTGCTCTTTCGGCCGCTCATTGGTCTCCTGAATCCTTCAGGTATTAACACACTGTGTACCGGAGAGGAATAACACAACACACACACACACAGGAAAACAGGCTCCTAAGCCGACAACCATGTGATGCACCCCGGCCATGGACCATGCTGGTTGTGCCTCACAGTATATAAATATATGCATCATCTTTTTGTACTGTTTTTTTGCTCCATTTTTGTAGTGCTTTCAAAGCAAAAATGTAATACTATTCCATAGGGGTGACACACACAGAGACAGACAAACAAATATAGACAAATATAGACATCTTGGGTTTGTTCAAGAAAAGTTGATTCCTCATATAGCAAGGGGGGAGCCATAGACCTATGCCCAAAGCCAAACTTTTATGCTATGTGCACACATTGAGCATTTGGAGACTTTTTTACCTCAGTATGTTTAAGTCAAAACCAGGAGTGGGAGATAAATACAGAAGTGGTGACGTGTTTCTATTAGACTTTTCCTCTAATTGTTCCACTCCTGGTTATGGCTACAAATAATGAGGTAAAAAACTCACCTAATCGTGAGGTAAAAAAAAAACCTCTCCAAATACTAAGGTAAAATACTCACCCAATACTGAGTAAAACTCCCAAATACTGAGTAAAAACTCCCCAATACTGAGGTAAAAACTCCCCAAATACTGAGGTAAAAACTCCAAATACTGAGGTAAAAACTCCCAAATACGAGTAAAAACTCCCAAATACTGAGGTAAAAACTCACCAAATACTGAGGTAAAAAACTCACCAAATACTCAATGTGTGCATGTGGCCATAGGAAGGGGTTAACTTTTTCAAAGACTCTTGCATTAGGGCCATGTGCATGCACTGAGTACTTGGTGAGTTTTTTACCTCAGTATTTGTAGCCAACACCAGAAGTGGGTGATAAATACAGAAGTGGTGACGTGTTCCTATTAGGGTGCGTGCACACGATCAGTGTAGGCTGTGTTTTGGACGCAGCGGCAAGACGCTGCGTCCAAAATGCTGCGTCGTACAGTATCAGCATAGTGGATGGGATTTCAAGAAATGGCGTGTTTGGAGCTGCGGTGCGGGTTGCCGGGAGTCCGTGCCTCTGCAGCATGTTTATGTCATGCTGCGGAGTTGGAAGCGGCTCCCATCGGGTGACTGCAGGGAGAAGCCGCCCTGCACCCATCGCACATGGTGAGTACAGGGCGACTGAGGTCTCCCTGCGGCCACCCGCGGCTTCCCTCAGGTCCTCGCGACCGTGTGCACGCACCCTTATACTTTTCCTCTGATTGTTCAACTCCTGGTTTTTCTCTCATGAGGTAAAATAGTCACCAAATACACAGCGTGTGCACATGGCCTTAGGGTGGTTAAGATAGTCTCCCAACAGTTTCCCATCTGTTGATTTATCAGGGGACTATACTTTGTTCTACTACTGAATCCTTGACTGGTATGAAAAAGTCGTCACAGCGGCTCTTAACGTTGTGTCTTCATTCAAAGGCAAAGCTAATCATTTTCGTAGTGCTTTACATACATCATCATCACTGTCTCCATTGGGGCTCACAATCTAATTTCACTATCAGCATGTCTTTGGAGTTTGGCAGGACAACCATATTAATTTAGTATGGGAGTCCCTATGGTTACACAGGCCCGACAGGAATTGGGATTTTAGCGTTTCTATTGGCTGTAGGTAGGCAGGTTTAGATTTAGATTATTTCTGGGCAAAATTGGAGCCGTTTCCATAGTAACCTGCTCTCTGAGGTATCTTTTTTCCTAGATGTTGATTGGCTGCAGGTGTGAGGTAAAATACCGGGCAGCCCAGTGATTGGTCAAGCTCTTTATGAGCGGGTAGTTCAAAATGTATTTAAGGGTGCGTGCACACGGTCCACAGGAGCTGCATGTTGGACGCAGCTCCTCCGGACCTGAGGGAAGTCGTGGGTGGCCGCAGGGAGACCGCAGCCACCCTATACTCACCATGTGTGGTGGGTGCAGGGCAGCTTCTCCCTGCAGTCACCCAATGGGAGCCGCTTCCGACTCCGCAGCATGAAATTAACATGCGGAGGAGGAGCGGACTCCCGGCAACCCACACTGTAGCTCCAAAGACGCTGCGGGCGGGTTACGCATAGTAAGGATGAGATTTCTTGAAATCCCATCCACTATGCTAGTACTGTACTACGCAGCGTTTTGGACGCAGCGGCAAGACGCTGCGTACACTGATCGGGTGCACGCACCCTAAGGAGCACCCGAGATCAGCTGTCTCCATTGTCAGCTGGAGCTGTGAAGAGAAGAACACCCGCCCACCCGTTCCTGGAGGATGGCAATGCCTTGTCGTGATGCTTTATTAGTGGGAATGATCTACAGCAAGACTGTTTGGATTGGTCATTTAAAGTATAAATTTAGTTAAACTGGTTTTTATCTTGCTCAAATGGTTCATTTTACATGTGATGGTTATTCATTGTAATTTATTTAACAAAGCATCACGGCCTTGTTTACCCACACAGGTTGTCTTTATTTTTATATGTAAGATAGTTGGGTTTTAAGATAATTGGTATGGGCCTTGTGTCACCATGGGAGGAAACAGAGAACCCAGAGGAAACCCACGAAACAATCCTTGATAGGATTTGAAGCCAGTGCTGTAAAAATACACAGCCGCACATCTGCAACAAATTTAGCGAGTTTTCAAAAAGTTGAAGCAGATAACAATATCTGAAAACTCTAAACTCTGCCCACAATGGCGAATATAAAATAAGGAAAACTTTAAAAAAAAGGGTGGAAATTAAAGACGTATTAGGGCCCTTTCACATCAGCGCTTTTTGAAATTCGCGGCAGATGCGATGAAAAAAACGCATCTGCCGCGATTACCGCATTACTTGCGGCGCGGTTGCGGTAAACGCCATGCAAAGTATAGGCGTACTTGCGGCAGGTGCGGCAAGTGCAGTCTTGCACTTGCGGCAGGTGCGGCCGCGAAAAAAACCGCGGCTGACCACGTTTTTTTTCGCGGCCACACCTGCCACAAGTGCAAAACCGCACTTGCCGCACCTGCCGCAAGTACGCCTATACTTTGCATGGCGTTTACCGCAACCGCGCTGCAAGTGCAGCCGGTATGCGGTAATCGCGGCAGATGCGTTTTTTTCACAGCATCTGCCGCGAATTTCAAAAAACGCTGATGTGAAAGGGCCCTTGGGCTGTTTTCACACTGGCATTTTTTTGCCATCTGTGTGAATCCGGCTAAAACTGGATGCACCCACATCCATTTTCAGCCTCATTGATTTTCAATGAGTCAGGATGAACTTGCGGGTGCATCCAGCTTTCCACTTTTTCCCTGATTCGGGTGGTCCCAGTTTTTTGCCCAAGACCAAAAACGCATCTTGGAGCATTTTTCGTCTCTGTGTCAAAACCGTGACCACCCGGATCTGGGACAAAGCAGGCTCGATGTAACCCGATTCTGTGGATGTCCAGATTCCACTCTGAATATGGGTTTTGGAATTGTGCATGATCCATTTGTCCCTGTGAGCCTCGGATCAGTGATAATACTGGTGCGGGTGCATACAGCTGCATCATTCCAGGGGGTCGGGAGGAATCAGGGAAGGGGGGGATGCAGGCTTTACAAAAACATAAATGCACTAATGAATGGGGCATAATAACTTCATTAACAATAGTTAGAAAATCCAAATCTAATTCTGTTCCTTGACAGATGAGGGGAAAATGAAAAATTTGGATCTTAAAAGACAGAAAAATAAGAGTGTGCGGCGTTTCTTGTCTCGTGTCTGCCTGCAATTTCCACTGCATTCCCATATTTTCCAGCGTGAAATTAGACTTCCGTCCACGCAGTTGAGCCCTTCAAGGCTCAGTATCTGAACGCACCACGGTCACCGGCCTACAGTCCCTAGTGACGAGAAAGCATGGGAAACTATCGTCACCATGGCAACACTGAAAAACAAACTGAAAAAGTTTGGGAACTTTTTTTTTTCCTCTTATTTCCTCAGAAGACTTACAAAAGCAGATTATGACGGGCTACTGCTTTATGGCAAGCCTGGGACACATCTGCTGGTTTGGAGATGGTACGGGTTCTGCTCATCACACCGCCGTTTCCATGTGATGCCAATCGCTAGCTGTAATGTGTGAGTAACCACAAGGAGATACATTACAGCCTGTGACCGAAATCCATCTTTACAGTACTGGAAAATGTTACAGCACGCTAATGTGACAGAATCCAGAAATGAATCCGCAACAGCTGGATCTGTTTTTACTTTTTAGAACATTTGTTTAACTTCTAAATTGCACCCGTCGCCTACACACAGGGGGCCGCCATGTTGTGGGCTGACCGAGTACTAAAAAAAAAAATAACAAAAAACAATCCACTTCAGCAAAAAAATATGCAAATAATTAATAATAAATAACATTATATAGATGATGTCCTTCAAGTATCATTTGTCACATTACTAAAAACATCAAGGCCCATGTATTCTTTTAGTAACTGTTCGTTTTTTGTCTTATGCACATTGCCTTTTTATGAGCCACATTCTTCAAAGTGGCGCACGTGGCTTATGAGTTTTGCCCAGAGTCAAAAATGCTCTTTATTTTTGCCTTTGACCCATTTTTCAACTATTTAGCGGCTACATGTTTTGCAAAATAACAAAAAAATTCTGGCCAGAATAAAATCACACAAGAGGGCTAGGGATGGCGGTATATTTGTGACAAAAAACGCTGCAACTTTTTTTTATAAAGTCACAATGCACGAATCAGCAGAAAATGTCTGGGAACTACAAACTCCGCCCATGAACATTAAAAATAATAAACACGTTTTCTAACACATTAAAAAGACTTTAAAGAAGACCTGTCACCCCCTGGTGATATGCTAACTGAATGCAGCGTGTCTTCTGCATTCAGGGAAGGTGTCCCCCATGTCTCTAGCCCCCCTGTAAGTTGTTAAAAAGACTTCATAAAGTGTACAGATAAGGAGTCCAGAGGGACTTACTCATTAATGTTTCATCGTGTTGCTGATGTCCTCCCTGCCTCCGTCATTGCTGAGGGCTGGAGGTGGCACAGGGAAGGCTGGAGTCGGGGAGGACACCAACAACAGCGATGACACATACAGCAGGCTGAGTAAGAGAGTGCTGGAGGCAGGGAGGACACCAGCAACAGCGATGACTCATTATGGAGTCAGTCCCTCTGGACTCCTTATCTGTATACTTTATAAAGTATTTTTATCAACTAACAGGGGGGGCCAAAAACATGAGGGACCTCTTCCGTGAATGCAGCAGACACGCTGCATTCAGTTAGTATAGCACCAGGGGGTTGAGGACAGAGTAATAAGTCATAAGTCAAAAAACATACAAAAAAACAGGGTTGTGAAGTCTGTAAGCCAAACCTCCTACTCCAACTTAAATTACCCTGAATCCGACTTTGACTCCATCCAAAATAGACTCTGACTCTACAGCCCAGCAAAAAACATCCAAAAAACTAGACAAAGGTAAAACACAAATGCAACAATGGATTGGGCCCTTTGTAGCCATTTCTTAGATTATTTTTCTTCTGGAATCTTTAGGTGATAACCAATATGGCCAACATTAAAGAAGGTCTGACTGAAAATGTTTAAGAGAAAATATATATGGTGGTCTTAAACCTTAGTACAGGCAGGGCCATATTGGCATTGTCATACTAATGAAAATGATACCGGAAGTGAAGAAATCCATTTCATACATTTTTATTTAACCTGTGTTTGAGTTTTTCTTCTCCTTATATCTGCGTGCACCAGGGCGGCCTGTGGGGAGGGACTGGTGGAAAGGTCTTCAGCTCTTGTCCGGACCCTCAGGCAACTCTGTGTCTTTTCTTCTGTCTCATTTAAATTTCACGCTGGCGCTATTCTTGCCATGAGAGCACATTGATCTCTTCCCAGTCTTCAGGAA
Organism: Allobates femoralis; assembly: GCA_033576535.1. NCBI lineage: Eukaryota > Metazoa > Chordata > Amphibia > Anura > Aromobatidae > Allobates > Allobates femoralis. The sequence continues at coordinate 81,802,431 of JARQOC010000002.1, forward strand.
AATGGTAATGACGGTTGCACATGTGCAGATTTCTCAGTACCACTGGCGCCATTTTCCTGAAGTCCATCATGAGGTATATCTGCGCAAGTGCTGCCCGTGGCTAAGAAAGCGCCAGCGCACAATTTAAATGAGGAGGAAAAAGAGACACCCAGAGTTGGTGGAGGGGCCGGAACAGAACTGAAGACTGAGACCCTTCTAACTTTCCCACCTCGATGATATTAAGAGAGGAAAACCTCAAACACAGATTCAAGAAAATACACAAAACAGATTTCTTCATCTCAGATATCATTGTAATCCGTATGACAGCAACAATATGGCTTCTCTATGTACTCTACTTCTTAAAATGCCGCTGACAGGTATTCTTCAAACTTACATTAATGTATAGGTGTACAGTTGTGGCCAAAAGTATTGACACCCCTGCAATTCTGTCAGATAATACTCAGTTTCTTCCTGAAAAAACACAAAAAGAATTGTTCTAAAGCCAAATTGGATATAATTCCACACCAAACATAAAAAAGGGGGTGGACAAAAGTATTGGCACCGTTAGAAAAATCATGTGATGCTTCTCTAATTTGTGTAATTAACAGCACCTGTAACTTACCTGTGGAACCTAACAGGTGTTGGCAATAACTAAATCACACTTGCAGCCAGTTGACATGGATTAAAGTTGACTCAACCTCTGTCCTGTGTCCTTGTGTGTACCACATTGAGCATGGAGAAAAGAAAGAAGACCAAAGAACTGTCCGAGGACTTGAGAAACCAAATTGTGAGGAAGCATGAGCAATCTCAAGGCTACAAGTCCATCTCCAAAGACCTGAATGTTCCTGTGTCTACCGTGCGCAGTGTCATCAAGAAGTTTAAAGCCCATGGCACTGTGGCTAACCTCCTTAGATGTGGACGGAAAAGAAAAATTGACGAGAGATTTCAACGCAAGATTGTGCGGATGGTGGATAAAGAACCTCGACTAACATCGAAACAAGTTCAAGCTGTCCTGCAGTCCGAGGGTACAACAGTGTGGACCCGTACTATCCGTCGGCGTCTGAATAAAAAGGGACTGTATGGTAGGATACCCAGGAAGACCCCACTTCTTACCCCGAGACATAAAAAAGCCAGGCTGGAGTTGGCCAAAACTTACCTAAGAAAGCCTAAAACGATTTGGAAGAATGTTCTCTGGTCAGATGAGACAAAAGTAGAGCTTTTTGGGCAAAGGCATCAACAGAGTTTACAGGAGAAAAAAAAAGAGGCATTCAAAGAAATGAACACGGTTCCTACAGTCAAACATGGCGGAGGTCCCCTGATGTTTTGGGGTTGCTTTGCTGCCTCTGGCACTGGACTGCTTGACCGTGTGCATGGCATTATGAAGTCTGAAGACTACCAACAAATTTTTCAGCATAATGTAGGGCCCAGTGTGAGAAAGCTTGGTCTCCCTCAGAGGTCATGGGTCTTCCAGCAGGACAATGACCCAAAACACACTTCAAAAAGCACTAGAAAATGGTTTGAGAGAAAGCACTGGAGACTTCTAAGGTGGCCAGCAATGAGTCCAGACCTGAATCACATAGAACACCTGTGGAGAGATCTAAAAATGGCAGTTTGGAAAAAGCACCCTTCAAATATCAGGGACCTGGAGCAGTTTGCTAAAGAAGAATGGTCTAAAATTTCAGCAGAGTATTGTAAGAAACTCAATGATGGTTACCGCAAGCGGTTGATCGCAGTTATTTCGGCTAAAGGTTGTGCAACCAAGTATTAGGCTGAGGGTGCCAATACTTTTGTCTGGCCCATTTTTGGAGTTTTGTGTGAAATGATCAATGTTTTGCTTTTTGCTTCATTCTCTTTTGTGTTTTTTCATTGAAGACAAATTAAATGAAGATAATAATACCAAAGAATTTGTGATTGCAATCATTTTCAGGAAGAAACTGAGTATTATCTGACAGAATTGCAGGGGTGTCAATACTTTTGGCCACAACTGTATACCCAGCAGCAGAAGAACCAATTGAGGATTGAGGTAATTTCGCAAACTAGTGAGGCTTTTAATAAGATTTCTAACCTCTGCCCAGAGATTATTAAGCTTAAAACATCCCCAGAAAATATGTGAGAGGGTCCCCACCCTCCCACATCCCCTCCAACAGTCGGGTGGTGTCGATGGTGAGATTTGATGAATTCTCTCTGGTGTCCAGTACCATCTAGTCAAGATCTTAAAGTGGGACTCATGTAGAGAGGCACACAGGGTGTTAGAGTAAATGATGTCTAAAGATGAAGAGAGTTGAGATATGTCTATCTGAACTTGGAGTTCTTTTCCCCAAGTTATTATGTTTTTAGTCTTTAGTAATTCAATGTCGTCGTTGTAAATCCTATACAGACGGTTTGTCACCCATTTGTGGCTGTCGAGGGTGAAGATAAGAAGTCAATAATAAACTGGGGGAGAGAGAAGAGGATGTTTTTTGAAGTTAGGAATACCGTATATACTCGCGTATAAGCCGAGTTTTTCAGCCCAAAAATTGGGCTGAAAAGTACCCCCCTCGGCTTATACGCGAGTCACTGTATACTGTATACAATGTATACAGTATACAGTGCCCCCATCTATATACAGGCCCCCCGTCGCAATCTTGTAAAGGAATAGATTAGTATACTTATCCCTCCGCTGCAGCTGTCCCGCCGCCATCGCGATCCAGCATCTTCCGTCTTCCAGCGTCTCGCGTCCTCTTCCGATGGTCGCAGGCAATGACGTCATTGCCTGTGCGACCGAGGAGGAACCCGGAAAAAGACGCGAGACGCTGGAAGACGGAAGACGCTGGATCGCGATGGCGGCGGGACAGCTGCAGCGGAGGGATAAGTATACTAATCTATTCCTTTACAGGATTGCGGCGGGGGGCCTGTATATAGATGGGGGGCCTGTATATACCTCTGGGGCATATATATGTGTGGCTGCTGTATACTTACACTGGGGCTGTATATACCTCTGGGGCTGCTGTATACTACCACTGGGGCTGTATATACCTGTGGGGCTGCTAGATACTACCACTGGGGCTGTATATACCTCTGGGGCTGCTGTATACTACCACTGGGGCTGTATATACCTGTGGGGCTGCTGTATACTACCACTGGGGCTGTATATACCTGTGGGGCTGCTGTATACTACCACTGGGGCTGTATATACCTGTGGGGCTGCTGTATACTACCACTGGGGCTGTATATACCTGTGGGGCTGCTGTATACTACCACTGGGGCTGTATATACATGTGGGGCTGCTAGATACTACCACTGGGGCTCTATATACCTCTGAGGCTGCTGTATACTACCACTGGGGCAGTATATACCTCTGGGGCTGCTGTATACTACCACTGGGGCTGCTGTATATACCTGTGGGGCTGCTGTATACTACCACTGGGGCTGTATATACCTGTGGGGCTGCTAGATACTACCACTGGGGCTCTATATACCTCTGGGGCTGCTGTATACTACCACTGGAGCTGTATATACCTCTGGGGCTGCTGTATACTACCACTGGGGCTGCTGTATATACCATTGGGGCTGCTGTATACTAACTACTGGGGCTGCTGCTGTATATACCACTGGGGCTGCTGCTGTATACTACCACTGGGGCTGCTGTATATACCTCTGGGGCTGCTGTATACCACACTGTTGAGGGCTGTATACCTGTGCTGGGGTCCACCCTCGGCTTATACACGAGTCAATAGGTTTTCCCAGGTTTTGGGGGCAAAAGTAGGGGGGGTCGGCTTATACACGGGTCGGCTTATACACGAGTATATACGGGTAATTGTATTTTTAACCAAGTCGAATTCTCCTTGTTAGGGCCCTTTCACATCAGCGTTTTTCGTAATTCGCGGCAGATGCGGTGAAAAAACCGCATCTGCCGCGTTTGCCGCATAACCGTTCCACTTGCGGCGCGGTTGCGGTTTTTCCCATACAAAGTATAGGGGACTTGTGGCAGATGCGGCAAGTGCGGTTTTGCACTTGCGGCAGGTGCGGCTGCGAAAAAAACGCGGCTTACTGCGGTTTTTTTCGCGGCCGCACCTGCCGCAAGTGCAAAACCGCACTTGCCGCACCTGCCGCAAGTATGCCTATACTTTGCATAGAAAAAACCGCAACCGCGCCGCAAGTGGAACAGTTAGGGCCCTTTCACATCAGCGTTTTTCGTAATTCGCGGCAGATGCGGTGAAAAACCGCATCTGCCGCGTTTGCCGCATAACGGTTCCACTTGCGGTACGGTTGCGTTTTTTCCATAGGAAGTATAGGGGACTTGCGGCAGATGCGGCAAGTGCGGTATTGCACTTGCGGCAGGTGCGGCAGAGAAAAAAACCGCGGCTTACTGCGGTTTTTTTCTCTGCCGCACCTGCCGCAAGTGCAATACCGCACTTGCCGCATCTGCCGCAAGTCCCCCTATACTTCCTATGGAAAAAACCGCAACCGTACCGCAAGTGAACCGTTATGCGGCAAACGCGGCAGATGCGTTTTTTTCACCGCATCTGCCGCGAATTACGAAAAACGCTGATGTGAAAGCACCCTTAGGGCCTTTCACATCAGCGTTTTTTTAAATTTGCGGCAGATGCGGTGAAAAAACCGCATCTGCCGCAATCTGCCGCATAACGGTTCCACTTGCGGCACGGTTGCGGTTTTTTCATAGGAAGTATAGGGGACTTGCGGCAGATGCGGCAAGTGCGGTATTGCACTTGCGGCAGGTGCGGCAGAGAAAAAAACCGCAGTAAGCCGCGGTTTTTTTCTCTGCCGCACCTGCCGCAAGTGCAATACCGCACTTGCCGCATCTGCCGCAAGTCCCCCTATACTTCCTATGGAAAAAACGCAACCGTGCCGCAAGTGAACGTTATGCGGCAGTTGCGGCAGATGCGGTTTTTTCACCGCATCTGCCGCAAATTTAAAAAAACGTCGATGTGAAAGGCCCTTATGCGGCAAACGCGGCAGATGAGGTTTTTTCACCGCATCTGCCGCGAATTACGAAAAACGCAGATGTGAAAGGGCCCTTAGGTAAAATATCCCTTTTCAATCCCTCCAGGATAAATATAAGATTATTATCCAGAATTATATCTTGAATTACTCAGATAACCAATTCTAGCCATTTATTCAATTTCAGTTTAGGGATTAAAATTTCCAAAATTTGGATTGGAATAGAATTAAGCTGCGATTCTTTAAATTTTGACTTTGTTTTTTTGAGCAGATCTCTCCAAACAGAGATAACTGCCTTGGGTGTCTGCAAATTTGATGGAGTTTTGCTAGGATATATAAAATAAGCCATGGTAACTAGCTTCAAGTCACTGTAATTTATTCGGGCCTTTTCCAAAGAGACCCAGGGAATAGGATTGTCCCCTAGCAGCCAACCACTTGAAAGTTTCAGTATCGTTGTTTGACAGTAACTGAAAAGATTTGGTACTCCAAATCCACCCCGCCTCTTATGCTTTTCTAAAAGGGCGATTGATATTCATGGCTTGTTTTTGTTCCAAATAAACCATCTGAGTTGTGTTTGAAATTTACTGAACCATTTTTTAGGTATAGGCAATGGGATGCATCGAATTACATATAAAAATCTAGGGAGAGCCATCATCTTAGAAGTAATGACTTTCCCCAACCATGATAGGTCTATTTTACTCAAACAAATTAATTCGGATTGGAGAGATTTGTGAAGGGCCGACAGGTTATCATTGACCGTAGAGTATGGGGATTTTGTCAGAATAATACCCAAGTACGAGATCTGATGCGGTTGCCAATTAAAGTCGAATTGTACTTTCAAAGCAGTGGCCAAATCGTCATCTAAGTTGAAAGTCATACATTGGGTTTTGGAGAAGTTGATTTTATAAAACGAAACATCAGCATAAAGTTTTATCAAGGAGTTTAAATGCTGGAGCGATGAAAGGGTGTTCGACATAGTAAGCAAAATATCATCTGCCAACAGTGTGATTTTCGAGCTGTTTGAAGCTTATACCATCTATATATGGGTCGGTCCTAATTTTTGCAGCTAGGGGTTCAATGAATAGGGCAAAAAGTATAGGCGAAAGGGGACAGCCCTGCCTGGTGCCGTTGGATAATGGAAACTTAGTTGATAGAAAGTTATTTGTGTATACCCGGGCCGATGGGTTCGAATACATAGCCATAAAGCTGTTGAATATCCTGCCCTGGAATCCAAAGTTTTCAAGGGTTTTGAACATATAAGACCATTTAACCGTCAAAAGCTTTTTCTGCGTCGAAGGCCAACAATACCGCTGGAGATTTCTTTTAGTCTATAATTGAGATAAGGTTAAGGGCTCTTCTTGTAGCATCTGATGTCATTCTTCCCCGAATAAAACACACCTGATCTGGGTTAATTAGTCTGTGTACTAAAATTTGAAGTCTTTGGGCCGCTAATTTAGCCAATAATTTAGTGTCGCTGTTCAATAAAGAAATGGGCCTGTAATTTTTTGCGTCATTCGGATCACCTTTGCCTTTGGGGAGAACGATCACTAGAGCCTCCAGCATCTCAGCAGGCAAGTGGCCCTCGATCGCGGATTTATTTGCTAATCTAACTAGGGAATCTACCAACAAGTTTACAAAGCTTTTATAAAACTCGTTTTGAAACCCGTCCGGGCTGGGTGATTTCCCATTTTTAAGGTTTTTAATTAGAGAAGAGATTTCAAATTTAGTGTATGGGGAATTCAATTCGTCCAGACATAGAAAGGGAAGGGAGGTTAACAGAGTTTAATCATTTTTATTTTGTAAATCAATAGTACACATGAAAATAAGCAGCTTTGTAATGTATCTGATAAGACAAATTTGCTTTTTTTTTTCCAGAATTGATCATTCATTATCAAAATTCTCAATTCTGAAGTAAAATCTGTATTCAGTGAAGACTTTCCCATTACTGAGATAGGAGATGGCAGATGGTGCTGATGAGCTTCTATGGAGATAGAAGAGCGAAGAGAGGGCGAAGTTCTCCCTCTAGCTCCTCCTCCTGTCTTTAGCTCCTCCCTCCTCCCATCATCATAGAAGCTCAATAGCACCATCTGCCATCTCCTATCTCAGTAATGGGAAAGTCTTCACTGAATACAGAGTTTATCTCAGAACTGAGAATTTTGATAATGACTGATCAATTCTGGAAAATAAGCAAATTTTTCTTATCAGATATATTACAAAGCTGCTTATTTTCATGTGTACTATTAATGAGAATTAAAACGGCGGTCAAACTTTAACCCTGAAACGTTCTGGCATTTCAGAGGAAAACATACTTTAATAGCCTGCTGAGGAGTGAGCCACACTCTAGACTAATCAGACAGGCGGGTCCCCGGTGGCTTCTTCCCACTCACTGCCCTGGATTGAGAGGTCTCTGCCTATACGCTAACCTAAAAGATCTTGATCTTCCTTTATTCTCTGAATCACTCCTCCCTCTCACCGACCTACCCTGCGCTGACGACATTGACATTGCCACCACCTTATACAACACCACCATAACGAACGCTCTCGACCTAGCCGCCCCCCTCACTCTCCATGCTTCACGCATTAACAGGCAACCCTGGCACACCACCCTCACTAAAAACCTGAGACGGGCGTCCAGAGTCGCCGAGAGGAGATGGAAAAAGGCTCACACCCCCGAGCACTTTGCTCTGTTCAAGCAATCCATCACTGACTTCAACACGGCACTCGCTACCCGCCAAGCAAATGTTCTTCTCATCCCTTATAACCTCTCTGTCCCGCAACCCCAAACAGCTCTTCAAAACTTTCATCTCCTTACTTCGCCCACCTGCTCCTCCCCCTTCTCCCCTCATCTCTGCTGAAGACTTTGCGACCTTCTTCAAGGAGAAGATCGACAAGATCAGAAGCAGCTTCGGTCCACTATCCCCACACCTCCCCTTCCCACCTACACTGCCCTCCTCCTCCATCAGCCACTTCCCCCCCATAACTGAAGACCAACTCTCCTCCCTCCTGTCAAAATCACACCTCACCACCAGCGCCCACGACCCGCTCCCATCCCACCTCATTCCCAACCACACCTCCATTTTCATCCCAGCCCTCACCCACCTCTTTAACCTTTCATTTAGCACTGGTACCTTCCCCTCGGCCTTCAAACACGCCCTAATCACGCCCATCCTAAAAAAAACCTTACTTGACCCTACCTCTGTCTCTAACTATCGCCCCATATCTCTTCTCCCATTCGCCTCTAAGCTACTTGAACAACACGTCCACTCCGAACTGTCCTCTCACCTCTCCTCGTGCTCCCACTTCGACCGCCTACAGTCCGGCTTCCGACCCCTCCATTCCACTGAAACAGCCCTGACCAAAGTCACCAACGACCTACTGACCGCCAAGAACAAACACCACTACTCCATCCTGCTACTCCTTGACCTGTCTGCCGCCTTCGACACGGTTGACCACTCCCTTCTTCTCCGGATCCTGGAATCCCTTGGCATCACCCACCTTGCCCTCTCCTGGATCTCCTCATACCTAGCGGACCGGACCTTCAGCGTCTCCCACTCCCACACCTCCTCCTCACCCTACCCCCTTTCTGTCGGAGTCCCCCAAGGTTCGGTCCTGGGACCCCTACTTTTCTCCATTTACACTCTCGGCCTAGGGCAACTCATCGAGTCCCATGGCCTCCAGTACCACCTCTACGCCGACGACACCCAAATCTACCTGTCCGGCCCTGACATCACCTTCCTACTCTCGAAAATCTTTCAATGCCTTTCCGCCATCTCATCCTTCTTCTCTGCTCGCTTCCTTAAACTCAACATGGACAAAACTGAATTCATAGTCTTCCCCCCAAGAAATTCCACCCCACCTCCCAACCTATCCCTCTCCCCAGTCCCCCAAGCCAAGTGCCTCGGGGTAATCCTTGACTCCTCCCTATCCTTCAAACCCCACATCGAGGCCCTCACCACATCCCTCCGGCTCCAGCTCAAAAACATCTCACGGATCTGCTCCTTCCTCACCCACGACACCACTAAAACACTCATCCATGCTCTTATCATCTCCCGCCTTGACTACTGCAACCTCCTTCTCAATGACCTCCCGGCTAACTCCCTCACACCTCTCCAGTGTATCCTCAACTCCGCTGCCCGACTCATCTATATGTCCTTCCACTACTCCCCTGTCTCCCCCCTCTGCCAAGCCCTTCACTGGCTCCCCGTCTCCAAGAGATCCCAATTCAAAACACTAACCATGGCGTACAAAGCCATACACAACCTGGCCCCACCATACATCTCCGACCTGGTCTCCCGATACCTACCCTCACGCAACCTCCACTCCTCCCAAGAACTCCTCCTCTGCTCCCCCCTCAGGACTTCTCCCGGGCATCTGCCTTACTCTGGAACTCCCTGCCCGAACACGTCAGACACTCTCCTACCCTGAGTAGCTTCAAGTGTCACCTGAAGACTCACTTGTTCCGTCAAGCCTACAACCTGCCATGAGACCCAGGCGAACGCCCCATACCTGACATTCCCCCATCCTACTGTATCCTAACCCACCCCTCATAGACTGTGAGCCCTCGTGGACAGGGTCCCTGCCCCTCCTGTACCTGTACGTCCTGATCGCCTAGATTTAGTGTTCTTGTTCTTGTCTCCCTCATCCTCATGTAAAGCGCCATGGAACCTAATGGCGCTATATAAATAAATAATAATAATAATAATAAAAAAATACGCTCACTACATATACATTATGTATAAGGAAATTTGGTTGTAACCCTGTAACTTCCACAATAATGTCGTCTGTAGCAGGCTTTCCTCCGACATTGGGATCTGATGTACTAGTCAGTTTTCTGCTATTATGGCATTTACCATAGAAGGTAATAGAAACGCTCGGCATAAGAGGTGGATTCAGGATGTATTATGACCTAAGTGTTGCTTACATGGAGTTTGCAGCTTTGACCTTTGTACTTGTGGATTTCCTTCCACAGTAGGAAAAAGAGAGTATCAGATTAATGATCCGCCTGTCACATTGGCTGTAACATACATGTGCGGCTGTGGTAGGTAAAGTGCTGTGGATGCTCCTATGGGACATCGATGGAGAGACCCTGCATATAATATCTGTATAGTGATGCAAAGAGTCCTGAACCGAACAGATAGCATCAGTGAGATGGCAGAGCTCGAAGGTCGACGAAAGACAAATAATGCTATAATCAGATCAAGCTTGTATATAACCAAGAGCACCACACGTGTCTACATGTAACATTTAACACCATCAAACAACATTATAGACGAGGAGAGAAGGGCATACTGCCACCTAGTGACCCAATAACTGCAGCACCTATAAGTCAGCCCACTCATCAATAGCTGTATCTATAAGGACTAGTTCACACATCTGTGTTTAAACATGTACATGAAACTATTACTGGTGTCATCAGTGTTTTGGATCAGTGTTAGTGTTAGGTCCGTGTGTCCATTTTTGCCATCAGTGTTTTTCATGGATGGATAAATAAATTACAAGGCTTCTCCTGTACTTTGCAATATTAAGCACTTATAGTGCACAGACTGTAGACCAGGGGTCTCAAACTTGAGATTGACATCGAGGGGCCACAATGCTTGTAGGACTAAGTGACATTTTTAGTAATACCAGAATTTTTTTGTTCAATGTAGTAATGTCCAAATCCTGATCTTTTACTTTTAGTAATGTCCCCACAATGGTCCCCTTTTGTAGTGATATCCCCCATCCTGATCCCCTTTTGCAGTGATGTCCCCACAATGGTCCCCTTTTGTAGTGATATCCCCCATCCTGATCCCCTTTTGTAGTGATATCCCCCATCCTGATCCCCTTTTGTAGTGATATCCCCCATCCTGATCCCCTTTTGTAGTGATATCCCCCATCCTGATCCCCTTTTGTAGTGATATCCCCCATCCTGATCCCCTTTTGTAGTGATATCCCCCATCCTGATCCCCTTTTGTAGTGATATCCCCCATCCTGATCCCCTTTAGTAGTGATGTCCCCCATTCTCGTCCCCTTTTGTAGTGATGTCCCGCATCCTCGGCCCCTTTTGTAGTGATGTCCCCCATCCTGATCCCCTTTTGTAGTGATGTCCCCCATCCTGATACCCTTTTGTAGTGATGTCCCCCATCCTGATCCCCTTTTGTAGTGATGTCCCCCATCTTTATTCCTTTTTGTAGTGATGTGCCCATCCGGTCTCCTTTTGTAGTGATGTCCCCCATCCTCATCCCCTTTTGTAGTGATGTCCCCATCTTTATCCCTTTTTGTAGTGATGTGCATTGATCTTGCTAAGCTACAAAGCAGGGACCGCAGCAGCCCCCTGCACTGGACCGCCAGCATAGTTAAGTTGTCCACGGTACCGCAGCCTGCACACGGTACCTTTTGTAGTGATATCCCCCATCCTGATCCCCTTTTGCAGTGATGTCCCCACAATGGTCCCCTTTTGTAGTGATATCCCCCATCCTGATCCCCTTTTGTAGTGATGTCCCGCATCCTCGGCCCCTTTTGTAGTGATGTCCCCCATCCTGATCCCCTTTTGTAGTGATGTCCCCCATCCTGATACCCTTTTGTAGTGATGTCCCCCATCCTGATCCCCTTTTGTAGTGATGTCCCCCATCCTGATCCCTTTTGTAGTGATGTCCCCCATCTTTATCCCTTTTTGTAGTGATGTGCATTGATCTTGCTAAGCTACAAAGCAGGGACAGCAGCAGCCCCCTGCACTGGACCGCCGGCATAGTTAAGTTGTCCACGGTACCGCAGCCTGCACACGGTACCTTTTGTAGTGATATCCCCCATCCTGATCCCCTTTTGCAGTGATGTCCCCACAATGGTCCCCTTTTGTAGTGATATCCCCCATCCTGATCCCCTTTTGTAGTGATATCCCCATCCTGATCCCCTTTTGTAGTGATATCCCCCATCCTGATCCCCTTTTGTAGTGATATCCCCCATCCTGATCCCCTTTTGTAGTGATATCCCCCATCCTGATCCCCTTTAGTAGTGATGTCCCCCATTCTCGTCCCCTTTTGTAGTGATGTCCCGCATCCTCGGCCCCTTTTGTAGTGATGTCCCCCATCCTGATCCCCTTTTGTAGTGATGTCCCCCATCCTGATACCCTTTTGTAGTGATGTCCCCCATCCTGATCCCCTTTTGTAGTGATGTCCCCCATCTTTATTCCTTTTTGTAGTGATGTGCCCATCCGGTCTCCTTTTGTAGTGATGTCCCCCATCCTCATCCCCTTTTGTAGTGATGTCCCCCATCTTTATCCCTTTTTGTAGTGATGTGCATTGATCTTGCTAAGCTACAAAGCAGGGACCGCAGCAGCCCCCTGCACTGGACCGCCAGCATAGTTAAGTTGTCCACGGTACCGCAGCCTGCACACGGTACCTTTTGTAGTGATATCCCCCATCCTGATCCCCTTTTGCAGTGATGTCCCCACAATGGTCCCCTTTTGTAGTGATATCCCCCATCCTGATCCCCTTTTGTAGTGATGTCCCGCATCCTCGGCCCCTTTTGTAGTGATGTCCCCCATCCTGATCCCCTTTTGTAGTGATGTCCCCCATCCTGATACCCTTTTGTAGTGATGTCCCCCATCCTGATCCCCTTTTGTAGTGATGTCCCCCATCCTGATCCCCTTTTGTAGTGATGTCCCCCATCTTTATCCCTTTTTGTAGTGATGTGCATTGATCTTGCTAAGCTACAAAGCAGGGACAGCAGCAGCCCCCTGCACTGGACCGCCGGCATAGTTAAGTTGTCCACGGTACCGCAGCCTGCACACGGTACCTTTTGTAGTGATATCCCCCATCCTGATCCCCTTTTGCAGTGATGTCCCCACAATGGTCCCCTTTTGTAGTGATATCCCCCATCCTGATCCCCTTTTGTAGTGATATCCCCCATCCTGATCCCCTTTTGTAGTGATATCCCCCATCCTGATCCCCTTTTGTAGTGATATCCCCCATCCTGATCCCCTTTTGTAGTGATATCCCCCATCCTGATCCCCTTTTGTAATGATATCCCCCATCCTGATCCCCTTTTGTAGTGATATCCCCCATCCTGATCCCCTTTAGTAGTGATGTCCCCCATTCTCGTCCCCTTTTGTAGTGATGTCCCGCATCCTCGGCCCCTTTTGTAGTGATGTCCCCCATCCTGATCCCCTTTTGTAGTGATGTCCCGCATCCTCGGCCCCTTTTGTAGTGATGTCCCCCATCCTGATCCCCTTTTGTAGTGATGTCCCCCATCCTGATACCCTTTTGTAGTGATGTCCCCCATCCTGATCCCCTTTTGTAGTGATGTCCCCCATCCTGATCCCCTTTTGTAGTGATGTCCCCCATCTTTATCCCTTTTTGTAGTGATGTGCATTGATCTTGCTAAGCTACAAAGCAGGGACCGCAGCAGCCCCCTGCACTGGACCGCCGGCATAGTGAAGTTGTCCACGGTACCGCAGCCTGCACAGTGAAGTCCCAGGGGCCGCAGGATGTGTTTGAGACCCTTGCTGTAGACTGACGTCATTTGTGTGCTATACATGTTTTTCACCGATCCATAGACTTGTATTGGCCCTTTTCAACTGTGATATTTAAATAACACCACCATGTGAATAGCACCATAGCTAATGGAGATGTGTTGGATCCCTGAAAAAATATGCAACACGGACATCTGAATGAGGCCTAAGTTGCATGTGGATCTTTGTGCATATATCACCTTTAAAGGTACCATTACACGGCACAATTCCTTAACGATATCGCTCAAACGTCACGGGTTTGGCGTCGTTCAAGCGACATCATTAGGACGTCGCTGCATGTGACACTGAGATTTGATTATGATAAATCATTGAATCGTTGATCGCAGATTTGAGAACATGTTCTCAAACCAGACAATCCACGATCCGCCAACCTGCTGCATCGTTCTGTGTGACACTGTGATAACTATGTCATTCACGACTTCGCCCATTCACATCAGTGAACAAGTATTGTTTGCTGGGTTGTGCGGACGATACCTGCTCTCCACATCGTTGGTGCGTCGTTCACGATATCTATGCATGTGCTCACCAACGATGTCTAAACGATGTCCTAACGACCGCACGCCCCCGAGATCATTAGTGATGTCGTTTCAACGTTGTGCCGTGTAAAGGTACCTTTAGGTGTATCAATTTTGTTTTCCAAGAGATCAGATAAAAAAATACAATAGAGTACAAAGGACGGACACATGACTTATCCCTTAAAAACGAGCAGGGGGCATTCATTATGTGAGGAGGAAAGCGATTTCAAAAAGGCTTCTTTACAGTTGGAGCAGGTTCTTTATAGTTGGAGCAGCAGACTGTGGAATGTCCGACCATGTGAGGTTAATATAATAGATACTAGATCAGCATTTATAGGAGGGCTGGAAGCTGTTTTTACTATAAATGTCAATATCTAGTGATAGAGAATATAGAACTGGTGGAGAAAGGTTGAACCTAATAGGCCAGTGACTTAGGCTAGTTTCACGCTTGCGTTTGGTCCCGATCAGCCGGCAATGAGTGCATCTGCATCTGTTGTCACATGTGAAAATGCATGGCACCGCAGCGGGGTTTTTTGCCTGATCAGGCAGAGAATTTTGCATAGAAATGACATTGTGACCTTGCATTTTTAGTGTAGTTGGTCCGGAGGGTGAGGAAGACTACTGTGGGCATGCTCAGTGTGAATCCAGATCCGGCTTTGCCGCATTCACCAACAGCCAGATGCGGCATCATTGAGATCAATGCGTCGTTTTGCTCCATTGTGCTGCATCCAGACGCAACAGGATTTTTCAAGTGTTGCAAAATCGCACCATGATGTGACCGGGGGTGAGCACCAAATGGCGCAATCCACTGCATCCGTCCAAAACCTGATGGCATTGCATCCCAATGTTAAGTATAGGGACGCATGCCTAATCAGGTGCATCAGGAGTTCGGCAGAAGGGTGGTGTGAAACCACCCTTATTCAATGTGTGTGACATGGATACCTTTCTTATGAGTGCTCACAATGAGTTCAATGCAATAAACTTTAGGGGTGAGACTGACCACTCCAGGATCCATCCAGTAGGATCTCAGTTCTCTGCACACTGACATCACGGCTTCATTTTCAGGATGGTTTTTCACAGAATTGTGAACACAAGTCTGGTCAGCCCCATTGGGCACACTGTCTGCTTTTTCAGATTCTGGGTAGGAAATCCACTGCATTTTACAGTAGCAGCAAAGCGCAACTGCAAAAAAAAAAAACACGCAGCGTGACGATGTGAGTGCAGTTTCATCATTTGAAATGCAAAGGGGTAAAAATCATCAGCAAAAAAATTGTGACTGCGCCCTTGTGCTTAATGCACATTCATTCTGTTTTATAATAGGGCACCCATAAAAGTGCTCTGCTCCTACAGAATATATCACACATACATATGCAAGGTGGCACCCACAGTCTCGTCACGTGAGGCTAAATGGGACTGGGTGCCACTGTGTAGCCTCTGTGCCATGTGGATAATGACTTAAAGTCACAGCAGCAAGAACATGTATAGATGCATAACAGAAGAAAAGGTTATCAAGATTTCCAGGCAACAACTTAATTCTGACCTGTGGCCTCACAGAATAAAGCCCTGTTTGCCCATTACAACAAATTTAAAATGACTTACAATGTACTCGCCCAGAGCATAGAACGATCATTACAAGTATTACGTATCTTACATCATATGTAGCACAGTGATCTTCACTGAGACATTACACAAAATTCCAGATAAATAACCATCTATCCTTCTGTTCCAGGTGTCAGAGGAGGCATCTCCTGGCAGTGCGCCAACTCGGATTCCTAAACCGAAAGGATGGGCCGCCTCCAAATTACCTATTAAAAAGCCGGTAGGAAATGTGATAAATGGTGAACAGATGAACAAAGATAAATTCCACTCACAGAGAACGGGGTGTAACTTCCAGTGTGCGCCAAGAAGGTGATCCCCGAAGTGGAGGCAGACATTGCACTGTACCACCATGGAGGAGACCGGCACGGCAGATGCTTCCTTATATATCTGCATATTGCTTAGTAAAGTCTACAATGTATGTGTATGTTGTGATTTTTATGGATTATATTTTTTAAGAAAATAAATGGTTATCACTTTACCCGAGAGGATTCAAAATCATTCACATCAATAGGAGCTGAGCATCAGTGCCCAAAAACAGCCAGTGCACAGTGTATGGAGCTATGGAGTCCCGGCTCCAGGCACTGTATACCTCCAGGCCAGTGCACAGTGTGCAGAGCTATGGAGTCCAGGCTTCAGGCACTGTATACCTCCAGGCCAGTGCACAGTGTATGGAGCTATGGAGTCCCGGCTTCAGGCACTGTATACCTCCAGGCCAGTGCACAGTGTATGGAGCTATGGAGCCCTGGCTTCAGGCACTGTACACCTCCAGGCCAGTGCACAGTGTATGGAGCTATGGAGCCCTGACTTCAGGTACTGTATACCTCCAGGCCAGTGCACAGTGTATGGAGCTATGGAGTCCCGGCTTCAGGCACTGTATACCTCCAGGACAGTGCACAGTGTACGGAGCTATGGAGTCCCAGCTTCAGGCACTGTATACCTCCAGGACAGTGCACAGTGTATAGAGCTATGGAGTCCCGGCTTCAGGCACTGTATACCTCCAGGCCAGTGCACAGTGTATGGAGCCCCGGCTCAGGCACTGTATACCTCTAGGCCAGTGCACAGTGTATGGAGCTATGGAGTCCCGGCTTCAGGCACTGTATATCTCCAGGCCAGTGCACAGTGTATAGAGCTATGGAGTCCCGGCTTCAGGCACTATATACCTCTAGGCCAGTGCACAGTGTATGGAGCTATGGAGTCCCGGCTTCAGGCACTGTATACCTCCAGGCCAGTGCACAGTGTATGGAGCCATGGAGTCCTGGCTTCAGGTACTGTATAAGACCAGTGCACAGTGTACAGAGCTATAGAGTCCCGGCTTCAGGCACTGTATACCACCAGGCCAGGGCACAGTGCATGGAGCTATGGAGTCCCGGCTTCAGGCACTGTATACCTCCAGGCCAGTGCACAGTGTATGGAGCTATGGAGTCCCGGCTTCAGGCACTGTATACCTCCAGGCCAGTGCACAGTGTATGGAGCTATGGAGCCCTGGCTTCAGGCACTGTACACCTCCAGGCCAGTGCACAGTGTATGGAGCTATGGAGTCCCGGCTTCAGGCACTGTATACCTCCAGGACAGTGCACAGTGTACGGAGCTATGGAGTCCCAGCTTCAGGCACTGTATACCTCCAGGACAGTGCACAGTGTATAGAGCTATGGAGTCCCGGCTTCAGGCACTGTATACCTCCAGGCCAGTGCACAGTGTATGGAGCCCCGGCTCAGGCACTGTATACCTCTAGGCCAGTGCACAGTGTATGGAGCTATGGAGTCCCGGCTTCAGGCACTGTATATCTCCAGGCCAGTGCACAGTGTATGGAGCTATGGAGTCCCGGCTTCAGGCACTATATACCTCTAGGCCAGTGCACAGTGTATGGAGCTATGGAGTCCCGGCTTCAGGCACTGTATACCTCCAGGCCAGTGCACAGTGCATGGAGCTATGGAGTCCCGGCTTCAGGCACTGTATACCTCTAGGCCAGTGCACAGTGTATGGAGCTATGGAGTCCCGGCTTCAGGCACTGTATACCTCCAGGCCAGTGCACAGTGTATGGAGCTATGGAGCCCTGGCTTCAGGCACTGTACACCTCCAGGCCAGTGCACAGTGTATGGCGCTATGGAGCCCTGACTTCAGGTACTGTATACCTCCAGGCCAGTGCACAGTGTATGGAGCTATGGAGTCCCGGCTTCAGGCACTGTATACCTCCAGGACAGTGCACAGTGTACGGAGCTATGGAGTCCCAGCTTCAGGCACTGTATACCTCCAGGACAGTGCACAGTGTATAGAGCTATGGAGTCCCGGCTTCAGGCACTGTATACCTCCAGGCCAGTGCACAGTGTATGGAGCCCCGGCTCAGGCACTGTATACCTCTAGGCCAGTGCACAGTGTATGGAGCTATGGAGTCCCGGCTTCAGGCACTGTATACCTCTAGGCCAGTGCACAGTGTATGGAGCTATGGAGTCCCGGCTTCAGGCACTGTATACCTCCAGGCCAGTGCACAGTGTATGGAGCTATGGAGTCCCGGCTTCAGGCACTGTATACCTCCAGGCCAGTGCACAGTGTATGGAGCTATGGAGCCCTGGCTTCAGGCACTGTACACCTACAGGCCAGTGCACAGTGTATGGAGCTATGGAGTCCCGGCTTCAGGCACTGTATACCTCCAGGACAGTGCACAGTGTACGGAGCTATGGAGTCCCAGCTTCAGGCACTGTATACCTCCAGGACAGTGCACAGTGTATAGAGCTATGGAGTCCCGGTTCAGGCACTGTATACCTCCAGGCCAGTGCACAGTGTATGGAGCCCCGGCTCAGGCACTGTATACCTCTAGGCCAGTGCACAGTGTATGGAGCTATGGAGTCCCGGCTTCAGGCACTGTATATCTCCAGGCCAGTGCACAGTGTATGGAGCTATGGAGTCCCGGCTTCAGGCACTATATACCTCTAGGCCAGTGCACAGTGTATGGAGCTATGGAGTCCCGGCTTCAGGCACTGTATACCTCCAGGCCAGTGCACAGTGCATGGAGCTATGGAGTCCCGGCTTCAGGCACTGTATACCTCTAGGCCAGTGCACAGTGTATGGAGCTATGGAGTCCCGGCTTCAGGCACTGTATACCTCCAGGCCAGTGCACAGTGTATGGAGCTATGGAGCCCTGGCTTCAGGCACTGTACACCTCCAGGCCAGTGCACAGTGTATGGCGCTATGGAGCCCTGACTTCAGGTACTGTATACCTCCAGGCCAGTGCACAGTGTATGGAGCTATGGAGTCCCGGCTTCAGGCACTGTATACCTCCAGGACAGTGCACAGTGTACGGAGCTATGGAGTCCCAGCTTCAGGCACTGTATACCTCCAGGACAGTGCACAGTGTATAGAGCTATGGAGTCCCGGCTTCAGGCACTGTATACCTCCAGGCCAGTGCACAGTGTATGGAGCCCCGGCTCAGGCACTGTATACCTCTAGGCCAGTGCACAGTGTATGGAGCTATGGAGTCCCGGCTTCAGGCACTGTATACCTCTAGGCCAGTGCACAGTGTATGGAGCTATGGAGTCCCGGCTTCAGGCACTGTATACCTCCAGGCCAGTGCACAGTGTATGGAGCCATGGAGTCCTGGCTTCAGGTACTGTATAAGACCAGTGCACAGTGTACAGAGCTATAGAGTCCCGGCTTCAGGCACTGTATACCACCAGGCCAGGGCACAGTGCATGGAGCTATGGAGTCCCGGCTTCAGGCACTGTATACCTCCAGGCCAGTGCACAGTGTATGGAGCTATGGAGTCCCGGCTTCAGGCACTGTATACCTCCAGGCCAGTGCACAGTGTATGGAGCTATGGAGCCCTGGCTTCAGGCACTGTACACCTCCAGGCCAGTGCACAGTGTATGGAGCTATGGAGTCCCGGCTTCAGGCACTGTATACCTCCAGGACAGTGCACAGTGTACGGAGCTATGGAGTCCAGCTTCAGGCACTGTATACCTCCAGGACAGTGCACAGTGTATAGAGCTATGGAGTCCCGGCTTCAGGCACTGTATACCTCCAGGCCAGTGCACAGTGTATGGAGCCCCGGCTCAGGCACTGTATACCTCTAGGCCAGTGCACAGTGTATGGAGCTATGGAGTCCCGGCTTCAGGCACTGTATATCTCCAGGCCAGTGCACAGTGTATGGAGCTATGGAGTCCCGGCTTCAGGCACTGTATATCTCCAGGCCAGTGCACAGTGTATTGGAGCTATGGAGTCCCGGCTTCAGGCACTGTATACCTCCAGGCCAGTGCACAGTGTATGGAGCCATGGAGTCCTGGCTTCAGGTACTGTATAAGACCAGTGCCACAGTGTACAGAGCTATAGAGTCCCGGCTTCAGGCACTGTATACCACCAGGCCAGGGCACAGTGCATGGAGCTATGGAGTCCCGGCTTCAGGCACTGTATACCTCCAGGCCAGTGCACAGTGTATGGAGCTATGGAGTCCCGGCTTCAGGCACTGTATACCTCCAGGCCAGTGCACAGTGTATGGAGCTATGGAGCCCTGGCTTCAGGCACTGTACACCTCCAGGCCAGTGCACAGTGTATGGAGCTATGGAGTCCCGGCTTCAGGCACTGTATACCTCCAGGACAGTGCACAGTGTACGGAGCTATGGAGTCCCAGCTTCAGGCACTGTATACCTCCAGGACAGTGCACAGTGTATAGAGCTATGGAGTCCCGGCTTCAGGCACTGTATACCTCCGGGCCCAGTGCACAGTGTATGGAGCCCCGGCTCAGACACTGTATACCTCCAGGCCAGTGCACAGTGTATGGAGCTATGGAGTCCCGGCTTCAGGCACTGTATACCTCCAGGCCAGTGCACAGTGTATGGAGCTATGGAGTCCCGGCTTCAGGCACTGTATACCTCCAGGCCAGTGCACAGTGTATGGAGCTATGGAGTCCCGGCTTCAGGCACTGTATACCTCCAGGCCAGTGCACAGTGTATGGAGCTATGGAGTCCCGGCTTCAGACACTGTATACCTCTAGGCCAGTGCAGAGTGTATGGAGCTATGGAGTCCTGGCTTCAGGCACTGTATACCTCCAGGCCAGTGCACAGTGTATGGAGCTATGGAGCCCTGACTTCAGGCACTGTATACCTCCAGGCCAGTGCACAGTGTATGGAGCTATGGAGTCCTGGCTTAAGGTACTGTTATACCTCCAGGCAGTGCACAGTGTATGGAGCTATGGAGTCCCGGCTTCAGGCACTGTATACCTCCAGGCCAGTGCACAGTGTACGGAGCTATGGAGTCCCGGCTTCAGGCACTTTATACCTCCAGGACAGTGCCAGAGTATGGAGCTATGGAGTCCCAGCTCAGGCACTGGATACCTCCAGGCCAGTGCACAGTGTATGGAGCTATGGAGTCCTGGCTTCAGGCACTGTATACCTCCAGGCCAGTGCACAGTGTATGGAGCTATGGAATCCAAGCTTCAGGCACTGTATACATCCAGGCCAGTGCACAGTGTACGGAGCTATGGAGTCCAAGCTTCAGGCACTGTATACCTCCAGGCCAGTGCACAGTGTACGGAGCTATGGAGTCCTGGCTTCAGGCACTGTATACCTCCAGGCCAGTGCACAGTGTATGGAGCTATGGAGCCCTGGCTTCAGGCACTGTACACCTCCAGGCCAGTGCACAGTGTAAGGAGCTATGGAGTCCTGGCCTCAGGCATTCTATAGCTCCAGGCCACCACGAGAGAAGAAAACAGCTTAACAGTGAAGATACCGAGTATCAGACCTCACTAATCTAATATGGATGACATAGGCTAGCCTAGCCAGGTTTATACTATATTCTGTGAGAGCAGCATGATGTTGGAGCTGACACACCAAATCCAGGGACGTGTTACTTGATAGTCTGCATATTGTCATCCTTGTTTTCTCTGCTGCAGATCTAACAGTCCTCTGAATGCTGATCTCTGTATAGCACCTTTATATGCACACTGTACATACGGCAGAAAGCTGCTCATCAGTGGTAGCGGCGGGATACACTGAGCGATTGACTAGGAGACGTAAGACCATTAGTCTAGTAGTGATGATCTCCAGCTGATAAAACACTAATTTTATCGAAACAGCAACACAGCCTAGTTAGTGACATCTCTTTAATCAGAGTCTCTGCCCCTACATCATGACACTTTCAGTTTACAATGTAAAAACCTGCTGACAAATCCCCTTTAAAATTTCTCTGTAACACATGATTAGAGATGAGCGGACACATGGAATTTTGGGTTCAGCATAGTTAGCCTGACTTTAGATAAAGTTCTGTTCTGGACCCAAACGTGACCCAAAGTTCATCTACATCCCCTATCATCAGTATGACTTTGGAGTGTGGGCAAAAACTGGAGGACCCGAAGGAAACCCACACAAAATGGGGAAAACATACAGACTCGTAGCAGTTGCTGTCCTTGTTGGGATTTGAACTCAGAACCCAAGCGCAGCAAATCTGCAGTGCCAACCACTGAGCCACCGTGTACAGTGCCAACCACTGAGCCACTGTGTACAGTGCCAACCACTGAGCCACCGTGTAACAGTGCCAACCACTGAGCCACCATGTACAGTGCTAACTACTGAGTCACCATGTACAGTGCTAACTACTGAGCCACCGTATGCAGTGCTGACCCACTGAGCCACCGTATACATTGGTAACCACTGAGCCACCGTGTACAGTGCTAACCACTGAGCCACCATGTACAGTGCTAACCACTGAGTCACCATGTACAGTGCTAACCACTGAGCCACAATACAATGCTAACCACTGAACCACCATATACAGTGCTAACCACTGATCCACCGTGTACAGTGCTAACCACTGAGTCACCATGTACAGTGCTAACCACTGAGCCACCATATACAGTGCTAACCACTGAACCACCATATACAGTGCTAACCACTCAGCCACCTTATACAGTGCTAACCACTGAGACACCATATACAGTGCTAACCACTGATCCACCATGTACAGTGCTAACCACTGAGCCACCATATACAGTGCTAACCATTGAACCACCGTGTACACTGGTAACCACTGAACCACTGTGTACAGTGGGAACCACTAAGCCACCGTATACAGTGCTAACCACTGAGCCACTATATACAGTGCTAACCACTGAGCCACTATATACAGTGCTAACCACTGAGCCACCGTATACAGTGCTAACCACTGAGCCACCGTGTACAGTGCTAACCACTGAGCCACCGTATACAGTGCTAACCACTGAGCCACCGTATACAGTGCTAACCATAGAGCCACCGTGTACAGTGCTAACCACTGAGCCACCGTGTACAGTGCTAACCACTGAGCCACCATATACAGTGCTAACCACTGAGCCACCGTGTACAGTGCTAACCACTGAGCCACTGTGTACAGTGCTAACCACTGAGCCACCATAAACAGTGCTAACCACTGAGCCACTGTACAGTACTAACCACTGAGCCACCATATGCAGTGCTAACCACTGAGCCACCATATACAGTGCTAACCACTGAGCCACCCTATACATGGTAACTACTGAGCCACCGTGTACAGTGCTAACCACTGAGCCACCGTATACAGTGCTAACCACTGAGCCACCGTATACAGTGCTAACCACTGAGCCACCGTATACAGTGCTAACCACTGAGCCACCATATACAGTGCTAACCACTGAGCCACTATATACAGTGCTAACCACTGACCCACCATATACAGTGCTAACCACTTAGCCACCGTATACAGTGCTAACCACTGAGCCACCATATGCAGTGCTAACCACTGAGCCACCATATACAGTGCTAACCACTGAGCCACCCTATACATTGGTAACCACTGAGCCACCGTGTACAGTGCTAACCACTGAGCCACCGTATACAGGGCTAACCACTGAGCCACCATATACAGTGCTAACCACTGAGCCACCATATACAGTGCTAACCACTGAGCCACCCTATACATTGGTAACCACTGAGCCACCGTGTACAGTGCTAACCACTGAGCCACCGTATACAGTGCTTACCACTGAGCCACCGTATACAGTGCTAACCACTGAGCCACCGTGTACTGTTTAGACTCTGTGCCAACGCTGTTTTTTTTGCTGTGTTTCTTTTGTCACAAAACTGCAAGTTTATCCTTCCCTCAGCAAAGTCAATGAGAATTCTGAAGTGTTGTGCCCTAGATACTTTTTGCCCTTGCAGTTTAGGAGCACTTTGATGTCAAGATAAAAGAATGAGCTGTCAATTGTTGGGGCGTTTTAGCAGCACTTTTTAGCCCTCCCTGACATTGACAATAGTAAAAAAAAAAGCGCGACCACAAACTGCACCAAAAATGCATGTGTTCTGTGGTGCGCTTTCAGCAACAGGGGGCAGTTTTTTCAGCACCTAAAAAGCAGCGTCGGCACTTAGCCTTATAATTATATTGTCATTACATATTGTCATTTTTAAAAGGTAAAGAGAACTAGGTTATGGTCCATTCATGTGGAATATACCCAGGTATTCTGCTGTATAGGAAAGAGTAGTCCTTTGCTTTCCTATAAAGTTGGGCAACGCAAAAAAAAAACCTGCATTTTTTTTGTACAAAAAGGGCTATGGGCGACTTATGAG
The DNA here is from genome assembly GCA_033576535.1 of Allobates femoralis. Taxonomy (NCBI): domain Eukaryota; kingdom Metazoa; phylum Chordata; class Amphibia; order Anura; family Aromobatidae; genus Allobates; species Allobates femoralis. The sequence goes on from JARQOC010000002.1 coordinate 81,826,538, forward strand.
CATTAGCAATGTGCCAAGAAGACATATCATAGGGTCCCTTCAAACTAAATATATAGACAGCAGTAAACTAATTACCGTAAATACAATATATGTAGCATTAAAGGGGAACTCTGGGGAGATATTTTTTGTACTGTCCCTGCCCTCCTACATTATGAAGCAGAGCTGTCCAGTTCTAGGATCTAAATATCTCTTATAAAATCATATCTGCTCCTCAGCTCTCACCCCCTCCCTTTAGGGACAGAGAAATTCAGTCATGCATAGTGATAATGTTTCACGGTTTCAAGGGACAGAAAGCCACCAAATTGATATGGGGTAGGGGAGACCATGTCAGTGCTGAATCAACCAATACAGTGCTCTGCCTCTGCTCCTAGTCTGACACATGACAGTACACATTATGCTCCATCATATAATTATACAGTGCTGCTCAGAAGATCACAGCGTGTATTTATATCTGTTTGATAACATGATTACTATTTGAAGGGAGAACACCCCTGTTCTTACATTGCATAAGATGATCCTGCAGCCCCCATGAGGCTGATTTTCTCTGTCCCAAAGGAAGGGGTGAGAGCTGAGGAGCAGATATGATTTTACTGATTTATAAGCGATCTACAGATCCTAGAACTGTAGTGTACGGCTCTGCTTCATCATGTAGGAGGGCAGGGACACCACAAAAAAACTATTTTCTCCCCAGAGTTCTCCAGTCTCCCAGAGGCATATCGAATTCTAGCAGTCACATGACCGCCTACTCCCGGCGCTGGAGAATCCCCACAACGTGCGGTGAAAGTAACGTGGGGATTCACAAGTCTGCAGTCACACACAGCGACACACACACAGCGACTCCTAACTTGTAACCCAAGGCTGGACAACCAAAATAAAAACCAGCCTTCCAGTACATTGGTGTCAGAGATGTGGGGGACTTACATGGTCAGCACAGAGCTTTACCTTATTAGAGAACATTATTTGCTGCCATTCTTTTCCTTTTAACCATCAGATAAACTCTTTACAGAGGACCTGTCACCAGGTAACATGTGGTCAGTTTGTGCTGCTACCCTGAACATTCATTAGGTTTTGTTTGCATTTTTACATCTGCTGTACGGTGTCAGAGGTACGAGCCTTTAAATTTGGTTTTCTGGTCTTTACTAAGAGAACATGGCTGACATGCTAATAATGCCGAGCAGCCTAATGACATGTGTCGCTCCCTCCCCAGTGTGCTGTGCCCTGCTTGTGATTGATAAGCATCAGAAAGAGGGAGAAGTATGAGCCCCTTGGGAAATCCCCCTTGATCTTAAAAAAAATTAACTGTTTCAATGCCAAATACTTTGATGGCTAATATCTTAAGCAGCTCCTCATCTTTTTGAGCATGTGACAGGTCCTTTTTAAGTGTAAATTTATTTTTTGCTACCACTGGATGGCGCTCACCGCCTATGAATTTGTTTTTATTGACTGCAGTAGAGCTATCCAACTCCCTGTGCAATGGGCTCCTCTAGTGGCAGCTACAGGTAATTAAAATGGTTTAAAATGATAAAGTAATTGTATGTTTTTCTTTCCTAGACTAATACTAATCACCATTTGTAAAATACTAAACAGTATAATATTATACACAGTAATTACATTAGATATTGTCAAGTATTGACCGGCCAAAAACTTTCATATTAACCGGTTACCACCCCGCACCATCAGGGATACGGTAATGTTGACTTATTTATTAAAATATAATGACCGTACATGGTGAGGACAAATCATTTAAACAGACTCGTCCAGGCAGGGAAGGCGTCCACATGTATTCACCTGATCTAACCCTCATAGATCTAGGGTGAACCTCCGCAGAGGAAGCGATGACCTCCCGCTCTTCGGAGACCTGTGATTGGCTGCAGCGGTCAGGTGAGTAGAATGAAGCATCTGTCATTACATAAACGACCAATCACAGGGGAGTCCGCCTGATATTATCAATAACACGACATCGCTGCCGCCGGGAAAGTTTACTTCAAGAGTAAAAATAGTAAGAAAACTTATATTTGTATTTTCATAAATCAGGAATAGAAACAAAGAAGAGACTGTAATGTATTGTATAGGGGAACTCTGCCTCATCCCAGTAATCAGCGGTCACCACCGATCACCCAGAGCTCACAGCATCCCTCCCTGCACCGATCACCCAGAGCTCACAGCATCCCTCCCTGCACCGATCACTCAGAGCTCACAGCATCCCTCCTGCACCGATCACTCAGAGCTCACAGCATCCCTCCCTGCACCGATCACCCAGCCAGAGCTCACAGCATCCCTCCCTGCACCGATCACCCAGAGCTCACAGTATCCCTCCCTGCACCGATCACCCAGACAGAGCTCACAGCATCCCTCCCTGCACCGATCACCCAGCCAGAGCTCACAGCATCCCTCCCTGCACCGATCACCCAGCCAGAGCTCACAGCATCCCTCCCTGCACCGACCACCCAAAGCTCACAGCATCCCTCCCTGCACCGATCACCCAGAGCTCACAGCATCCCTCCCTGCACCGATCACCCAGCCAGAGCTCACAGCATCCCTCCCTGCACCGATCACCAGAGCTCACAGCATCCCTCCCTGCACCGATCACCCAGCCAGAGCTCACAGCATCCCTCCCTGCACCGATCACCCAGCCAGAGCTCACAGCATCCCTCCCTGCACCGATCACCCAGCCAGAGCTCACAGCATCCCTCCCTGCACCGACCACTCAGAGCTCACAGCATCCCTCCCTACACCAATCACTCAGAGCTCACAGCATCCCTCCCTGCACCGATCACCCAGAGCTCACAGCATCCCTCCCTGCACCGATCACTCAGAGCTCACAGCATCCCTCCCTGCACCGATGACCCAGAGCTCACAGCATCCCTCCCTGCACCGATCACTCAGAGCTCACAGCATCCCTCCCTGCACCGATGACCCAGAGCTCACAGCATCCCTCCCTGCACCGATCACCCAGAGCTCACAGCATCCCTCCCTGCACCGATCACCCAGCCAGAGCTCACAGCATCCCTCCCTGCACCGATCACTCAGAGCTCACAGCATCCCTCCCTGCACCCATCACCCAGAGCTCACAGCATCCCTCCCTGCACCGATCACCCAGCCAGAGCTCACAGCATCCCTCCCTGCACCGATCACCCAGCCAGAGCTCACAGCATCCCTCCCTGCACCGATCACCCAGCCAGAGCTCACAGCATCCCTCCCTGCACCGATCACCCAGAGCTCACAGCATCCCTCCCTGCACCGATCACCTAGAGCTCACAGCATCCCTCCCTGCACCGATCACCTAGAGCTCACAGCATCCCTCCCTGCACCGATCACTCAGAGCTCACAGCATCCCTCCCTGCACCGATCACCCAGCCAGAGCTCACAGCATCCCTCCCTGCACCGATCACCTAGAGCTCACAGTATCCCTCCCTACACCTCCCTGCACCGATCACCCAGAGCTCACAGCATCCCTCCCTGCACCGATCACCCAGAGCTCACAGCATCCCTCCCTGCACCGATCACCCAGAGCTCACAGCATCCCTCCCTGCACCGATCACCCAGAGCTCACAGCATCCCTCCCTGCACCGATCACCCAGAGCTCACAGCATCCCTCCCTGCACCGATCACCCAGAGCTTACAGCATCCCTCCCTGCACCGATCACCCAGAGCTCACAGTATCCCTCCCTGCACCGATCACCCAGAGCTCACAGCATCCCTCCCTACACCTCCCTGCACCGATCACCTACAGCTCACAGCATCCCTCCCTGCACCGATCACCTACAGCTCACAGCATCCCTCCCTGCACCGATCACCCAGAGCTCACAGCATCCCTCCCTGCACCGATCACCCAGAGCTCACAGCATCCCTCCCTGCACCCATCATCCAGAGCTCACATCATCCCTCCCTGCACCCATCACCCAGAGCTCACATCATCCCTCCCTGCACCGATCACCAGAGCTCACAGCATCCCTCCCAACACCTCCCTGCACCGATGACCCAGAGCTCACAGCATCCCTCCCTGCACCGATCACCCAGAGCTTACAGCATCCCTCCCTGCACCGATCACCCAGAGCTCACAGTATCCCTCCCTGCACCGATCACCCAGAGCTCACAGCATCCCTCCCTACACCTCCCTGCACCGATCACCTACAGCTCACAGCATCCCTCCCTGCACCGATCACCCAGAGCTCACAGCATCCCTCCCTGCACCGATCACCCAGAGCTCACAGCATCCCTCCCTGCACCCATCACCCAGAGCTCACATCATCCCTCCCTGCACCGATCACCCAGAGCTCACAGCATCCCTCCCAACACCTCCCTGCACCGATCACCCAGAGCTCACAGCATCCCTCCCTGCACCAATCACCCAGAGCTTACAGCATCCCTCCCTGCACCGATCACCAGAGCTCACAGTATCCCTCCCTGCACCTCCCTGCACCGATCACCTACAGCTCACAGCATCCCTCCCTGCACCGATCACCCAGAGCTCACAGCATCCCTCCCTGCACCGATCACCCAGAGCTCACAGCATCCCTCCCTGCACCGATCACCCAGAGCTCACAGCATCCCTCCCTGCACCCATCACCCAGAGCTCACATCATCCCTCCCTGCACCGATCACCCAGAGCTCACAGCATCCCTCCCTGCACCAATCACCCAGAGCTTACAGCATCCCTCCCTGCACCGATCACCCAGAGCTCACAGCATCCCTCCCTACACCTCCCTGCACCGATCACCTACAGCTCACAGCATCCCTCCCTGCACCGATCAGCCAGAGCTCACAGCATCCCTCCCTGCACCGATCACCCAGAGCTCACAGCATCCCTCCCTGCACCGATCACCCAGAGCTCACAGCATCCCTCCCTGCACCCATCACCCAGAGCTCACATCATCCCTCCCTGCACCGATCACCCAGAGCTCACAGCATCCCTCCCAACACCTCCCTGCACCGATCACCCAGAGCTCACAGCATCCCTCCCTGCACCAATCACCCAGAGCTCACAGCATCCCTCCCTGCACCGATCACCCAGAGCTCACAGTATCCCTCCCTGCACCGATCACCCAGAGCTCACAGTATCCCTCCCTGGAAACTAACACTAACTCTTCATTTAATTTCCCTTTCATTCGCAGTTTTACAGCAGCAGGAAAATGTAAGAGATTTCTCCTATCACATTTACATGCTGCGTTTTTTTCCTTGTATTTATTCACTTTAGGTGACATGGAAGTGGCCACACTGTGTAAGGGCCGGCATGGGAGGGACCATACTCTGCCAGCGATCAGCATGGGAGGAGCCATGTAGTGCGGGGCGGCATTAGAAGGGACACACTGTGAAATGAGATCAATGAGGCCGAGCAGCAAAAAATATCTAGAATAATATCAGCAGAGTTGGGAACAGCCCCGATCCCCAAGAAAGGAGACATCCCACCCTCTGATGGCAGCACATCATTATGGAGGGGCCATAGTGTGCAAGGAACAGCATGGGAGGGGCCACACTCTGCCAGGGGGGGTGGCATGGGCGGGGCCACACTGCCAGGGGGGGTGGCATGGGGGAGAGGGGGCCACACACTCTGCCAGGGGGGGGTGGCATGGGAGGGGCCACACTCTGCCAGGGGGGGGTGGCATGGGAGGGGCCACACTCTGCCAGGGGGGGGTGGCATGGGAGGGGCCACACTCTGCCAGGGGGGGGTGGCATGGGAGGGGCCACACTCTGCCAGGGGGGGGTGGCATGGGAGGGGCCACACTCTGCCAGGGGGGGGTGGCATGGGAGGGGCCACACTCTGCCAGGGGGGGGGGTGGCATGGGAGGGGCCACACTCTGCCAGGGGGGGGGTGGCATGGGAGGGGCCACACTCTGCCAGGGGGGGGGTGGCATGGGAGGGGCCACACTCTGCCAGGGGGGGGGTGGCATGGGAGGGGCCACACTCTGCCAGGGGGGGGTGGCATGGGAGGGGCCACACTCTGCCAGGGGGGGGTGGCATGGGAGGGGCCACACTCTGCCAGGGGGGGGTGGCATGGGAGGGGCCACACTCTGCCAGGGGGGGGTGGCATGGGAGGGGCCACACTCTGCCAGGGGGGGGTGGCATGGGAGGGGCCACACTCTGCCAGGGGGGGGGGTGGCATGGGAGGGGCCACACTCTGCCAGGGGGGGTGGCATGGGAGGGGCCACACTCTGCCAGGGGGGGTGGCATGGGAGGGGCCACACTCTGCCAGGGGGGGTGGCATGGGAGGGGCCACACTCTGCCAGGGGGGGTGGCATGGGAGGGGCCACACTCTGCCAGGGGGGGTGGCATGGGAGGGGCCACACTCTGCCAGGGGGGGGTGGCATGGGAGGGGCCACACTCTGCCAGGGGGGGTGGCATGGGAGGGGCCACACTCTGCCAGGGGGGGTGGCATGGGAGGGGCCACACTCTGCCAGGGGGGGTGGCATGGGAGGGGCCACACTCTGCCAGGGGGGGTGGCATGGGAGGGGCCACACTCTGCCAGGGGGGGGTGGCATGGGAGGGGCCACACTCTGCCAGGGGGGGGTGGCATGGGAGGGGCCACACTCTGCCAGGGGGGGTGGCATGGGAGGGGCCACACTCTGCCAGGGGGGGGTGGCATGGGAGGGGCCACACTCTGCCAGGGGGGGTGGCATGGGAGGGGCCACACTCTGCCAGGGGGGGTGGCATGGGAGGGGCCACACTCTGCCAGGGGGGGTGGCATGGGAGGGGCCACACTCTGCCAGGGGGTGGGTGGCATGGGAGGGGCCACACTCTGCCAGGGGGTGGTGGCATGGGAGGGACTGCAGTGTGCATGTTATGCCTGCAGTGTATGACAGGGGCCCTGTAGGGGGCGCTCTCTGGGTGGCAGTGTATGCACACAGACTTTTGCTTGGAGTCAGGTGTTGCAGGCTGTGTCACATGGTGTGCGCCCCGCACTCTATAATAATGATATCAGTATTTACAGGGAAGCCATGGTTTGGGGCGTGGCTTCAGTATTCAGGGGCGTGGCTTATTGTAGTAACATTTCATTGGTCGCCTCACACTCTCCCTTCTCCCCCGGTACCGGTAACTGCGCCTGTGTCACTGGATGAGACCCGGCAGCCTCTTACCTTCTCCGGCTCCGTCACTGGCTGCTTCCTCCCACCACTCCTCCCCCAGATCATCCGCCATGTCTCCCCGAGCTCCTCGATCAGACCCGACAACTTGGATGTCACCAAACTCTCCACGATCAACTCTCAAACACACGTGTGTGGCAGTGGGCGGGGCTAGCGATCCAAGCCTCGATCCAGCATCAAACCACGCCCCTCCCTCCGCTGATTGGTTACCACCTTATTTTTTATTTTATTTTTTTACAATCATCTTTATTAACTTGCCAAAAAGAACAAGAAGGAGAAACTCCAATTGGTGTCAATCATTGTAGTAAATATTCACGAGTTCTATCCTGATGAGGACAGAGATGACCATGAAGTCATCAGAACCAGACTATAATACACTGAGAAGTCACACACAGGATGAATGAAAAGTAATGCCTCCATCTTCACAACTTGGGGCTCGATGGAAATATTTTAACCCCTTCACCTCCAGATGATTTTCTCTTTTTCCCTCCCCTTCTTCCCAGAGCCATAACCTTTTTATTTTTCTGTCAATATAGACATACGAGGGCTTGTTTTTTGCAGGACGAGTTGTACTTTTGAATGACATCACTTATGTTACCATATTATGTACTAGAAAATGGGAAAAAATTCCAAGTGCAGTGAAATTGCAAAAAAAAAAGGCCTTATACATTTGTTTTTTGGGTTTTTTAGTCACCATGTTCACTATACAGTAAAACTGACATGTCGGTGTGATGCCTCGGGTCTATACGAGTTCATAGATACCAAACATGTATACCTTTACTGGTATATTAAGGTACCATTACACGCTACAATGTCGTAACGATCTCATGAGAGCGCGGTCGTTCGTACATCTTTTTGAGAACGTTGATGAGATGTTACACGTGTAGATATGGTGAACGAGACGCACCAACAATCCAGCGATCACGAGATGGTTGGAACGACACAACCAACGATCTTGGCGGTCGTTATCACACTGTCACACGGCAACTACATGTACGACTCCAACCTCAATGTGGGCGTAGTTTGTGACACAGGCTAGGAGATAGGCATGCCTGATTGTGTTTTCCCGCGTCCCTACAGCTCTGATTGGTCGCCACAACTGCGTTACCATTGGTCAGCCTTGTCTGGCAAGATGGCCACTTTATTACCGCTCTTTCCCTTTCAACCATTTCGCCATTCAAGGCTGTTTTCATTTGTGACGCCTGTGCAAGCCACTGATGCATCCCCAAATTGGCACACATGAACCTCGTGTGTGCACTGTTGCCAATACAATGTATGGCTATGTGTACGTGTTGATTTCAAGATGGCAAGCTACACACAACACTATCGACTACGTGTCTGCATATTAGGATGCATGTAGTAATTATGTGTCTGTGCATAATATGTATGTATGTTTTATTATATGTGTGTACAAATGTGTCGTATGTACTTTGCATCTCTGAATTAAAATCATATATGTTGACATACTTTAGGTAACAATGTGGCAGACATACATGACCAATGAAGTTCTGAAGGTTGCCATATGTGTATATTTATTTAGATATGGTGCACATGTTGCCTCCTACATTTTTAAAAACAAAAAATAAGGACTTAACATAAGCACATACATAATATATAGGAGTACTCAAATCTATCGTTACACCAATTGTTTATGTGGGTGCACACGCGAGTAGCTAAACGCCTAGAGGAAAGGGTGGCGACTTCAATGAGTCTCCTTGTTTAAATGTGTTTAATGGTAGTGTAAATGCTACTTCACACGCTAGGATCTCGTTAACGATATCGTTGAAATGTCACGCTTTTTTGATCGTTCGAACTATGTTGTTTGTGTGTCGTTGCGTGTAAACATACGATCTTGAAACGACAAATCGTTGGATCGTTCATCAAAAATTTGAGATCCTGAACTCAAATCTATCGTTCGTCGTCCTATTAACATTCTGTGAACAAGCCACATCATTCAGTGTGACACCTTTTTGAACAATGTCGTTCACAATTCTCCTATTCCTGCCTATTAGTTCTTCTCAAGGTAGCTGGCGCGCTGCCAAATTTAACATCATTAACGATATCCATGCATGTGACAATGCACTAACGATGTCGAAACGATCGCGGTCACGTGACATAGCTAACGATCTCGTTCAACGATATCGTAGTGTGTGAAGTAGCCTTAAAGAATAAACAAGTCAATGAGTCCACTGATCAAAGCACGGATCAGCAAATATGGCGCCTTTTCCAGAACCAACGCCAGCCAAATGGAACGCACTACTGACCACCAACCAGCGCACACAGGGCGCAGAAAACACAACGCCAGGGCACGCCTACAGGATTGGTTTCACGATCCCAGAAATCGCAAACGTGATCATTATCGCGATGTCACACACAACGATGCAGCAGGTTGGCTGCTAGAGGATCGTCTGATTTGAGAACATGTTCTCAGATCAGCGATCAAAGAATTATTGTAGTCGTATCTCGGTGTCACACACAACGACGTCCTAACTATGTCGTTCGAACGACTCCAAACCTGTGATGTTTGAGCGATATCATTAAGGATATCGTGGGTGTAACGGTACCTTTAGTGGTGAAAAAAGATTCTAAAATTTTTAAAGAAAAAGAATCACACTTTTTGCGCCATGTTCTGCGCCCCATAGCGTCCTCATTTTTCAGGATCTGGGGCTGTGTGATAGATTATTTTTTGCATTTTGAGCTGATGTTTCTAAGGATTCCAGTTTTGGGTGGATGCGCTGTTTTGATCGCCCGTTATTGCATTTCATAGCAATGTTGCAACGACCAAAGAAATCTAATTTGGAGTTTGGACTTTTTTCTATTACGCAGTTTACAGCTCTTATTAATAGATTTTATATCTTGATAGATCGGGCATTTCTGAACAAGGCGATACCACGTATGTGTTTTTTTTATTAGTTTTATTTTCAATGGGGAAAAAAAGAGGGTGATTCAAACCAGGGCCAAACTGGGGCCAAACAGCATCCCTAGAAAACAAGCCCCACCAGTCCACATACTATAACACCCATCAGCCCTGATCAGTGAAATTTACTTTTACGTTGTTGTGGCCTCATCACTTTCTTAAAGGAGTTATTAGAAAAGCCACATGTGAATGGTGCAGCAGAGGGAATAATCAACCGCAGCTTCTTTTACATGGTGATCTTCAAAGCTTCGTTTCTCAGGATTGTGGGGTCCCAGCGGTCAGATCCATAGTGATGGGAAAGTCATCACCTATACAGAAGAGAAGTGATGACTTCCATATTGGGGATAATTAATTTAAACTACAGTTATATGATGAAAATCAAAGTCCAATGACAACAGGATAGGAGAAGTGCTGTGCAGTGTATATACACAGAATAATACAGATTCTGAGGATTACACCCAGTATACAGGACAGGAGAAGTGGTACTGTGCAGTGTATATACATAATAATACAGATACTGAGGATTAAACCCAGTATACAGGACAGGAGACGTGGTGCTGTGCAGTGTATATACACAGAATAATACAGATACTGAGGATTAAACCCAGTATACAGGACAGGAGAAGTGGTACTGTGCAGTGTGTATATACATAATAATACAGATACTGAGGATTAAACCAGTATAACAGGACAGAGAAAGTGGTACTGTGTCAGTGTATATATACAGAATAATACAGATATCTGAGGATTACACCCAGTATACAGTACAAGAGAAGTGATACTGTGCAGTGTATATATACAGAATAACACAGATACTGAGGGATTACACCCAGTATACAGGACAGGAGAAGTGGTACTGTGCAGTGTATATTTACAGAATAATACAGATACTGAGATTACACTCTGTATACAGGACTAGCAGAAGTGGTACTGTTCAGTGTATATATACAGAATAATACAGACACTGAGGATTACACCCAGTATACAGGACATGGAGAAGTGGTACTGTGCAGGTATATATACAGAATAATACAGTACACTGAGGATTAACACCCAGTAATACAGGAAGGAGAAGTGGTACAGTGCAGTAATCATTACATAATAATACAGATACTGAGGATTACACCCAGTTATCAGGACAGGAGAAGTGGTACTGTGCAGTGTATATATACAGGATAATACAGATACTGAGGATTACACCAGTATACAGGACAGGAAAGTGGTACTGTGCAGTGATATATACAGAATAATACAATACTGAAGATTACACCCAGTATATACAGGACTGGAGAAGTGTACTGTGCAGGGTATATATCAGATAATACAGACACTGAGATTACACCCAGTATACAGGACAGGAGAAGTGGTACAGTGCAGTATATACATATACATAATAATACAGATACTGAGGATTACACCCAGTATACAGGACAGGAGAATGGTACTGTGCAGTGTATATATAACAGAATAATACGATACTGAGGATTACACCAGTTATACAGGACAGGAGAAGTGGTACTGTGCAGTGTATAATACAGAACAATACAGATACTGAGGCTGACACCAAAGAAAAAAAACAAAGTGCCAGCACTGCTAGAAAAAATATAAAGATTGTGTAAATATATTGTTTCGACACTGTAAAAATGAGACATTTCGCAAAAGATTAAACCATCTTTTGAGCCACTCTGCCGTGACAAGGCATATCTCAGATAGAGTGGTCCTACTCTACAATTTTTAATTGTCACTGTGTCAAAAGACCTCAATAATGTATATAAAGTGGACCATACAAAACTATCACTCACCTTCACATATCAGACCTGCTTCCAAGGTGCCTGATCAGTGCAAATGATATAAGGTAAGTCAGGCTCCCACACCTGCAGCTTCCACCACAAATGTCAGGGCTTTTCACAGTTAACCCCCACTGCTCTGACCCAGCCTTTATGGATAACAGCAGGTTAGGTTCAGGTGAATGGAGCAAAAATTGAACTGAGCCTCAGGGCTGAAGGTGGGTTTACACGTTGCGATATCGGAGTCCAATTTCAATGAAAAGTCACCCATACATGTCAGACATTGCTTCCCATGCTGCCAGGAGGTTCAGTGGATGAAGAGCAACTGAGGCTCAGACACCTGCAGCTGTCTGAGCCTCAATTGCTCTTCATCCATTGGACCTCCTGGCAGCATGGGAAGCAATGTCTGACATGTATGGGTAAGTGTTTGCTTTAAATGGTCCTCTTTACATTGTATTATGCTGTCTACAGGACACATCAGAAATATAAAAATACGTAGATTTAGGACTACTCCAATGGAGACTTCCTTGACGCTGGGGGAGTGGCTCAGGAGATTCAATGCTGCAATCTCCTGCAAAATGTCTCTATTTTTGTGCAGTATGGCATTAACAGGTGTAGATACACATTTATTTTTTTTGCAATTTCTGGCTGTGCTGGCATCTTGTGTCTTTTTCTGAAGATTACACCCAGTATACAGGACAGGAGAAGTTATACTGTGCAGTGTATATATACAGAATAATACAGATACTGAGAATTACACCCAGTATACAGGACAGGAGAATTATACCCAGCATACCCAGGAGGCTGTGCTATATAGATAGGAGGCTGTGGTATATAGATAGCCAAGAGTCAGCCAGATCCTGGAGATAAGGAAAGATGCTGGGCGCAGAGAGAAACAGAATCAATGGGATCAGGAAGAACAGAGAGCGATCTTGCTGCAGGAAAACTTTCTGATGCTGCACAGTACAGATTGCGGGCGTATACATAACACAAACTGCCCACTGTATCACATTACAGACTGTGGCTGTATCCACATTACAGACTTCCGCTGTATATACATTACAGACTGCGGGCCGGATACAAATTACAGACTGCGGACTGGATACACATTACAGACTGCGGGCTGGATAGACATTACAGACTATTGGCTGTAAACACATTACAGACTGTGCCATATACACATTACAGACTGCCCTTGTATACACATTACAGACTGTCCCCTGTATACACATTACAGACTGCAGGCAGTATACACATTGCAGACTGTGGGCAGTATACACATTACAGACTGCGGGCTGGATACACATTACAGACTGTGGGCCGGATACACGTTACAGACTGCGGGCTGGATACACATTACAGACTGTGGGCAGTATACACATTACAGACTGCGGGCTGGATACACATTACAGACTACGGGCCAGATACACATTACAGACTGCGGGTCGGATACACATTACAGACTGCGGGCCGGATACACATTACAGACTGTGGGCCGGATACACATTACAGACTGCGGGCTGGATACACATTACAGACTACTGGCTATAAACACATTACAGACTGGGCCGTATACACATTACAGACTGCCCTTTGTATACAAATTACAGACTGCCCTATGTATACACATTACAGACTACAGGCAGTATACACATTGCAGACTGTGGGCAGTATACACATTGCAGACTGCCAGCTGTATACACATTATAGACTGCCCGCTGTATACACATTACAGAGTGCCCGCTGTATACATATTACAGGGTGCCCGCTGTATACACATTACAGACTGCCCGCTGTATACACATTACAGACTGCCCACTGTATACACATTACAAACTGCCCGCTGTATACACATTACAGACTGCCCGCTGTATACAAATTACCGACTGCCCTCTGTATACACATTACAGACTGCAGGCAGTATACACATTGCAGACTGTGGGCAGTATACACATTGCAGACTGCCCGCTGTACACACATTACAGACTGCCCGCTGTATACATATTACAGAGTGCCCGCTGTATACACATTACAGACTGCCCGCTGTATACACATTACAGACTGCCCGCTGTATACACATTACAGACTGCCCGCTGTATACACATTACAGACTGCCCGCTGTATACACATTACAGACTGTGGGTCGGATACACATTACAGACTGCGGACCGGATACAAATTACAGACTGCGGGCCGGATACACATTACAGACTGTGGGCCGGATACACATTACACACTGCGGGCTGGATACACATTTCAGACTACTGGCTATAAACACATTACAGACTGGGCCGTATACACACTACAGACTGCCCTTTGTATACAAATTACAGACTGCTCTATGTATACACATTATAGACTGCAGGCAGTATACACATTGCAGACTGTGGGCAGTATACACATTGCAGACTGCACGCTGTATACACATTATAGACTGCCCGCTGTATACACATTACAGACTGCCCGCTGTATACATATTACAGAGTGCCCGCTGTATACACATTACAAACTGCCCACTGTATACACATTACAGACTGCCCGCTGTATACACATTTGAGATTACTGGCTGTATACACATCAGAGACCCTTTCACATTAGTGTTTTGATGATGTTTGCGGCCGATCCAGCAGGTGCCGACGCATCTGCCGGATCGGCCACCTAACGGCTGACTTGCGGCTCAGATCCGGCAAGCCCCATGCATTGTCTATGGGGCTTGCGGTCCAGTGCGGCAAGTGCGGTTCTGATGGATGTGGCAGATCCAGTACTTGTGGCTGTGGAAAAAAAACGCTGCTTGGCCACTACAGAGGAGAACTGCAGCTGGGATTGTTAAATGGGTCACCTCACACCAACACCCCACACACACTCCAATCCTGAGCCTAAGTCACTTCATGTCAGGCAAGGGATGGTGGGAGAAGCTAAGTGGAGGGTAGAACATAGTACAGCACCTGGGAAGGGGTGGAGGAACTGGAGTAAAACCCAGGAACACTAAGTTGGAGAAAGGTTCCCTAGAGAAAGGGTCCCTAGAAAAAGGTTACCTGGAGGGTGGTGAAGTGGGAAGCATCCCCAAGCAGAAACACCCATCAGCTAATCAGAGACTGAGACCATACTGAGAATAGAGGGGCCCGGTGGCTTGCACCACTGATTGCCGGCCAGGAACCCAGACAGAAACCGAGGAAGTACAGAAGGAGCCAGGTGTGCCCGACTGACCTGGAACACTGGTGACTGGGCCAAAGAACCAGAGCGCCAGCTCTGTAGATGTGGCTGGGTGGTTTTAAGCCCCAACCACGAAACCCAGGCGGGGTACGGGAACTTCCATCGTACTAGTCAGCTTTTCCTGGACTCTGACTGTGTACTGTGAATTTAATCTGTGTTAGGTACGCATTGTCATCTACTCAGCTTTTCCTGGACTCTCACTATCTGTGTACTGTGCATTTAATATCTATATATGTTTATATTTTCTTACCTATCATGTCTTTGCTTTTCATCATTCCTCATGATCACTCTTCCATGACATGGAGGGAGTACTCCAGCCCCTCCCAACTTTTTATTACCTAACTCTCAGCATCTGGTCACTTCATCCACACCCAGCCCCTAATCAACACCTGATTCATCTTTAGCTGCAGATATATTCAGAACTACAAGTCTGATCCAGACTTGTCTGATCCATGTGTCTTTCAAACTACATCTTTCAAAGTACATTTTCTAAGTACAATACTTAGAAATAGACTAGAAATGGACTGGAAAAGACTGGCAGGTAAAGGAATAGAAAGCCACCACAATGTTTCACTTCTATACACTACTGTGGCACCCCATGGGTTAATATGCCACAATAACATCACATGGGTTCTCTCCCCACTACACACTGACAAACACTAGCACCTCTGGGCCAGGAAGGGGAGCACCACCTGCTCCTTTAAATACTCCAGCTCATGAGGGAGAGCTCAGACAGTTCAGCTCGGAGCAGGGCTGTGAAGAGGACACTTAGAGCAAAGTTAGCTCAGTGCAGACCTAGCAAGGGTCGGAGGAACAGGAGAACTACAGACAGAGGAACACGTCTGGGAGCTGGAGTGACTTCTTCACTTGCCCCAGAAGAGCGCACAGAACGGACACCGGATCCGGTACAGTGTCTGGCACCCACAGCACAGTGAATCCAGGAACAGTGGGATCTCTAGATGCCCCTATACAGTGATGGCGAACCTATGACACGCGTGTCAGCACTGACACGCGTAGCCATTTTCAGTGACACGCGGCCGCCGGAGAAACTACAAGTAGGATTCAGTACTCTGCGATCCTAGTTTTGTCAGAGTTTACTTTTTCTCACTCGCTAGACTCGCTATTTGGATAAAAACCACAGACACGGCAGCAAAAAACTGTTGCGAGTCGGGCTTCCGACACGGCAATGCGAGCGCTTTCCGAGACATCTGCGATTACAGGGCCAGGTGCAGTAGCTGAGGAAAAAAAACTGTGCTGGAGGTCTGTAGGCCAGAACAGCAGAGCTCCGGCACAGAGCGTCTAGTCCTGGGACTTCCGGTAGGGCAGGCGGAATGCTTTGGCTGGCGCAGCAGGGAGCAGCGGAATGCTGTGGGGGACGCATATCTGAGGCCCTTGATGTGTCTGAGCTGTCTGGAGGTCCAGTGATTACTACAGCAACCATCCTCCAGTGAAAGGTTCTGGGCAGAATCTGGGGTGTCATGAATGTGTGATTGGCCATTACTGAGATAAGTGAGGGGGAGGCTGGAAGAGGCCTGGGCTATGGGTGCTGTTTCCCGCCATTAATTTACATAAGGAACGCCATCTTGCAGCATAGTACAGACTCCATTTCACCACTATATTATTGTTGCGCACCCTATTAATCCCTATTTCTGCCCTTTCCTAAAAGACAGTTAACCCCTAATTGCCTGCAGGGCTATCTATAAATCTTCTGTCACTGCCCCTCTGATGGAGAAGCCAAAAAAACCAAGGTTAAGTAAAGGAAGTGGTAGAAGCAGTAGCCGACCCTTTCAAGAGACATGGACTGAGATGTATGGCATTATAGAAAAAAATGGCAGATCATTTTGCGTTCTATGTAATGAAACGGTAGTAAGCAGAAATTCAGCAACAAAAAAGTCACTAAATCAGTGATGGCGAACCTGTGGCAGTCCAGCTGTTGCTGGACTGCCACAGGTTCGCCATCACTGGAAGAATTCCCCCTCCCCCTCACTTATCTGACTTAGTTCATGGCACCCCACACAAGTTAAATAACAGCAAGACCAACAAAAGAAACCAACTGACAGATTAACAAAGACGTCACTAAGCAGGTAAGTTAAATATATTAAATATATTTGTTATTTAAACTATAAATATCGTAAAATTAAGGTTTTTTTTCTCAAGGTGACACACCTCCCGATTTATGCGCGTTTTTTTGGCGAATTTTGACACACCAAGCTCAAAAGGTTGCCCATCACTGCCCTAGTACCAGTGCAAAGCAACACGGAGGGGTCAGCACAGCACAGAGGACTCAAGTTGCCTAGCCAAGTGGTACCAGCAGAACACAGAGAAAGAGTGAGAAGTCCCAGCAGCTTAGCTAGAAGCAGCAGCTTAGGACACACACACAGCGTAACACGAGGAAGCTAATGACCCGGAGAGAGTGGGGAGAGAGCTTAAACCCATTACAGACTCCGTGGACTATAATCTGCAATAACATCAGCAGTAAAGCTTTGGAAAACAGCAGAACTGTGAGTCTGTGTATTGATTGCAACCTTTGCCATACATTCAGTAACAGAGAGCTCCCACCTACAGAGCTACCAGCCTGTCAGCTCTGCACATGGATTAGAAGAAGCTGCAGCATCAGGAGAAGAGGAGAATTGCACCTTTGACTACCAAACGTGAGTGTGTGTCCTTTAACCCCGTCTTCACCATTCATATCCATTATAGACTATACCATCACTGCCCCGGGGAATACAGTTCTACCCACTGGAACTATTACACCTAAGCTGCCATTCCATCATCCCCGGAGGTTCTGCAGCAGCGGCGGCCCCATCACTGGCCGCATATGGTGGGTGGCGTCACGACTGACAATCCCCTGTAAATACACCCCTTTTATTTGCCAGGGCCCGGGAAACGGACCGGACCAGGACCACCCGTGACTTCCCCCGCAGCAGACACGGTCCGGTACCGAGTACCCTCGTCCCAGTGGGCTCGACACTAACACCCCTTACTACTTAATTTCATATTAACTCCTTAAATCCCTCCAACAATGAACTAGTCATCTCTCCACCCATCCTCCCCAGCCATCTTACCTCCTCTTGACTACTATTTCTTCCCATACTGGCTGTATCACCTCGTCCGAGGCTCCACCATCCTGTCCCGAACTGCTAGATCTCGTCTCCAGCCACATCTCCCCTGGACTGTAGCTCATACCTTGATGGCATCCCACCCCGGACCGACCCCTTGACGCCTCACCTGTCCCACGGCTGCTCCATCAGCCGACCCCGCAACCGCCTCTGTCAACCCCGACTGCCTCGACCGATCCCCCAACTGCCCCATCCGGCCTCTCCATCCGACCCCCCGCCTTGCATCTCATCCCCAGTCATCACCTCATCCCGTGACCGCTCGCCACTCATGACGATTCGCCCACTACCACACCTTTCCCCCCTCTGCTTCTGACCCCTGCCGTCACACTCCCTGCTCTCCGTACGCAATGTTCCTGCTACTCCTCACTCTCACTCCCATCCTTCTCCACTTCCTACTACCCCCACTTATACCCCCTCCCAGCAACGAAATATTGCTCTCACCCTCCATCCTGCCGAACCACCTCACCCACTTCACCGACCTTTTCATTCACTTTCAATCCTCAATCACCAAACAAGCACACCTGCCTCGCAAGCTCTCATGCTCCCATCTGCTAACCCTCTGCCTACTCCTCCTCCGTGCCGGTGACATCTCCCCCAATCCTGCCCCCCCCACCACATCCCCACAACAACCTTCATCTCACGACCCACTGCCAACCCTCGCAACCTCATCACCACCTGCCCTCGCATCCCCACCAACATCAGACCCATTCCCCCAACCCATGCCCCACCTACCACTCTACCTAGCGCACTCTGGAATGCCCGCTCAGTGTGCAACAAACTCCCTGACATCCATCAACTCTATCTCCAGGAAACTGTCATTCCTTGGCCTCACCAAGACCTGACTCACCCCCTCTGACACGGCCTCTACTGCTGCACTATCCTACAGCGGCCTCAGCCTGTCCCTCACCCCCCCGTCCCTCTGGCAAACACGGCGGTGGAGTCGGCATACTCCTGTCCAACTCCTGCGCCTTCAGCCCTATCCCCCCGCCCCCCTCCGTCACTGTCCCCTCCTTCGAAGCCCACTCCGTCCGAAACTTCTCCCCCTGCAACCTCCAACTAGCCATCATCTACCGCCCCCCCCCCCCCCGGACTCATCGCCTCCTTCCTTGACCACTTCACCACCTGGCTACTTCACTTCCTCTCCGCTGACATCCCCACCATCATCATGGGCAACTTCAATATTCCCATTGACACTCCCCGCCCAGCCACCTCCAACCTTTTTTCCCTGACCACTTCCCTAGGGCTCTCCCAATGGTCCTCCTCTCCCACCCACGAACAAGGCCACACACTTGACCTCATCTTTACCCGCCTTTGCTCCCTCTCTAACCTCACAACCTCGGAACTCACACTGTCTGACCACCATCTCTTGACCTTCTCCGCCCTCTCCTCCCCTGCCACACTACCCCCCTCTCCGCAAACTTGATCACCCTCGCCGAAACCTAAAAGATCTTGATCTTCCTTTATTCTCTGAATCCCTACTCCCTCTCACCGACATACCCTCTGCTGATGACATTGACATTACCACCACCCTATACAACACCACAATAACGAACTCTCTCAACCTAGCCGCCCCCCTCACTCTCCATGCTCCACGCATTAACAGGCAACCCTGGCACACCACCCTCACTAAAAACCTAAGACGGGCTTCCAGGGTC
This sequence comes from Allobates femoralis, assembly GCA_033576535.1. Classification (NCBI taxonomy): domain Eukaryota; kingdom Metazoa; phylum Chordata; class Amphibia; order Anura; family Aromobatidae; genus Allobates; species Allobates femoralis. The sequence goes on from JARQOC010000002.1 coordinate 81,846,308, forward strand.
GCCGAGAGGAGATGGAAAAAGTCCCACACCTCGGAGCACTTTGCTCTGTTCAAGCAATCCATCACTGACTTCAAGACGGCACTTGCTACTGCCAAGCAAGCGTTCTTCTCATCCCTAATAACCTCTCTGTCCCGCAACCCCAAACAGCTCTTCAAAACTTTCAACTCCTTACTTCGACCGCCTGCTCCTCCCCCTTCTCCCCTCATCTCTGCTGAAGACTTTGCGACCTTCTTCAAGGAGAAGATCGACAAGATCAGAAACATCTTCGGTCCACTGTCCCCACAACTCCCCCTCCCACCTACACTGCCCTCCTCCTCCATTAGCCACTTCCCCACCATAACTGAAGACCAACCCTCCTCCCTCCTTTCAAAATCACACCTCACCACCAGCGCCCACGACCCGCTCCCATCCCACCTCATTCCGAACCACACCTCCATTTTCATCCCAGCCCTCACCCACCTCTTTAACCTATCACTTAGCACTGGCACCATCCCCTCGGCCTTCAAACATACCCTAATCACACCCATCCTAAAAAAAACCTCACTTGATCCTACCTCTGTCTCTAACTATTGCCCCATATCTCTTCTCCCATTCGCCTCTAAGTTACTTGAACAGCACGTCCACTCCGAACTGTCCTCTCACCTCTTCTCATGCTCCCACTTCGACCGCCTACAGTCCGGCTTCCGACCCCTCCATTCCACCGAAACAGCCCTGACCAAAGTCACCAACGACCTACTGACCGCCAAGAACAAACACCACTACTCCATCCTCCTCCTCCTTGACCTGTCTGCCGCCTTCGACACGGTTGACCACTCCCTTCTTCTCCGGATCCTCGAATCCCTCGGCATCACCCACCTTGCCCTCTCTTGGATCTCCTCATACCTATCGGACCGGACCTTCAGCGTCTCCCACTCCCACACCTCCTCATCACCCTACCTCCTTTCTGTTGGAGTCCCCTAAGGTTCGGTCCTGGGACCCCTTCTTTTCTCCATATACACTCTCGGCCTAGGGCAACTCATTGAGTCCCACGGCCTCCAGTACCACCTTTACGCCGATGACACCCAAATCTACCTGTCCGGCTCTGACATCACCTCCCTACTCTCCAAAATCTCACAATGCCTTTCCGCCATCTCATCCTTCTTCTCTGCTCGCTTCCTTAAACTCAACATAGACAAAACTGAATTCATAGTCTTCCCCCCAAGAAACTCCCCCCCACTTCCCAACCTATCCATCTGCGTCAACGACTGCGCCCTCTCCCCAGTCCCCCAAGCCAAGTGCCTCGGGGTAATTCTTGACTCCTCCCTATCCTTCAAGCCCCGCATCGAGGCCCTCACCACATCCCTCCGGCTCCAGCTCAAGAACATCTCACGGATCCGCTCCTTCCTCACCCACGACACTGCTAAAACACTCATTCATGCTCTTATCATCTCCCGCCTTGATTACTGCAACCTCCTTCTCAATGGCCTCCCGGCTAACTCCCTCATACCTCTCCAGTCTATTCTCAATTCCGCTGTCTGACTAATCTACCTGTCCTCCCACTACTCCCCTGTCTGCCCCCTCTGCCAAGCCCTTCACTGTCTCCCCGCCTCCAAGAGATCCCAATTCAAAACACTAACCATGGCTTACAAAGCCATACACAACCTGGCCCCACCATACATCTCCGACCTGGTCTCCCGATACCTACCCTCACGCAACCTCCACTCCTCCCAAGAACTCCTCCTCTGCTCCCCCCTCATCACCTCTTCGCACAACCGAGTCCAGGACTTCTCCCGGGCATCTGCCTTACTCTGGAACTCCCTGCCCGAACACGTCAGACACTCTCCTACCCTGAGAAGCTTCAAGTGTCACCTGAAGACTCACCTATTCCGTCAAGCCTACAACCTGCCATGAAACCCAGGTGACCGCCCCATACCTGACATTCCCCCACCTACTGTATCCCAACCCGCCCCTCGTAGACTGTGAGCCCTCGTGGACAGGGTCCCTGCCCCTCCTGTACCTGTACGTCCTGATTGCCTAGATTTAGTGTACTTGCTCTTGTCTCCCTTATCCTCATGTAAAGCGCCATGGAACCTAATGGCGCTATATAAATAAATAATAATAGTACTAGGGCTAGTGACCCAAAGAGAGGGACAAATCATTAAAAAGCGCGTGACGGCCGGACTGTAACCACACGCGGAGAGGACAATGAAAGGGCCCGAGAGGTACACCGAGGGGGAAGTGATGCAGATGAATCGTCCCAGCTGCAGTTGTCGAGCCCCAGGCTTTGGGGTACTTGAGTATCAGGCTCCAAGGGGTTAACGCTCCTGTGTCACAGGGAGTGGTGGCCGCACCGGATCCCGTGTCCTGGGGGACTTCTTTGAAAAAGGGGTATTATTTACAGGGGATTATATTTACAGTTGTTGTGACACCACCTGTAGTTTCTGGTGAGGAGCCACCAGCGCCGCCACAGTCCGCCGGAGGTAGATGGTAATGCGGCTAGTTTGGCAAAGACCTCTACAGGTAGGGCTGGACCTCCGGGGCAGTGTAGTGTGAAGAGGCTTGTAGTGGAGCTGTAGATGGGATGGGGAGTGTTGGAGCAGTCTATGAGGGGCACCGGGAACGGAGAGGAATGACACACACACACTGCAGAAGTCTCTTTTTCCTTTTTACTGGTGGTACGCAGGTAAAGATGTCCAGGACACTGACAGGTGACCAGGTTGCACAGTGGGTCCCCACAGCAAGTGGTATAACGCCTTCTCTGTTCCTCTTTGGTAATTGAAGCCCAGCCTGCATGCAGCCAGACTGGCCCCCTCTCTCTTCCTGACTCTGATATCTGTCCTATCCTCCTGTGCGGTCGACGGGTTACCCTCTCTGATCACTGCGGTGTCTGGCTCCCTCTCTTTGACCCACAGGGGACCGGGTGGCTGAAGCCTCCACGGTGTGATGGGGTTCTCTGTAGTCCTAGAGTATCCTACAGGTGCGGATCCCCGATGTCCTGTATGTCTTTGGGCGAACTTCCACTAGTTCCTCACACCCTTTAGGCTGTCTGCTCCCTTGCCTTCTGTCCCCACTTAGGCTTGCGGGACGTCAGAAGGGCCACTCCGGGTCGCTGGTTCCGGCCTAAATGCGGCAACGACCACCAGGACATCTTCGCAGCTCTCCTAGCGTCTGCACACTCTGACTAACTCCTCCCCCAGCAGCAGTATTTATAGGGGATCTTGCCCAAGGTCAGCAAGTTGAGCTCCCCCTACTGTTCCGGGGTGGAAGATGTTGCATGTTGTAGGTACCTGCTGTAGGATCCCAACTGTGCATTAGAGAAGTCTGTGGCTACCTGCGTGAGCAGGGCACCACATACCCCCCTAGGTAATTTCAGTACTCCTGGACTGAACATTTGTGTTTAAGCAAAAGTAATAACAATTATTAATAACATATTTACAAAATCTTAAAATATAAAAATTTACAAAAAGCACTGAAAAATATTTGAAAAATAGAAAAACAGGTAAGTCCATACGGTGCTAGTCCATTCACCGCAGGCTTTTGAAGAGTTTGTGGCTACATTAATACTGTAAACTGTAGTCCTTTTAAATTGTAATCAGGGAAAAGTTCAATGGGAAAAGTTCAGTTCAAAAGAGTATATACAGTCTCTGTATGCTCCGGGTAAGAAAAAGGATAAAAGTCTTTCAAAAGTTCACATTTTCACATGTCCCTATGGGTGTCTCGGCTTAGGAGACCTGGTACCTCCCAACCCCAGGCACTTTCTATTCCTAACTTAATGTGCACCCTTCTGTACTCTACTATATACATTCTTATTTTACAATGACTAGTTACATGTTACTTTAGTGTGCTCTACCTCTGACTTTACTGTGCCCACACTCCATACCTAGACGGGAGTTGACCTTGTGTGCTCCTTTGTGATCTACGCACTACAGGTGACCCTGTCTCTGGTGAGGTTTCTAGTGAAGGGCTTGGTGCAGGTGTGGCGCCCCGCAACGAGTGCGTCACAGGAAGGTATTGCATCCCTGACTGAAGATGCAATATCGTCCGTCTCAGGGGTGAACAAGTTAAATCCAGAGCTCCATGTACCACATGCACCATCCAGAGGCAGAGGACCAATCAGGTCCTGGTGGGAGGAGTGGGAGGTGTAGTGTGGGGAAAGAGCAGAAAAAGAAACTTAGACGGTGAATGGAACAAGTACAAGGAGGAAGTGAAAACTACAGATCTAACGGGGAGGGCACCGAACAACGGTGACCCAGGCAAGAAAGTGGGCAAGCAGCAAAGCAGCGGGTCCAAAGACACCCGCGCCCAGTCCCACCGGATGCCGGTTCCGAGGTAGAGAGTTGTTCAGCACTGTACTACGAACCGGAGTGGTAGAAGAGCTTAATAGGAGCACACCACTACAGCTACCGAACCTGTCGCCATCACAGGAGGGTACCCAGCACGGGAGTCTAGGACCCTTTGTAGCCGATTGAATCAGGAACAGGCAATCCATTATAGAGACCCCAGTATCCTAACCTGACGAACTAAAGCCGCGACTAGCAACAAAAAGGGACCGTTAGTAAAGCAGGAACATTGTGGAGCTCTGGACAGAGACTGATCACCACTGAGACCACTCGGTCCGTTACCTAAGAACTGTGTTACCGTGTACCGTACCAGAAATACAGTAAAGACCCGTGTCCGTGTGTTCTTCCGTAGCTGTCTTAATCCAAGGTTTACTAAGCTAACTGAGCTGCCGTACTCCACTCAGTGCAGCTCCTGGCCCCGGGGATTATTGCTCATCTTGTGGGGAGCATCCCATCTAGCTGCCGCACATCCCTGGAGGCCCAAGCAGCGCCGGTGCCATCACCGGACACCCACAGGTGGCGTCACGAGACAAATAAGACTTTATTTTCCCATTATCCCAACCCGTCCATTTGACCACCGGGCCCCATAGCCTCAGGCACAGAACCGTGACAGTGAAGCAGCGCCTGAGACCTGAGAACCCGGCAACGGTGAGTCACAGGTACATCAGGTAAGCGTCTGCGTTGCCTTAGTCTCACTACAGGGCTAGCAGGTGTACCAATTGCAGCATCCTCAGATTCTCCTGCAACAGGTATTTCTTCCTGATTCCTTTGTACCACTTCATTGGGCTGGTAGAAATTCAGCACTGGCACTATGATGGCTCCATCTTATTGAGGCCAATGTTCTGGGAATTCTCCTAAGATGGTAAGGATTACCTTCTCTTTTGATTCTTCATTTGAACTTTGTTCTTGAACTGGTTCTGTTTCTTGAATTGGTTGATTGGAGGGAGTTTGGGTTTCCCAATCTGTTGGACACTTTTTGATGTGGTTCCTGGATACAGTCTGTGTGGTTTTTCCACCATTCTTGCTGAAAAGGCAGACTTTGCTGTTGTCATATCCAGAATCTAGTAGAACGTAGGGTTCTTGTTCCCACTGATCATCCAACTTATGTTTGGTTCTTTTCCTCTTTAATACAATACTTCCAGGTGTTATTGGTTCTGCTGGAGCATGTTTGTTATAATCCTTTTCTTGTTTTTCACGGGATTTCTGCAGGTTATCTTCTACACAGGCTTGAACCATTCTGTATTGTTCGAGGCGATGGGCATTCCAATTGGGAATTGTGTTATCTGCTTTGGGATCTACTACTCCTAGTTCCAAGTCTACGGGTAACTTTCCTGTATGTGCTCTCATCAGGTAAGCTGGTGTACAGTTGGTAGAACCTACTGGAATGTGGTTGTACATATCAACCAAGTCAGGTAGTTTCTCCGGCCATTGGTTCCTTTCTTTTAAGGGTAATGGTGGGTTTACACACACCAATTTATCTGTTCAATATCTGAACCAATCTCTGGTTGCAGTGAAATCATGGATACATTGCTCCATGTTGTACACAGCCACAAAATGGAGCAATGTATCCATGATTTCACTGCAACCAGAGATTGGTTCAGATATTGAACAGATAAATTGGTGTGTGTAAACCCACCATCAGATCTACAGCATGTCAATGATGATGTGATTCATTTTCTCACAGAGTCCATTGGCTTGTGGATGATATGGGGTTGTTCTCATCTTTTTGCACCCATACATATGGCAGAACTCTTGGAAGATCTCCGCTTCGAAGGCTGATCCTTGATCTGTTAGGACCTGTTCAGGGTATCCCAATGGTCTGCAGAAGACATTTTGAAATGTTTTAGCAGCTGTGGCAGCTGTCAAGTCTTTTACGGGGGCAACCATTAAGAATCTCGAGTAATGGTCTACTATGGTCAACGCGTAAGTGTAGCTGGATCTACTTGAAGTTAGTTTTACATGGTCCAAGCAAAGCCGCATCATCAGTGAGCCAATGTGAGCGCTCTGCTCAGGTTGCGATGAGTCCCTGAAGACAGGGGGGCAGAGCGGTCAGATTCCATGCTACCGTGCTCCTGTCAGTATCTGTGTGGAGCAGCTGTGGTCGGACTGGGGAGGACGGAGGCTCCTGGCTGCTTTTACTTTCAGTACAGCAGCAATTGGCTCTGCCTCCTCAGCATCCGCCCCCTCCAGCCAGGGAGTGTGATGATTGGTCAATCCAGCAGTCATTCTACCTCTGCATCAAGTGACCCTGTGTTCATCTGGACTCCAGGTGCTGTATATGGGGGGCTCTGCTGTATGTGGGTGTTCTGCTGTATGTGGGGGTGCTGTATATGGGGCTGGGGTACTGTATATGGGGGGGGGTCTGCTGTACATGGAGCTGCAGTGCTGTATATAGGGGAACTCTTCTGTATATGGGGCTCTGCTGTATATGGGGGCTCTGCTGTATCTGGCGGGGGTCTGCTGTATGTGGGGGTGCTGAATATTGGGCTGGGGTGCTGTATATGGGGGTCTCTGCTGTATATCGGGGTGCTCTGCTGTATGTGGGGCTGCTGTACATGGGGCTGGGGTGCTGTATATGGGGGTGCTGTGCTGTATATGGGGGTGCTGAGCTGTATATGGGGTTCTGTGCCGTATATGGGGGGGTCTATTATACAGTGTGAAGAGGTTTAGGGACCATTATACTATATGGAGGGCTGTGAGGGGTCACAGTTGGGGATCATACTGTACCAGAGTAGTTGGGGGGTACTGTATGGTACGTGTGGAGGGTCCTGTGAAGGAATTCACTGTGGGGGGATCATAGTATTTGGGGGACACTTTTGGTGGCATCATACTTTATGGGGGCAATGAAAGGTCAATCCTCCCGCCGGTTGGTCGGCACTTGTCCTCCTTCCTGCTCCCACATTGGGGGATGATGGGTGTGGCAGATGGATGATGTGGGCTGCAGGGGGACATTGGGGGATGATGGGTGTGGCAGATGGATGATGTGGGCTGCAGGGGGACATTGGGGGATGATGGGTGTGGCAGATGGATGATGTGGGCTGCAGGGGGACATTGGGGGATGATGGGTGCTACAGATGGATAATGGGGATATTGGGAGATGTTGGGGGCTGTGGAAGGATAATGGGGGCTGCAGGGGGATATTGATGGGATGATGGGGGCTGCAGAAGGATGATGGACACTGCAGGGGCACATTGGAGGATGATGGGGGCTGCAGATGGATGATGGATGACACAGTTTGGTCATTCTGGTCTGTGATGACAATTACTGTACAGTATGTAATAAATGTTCATTTTTTCTTGTTCAATAAATGTTGATTTTCAGACTGCAGTGGTTGTATGTGTGGACGGTGCCGCATGGTGACATGTCTGACTAGTCAGTGCCAGGCAGTGATCACATTGGAGCTGCCCAGAGTTTTGTAGGTGTGTGCCATAGATAATAGGTGGCAATCAGTGCTGCCCCCTGTGCTATAAGGCTGCAGCCACCATTGTGTGACTGTAGCTTGTGCCAAGCTGCCATTGCCATCAATGATCTTTATTCTGGATTCTTCTATGTGATTCTTGCATGTGCGTGTGATGGTGCTGACATCCATGTGTTGGGGGGGGGGGCGCTGTTTTAAAGTTCGCCTCAGGCAGCAGAAAGGCTAGGTCACCCCTGCCTCTATGTTCCTCTATAGACAGGACTGTGGCCTGAGGATGCAAATGGCCCCTATGAGGACCCGTACAAGGCACAGCATGATTGCGCGCGTTCATGAACGAGCGGATCCCTGCAGTCGAATCCTTCTTCTGAGCATGCGCGCGGTAGTCGCGCGCTCGGCTCTAATTCCTTCTGCGCATGCGCGCGACTGCCGCGCGCTCGTGCTCGCGCCTCTAATTTAGTGCTCGCGCCGGAGGCTGGCTTCCCTGCGCGAGCTTCATTCACCGTGAAAGCCCCGCCCCCCCGACCTGCCGGTCTTCCCGCCTTGCTGTTCAAAACACTGGCGCTTCTACTGCATCAGGCTTCTCTATTGACTGGTATTGGGGGGCTGTGTATGGATGGATGGGGGTCTTACTAGGGGGGGGCTGTGTATGGATGGATGGGGTCTTACTAGGGGGGGGGGCTGTGTATGGATGGATGGGGTCTTACTAGGGGGGGGGGGGGGGCTGTGTATGGATGGATAGGGGTCTTACTAGGGGGGGCTGTGTATGGATGGATGGGGTCTTACTAGGGGGGGGGGCTGTGTATGGATGGATGGGGTCTTACTAGGGGGGGGGGCTGTGTATGGATGGATAGGGGTCTTACTAGGGGGGGGCTGTGTATGGATGGATAGGGGTCTTACTAGGGGGGGGGGGCTGTGTATGGATGGATGGGGTCTTACTAGGGGGGGGGGGGGGGGGGGCTGTGTATGGATGGATGGGGTCTTACTAGGGGGGGGCTGTGTATGGATGGATGGGGTCTTACTAGGGGGGGGGCTGTGTTATGGATGGATGGGTCTTACTAGGGGGGGGCTGTGTATGGATGGATGGGTCTTACTAGGGGGGGGGGGGGCTGTGTATGGATGGATGGGGTCTTACTAGGGGGGCTGTGTATGGATGGGATGGGGTCTTATAGGGGGGGGGCTGTGTATGGATGGATAGGGGTCTTACTAGGGGGGGGGCTGTGTATGGATGGATAGGGGTCTTACTAGGGGGGGGGGTGGTGTGAGGAGGGTTGTAGGAGGGGGTCTTAAGGGGGGGGGGGGGGCTGGGGCTGTGTATGGATGGAGGGGTCTACTAGGGGGGGGGCTGTGTATGGATGGATGGGGTCTTACTGAGGGGGGGGCTGTGTATGGATGGATAGGGGTCTTACTAGGGGGGGCTGTGTATGGAATGGATGGGTGGTCTTACTAAGGGGGGGCTGTGGATGGGTGGGTGGTCTTACTAGGGGGGGCTGTGTATGGATGGATGGGGTCTTACTAGGGGGGGGGCTGTGTATGGATGGATGGGGGTCTTACTAGGGGGGCTGTGTATGGATGGATGGGGGTCTTACTAGGGGAGGGGGCTGTGTATGGATGGATGGGGGTCTTACTGGGTGGATGGATGAATGGGGGTCTTACTGGGGGGGGGGCTGTGTACGGATAGATGGGGGGGCTTACTGGGGGGGTCTGTATGGATAGATGGGGGGCTTACCGGGGGGGTCTGTATAGATAGCTGGGGGGCTGTACGGATAGATGGGGGGGCTGTTTGCAGTGATGCCAACACACGTGCTGTAGTCAGTACTTTTTGTTCACCTCTGCTTCCGTCTACAACACTGAACCATTCGGGTTCCCTATTACATTTACTACCAACTATTCTCACGGACTCACGACATCAGCGGCCTTTGTTTGTCGACTAGCACTGAGCGCGGTTCATAAGCTCCCTAAAGCTGCGTTCACACTGGGCGTATTTGCGGCGCTTTTTTGCGCACGGTATTCCCCCCAAAGCGCACATGCGTCTGCGTGTCACAGCAAAGTGAATGCACTTGCACTTTTGCTGTTACACACGCAGCGCAATTTTCGGCCGCGCTTTTTTGGGAGAAAGCGCGCACGTAAAAAGAATGAACATGTTCATTCTTTCTTGCCTTTTTACGTGCGCCTTCTCCCATAGGCCCCATTTTAAATCCTGGAATTACGCATCGCCATTCAGACGATGCGCATTCCAGCGCGGGGCAAGGGGTATGTGGAGGAAATTATGTCACACAGGAACAGCCCCCAGGGACAGCAGGAACAGGAAATCCCATCATTTTGGGATTCCTACTTTCCCGTGGCTGTCCCCTGGGTCCCAACCCGCACCCGCCGGCCATTATCCAATTATCCAGCTTTCCCCTGTGTCCTGTCCCCGCTCCCGTCCAGCCCCCCCCCCCGGGTGTCCCGGCCTGCACCCCCCCATACCGGTCCCCGCCATCCACCCGCCCTCCTCCTTCTATAGTTTTTCTGCCGGCAGGCTCATGCGCCCGCCGGTCAAGCTGCATAACCCCTTTCCCCCTGCTCGTACCCTACCCCCCAGCCCCGCTCACCTATTCCGGTCCGGCGGGCTGCACACGCCGGTGCACCGGCTCGCACCGTCGGCCTCCTCTTGCATCTCCGGTGTGGCCCCTCTTCTACTCAGGGGCTCCTCCTCATCGGTGGGTAAGTATGGATGAATGGGTGGATGGATGGGTGAATGGATGTATGTGTGCATAGGATGTGCGTGCTTGGATGTGCGTGCGTGGATGTCAGCGTTGTGGCGTGCGTGGATGTGCATACGAAGATGTGTGCGTACGTGGATGTCAGCGTGCGTGGATGTGTGTGTGGATGTGGATGGATGTGCGTGCGTGGATGTCAACATGCGTGTGTGGATGTCAGCGTGCGTGGATGTGCGTGCGAAGATGTGTGTGGATGTCAGCATGCGTGTGTGGATGTCAGCGTGCGTGCGTGGATGTCAGCATGCTTGGATGTGCTTGCGTGATGTCAGCGTGCGTGCGTGAATATGTGCGTGCTTGGATGTGCGTGCGTGGTTGTTGTGCGTGCGTGGATGATGGGTGCAACAAGGGATCAAGTGTCCTCTTGTTATAGTCTCTGGAATCATAGTCATGGTGCACTGTATAACAGATCATTTGTCATACAGTGCACCACGACTCTGACCCCCGAGAGTAGGAAGAGGACACTTGATCCCTTGCTGTAGTCTCTGGATTGAGCAGAGGCGACCGAGCATCGTGGGACCTTTGTTGTGGACTACGTCGGAGGCGATCGAGCGTCGGGGACCTTCGTTGTGGACTTCGTCGGAGGCGATCGAGCGTCGTGGACCTTCGTTATGGACTACGTCGGATCTTTATAATAAAGATGGAGTCCGAATTTTGTTTGTGGTTTTTTTTCAAATAAAAAGATTAATCTATGTGTGTATTTTCCGACTATTTACCAGAGATTCCTAATGGCGGGTCTAACATTGGCCCTATATTATGAATCTCGGGCTTAGTGCCAGCTGCCAATAAAAAGCTGGCATTAACCCCTTTATTACCCATTTTGCCACCGGCACCAGGGCAACTGGAAGACACTGGTACAAGCGCCAGAAAATGGCGCTTCAATGAATGGCCCATTTTCTGGGCGGCTGCGGGCTGCAATTCGCAGCTGGGGGGCCCAGAACGCTTGGGCCTTTCCATGCTGAGGATTCCAGCCCCCAGCTGCCTAGTTGTACCTGGCTGGACCAAAAATATGGCGGAGCCCCCACGTCATTTTTTTTTTTCTAGAATTAGTTCTAGAAATAAAAAAAGGCCTTCGATGTATTTTTGGTAGCCAGCCAGGTACAACTTGGCAGCTGGCGGACTGGAATCCTCAGCGTGGAGAGACCCAAATGTGGGCTCCCCACGCTGCAAATTCAACCCACAGCTACCCAAGAAAATAGCGCATTCGTTAGAGGCGGCATTTTCTGGTGCTGTACCCCAACTCTTCCAGTTGCCCTTGTGCACGCGGGTTCTCCATACACGACATGGTGTCCGCTAACAATTTCAATGGAAAATTAGCTCCAATTGTTAGCGGAAACCATGTCGGGTATGGAGAGCCCCTCCCTTGTGCCTGAACATTGGAGCTCCCCCACAAGTGACCCCATTTTGGAAACTAGACCCCCGAAGGAACGTATCTAGATGCATAGTGATCACTTTGAACCCCCAGATGCTTCACAAATTCATCCACAAAAATACGTTCCTTGGGTGGTCTAGTTTCCAAAATGGGTCACTTGTGGGGAGCTCCAATGTTTAGGCACATAGGGGCTCTTCATATCCTACAAGGTGTCCGCTAACAATTCCAATTGTTAGTGGACACCATTTTGCGTATGGAGAGCCCCTGTGTGTCTCCACATTGGAGCTACCCCACAAGTGACCCCATTTTGGAAACTAGACCCCCGAAGGAAACGCATCTAGATGTATAGTGAGCACTTTGAACCCCCAATGCTTCACAAATTGATCCGTAATAATGAAAAAATAAATTATTTATGGAAAAAAAATGCTTTTTCATTTTTACAGATGAATTTCTGAAGCATCTGGGGGTTCAAAGTGCTCACTATACATCTAGATGCGTTCCTTCGGGGGTCTAATTTCCAAAATGGGGTCACTTGTGGGGGGAGCTCCAATGTGGAGACCCACAGGACCCTCCATACGCGCATGGTTTCCGCTAAAAAATTGAGCTCATTTTCCATTCAAATTGAAAAGAAAGGAAATGACATGACAAGGCTTTTTTTTTTTTTAACAAACTTTATTTCTATGTTTGCAGTACACATGCAGAAAAATACGCGTCCGTAAAAAAAAAAACGCATCAAAAAAACCATGTGTGTTAACACATGCGTTTTTTACGCGCATAAAAAACGCGCGTATTCTTTAGAAAACTGCATGCGTAAAAATACGAGACAAAATACGCACTGTGTGAACGTAGCCTTAGGGCTCAAAACAGACCGGCGACTTGATTTCATGCATGAAGTCCCGCTCTGAACTTAGTACCTGAAAAGGAAGCTCGTACTTACCTGTCGGCGCCGCCCCCATAACCCGGCCTGTCCTCGTGCGCTGCGTGACGGGACTCTCAGGGCAGGAACTCTTGGGAGAGGGCAGCGCACGAGGACAGTCCGGGTTATGGGGGCGGCGCCGACAGGTAAGTATGAGCTTCCTTTTCAGGTACTAAGTTCAGAGCGGGACTTCATGCATGAAATCAAGTCGCCGGTCTGTTTGAGCCCTTAGGGAGCTTATGAACCGCGCTCAGTGCTGGTCAACAAACAAAGGCCGCTGATGTCGTGAGTCCGTGAGAATAGTTGGGTAGTAAATGTAATGGAGAACCCCGAATGGTTCAGTGTTGTAGACGGAAGCAGAGGTGAAGTATTGACTACAGCACGTGTGTTGGCATCACTGCAAACAGCCCCCCATCTATCCGTAAAGCCCCCCATCTATCTATACAGACCCCCCAGTAAGGCCCCCCCCCCATCTATCCGTACAGCCCCCCATCTATCCATACAGACCCCCCCAGTAAGCCCCCCCATCTATGCGTACACAAGCCCCCCCATCTATGCGTACACAGCCCCCCATCTATCCGTACACAGCCCCCCATCTATCTGTACACAGCCCCCCCATCTATGCGTACACAGCCCCCCCCCAGTAAGCCCCCCCATCTATGCGTACACAGCACCCCCATCCATCCATACACAGCCCCCCCCTAGTAAGACCCCCATCTATCCATACACAGCCCCCCCCAGTAAGACCCCATCCATCCATACACAGCCCCCCCCTAGTAAGACCCCTATCCATCCATACACAGCCCCCCCTAGTAAGACCACCCATCCATCCATACACAGCCCCCCTAGTAAGACCACCCATCCATCCATACACAGCCCCCCCTTAGTAAGACCACCCATCCATCAATACATACACAGCCCCCCCCCCTAGTAAGACCCCCATCCATCCATACACAGCCCCCCCTAGTAAGACCCCCATCCATCCATACACAGCCCCCCCTAGTAAGACCCCTATCCATCCATACACAGCCCCCCCCCCCTAGTAAGACCCCATCCATCCATACACAGCCCCCCCCCCTAGTAAGACCCCTATCCATCCATACACCAGCCCCCCCCTAGTAAGACCCCTATCCATCCATACACAGCCCCCCCCTAGTAAGACCCCATCCATCCATACACAGCCCCCCTAGTAAGACCACCCATCCATCCATACACAGCCCCCCCCCTAGTAAGACCCCTATCCATCCATACACAGCCCCCCCTTAGTAAGACCACCCATCCATCCATACACAGCCCCCCCTAGTAAGACCCCTATCCATCCATACACAGCCCCCCCCCCTAGTAAGACCCCATCCATCCATACACAGCCCCCCCCCTAGTAAGACCCCTATCCATCCATACACAGCCCCCCCCTAGTAAGACCCCTATCCATCCATACACAGCCCCCCCCTAGTAAGACCCCATCCATCCATACACAGCCCCCCCTAGTAAGACCACCCATCCATCCCATACACAGCCCCCCCCCCCCCCTAGTAAGACCTCATCCATCCATACACAGCCCCCCCCCCCAGTAAGACCCCCTATCCATCCATACACAGCCCCCCCCTAGTAAGACCCCATCCATCCATACACAGCCCCCCCTTAGTAAGACCACCCATCCATCCATACATACACAGCCCCCCCCCTAGTAAGACCCCTATCCATCCATACACAGCCCCCCCTTAGTAAGACCACCCATCCATCCATACATACACAGCCCCCCCCCCCTAGTAAGACCCCTATCCATCCATACACAGCCCCCCCCTAGTAAGACCCCTATCCATCCATACACACCCCCCCAGCACCCCCTCCCCCCCCTATAGTAAGCCAACACCCCCCCATACCCATCCCATACACACCCCCCCCCTAGTAAGACCCCTATCCATCCATACACAGCCCCCCCCCTAGCCCTATCCATCCAAGTACCCCCCCTATAAGACCCTATCCATATACACAGCCCCCCCTATATAAGCCCCAGTACCATCCATAACACAGCCCCCCCTAGTAAGACCCCATCCATCCATACACAGCCCCCCCTAGTAAGACCCCATCCATCCATACACAGCCCCCCCCCCCCCCCTAGTAAGACCCCATCCATCCATACACAGCCCCCCCCCTAGTAAGACCCCCATCCATCCATACACAGCCCCCCAATACCAGTCAATAGAGAAGCCTGATGCAGTAGAAGCGCCAGTGTTTTGAACAGCAAGGCGGGAAGACCGGGGGGGCGGGGCTTTCACGGTGAATGAAGCTCGCGCAGGGAAGCCAGCCTCCGGCGCGAGCACTAAATTAGAGGCGCGAGCACGAGCGCGCGGTAGTCGCGCGCATGCGCAGAAGGAATTAGAGCCGAGCGCGCGACTGCCGCGCGCATGCGCAGAAGAAGGATTCGACTGCAGGGATCCGCTCGTGTTCATGAGGATATACGGCTCCTCTCCAACCGGCTTGTGCCGTATATCATGTAATAGCTCTCCACAGCCCCAGCTCTGTTCTTTTCGCTGCTTTACGGCCGAGTGACGTGGAACGTCAACACTGAAACATGGCTGATCCCGGGGAGTCGTCTCCGCTGTCTTCTCCTTCCCCACCACTGTCCTCACCGGGAGACGAGGAGGAGACGGACACCTGGTGAGCGGGGACACAGGGAGAAGGGTGCGGGTCAGCGCCGGTCATGGGACCCGGACATGGGGAACTGGGAGATACCGGAGCGTGAGAGGAAGCGGGGAGGGAGGACGGGGACGTGTCAGCCGGAGGAGCGGGGAGGGGGGGGATGGCGGAGACCCTCGGGAGCCATGTACTGAGATCTGCCCCCCCCCCCCCGCCCCCTAAGGAGCCCTCTCCTGGGATCTGGCCGCCCCCACCCACCCACTCAAACCCCAAGGAGCCGTGCACGATGATCTCCCCCCCCCCCCCCTCCCTTCCCCAAGGAGCCATGCACTGTGATCTGTCCCCCCACCACCGTAGCCGTGTACTGTGATCTGTCCCCCCTAGCCATGTACTGTCATCTCCCCCAAACCCCCCCCCCCTCCCAAAGAGCCATGTACTGTGATGTCCCCACCCCCAAGGAGCTATGTACTGAGATCTGCCCCCCCCCATCTCAAGGAGCCCTCTCTTGGGATCTGCTCCCCCCCCCACCCAAACCCCAAGGAGCCGTGCTCAGGGATCGACCCCCCCCCCCCCCCACTTTCTTCCCCAAGGAGCCATGCACTGTGATCTGTCCCCCCCACCACCGTAGCCGTGTACTGTGATCTGTCCCCCCTAGCCATGTACTGTCATCTCCCCCAACCCCCCCCCCCTCCCAAGGAGCCATGTACTGTGATGTCCCCACCCCCAAGGAGCCATGTACTGAGATCTGCCCCCCCATCTCAAGGAGCCCTCTCTTGGGATCTGCTTCCCCCCCCACCCAAACCCCAAGGAGCCGTGCTCAGGGATCGACCCCCCCCCCCCCCATTTCTTCCCAGGGAGCCATGTACTGTGATCTGCCCCACCACCACTACCACTACTGTAGTCATGCACTGTGATCTCTTCCCCCCCCCCCCACCATAGCCATGTGCTATCATCCGACTAGACCCCCCCCCAAGCCATGTCCTGTGATCTCCCCCCTCCCAAGGAGCCGTGCACTGGGGTTTGCTCCCCCCCTCCCCCCCGGAACCATGTACTGTGATCTGCCCCCCAAGGGGCATATGCCCATGTACTGACATGCCTGTCCCCCCTCCGCCACCAAGGAGCCGTGCCGGGCCCTGCCCCCACCAGGAAGCTGTATACTGGGCTCTGTCCCCCTCAAGGATGGGGAGCCACATACTGTGGCTGGGTCTATGCAGAAAAACAGTTCATCACATAATTCAGGCCCCGTTAGACATAGCAGTGTTGCTATAGATTGATTATACAGTACAGAGTGGGTGAGGCCCTGAATTTGGGCAGGGATCACATGGTGTGTGGTGTGCTCCTCCCTGTACCTCCATAGTATTTGTGCTGCCTTCTGCTATTGCACTGGTATACAGTGTATATATTGGTGAAATTTGGGTGCAGGTTTTGTGTACAGAGAACGTATTAGCTGCAGAGGTTGGGCGCTGCCGTCGTGACCGCTGTGCAGCTTCACCTTTGATCAGTGACCAGTTCTGAAGCTCATTAGTGATTGTGCTAATTGTTAATCATTATCTGAACAGTTTTGGTCTGGGATGTGGTCACTTTACAGGTCTCTGGTATAATATTAATATGACACAGAGACGTCTGTGGGCCAATACTGCGCCTCCGCAGCCCTCTATGTGCACATCACTCCTGCTGCCCTGTATAGAGGCAGGATACAAGGTCTCGTGGTCACTACCAGGGGTCTGCGGCCCTCTAGGATGTGTCCATCACACCTGTTGCCTTGCATAGAGGCAGGATACAAGGTCTAGTGGTCACTACCTGGGGTCTGCGGCCCTCTATGATGTGCCCATCACTCCTGCTGCCCTGCATAGAGGCAAGATACAAGGTCTAGTGGTCACTACCTGGGGTCTGCGGCCCTCTATGATGTGCCCATCACTCCTGCTGCCCTGCATAGAGGCAAGATACAAGGTCTAGTGGTCACTACCTGGGGTCTGCGGCCCTCTATGATGTGTCCATCACATCTACTGCCCTGCATAGTGGCAAGATACAAGGTCTCGTGGTCACTACCTGGGGTCTGCGGCCCTCTATGATGTGTCCATCACACCTGTTGCCTTGCATAGAGACAGGATACAATGTCTCGTGGTCACTACCTGGGGTCTGTGGCCCTCTATGATGTGCCTGTGATGACACAGCCTTTTTATAATGTGTCGTGGGTTAATGTTCTTTAATTTGGCCAGATGTATTGTTCTTTTGTTTGCTGACTAATGAGAAATGGGTCATTGTCTCTCATCAGACTGCTTGGAGCCTACATTGTCCTAGTTTGTTTATTGTTACCTAAATGTAAATTACCTCACCCCCTCTGTCTACATCATTCATAAGAGAATTATGCAGTTGGATTGAATTGCCAGCCAATAAGAGAACAGCCTTATCCCACCAATCCTGTAAGGCTGGTTTCACATTGCAGTTTTTTCAGTGATCAGTGACCATCCAGTTTGTGTGCCAATACCGGAGAGGAACTTGCAGAGAAAAAGTATAATTGAAAGATTGACACCTGTTCTGAGTTTTGGAGTCACTCCTGGTTCTGGCACATAACTGGATGGACATTGAAGAGGGAAAAAACTGCAGTGTGAAGCTGGCCTAAGGGCCGCTACACATGCTCAGATATCTGTGAATGAGATCATTGGCTATGTCACGTGATCGCAATCCTTTCGACATCGTTAGTGCATTGTCACACGCAAGGATATCGTTAACGATCTTAAATTTGGCAACTCTCCAGCTATTTGGAGAAGAACGATTGAACGATTTAACAAAGTGAAAGGAATAGGAGAAATAGACGACTCGTTCAAAAAGGTGTCACACTGAACGATGCTGCTGCTTCACCTATCCTTAATTGGACGATGAGCGATGGATTTGAGGTCAGGAGTTCAAATTTATGATGAACGATCTAACAATTTTACCTTCAGATACACACAATATACCCTGAGGTGAGGGCTCGGGATATAAAAATGACTGTCTTAGTAACCAGTTTTGGTGCTGGCCGCAAGGATCACATCCTTTCTTCATACTCTGCATGTCTAGTCTAGGAGGTTGTGAGAACTCAGTCACCTGGTTTAAGACATTGCTGTGCTCGGTCAGCTTCCTAAGCTTGCCGCTATTCCTGTCTCTGTGGGTGCCCGCCAAAACTGAGGTGCTGCTGGTTTGGAATAAGTGGCCATGGAAGCCCTGTAGGCATGAATGTTCTAATCCCTGGTGAGCCAGCAGAAGGGTGACACTCTGTTGCTTGTTACATTGTGTTCTTGCTGAGTTTGTGTTACCTGCCTTTGACTGTTGGGGATCCAATAAAGTCTTACCATTGTGTGGTTCCCTCACCCTGTGTTGTCTGAGTAATGTTCTAATCACGGGTATGGAGTTTGGGCGTTCAGTTGGGATGAACAGTTCTTTTTTTTTTATTAAGAATTTTCAATTAAATACAAACACTTGTAATCCATTAGGAATTTTAAAAAACCAATGCATTGCAATCAGTTCAAAGAGGTGTGGATCAAAAACAGAACCTCAGTTTAACAGCAGTAAAACAGGCTCGTCAATTAAACAGTTCCTGGACAGTCACTTTTAATATATGTGTCTCTGTTTAGCTCCTGGCACTGGTTCAGGTAGTCATAAAGATGAAACATTAACAGTATCAGACAGCCAAAAAATTCCCTAAATTGTTGCTTGGTGCAGTGACATTTTTTGGCCGGAGAGATACAGGAGGTGCAGAGTTACTGCTTACTCAGGGTTTCTGGCACATTACGCTATCTGGGTGTATGACGGATTTTCAGAGGCAATGTGGGTGATTGTGGTTCAAAGGTCTCCATATCTGAGTCCTGTCACCATGGATTCCAGCCCTGGATATAGTCACCACTGCACTTACAGTTATTAGAAGACTCTGGCTGATGCCTGCGAGGCAGCAGCACATGGGATGAATGAATCTGAGCTCCAGGAGCAGGTGTGTATACGTGCTGCATAGGATCCGGCCGCTCCTGGAGCCAGGGCTATTGTCTGCATTGTGGGTCATCAATTGTACAGATGGAAGCAGAGATGTTTTCTATTGAGGAAATGGCAGATGAGACGTCACCGGATTTATTTTTCATAAAGGGAAGTGTTAGTCACATTCTCAGATTCTGCTGATCTGAGGATATTGTGAAGAAGGGAAACCACGGCCCAGACAGTGGTGAGAACTGTCCTCCTGGTCAGTGCAGGGTTAATCTCCGCTGCGGTGCCGTCTCCTGAACCATCACGCTTGTCCTGACATCCACAGGAAGGAAGTAACCGGTAACACACATACCTGGGATACCTGAGTTTACATCTATGGTAAACCTGTATATCAAGGTTCAAGAAAAAGAAGGTCAAGTGTCATCAGATTTATCATCTAGTGGCATAATAAAGTCAACAGCCAAAAATAATCCGCATGATGTATTCATTATCGGGTATGATCGCCATATACGGATATCTCCAGTGCAGTCATTAATGATTGAGGAATGTTATGCCACGCTGAATGCACTTGGACAAATCATCAAGATCCGCTGCTGGCAGCTCCCACTGTAAGGCTACGTTCACACGCTGCGTATTTGGCGTGTTTTTGCTCCAAAAATGCATGTGCGTCTGCATTTCCCTGCAAAGTGAATGGACATTCACTTTGTGTCATTCAGACGTCGCGTAATTTCACGCAGCGTTTTTGGAGCAAAAAACGCGTGCGTAAAAAGAATGAACATGTAAATTCTTTCCAGTTTTTTACGCGCGTTTCTTCCATAGGCCCCATTAAAAGCACTGGGAAAAACGCGCGTAAAAAAGCGCAATTGAAGTTGTTGTGTCGCGGGGTTTTTTACGCACGTTTTTTCCCTTAAAAAACGCACGTAAAAAAACCGCACCAAATACACAGCGTGTGAACGCAGCTTAACTGCCGACGAATGACATCCTAAATGTGCTCGATGGGAGACAAGTCTGGAGACGTTGTAGGCCATGGTGCCACGTTTAGGTCACACGGGCGGCTCACATTAGCACGAATACGGTAACTTAGTGCCTGGCAGCATTGATGTTGATTTGAAGGCAGAAGGCGGTCACACCAAATTTTCATTTAATTAAAATGTTTCTTTGATTCATTCACTTTGCGTTTTGTTAATTGATAAAAAAAATATGTGCTAATAGTTTATTTTTAAAGCATTTCCAATGGCTGTTGCCCCACAAGGATATGTGTTTTATTTTACGGTCAGTCTACTCTGACAGACTCTCTTTTAGGGCCACGTCACACACACAGATAATTGTGCAGAGACTGTTCACAGATCTCTGGTTGCAGTGAAATCATGGACACATTGCTCCATTTGTACACAGCCAGAAAATGGAACATTGTGTCCATGATTTCACTGCAACCAGAGATCTGCCAACAATATCTGCACAAATATCTGTGTGTGTGACGTGGCCCTAATATATATATATGATCCAAAGCAGAAGACAGAGCCCTGAGAATGAACATGACATGGCACGTTCTTCCACTGCTGCACAGTCCAGCTCTCGTGTGCCCATTGTACTCTGGACAGTTGACGATCCAGCACTGGCCCTGTGACTGAGCCATGCAGCAAGCTGGGATACATTGTCTGATCTGACACTTCTGTCAACACCAAAATCATTTTTTCGTTTTATTGGAGAGTAGCATTTCTGTAGCATCAGACGGGCGTGTCTTCTTTGCCATGAAACCTCAATAAGGCTATGTGCACACAGGAAGGTTTAGTGAAGGTTTAGGAGCGGAACCGCCGGTCGGTTTCCATCAGGTTTATGCAAATTTATGTTAATCCAAAAGCGGCTTTTGGATCAACATAGAAACCTATGGAAACCGACACCCGGTGTGCACACACCGGCGGTTTCCACATGCTCATCCGTTGCTAACCCGCTGGGTTCCCAGCGGGTTAGCAAAGAATGTGCATGTCCTATAAACCGGCCGGTTCTGCAGCGGCTGCAAGCAGAATCATGTGCTGCTTCCAGCCGCTGCAGAGCCGACGCCACTAACCCGCTGTGCACCGCCGCACAACCCGACCGTCTTCCGCAGCACGGACCCGACAGGAAGCCGGTGGACGGCTCCGGAGCTTCCTGTCGGGTCCGCCCAGCCGCCGCCGCCCCTAACCCGCCCCCGTGTGCACATAGCCTTAGGGTATGTGCACACTGGTAGTTTTACTGCAGGGTTAGCAGCGGAAACCGCCGGTCGGTTTCCATGAGTTTTATGTAAATTTATGTTAATCCAAAAGCGGCTTTTGGATTAACATTAAAACCTATGGAAACCGACAGCTGCTGTGCACACACCGGCGGTTTCCACATGATCATCTGTTGCTAAACCGCTGGGTTCCCAGCGGGTTAGCAACGAATGAGCATGTTCTATAAACCGGCTGGTTATGCAGCGGCTGCAAGCAGAATCATGTACTGCTTCCAGCCGGCGCTAACCCGCTGTGCACCCGCCCGTAGACCGCCGCACACCCGCGGCACATACCCGCCAGGATGCCGGTGGACGGCTCCAGAGCTTCCTGGCGGGTCCGCCCAGCCGCCGCCGACACAAACCCGCCCACCAGTGTGCACATACCCTAAGCCTTGGACAACCAAGACCCCTTCAACAGTTTACCCATGGTCCATCACTGGACCACATCTGGGGCATACTAACCACTGTGTGCTGGGAGCACCCCACAAGACCTGCTGGAAAACATTGAGTTACTGTGCATCATAGAAAACCACATAGCCCCATGAGTATAATGAGGTCCGGAGGATCTGCTACAATCCTGTAGTGTCCGGCGATGGTCCGTTCATTGACACATTCTCCATCAGTGATGAGGACGGTGTGAACTACTCACATTAATTCCTCTCCCTGATAATAGGGCAGCCCTTTCCCATGTGGGCAGTGAAGTTCTCCCTGGTGCCCTGATGCTTATTAATAATAATAATAATTAATAATATTTATGTGTATAGTACCAACATATTCCGCAGCGCTTCACAATTCAATGGTTTAGGTGGAAGCTAAGACCATTCCTTCCATTAACCACGTAACTTCACCACGATAAACCAGCCAAACATCAGATCACCAATACTCGGAGAAATGGGGAAGTTCCATCAAGTTATTTCTGTCTCGTCTTCTGGGATTTCTCATGGCGGCTCACGTCTTCCTCTCATCTTTGGGCAGAATCTTCTTATGGGATTAGGATCAGGATTAGTGATGCCGGTTGAGATCACATTTGCACTTTGATGATCTCATTATAACTAAGCAGTCAGAAAAGTGCAGAAATCCTCATCCAGATCGACCTGTTTGGAGAATTCCATTATTGCCGTCTTATAACATGTTGAGTTGGTATGTTCTGTGCTTGCTGTCTATGGCGGTTTTAATCCCAATCAGACTGTCAATTCCAAGAGCAGCTCCAGCTTCTGCTCCCTCAGTGTCGAGTGAGAAGTGGCAATGAAAGATAAAAGTATAGAAGTCTCATAGGGAGCGCTAAGGATGACAGTATAATGGTATTTAAGCAACCACCTGATGAAGACGGTCTTTTGCACTGTCGAAACATGTTGTGGAGTTTGCAGGAGGATTATTAATAAAGGTTTGTTAATTTTTGCTTAAATACCATCATACTGTCATCCTTAGCGCTCCCTATAAGACTTCTATACTTTTATCTTTCATTGTTGCCGTGTTACTCATCCAGTGCAAGGAAATATTCCTTGGTGAAAAATTTCTGTGGAAATATTGGACGCTCGTTATTTGTGCCGTCTCTATACCGGAAAGTCCCATTGTGTCACAGTCATTACTATCTGTGTTTGCTCGTCGGCCTCGTTTTTTTTGTTGGCGATTCCCATATAAAATACACCTCTGATTTACAAATCTGTAATGAGCGGCGCTGTGGACTCGGCCACAATACAGACCTGAAGTAGAGTGACTGATGGTGGCGTCATCAAGGAGAGCAGGGATATGAGGAACACAAGGTGGTTACACTTTAATACTCTGCTGTACATGCCACCGTGAGGCCATCATTGAAGTAAGAGAGAAACTGCACCATATAGGCTGACTACATGAAAATGTAAAGTTCCCTTTTAGGCGGCCGTCACACGCATCAATTTCCTGCACGATATCGCTTAAGCGATCTGCTCTTTGATCGCTTAAGCGATATCGTTGTGCATCGCTGCGTGCAATCAAGCGATTTTACAATGTAATATCGCTTGATCGTGACATCGCAGATTGGTGAGCGGAGCTCATATCAAGCGATAAACGCTTGTTCAATCTGCTTCATCATGGTGTGTGACACCACGATGAACGATCTCCCAGCGGCAGAGCCTATGCTGGGAGATGGTATCTATGGTAAACATCGGGTTACTAAGTGCCGCGCGGCGCCTAGTAACCGATGTGTACATAGTTACCAGCGATCTCGCTGCTCACATCGCTGGTGAGTCTGCCTGTGTGACAGCTTACAGCGATGTGAACGATATTGTTAGCGATCGCGCTGATCGCTAACAATAACGCTCTCAAATTGAAGCGTGTGACGGCCGCCTTAGTCACACGATGGAGAGTAGCTTTAAAGGGAATTTTTCAGCAGATTTGTATATTTAGGCCCCTTTCACATGCTGCGTATTTGTCACATCTTTCTACGCGCGTTTTTGCCGCAACAATGCATGTGCATCTGCGTCTCCCAGCAAAGTGAATGGACATTCACTTTTTGCCATTCAGACGCCAAGTAATTTTACGCAGAGTTTTTGGAGCAAAACCCGCGCGTAAAAAGAATGAACATGTCAATTCTTTCCGCTTTTTTTATGCGCGTTTCTTTAATAGGCCCCATTATAAGCACTGGTAGAAAAGGGTGTAAAAAAAGCACAATTCAAGTTGTTCTCTCACGTTTTCCCCTTTAAAAAAACACGTGTAAAAAGACGCAACACATACGCAGCCTTAGACTACGTTCACACTTTGCACATTTTTTGCGCTTTTTTTCAGCAGTTGCGTTCTTTTACGCGCATACGCGGCAAAAAGTGCAACTGCATACACACTTTGCGCTTTTTCCTCTGCGCTTTTCCCAAGCCCATTTTGTCATGTGGGCTAAGGGAAAAGCGCAGAGGCAACTGCGTAAAGAATTGACAGGTTTATTCTTTTTATAAACGTGCTTTTGCAGTGAAAGAGTGTGCGTAAAAAAGCGCAGGAAAGCGCAATATGTGAACACAATTCAGCAAAACCCATAGGTTTTGCTGAACTGCGTTTCCATAATTGTGTTTCACTGCCCGCAATAAAGCACCACATAAACGCAGTAAAAAGCAAGAATATGCAGCAAAACTCTGCAAATACGCAGAGTGTTAGTCTGAGAGCAACAAACTGTAAGGACAGACACACTGATTTGTCACTTACTGGGCTGCTTGCCGTAGTTTTGATAATATCTCTTACTTGCTGTAGATCTAGCATTTCTCTGAATGTTGAGCTTTGTATACCTCGCCTCCACCACTGATTGGCATCCTTCAATGTACACTGTGCATTCACTAGTATTAAAGCACCACTCCAATGTTGTTTTTCAGTGCTGGAGTGGCGTTTCAAATGTAAGTCCACTGTCTTATACTCGCCTTCTGGCATCTTTACCTTTTACCGATGCCACACCAATCCCACGGTGCCATTGTGTTTGTAACTTCTGACTGTCTGGAAGTCAGATGTAACATCATAGGTAGTGATTGGCAAACCCACCAATGTTCGAGTTCGGTGTACCCAGCCACACTTTTTTAGCTTGGGACTGAACTTAACCCAAACTTGAGACTGAACCCTTCACTCGCACTTTGAAGTCATGGAATGGTGGCTGGGAGGGCTGTACAAAGAAAAAAACATTAATTAAAAATTAGCTCATACTTACAGGGTCACGTGCTTATACTTCTGGGGACGCTCATTAACTTCCTGATTATTCACTGGTGAAGGGTGCAACAGCCAATAACAGATGCTGTCAGAGTGGGCATCTGTGATTGGCTGTTGAAGTAATATAATAATAATATTTAAGTAACCTGGCATCAGCCCATACATTCTAGCATCTACCTTGCACAGTATGGGCTGCTTCTAGGTTATTCGAACAGCCAATTAGACGCCCACTCTCTGTGACAGCATCTGTGATTGCCTGTTGTGCCCCACACCATAGTGCCTGTGTCTGTGATTGGTTGCTTTAGGCAACAAAGCTGACGTCGCATTAGTGTTTTTAAATATTTTTTTTTTATTCTCAGCACAGATAAAGTGTACAGCTACTGACTGCAGCTGCCTGGCTTTACCTTGGCTGGCAATCAAAATATAGGGAAGCCCTTTATTTATTTATTTTTTAAGTACTTAAATGAATAAAACAAAAAAGTGCGTGGGCTTTAAACTATTTTTGATTGCCAGCCAAGGTAAAACCCAGGCAGTTGGGGGCTGGTATTCTCAGCGTGATGAGGCACATAGTTATTGGGCCCCCCGAGAATAAAAAATAGCACGCCGCAGCCACCCCAGAAATTGGTGCATTCATTAGAGGCGCCAGTTCCTGGAGCTTTACCTGGCTCTTCTCAATGCCCTGGTGCAGTGGCATCGGGGTGATAGACTGGGTTAATGACAGCTAATGTCAAGCCTCTGAGACCCACCCATTATCCATCCTATGAGTAAATAGTTAAAAAATACAGACGCAGAGAAAAAATCATTTATTTGAAATAAATCAGACAGACGGCTCTCATTTTCCAATTTATTATTAACCCCACACATAAACCTCTAAGGATGGTCCCACGAAGTTCACTTAGAGCGGCTTCACACTGTGGTCAGATCCGGTCCGAGGCTGTCAGGGATGCACCTGACAGCCCCGGACTGGATAGGCACACAGAACTGGAGGGCTAATTTGCCCTCCGGTCCGGTGTGCTGCCGCACACAGCTGCTGCCGCTGATAGGTGAGGACCGCGGTTCGCAAGGAGCGAGCCGCGTTCCTGATCTGTCAGAGGGGACAGCTCAGCGCCGGCCCCTCCTGACAGCTCAGGACCACGGCTAGCTTGCGAGCCGCGGTCCTGACCTATCAGCGGTGGCAGCTGCGTGCGGCTGCACACCGGACCGCAGGGCAAATTAGCCCTCCAGTTCTGTGTGCCTATCCAGTCCGGGGCTGTCAGGTTCATCCCTGACAGCCCCGGACCCGATCACACCGCAGTGTGAAGCCGCCCTTACCTTTTCTACATCCAGATTCTGCAGAGGGAACAAAAGTGTCTTTTTCCTGCAGACTCTGTGATCACACGGAGTGTGGCGAGCAGCGGTGATGTTATTCACGGAGTCACTTGGAGCTCCCTGTGGGTGAACTCAGGTGACCTCGCCCTGACTGCTGGCAGAGGGGTCACCTGAGATCACTTCCGCAGGGTCTCAGTGAGTGAAATCACCGCTCGTCACAGCACTCATTGTGATTGCAGTCTGTAAGGACTGGACGCTTTTGTTCCCACTCTGCAGAATTTGGATGTAGTAGAAGTGAGTGAGCTTTGTGGGACCATTGTTGTGGATTATCGTTGGAGGGGTATGTGTGGGGTAATATGTGGGGGAGATTTCTCTCTGTGATTTATTTCAAATAGTATCTGTTAGGCGGCCGTCACACGGAACGATTTCTTGCCCGATATCGTTTAAGCGATCTCCTTTTTGATCGCTTAAGCGATATCGGGCAAGAAATCGTTGCATGTAATCAAGCGATTTACGATGTGAAATCGCTTGATCGTGACATCGCAGATCTGAGCTCCGGAGCTCAGATCTAGCGATGAACGATGCCACGATCTGCTTCATCGTGGTGTATAACACCACAATGAACGATCTCCCAGCGGCAGAACCTATGCTGGGAGATGGTAACTATGGTACACGTCGGGTAACTAAGCGACGCGCGGCGCCTAGTTACCCGATGTGTACCATAGTTACCAGCGAGATCGCGGATCCACATCGCTGGTGAGTCTGTCTGTGTGACATCTCACCAGCGATGTGAGCGATATTGTAAGCGATCGCGCGTGCACGTGATCGCTTACAATATCGCTAGAGATATCTCAGCGTGTGACGGCCGCCTTAAATATTATTCATTTGCTATCTTTATGGAATTGTTTACAAACCCAGCAGTCTGTCGGTCTGTGCATTGATTCTGGCGGTCCCAGTTATTGTTGGTATAGGTAAGGGGTTACTCACTTTGTGAACATACTGAATCTTTGCAGTTGGCGTTCTGCCCCAGCAGCATTACCAGTACTAGTACTGTCGTCTGCTACAAAGTATTGGCAGATAAGATGGATGTGCTCTGAGAGCGGACTGTCCTGATCCGCTGGCTCTGCACTCTTACCTGCATTAGTAGATGGCAGCCACAATACCATAATTAATGTGTTCACACTGGATGACACCCGGAGCTGATATTGATTTTTTTCTATCTTGACCACCACCAGATCACTGAGGAGACTGCAGCTCTGGAGTACAATCGGTTTTCACAATCATTTAGTCTTTACCATCTTATTTATTACTCGTTGTCTATATATCGCCAACATATGTCCCAGCGTTGTTCACATGATGTGATATTCAATGGACAGTCTGCTCGCCCTAATAGGGGATTGTTCAGACTGTGGTTTATCATCCTAAATTTATATACCAGGCATTTATAGGGAATCTTGTCATCAGGTTTTTGCTACGTCATCTGATAGTAGCATAATGTAGGCAAAAAAAATCCTGAATCCAACTATGTATCGCTTAGATTGCTGGGTGAAGCAGTTCTGGAACAATCAGAATTTTTAGATTTGAGGGATCGGTAACGATATCGTTGTAACGTCACCGGTTTGGTGACGTTGCAGCGATGTCTCAACGACATCATTGCGTGTAACACCTATCAATGATGAGTCATTGATCGCAGATTTATCAATCATTTCATAAGTCTATCGTTGGTTGCCTGCTGAATGCGCAGCATTGCTGCGTGTGACAGCGGGAGACCAACGATCAGCGAGCTCCCAGCTCCCCACAGCAACGCTGGAAGCTGCTTTCCAAGGTACACTGTGGGTAACTAAGCGCTACGCGGCGCTTAGTTACCCGTTGTTTACCTTTGATACCAGCGTGCTCGCTGGTCCGGATCGCTGGTGAGTCTGCCTGTGTGACAGCTCACCAGCGATCAGCTTTCAATGTCCCAGCGATCCCGATCGTTGGTGGTATCGCTGGAACATTGAAGCGTATAATGGGCCCTTTAGCAATGTAGCAGAGCTGACCAAGCTACCTCCGCCCACTCCAGGCTCTGCATACCTAATGTCTATAGACTGTGAGATGCCAATCAGAGGAAGGGGCGTGTTGTACTTAGGCAATGTAGTCTGAGCAGTGATAAGTATTGCAGTTGTTCAGGCTGCCTTCACACTGCGTATTTTGCACATCAGTGTGGACCCTTGAATTTCCAGGACCACACGGACGGGCACTGATCTGTGCCAACTGATGCCCATGGAATGTTTTTTTTTTTTTAATGGATCCATCATCAGTTACCAGACATAGGGTTGGGAGGAGCTATGCCTTGCTTCTGAGCATGCTCAGTACAGCAAAACAAATCTGTTTTATGGATCCATCTTCATAGACCCCCCATGTTATTTGACGCGGATAGCTACGGTCCGCGTCTGTCCGTTTGTGTCCGCTTTTGTCAAGGCAGCCCAAAATAGCAACAGGCTCTGATTCTGGGTACGTGAAAAAAACTGACACAAACAGATTAGTGACAAAACTGACACACACTGATAGCCATATGGGACCGATCCGAAGCCCATAGGGATACACGGGAGGACAAAATGGATCCGTGGCTATCCGTTTTAAAATGGATAGACACGGATCACAAAAAACGCAAGGCAACCTCAAACAAACTTTCCGACCTTGACAAGACAAGCATCCCTGAATTCTATGTTTTAAAAGGAGTCTGTCAGCATGTTTTTGCTGTAAGATGAGGAAAGCATACTGCAGGGGTTAAAAAAACAAAGATCAACTATATGCCTCTTATCTTTGTACTATTGTTTACATAATCTAAAAGCTTTCATAGGCCCCTTTCACATAGGTGTTTTTGCCCGGATCCAGACAAAAAATGCATCTGCCGCAAGTGCCACCTAACGGCAGCATTTGCGGCATGACCCATGCATTGTCTATGGGGCTTGCGGTAAGGTGCGGCAGGTGTGGTTGCGGCAGTTGCTGCCGCATCTGCTGCAACCGAACCTTACTGCAAGCCCCATAGACAATGCATGGGGCTTACCGCAAGTGCGGTAAATCTGCTACATCTGGCGAAAACGCCAGTGTGAAAGCAGTCTTAGGGTATGTGCACACAGGGAGGTTTAGGGCCGTTTTAGCAGCGGAAACCGCCGGTCGGTTTCCATCAGGTTTATGCAAATTTATGTTAATCCAAAAGCGGCTTTTGGATTAACATAGAAACCTATGGAAACCGACACCCGGTGTGCACACACCGGCGGTTTCCACATGCTCATCCGTTGCTAACCCGCTGGGTTCCCAGCGGGTTAGCAAAGAATGAGCATGTTCTATAATCCGGCCGGTTCTGCAGCGGCTGCAAGCAGAATCATGTGCTGCTTCCAGCCGCTGCAGAACCGACGCCACTAACCCGCTGTGCACCGCCGCACACCCGCCCGTCTTCCGCAGCACGGACCCGAAAGGAAGCCGGTGGACGGCTCCGGAGCTTCCTGTCGGGTCCCGCCCAGCCGCCGCCGCCCCTAACCCGCCCCCGTGTGCACATAGCCTTAGCCTGTGATTACCATCAAAGGACTACTTTGTCAGGCTCAGGGCAGTCTGACAGGCCTCCTGCTGTGATTCACACTACGCTGTCAATGAATAATATCTAGAGAGCCTGGTGTAGGCGGGGGTGGGGGGGGCAACTCTTAAGGTACCGTCACACAGGGACATATCGCCGGCGATATTGCCGGGGATCGTGGGAGCGCGCATCCCTGACAACATCGCCGGTGAGATGTCACACTGAGCAACTTACCGGCGATGTCGCCGGCTAGTTGCCGCGGCTATCGCTCGCTGAGTTGCCCAGCAACCCAGCGAGCGATAACTCGCAATGTTGTAGATAGGCGGAATCGCCCGTAACATTGCGGGTTGCCGCGTTACACAGGGCGATCAGGCAGAATCGCCTGAGCAACATCGCCAGGTTTCCCAACATTGTTGGGAAACCTGGCGATGTGACTCAGGCGATTCATCGCCTGATTATCGCCCCGTCACACGCGGCAACTCGCCGGCGATGTTGCCGCAACCTGGCCACGCCCCTCGGTTGCCGGCAACATCGCCGGCGATATCTCCCCGTGTGACGGTACCGTCACACGGGGAGATATCGCCGGCGATGTTGCCGGCAACCGAGGGGCGTGGCCAGGTTGCGGCGACATCGCCGGCGAGTTGCCTCGTGTGACGGGGCGATAATCAGGCGATGAATCGCCTGAGTCACATCGCCAGGTTTCCCAACAATGTTCGGAAACCTGGCGATGTTGCTCAGGCGATTCTGCCTGATCGCCCTGTGTAACGCGGCAACCCGCAATGTTGTGGGCGATTCCGCCTATATCTAACATTGCGAGTGATCGCTTGCTGGGCAACCCAGCGAGCGATAGCCGCGGCAACTAGCCGGCGACATCGCCGGTAAGTTGCTCAGTGTGACATCTCACCGGCGATGTTGTCAGGGATGCGCGCTCCCGCGATCCCCGGCAATATCGCCGGAGATATGTCCCTGTGTGACGGTACCTTTAGTTCTGCTGTGTTCCTGAATGTAAATTCTTGATTGTGTCAGAACAGCTTCAGCTAATATGTGATTCACAGTTTGGATTCAGAGTTTCTTTGCCTATAACATGTTGCTGTCAGATGAGGTAGCAAAAAGCTGCTGACAGATTAACCCTTGCAACACACCCCAAAAAATGTCCATAAATGCTCCCTTTAGGGAGCATAGATTCAACCCCTTTTGTGACTGAATTCTGCCATTCTGCAGTAGGTGGCAGGTATAATTTTGGGTGTTGTTTTTCCTTGCAGCTCCAATTACCAGGTCACTAAAAAGGCGATTGTTTCCTTCAGTGATCACTCTGCTTTCTAACACTAAAGGCCCCTTACACGCTACGATAACATTAACGATATCTTTGGTAAGTCACGGCTTTTCGGGCGGTGCAGTGACGTCGTTGCGTGTGACACGTAGATACGACCAATGATAAGTCGGCTGATCCATTGATTGCAGGTTTGTGAACTGGACCATAAATCAGTTGTTGATCGTATGTTCGACCTGCAGTATCGGTGTGTGTGATAACAATCTCGTTAACGACTTCGCCTATTCAGAACTGAAATACGTAGGCAACCAAATGACCGCAAGTATCGTTGGCTTGTCGCAGAATCGTTGCTGCGTCGTTCAATATATCTGTATGTGTGACACCTCAGCAGCGATCATTAAAAGATGTCACGGCAATCCCGGCCAGGTCGGATCGCTGAGACATTGAAGCGTGTAACGGGGCCTTTAAGACCGCTTCACACGCTAGAAGGATCACGTGACAGTGATCGTTCCAACATCGTTAGTGCGTTGTCACACACAAGGATATCGTGAACTATATCCCATTCGGCAACGCACCAGTTAAATAGGAGAGCAAGGACTGAATGATCTTTTAAAGCGGCAGGAATAGATTTTTGAACAACATCATTCAAAAAGGGTGTCACACTGAACTATGTGGCTTCTTCACAGATCCTTAATTGGACGATGAACAATAGATTTGAGGTCAGGATCTCATTTTTGTGATGAACATTCCGATTTTTGCATCCTACATCTTTCGTATGCACGCAACGACGCACTAACGATATTGTTGGAACGTTCACAAATCCGTGACGTATCAAGGATATTGTTAATGAGATCCTAGCGTGTGAAGCGGCCTTTATGGTGGGTTTACACGCCGTGATATCGGCGTCCAACTCCGATCCAACTCTGACAAAAAGTCACGTGGTTCGGGAGTTGGAGCCGATATCGTTCCTGCATCGTACTGTTTGAAGGTACAATACGATGCAGGAACGATGGTAATCCGATATTGGGGGTCGAATGAGCGTGCTATTCAACCGCTCGATATCGGATGCCTGTTGGAGCCGGATCGTTGTGTATAAACATCCAACTACGATGTGTACTCGTACCTCACCCATTAACTCCCACGTAACACTCTCCTACCCTGAGTAGCTTCAAGTGTCACATGAAGACTCACTTGTTCCGTCAAGCCTACAACTGCCATGAGACCCAGGCGACGCCCCATACCTGACATTCCCCATCCTACTGTATCCTAACCCACCCTCATAGACTGTGAGCCCTCGTGGACATGGTCCCTGCCCTCCTGTACCTGTACGTCCTGATCGCCTAGATTTAGTGTACTTGTTCTTGTCTCCCTCAACCTCATGTAAAGCGCCATGGAACCTAATGGCGCTATATAAATAAATAATAATAATAATAATAATAATAATAATAATGTTAAATGGTTGTTACTGGGTTGGTGGCGTACACATCGTAGGACGTTGTTTCCCGATATTGCAGCGTGTAAACCGCCGATGCGATATTGGGAAAAGCGCTCAAAAAATGCGCGCTCCCGCGCCGTTGCCTACGATATCGCCCTGATATCGGGACGTGTAAACCCACCATCAGGCTTGTGAAAAAAATCTGCTGCAATTACTGATCTTTTGGTAGGAGAAATGCAATATAAAATATGCACCTTTTTGTTGTGATTCTGCAGCATTTTTTCCATTCATTAGTATGGGTGAAATCTGCAGCAAAAATGCAAGAAGAGAATCAGCAACATGTGTACGAGACTCAAGGGATCTCATTCACTTTGCTGGTACTGGGGAATCCTTCTGTTTTGTGATAAGTATACATAGAAAAAAGCAAGAAAACTGCAACTTGTGAACAGGCTATGTTTACACGTGGCGTAATTGCCGCGTTTTTTTAAAAAAAATTTTGCGCGGGTGGTTTTCCTGCGTTTTGCGGCCTCGCTGTTTAGCGCAGGTAAAAAAA
Source organism: Allobates femoralis (assembly GCA_033576535.1). Lineage (NCBI taxonomy): Eukaryota > Metazoa > Chordata > Amphibia > Anura > Aromobatidae > Allobates > Allobates femoralis. The sequence continues at coordinate 81,879,710 of JARQOC010000002.1, forward strand.
TGTGACTCATTCACAAACCAGATTTTTTTTTTTTTTTTTTTTTTTTTTTTTTTAAAGGATGCATTTTTCCCCCAGGAGGGAAGTGATTTCGCACGGGGGCAGGAATAATCCTGTTCCCGTGTGACGTGTGTACTTTCACTTTCACAGTGTATCTACATACACTGCGAAAGCGAACTAAAAGAAAGCAATGGGTATTAAAGGAAAAAAAAAAAAACTACTCGCCTCTCCGCTGAGTGTCCTGGGATGTGAGGCGTCCACGTCCAATTGCTGCAGGACCTGAATCAGCTGACTGGCGGCAAACCGATCGGCTGATGTCACATGACCGCATCAGCTGAGGGGTTTAAATTGCGAGCGGTTTAAACTGATCAGCTGATGATGTCACATGACACATCAGCTGATTGGTACTGGCCAATCACATCTTGAAGTCCTTGGAGCGATTGGACGTCTTCCCCTCGGGTCCCGGGACAGCCGGCGGAGACGTAAGTATTATATTTTTTTTTTTTTTTTAAATACCTTTTGTTAACTTTTATTTCGCTTTCACAGTGTATGTAGATAACTTCAGGCCCGACATGTCACACTGGGAGAGGAACACAGGATTCTTCCTCCCTCCATGTGACATCACATCCTGCTATTCCCCCAGCGCCCGCGATCATAGGCGCTGGTATAGGGATTGTCTGAACGACAATGCGTATTCCTGCTCCTTATAATGGCGCCTATGGGGGAAAGCGTGCATTATTAAGTCCAAAGAATTGACATGTTTTCTCCCACAAAAGCACGGCCGACAAAAGTGCAGCGTCTGAACGGCAAAAATATAGTCCATCCACTTTGCCGGGAGACGCAGATGCAGTTTTGCGGGAAAAGTGCGGTGTAAAAAGACGCGAAAATTACGCTGTGTGTGAATGCAGCCTAAGACTACATTCCCATACAGCGGTTTTCTTACTAATTTTTTTTATTTGAATGAAAATTGAAAGCTGCTTTTTACAGTACAAGCAAAGCCATGAAATTACAGAAATCTCCTGCACACACAGCAACCACACAGCGGCAATGCTTCATGCCAACACCGCTTTACATTACTTTGTCCATTCCTTTTTGCTCCGATATCGAATTCTGTTTTTCTTCATTCACAGGGAGACGGATCTAGCTGAGGCTCTTGAAGCGGGAGGTTGTGACTTGGAGACAGTAAGAAATATCATACAAGGGCGGCCCGTCCCTGCACACCTCAGGGCAAAAGTATGGAAGGTAACTATAATTACTATATCCCCAGGCATTAATCCCAGATATTAATGATTCAATTTAAAAAGACATATAGATGCCCTGGTGGCCGACTAAAGGCTTGGGTAAATGGGCAAAGATTAGCAATCTTTGTACTACCCCAGACTGCTGTGAGGGGAGAGGTTCCTGCTGCAGCCAGTTGTCTTAGGGTCCCGTCACACTTGGCGACGTTCCAGCGATCCCAACAACGATACGATCTGGTAAGGATTGCTGGAACGTTGCTACATGGTTGCTGGCGAGATGTCTAAAGGTACCTTCACATGCGGCAATATTGCTAGGCAATTTCACTGGCAATTTGCTGGTTGCATTGAAATCATGGACACATTGTTACATTTGTACACCGCAACAAAATAGAACAATGTCTCCATGATTTCACTGCAACCAGCAAATTGCCAGTGAAATTGCCTAGCAATATTGCTGTGTGTGAAGGCACCTTTAAACAGTCAGATCTACTCAACGACGCAGCAACGATACGGCAACCCGTATAACGACTTTGGCGGTCTTTGGGACCCTGTCGCACAGCAGCTAGTCTGATGACTCAGGCCTATGTGGCTGAGCTCTGAGTCATCAACGAGGTCGTTGTTAAGGCGTCAAACACACTGATGCATGTTGCCCAGCGGGAACCCGACGATCAAAAAATGGTCCAGGCCATTCCGACACGATCGGTTATGTCACAGCGGGGTGCGGTCGCTGCTACGTGTCAAACATAGGGATCCCGCTATGTGTGACGGGGGACTTACAGCCAGACACAGGACAGGGGGAGGGTGGATGGGATGATTTCCAGAGACCAAATTGATTTCTTTATATGTTTTTCTGTTCCAGTTTAACAGGATTAAGTTTAAAGATCAAAGTAAGGAAGGACGTGTTAAGCTTCATTCACACTGTGCGTTTTTGGTCTGTTTTTGCGCATTAGTTTATGTAGCCAAAACCAGGAGCAGGTGATAAATACAGAAGTGGTGCAGGTGTTTCTATTATTCTTTTCCTCTGATTCTTCCACTCCTGGTTTTGGCTACAAATACTGAGGGTAAAAACCAGACCAAAAGCGCACAGTGTGAATGGAGCCTAAGGGGTATTTTCTCTTTTTTTTTTTAATCATGTTATTCTATCTCCTTTGTTTTTAGTGTTTGACATTTAGGCTGTCATGGCCACTTTAAACGTCCCAACATCGTTCCGCGGGAGCGCGCTTTTTCTGGGCAGAATTCCAAGATCGCATAGGAGATGTTACACAGCACGATATCGGCATACAACGCCACTGCGATGTGTACGTCCCCTTGTACGGCCGACCCAGGAACGACCATTTAACATGGGAGAGGATAGGGGAAGTTGTACTCCACATCGTAGTTGGGCTGTGACACAGCACGATCCAGCCACAACGTCCATCCAATATCGGCCCGTTGGAAAGCAGGCTCATTTGATCCCCGATATCGTTTTGGCATCGTTCGTGCATTTTATTGGACATTTATACCATACAAGTCACGAACCACGTGACTTTGTATCGGACTTGGACGCAGATATCGGGACGTGTAAAATGGCCATCAGTGGTTTATGTAGGGAGCGTTTGCCAGAATTTTTACCTTGAGGGGGAAGGCTGTGAGATGTGCCACATAATGGATCATATAGTGGCATTAAGTGATGTCTTTTGGGCTCCTTCTCTACCGGTCTGATTCATGATTTGTCATTTATTGAGGTCACTTTTTCTTTCTTGTGGTATTTTTAGGCTTTTTTAACACCAAATTTCTCTAAATAGCCCACGTGGTCAATAAATGTGGCAGGGAAATCCAACACACTCTTTATTTTTGTCTCTCACTTTTTTTTATTTTACATTTGCCTTTTACACCAAAAGTCGCAATCCTTTATAAAGTTATAAAATCTGTGCCAAACCTGACCCAAGACAGGCGGGCTTTTCGAGCGTCTATTTCCAGCCTCTCTGGTGTCAGTCATCCCTCTCTGCTCTCCATGCGCCGCCTCTTTTTCCTTGTCTCCTAGAATCCCGCGCCTGCATAGTGCCTCCTACCCTCGGGCATGCGCCGTTCGCGCTGCCCGTGAACTTCCTGCATCCCACGCGCAAAAAGGTTACATGGGATGCAGGAAGATAACTGGGAGCGCGGACGGCGCATGCCTGGGGGCAGGAGACACTACGCAGGTGCGGGGTTCTAGGAGACAAGGAAAATGAGGTGGCACACAAAGAGCAGAGAGGGATGACTGACACCAGAGAGGCTGGAGATAGACGCTTGAAAAGCCCGCCTCCCTGTCTTGGGTCAGGTTTGGCACAGATTTTATAAAAGTCTTTCTTTATTTCAGTGAATCAAGGGAGCATAAATACTATAGCCACCTTCTCAGAATGCAGCCTTAAGGGGGAGTCACACGCGTCAATGTCGTCAGTGAGATGATTGCTGACGACATTGACGGCTGATTGCTGGTGAGCTGTCACACAGGCAGACTCACCAGCGATCAATGGACCAGAGACATCGTGGAAACGATTTAAATATCGTTTCCACGATGTCTTGCTCCCGCTGCCAGCCTGCTGGAAGCGGGAGCAGGCTGGTCTCCAAGGTAAACTGCGGGTATCTAGGCAGCGCGCGCTGCCTAGATACCCGACGTGTACCTTAGTTACCAGCCTCCTCCGCTCACCGGCACTGGGAGCTGGAATATCGCTACTCCCGGTGTCCACCGGGCGACAATCGCCAGGTTTTAGGACAGATTCTAAAACCTGGCGATCATCAACCAGCGATTTATCGCTGGTTGATTCAGTATGTCACACGCATCAATATCGCTGCAACGTCACGTGCAGCCAAGATCGTGCAGGCGATATTGACGCGTGTGACATACCCTTTAGTGGCTATTTTATCTTTAGATGCCTGGGGGGTGTCAGGTTCACTTTAAGTGTTAAAAAAACATGTACAATAAGGCACAAATAGAAAAGAAGATTAAAAAGAAGCAAATTACTCAAGAAATAATAACCCCAATCTGTAATCAACATAATGGGGGAAAAAAATCTAAATGCCTGAATTAGGTTTGTGTTTTTTTTCAGCCAACGCAATACTGCAACAAGAGGCAATCAAAACATTGTATCTCCCCCAAATTGGTGTCAGTAAAAACATCAGCTCGGGTGCAGAAAACAAACCTGCACACTACTCTATCGACCCCAGAACTGACAAGGTTTTGGGTCTCTGAATTTAGTTTCCCTCTTTCCAGGGCATCACATGATTAAGTGAATGGTGCCATTCTAAAGTACAACTTGTCTCCCAAAAATGAAGCCTTCCTGTAGCTATGTGAACAGAAGGGGTTAAAGATTAGTGATTGGTATTCTATAGAGGATAGTGCAGACTGTTTGTGCTCCTCTATACATGGCGCAGGGCTAAACAGTCTGCACACAGCACACTGCCGGGGCGCACACACATATGTGATCTTGGTTTCTTTTGCTTTCTTTTAGATCGCATTAAATGTGACAGGGAAAGGAGACAGTTTGGCAGCTTGGGACGGTTCCCTGGATCTCCCCGAGCAGTCTGTTATCCACCAAGATTGTCAGAAACTTCTAGGTAAGATCTGTGAAGGTCGGGCTGGTCGGACACTGTGAGAGGTGCAGGGAGGATAAGACGAGCTGATTGGCCTCAGGCCCTTAACTAGAAGACTTGGCAGCACTTCAGGCGTCTCGGCTTCGTCTTGTTTTTGCAGGATTCTATGGTTGTTGACTTTAATATTAACATTTTCCTTCCTCCGTGTTTGTTCAGAGCAGCTCGCTGTACCCGACGAGAGGAAACCTATCATTCTCCAGGATGTTGAGTCTGTAGTTACCTTTTATTGTAAATCCCGTAATGTCAAGTACCATGAAGGCATCAGCTGGCTTTATCTGCTGAAACCCCTGGTGGACCTAGGCCTGCCTCGGAGCGACTTCTATAACTGCTTCTATGCAATCATGAATAAGTATATGCCAAGGTATTATATGTAACTGGTTTGTGTATGTGGTGGGGCATAGGGCATTTTGTTTTGTGATGATTGAATAGCCAGTGTGTCCCTGTTCTGGAATCCTAATATATATGGCCAACTTAAAGAGGTCTTCACACCAGAAGCATGTCTCCACCAGTGATGCCAGATCTATGGTAGTCTGACCTCGAGGACTCCTCCTATCGCTAGAATAGGTGTCTTTTCCTCCCACTCCTGATTTGTGAACCCTTTATTCAGACCCCTCTTAGAGGTAGTTATTCAACTGGGCAACAAAAATTGCCCCCTTTGACCATGACCTATTACCGGAACGATATGTGGGGGGAAATTCCCTTATTCCCTAAGTTGCATGACTCCTTTTATCAAACCCTTTGTTTTTACGGTTGGTAAACTAGATTTTTCCACCCTGACAAATATGGTGGCCAAAACAGTTGGGCACCCACTGATTCATACACTGATCCAGAGAAATGCTTCCGGCTTAGATGCCTATTTAAACTGATGAAGCCTCCGTGTTTCTTAAGGCTAGGTCTCACATAACGATATTGGTAACGATATCGTCCTATTTGTGACGTAGGAACGATATCCTTACCGATATCGTTGCGTGTGACTGATAGCAGCGATCAGGCCCCTGCTGTGAGGTCGCTGATCGTTGCACAGGGCTCCTGACCATTTTTTGGTCATTGGCCCCCCCGCTGGTCACCACACATCGGTGTGTGTGACCGGCGGGGGCAGCGATCAGCGACCTGTCAGGATCCCCCGCCATGTCACAGCGCCGCACAGCAGCGCTGTAACATGACATCCAGGGTGACAAGCGGCTTAGAGACCCGCTTGTTTACCATGGTTACCGGCACCCGCCCGCTTCCGAGTTGCGGGGAGCGAGCGGGTGCCGACCTCTCCTATCCTGTCCCTCACTATTCTCATCTCTCCCTGCTATTTCCCTGTTCCCTACTCTATCCCCTATCCTAAACCCTAATCCTATCCCTCTCCTTGTTCTAAATAAAGAAATCCCCCCCCGAGGCTCACCGGCATCAGAGGCTCCCATACCGGCATCTCTGTAATGGAGATCTCAGGGGTAAAGGACCTGTGATGAGGTCACAGTCATGTGACCCGCCTATACTGTATACTGTATAGTATAGGCCGGTCACATGACTGTGACCTCATCACAGGTCCTTTACCCCTGAGATCTCCATTACAGAGATGCCGGTATGGGAGCCTCTGATGCCGGTGAGCCTCGGGGGGGATTTCTTTATTTAGAACAAGGAGAGGGATAGGATTAGGGTTTAGGATAGGGGATAGAGTAGGGAACAGGGAAATAGCAGGGAGAGATGAGAATAGTGAGGGACAGGATAGGAGAGGTCGGCACCCGCTCGCTCCCCGCAACTCGGAAGCGGGCGGGTGCCGGTAACCATGGTAAACAAGCGGGTCTCTAAGTGCAGGAGAGACCCGCTGTTACCATGGTTACAAGCGTCCGTCCGCTCCCAGGATGCAGGGAACGAGCGGACGCTGGGTACCAACGATCTGGCTGCCCAGAGGTCGCTGGTGAAGTCTGTCAGTGTGACAGCTCACCAGCGATCTGATAACGATGTGTCAACGATGCATCAACGATGCTGATCGTTGTCGGCATCGCTGACACATCGTTATGTGAGACCGGGGCTTTAGCACAGCCTGGTATCTTGCTGTGCTGAACCCCAGCCCAACAGTTACATCCTGGAACCATCAACCTGATAAGGTTTTTTTTGGCAACTTCAGAGTTTGCAACCTGTGGATTAAAGGTGTTGTCCACTACTTTGTTAATCCTTTCTTAAGGCTGCCGGTGTTGAGCCTTCAAGGCTTTATATTGTTCTACCATGTGAGCGCTGCAGCCAATCAGGCTGGTTTCGCATCATGTTTTCCCGCAATCCGACGCTGTGTTGTAAATCGGTCAGCATCGGATCTGATTTTGGCCCTATGTTATCCTATGGGGACGGGACGATCGGATTTGCCCTTAATGGTATCCGATTTGCCTCCGATCCTGTCCGATTTTCTGCAGCAGCCAAAATCGTAGACTGCTGTGATTTTGGACTCTGCTGGCAAAAATTGGATCGCATCGGATCCGATGTGATCCGATTACAATAATATGGGAGTCTATGGGGATCGATGGAAAATTGGATCCGATATCGGATTCGATTTATGTATTGAGCATGCATTTCTCTATTTAAATCGGATCCGTAAAAAATCGGATCGGATGCCATCGGACCGATTTTTTTTTTTTTTTTAATTGGATCCAATAAACGGATCCAATAAAAAATCGGACCAGTGGCATCCGATTTTGAGCATCCGATCCGATTTACAACGGACAGCGTCGGATTGCGGGAAAACGTGATGTGAAACCAGCCTAAGCAGCCACTAAATGTGAGTACTGCAACTGAATATGGACCTCTGATTGGCTGGAGATCAGATATGGCACACAAGACCCCGGGTAGAGGTGCAGGATAACCGCTGCCGGAGGTGGCAATCTTTCTGTCTCAAGGTGGGGGGGTGTATTTATTAAGAAGGAGGCATCCTGAGTACACATTTACTGCAGTACAACAATTTTACCTTGGAATACTCTATTTTACTTTTAGGGATTGTTACAAAAAAGGAAAACCGTTCCATTTATTCCGTCTTCTTCTCAATATCACGAGCCGGAGCTCTGCTCTTTCCTGGATACAAAGAAGATCACTCCAGATCTTTACGCACTTAATTGGGTAACTATTAAGGTTTACAATTTGATTTAAGAATACTTTCCATGACTGTTGAATTGAGTTTGCAGGTTATGCTTAGAAAGTGGTGAAAGTTTGTGATCACCTTCTGAATATCTGCCTTAGGGTGGTTTCACACCTGGGTTTTTCGTAAAATGCGGCAGTCGCAGTAAAAAACGCATCTGCCGTATTTACCGCATAATGGCCACGCTTACGGCACACTTGCGACAAGCCCCGTGCATTGTCTATGGGGCTTGTTGTAAGTGTGCGGCAAGTGCAGTTCCGGTAGTTGCGGCCGCGAAAAAAAAAACCCGCGTTTATCTGCCACAACTGCCAGAACCGCACCTGCCGCACACTTACCGTAAGCCCCATAGACAATGCATGGGGCTTGCCGCAAGTGCGTCCGTTATGCGGTAAATGCGGCAGATGGTGTTTTTTTACTGCGACTGCCGTATTTTACGAAAACCCAGGTGTGAAAGCACCCTTACCTTAATTTGACACAAAACTACATCAGATACTCACATAAGTCCTAAAACTACATGAAGAACCAAATCAAACTGAGTGAAAAATGTTAGACTTTGTCATTTTGTAGAAGAGGAAGATGATCCAATATGACACATCTGTGAGTGAGCTTTGCCTTTCAGTATTTCATGTGACCTTCTTCTACAACTATAACTGCATCCAAAGATTTCCAGTCATTGTTGATTACTCCTGCACATTGACATGGAGGAATTTTAACCCATTCCTCTCTACACAACAGCTTCAATTTTGTTTTCTTTATCGTTTCATAGGTGGACACAGTAAGACCTTGGGTATATGCTCTGCCATTAGGAGTTGCGTCACTAGGCTTAACAAAGCCAAAAAAGTTTAGCTCCTCCGCCTGAGTATATACCCACCGACCAGAAGGGAGCTAATCAGTTTTTAGCTTAGTGTCTTAGGAGGCAGACACGGGGCTCCCTTTTGGGCCCCGTCTCTACCAGGCCAACCCTGTTGTTTTTATTAATATTTTCTTTGACTTGGAGGAATTTTAGCCCATTCCTCTCTACACAACAGCTTCAACTCTGTTTTGTTGATGGTTTCCTCAATGAGATGCTCACTTCAGGTTCTTCCACAACATTTCTATAAATTACAGTCAGGACTTTTCTTGGCCATTTCAAAACTTTATTCTTCTCTAGTGATTCTTTTGTAGACAGTCTTGTGTGTTTTGGATCAGTGTCTTGCTGCTTGACCCACATCTTCTTAAATTCTGCTCATGAGCAGATGCCCTGACACTTTCCTTTAAAATTTGTTGGTATAATTCAGAATTACTGAAAATAGGACATAAAATTGCGAAAAAAAACCCTCATTAAAATTTCGCCACTTTTCATACCCATTGCACCTAGCAGGAGGCTGCTGGCTCTTCTGAGAGGAAACGCGTGTCTGGACACCGGTGCTAGTCTCCTGCAACCTAGGCATGGGGGCGATTGTAGCACCTGCGACCATCCATGCTGTCAGGGAGAGACTGGTGGCATCAGCCACATACAGTAGGTCTATGTGATAGGCTGGTTTCACACATCCGTAGGCACGCACATACGGGGACACCTGTTCCCCCTATCGGCAAATTCACTCTTCCGTGTTTCTGCACGGACCGTGTCTCCGTGTGGAGCACATGTGTGTCTGTGTGCTCCACACGGCGACAAGTCCGTTTTTATGCGGAGCCACGGACCGCATTTTCATCCAAACGTCCTGCACACGGATGTTCACAGTGTAACATCCGTGTGCACGGACCACGGACAAAAGTGAAAAGTCTGAAAATAAAGAATTTAATACTCGCCTCGCTCCAGCGCTGACAGCTCATCTCACTTCAGGTGCTGCACATTAGGGCTCATGAATATTCACTTCACTGAGCCCTAGAGCGGACCGGAAGAGAGAGGAGCAGCGGCGCAGGGGCGAGGTAAGTATGCGGGTGATAGTCTGTCCGTGTGCTATCCACGACTCCACGGATAGCACACGGACTGCACACATTGTGTCACACGTCTGTGACACGTGTGCACGCCCCGCCCCCAAACGGCCTTGTTCCACACGTCCGTGGTGACACGGATGTGTGAAACCGGCCATACACAGTGTCAGAGCAGCCTATTGGTCACGCCCAAGCTATGAGACAAGGCGGGCTGCTCCGCACCAAATGCATACATCACAAGTGACTGACGCCCCCCCAGAGGGCCCAGCCTCAACTGCAAGCAGATAAAAAGATGCAACAAAACACTATAGATAAAAATGTGAGGTGTCTGTAGGTATTTTGGGCCAAAATAACGTAAGCTCGTAACCCACCGTCAAGGGCCCTCACGCTTACGAGTCCTAACCATATGTTTGTCCATGTGTTTGTTTGGTGGTAAACACATGTGTTACCTCTCAGAGGAACCAGCAGCCTCCTGCTAGGTGCAATGGGTATGAAAAGTGGTGAAATTTTGGTGAGATTTTTTATAATTCAGAATTAATTGTCCTATCAATAATAGCAAACCGTCCTGGCCCAGATGCAGTAATGCAAGCCCCAACCATGATATTACCACCACTGAATTTCATAGATAATATGCATATGAAAATTGTCACTTCAGTGAGTAAGTAGACAAACTAATGCCACCTAATAAAAGTAGCAATCCTAAAAGTCATAACTGACTCTTTAACAAGCCTTTTAATATATTGTGGTGATGCGACCCTGATGTGTCCCCTGACCGGGACACAGCATATGGGAGATTGTATTTTCTGCTTGGTAGCAGCACACACAGGGTGAGCTGCTACTGGAGCTGAGTGCTGATTGAAAGCACTGATGCCTAGGTGTGCGGGTGAATAGGAGATGATGTGAGCTGCCCTGGGCTGAGGAGAGGGAGAGAATTGTCAGAACAGCAGGAGTTGCTGGGTGAAGGGCTGTGTGAAGCCAACACAGCCTGTGAGCTCTTTCAGACTAGATGTTCCTGAAGCTAATGAGCAGACTGTAAGGAGAGAAATGTTGTGTGCTGACATAACACAGCCTAGCCGTGAGGTTTTGGCCCTTGCCTGGGAACTGGCCAAGATAGAACCTGTGAGCTGTTGGGATTGTTGGGATTGTATGATGCTGTACCCGGCAGTATGAGGTTTTATATTATAATGCAGTGTTTTTCATACACATATATCCCCAAAAGGCCCTATCTTAGCCTCATTGATGTACAAAACGTTGTTCCAATACCCTTTTAGCTTGCCCAGTCTTTAGCAAAATGCAGAGGGCCAGTAATGTTCTTGGTGGTGTGACAACACGCCTGTGGTTCGCCTTTGCTGGGATCAAAGGGCACGTTGATCTTGTGTCATTTAGTCCAAACACAGCAATTTGGATGCAACTGGCACTGGGCCAGGTTTATTGTGGTGAAAGCCAACAAAAGAAAACAAAACAGCAAAATAAAATCCTCGCCTGTCCGGCTCTAACTAAACAGAATTCACCCTCACTACAGGCTGAAGGGCTTCTCCCTTCCAGCCTAAACATACAACCAAACAGCAATGGCTTCACTCACGTGCTTCTCCTCACACAGACAGGCTGTCTGTGCTCCCAGGCTGAGAGAGAGCTCCGCCCATCTCCCAGACTCCTTTTACAGACCCAAACCGCCTCCCATTACTTCATTACCAGCCAGGTGATACAACCCATGTCAGGTTGCATAGGACAGATACCTGGGTGAGATATACCTGCCCTCCTCCACTAACCCCACATGAGTCTCACAGTGGGCAGTGGCTTACTCCTTGTAATCCTGCCATTGACACAATTGTTGTTTCCTGTAACCTCGATGGTGGACTCATGAATATTGGCTAATCTCAGGGAGGCCTTTAGATGCTTGGAGTTTACCTTGGGTTCCTTTTGTGGATTTCGTACACTAATGTCTTGCTCTCGGAGTGATCTGTGTTGGTCCTGGAGAGAGTAATAAAGGTTTTGAGTTCCCTACATTTGTACACAGTGGTCTTACTACTTCAAGACAGACGTAGTTCGTGCCGATGTTGATGATGAGGCAACATGGAGTCAGACAACCCTGATTAATAATATAATATTTATTCATTTATATAGCGCTTTTAATTCTATAGTGCTTTACATACATTTTGCAACACTGTCCCTCTTGGAGCTCACGATCTAAACATCCTATCAGTATGTCTTTGAAAAGTGGGAGGAAACCGGAGTGCCTGGAGGAAACCCACACAAACACAGGGAGAACATACAAACTCCTTGCAGATGTTGTCCTTGGTGGGAATTGAACCCAGGACCTCAGCGCTGCAAGTCTGCAGTGCTAACCACTGAGCCACCCTATACATTGGTAACCACTGAGCCACCATATACAGTGCTAACCACTGAGCCACCCTATACATTGGTAACCACTGAGCCACCATGTACAGTGCTAACCACTGAGCCACCCTATACATTGGTAACCACTGAGCCACCATGTACAGTGCTAACCACTGAGCCACCCTATACATTGGTAACCACTGAGCCAGCATGCCACGCCATAAATCAGGATGATCAGGGAAGTGGCATGTATCTCTGTGAGCTTTGTCACTGGACTGGAGTAAGACTTCTGGTGAATGCTGCTGCTCGACATGAATTTGATGATCAGCAGTTGCCACGCCCCATTCCTAGGTTCTCCCATTATGCTGGAGCTGGGCAAAAATAATGTGAAAATGACATGAGTCTCAGTTTTAGCACAGTGTTGACTTGTGACAAAACTTTACAACTTTTTAAAGCTTTTTACTCTAGAATTGTGCAGTGAATGTTTTCATAAATCCAGCCCAATGGTCTGACTGTCCAAACTTTGTAGAGATGGTTTTGCAACCTTTTCCAGCCTCATGAGCATCAACTCTTCTGAGCTCCTCCGATGTCCCCTTTGTTCATGCCATGACACACTGCGACTAACCTGTTGTGAAAATCAGACTTTAATAGATCTCTTTTCTTGAAAATTAACACTTGATTATCATCCTATTGATTGATAACACTAATTGTGCCTGCAGAGTATCTGCTGATCTTACGGTTCACACATTTGCCCTGACAGACACGTGATATTGGATGATTTTCCTCACTTAAAATTTCACAAACTCTAACATTTTGACCCATTTGTTTTATTTAGTTCTTTAAGGACTTGTGTGAAAATTCTGAAGAAACTTGTATCACAGTGTGATGAAAGCATAGATCAATATGTAATGCATGATCCGCTACTTTCTAGCACTAGAAATCCGCACAGTGCAGTCAGGCTATGTTCACACAGTGCATTTTCTCTTTCGCCTCATTGGGGGACACAGGACCATGGGTGTTATGCTGCTTATCCCTAGGAGGCTGACACTAAGTAAATGTGAAAACAAGTTAGCTCCTCCTCTGCGGTATACACCCCCTGGCTGGCCAGGCCACACCAGTTTTAGCTTAGTGTCCGTAGGAGGCACATCTCTTCTTCCTTTTAACTTATATTTTTTCTGGATTTTTTCCACCAAATCAAGATATTAGATGGGCGACGGCACCCTCAAGGGCACCGCTTTCCCACCACCAAGAGGCGGGAACGTGGAGTGTCGCCTCCACGTACCCCCTCCTGCGACATTGGATCCATTATGGTGTTTCCTAATGTAATGGATTTCATCGGGCGACAGTTTCCTCTGAAGGCACCGATTTCCCGCAACCACCAATGGATGGGTACACGGAGTGTCGCCTCCCGAATTCCCCTCTGCACCTGGCGCAAACCCCAAGTATCAGGGAAAGATGGCCTGTTCTCCCAGCCTCCCTCATAGGAGCATGGGTTGTAGACATGCAAGATTACAGCACTCCTGCCTCTGAGTTGGGACTACAGAACAGCAGACTGACACAGCCTAGCACCAGCCTCTCATCCCTGAGTCCCGATTTGCAGCATCAGGCATCCAGAAGCTGGCATCCGCAATGAACAGCTTACTCCCCAGCCTCCCACACAGGGAGCCTGGATTGAGGTGGCACACCGTGGACCTGGCACAGCCGCACCTTTCCCAAGGTGAGCTCTTTCCAACCGGTGCCGGCCCTCACACTACGGGCTTAGCGGAGGCTCCGGCGGAGAGCTCCCCTATTTACCTGGCCTACCCCCTGGCTTTTTTCTGTCCTCCCCCCTCCGAACGTCACATCGCGCCTGCGCGGCTGTAACTTTACGCCCCGGCTTGTGGCCTTCTCTCCTCTTCTCCGTCCCGTCCCTTGTATGACCGGCGCCACTGGGAGGGTGGCCCACCGCTCCGGACACGCCCCCTGGCCCTCAGCATCCGGCTCTGCCTCTTTTTTTTTTTTTCTCAGCTTTTCACACGTCGTGGGAACTAGTGCATGGGCCACAACACCTCTCTCCCAGCACCAGGGCACATGTAGGGCTTTTCAGGACACAAGACCATCAGACTGCACTCAGGGGTTCCCTCCTCCTGGTAAGGCCGGCACTGTCCTCCCTGCGCAGAGATGCACACTCCGCATTCACAGTGCAGGCTGTTTCTGTAGGTACTTGCTGCTCCTCTGCTCACACACCGTCACACACCGTATGTATCTCCCTCTGCAGCTCCCTTTGCTTCACCAACATGCAGACCTCAAAGGTTTCAAATAAACCGAAATCCCATACCGTCTACTATATCTCCTGTTTCATCTGACACTCGGACCTTCCGCATAGCCTTACCACCCTCCACTGCCAGGCCTGCACTCCCGCAGAGGCCCAGGAGCCCTCCACCGGCAACACAACATCTATTGCCCCGCGCCCGTCGGACTGGGCATAACTCTTTTTCCAGTCGATGGAAAAGCTGTCCCAAAACCTGGTCCAAGCCATGCAGTACCGCCCCCCCGAGCAGCACAGCCTGCCAGGGCACAGCACAAGCAGATCATCCCTCACTGGTGGGCCCATCAGATGGGAGCAGATCACGTGCCACAACTCGCAGTTGCGGTGAGAAAGAGACCTCACAGAACGTATCACCCGTTTCTTCCCAAGGTTCTTGTGCTTCCCCCACTCGAGATTCAGGGTAAAGAACGGTCCCATCGGATGAACTCCAGGACGGTGACTCCGAACCAGACCTGGAAGACTCGTTTGACATAGATTTCCCAGATAATTAGGCGCCAATTGACACCCTGATATCAGCAGTCAACCACACACTAAAGGTTGACGACATCCCTCGCACCACACCGGACCATGCAGTGTCCTTTAGAAGGGCCAAATGGCCACAAAAAATCTTTGCGGACCACCCTGAGCTCCAGGCCATTTTGACCAAACAAAGGCAAAAAACAGTTAAGCGCCTTTGGTGGCCGCAAACCACTATATACTTTTGCTCTGCAAAGATTGGGTGGATTCCCCACCGGTTTTTCCCTCCCCCCCCATCTCCTGCCTGACATCAAAGACCTTACTGTCTGTGCCGGACGAATCTTCCATCAAGGACCTGACCGTCAGGCAGGTTCAGCAAACTAGCACGCTTTGAGACTGCGGGCTCATCCCTTTCGCCCTCCTTTCCATCTGTATGGGTGGCCAAGGCACTTATGATTTGGGCTGAAACCCTACAAAAATCATTGCAGGATACAGACCTTCCTCAACAGCTCACAGACCTAACCACTCAAATAGTCACGGCAGGGACTCATTCAGGCTTCCCTGGATTCTGCCACCTGTGCAGCATTTGCTACCTCAAACGTCATCGCTATTCGTAGAGCCCTTTAGCTCAGACGATGGCATGCAGATTCTGCCTCAAAAAAAGTCCCTAACTGTGCTCCCTTATCACACCCGGTCGACTTTTTGGCAAACGCCTTGACAAACTTATCTTGGACGCCACTGGGGGAAAGAGCACCTCGCTCCCCCAACACAACCCGAGACGTCAGTTTATCAGACGGCAACACACCTTCCTTTCACGTAATTTCTTCGGCTGGGCATCCTCCCAAGCGCCTACCTCCACTTCCTGACCTCCCCATAGACCTCCACATAGAGAGAGATCCACACAACTCGTCCTAAAGACGACCTCTACCTGGCAATCCAGACCTAGACAGTCCAGACCCAAGGAGTCCCGATCCCATCGGTTCTCCTCTTCATGACTCCCACCTTACCCGGAAGACACTACCATCGTAGGCGGCCGTCTACATTTTTTCAGTCACGTCTGGCTATCCGCCACAGACGACAGATGGGTAAAAATCTTGTGTCTCCCGGTTACTACATAAAATTTATGTCCCGCCCACCAAACCGCTTCTTTCCCTCCAAAGTTACCAAAAGAAAGTCGCGCCTTCTTACATGCAATCTACTCACTCCAACAGGCGGGGGTCATCGTTCCTGTACCAGACTCCGAAAGTTTCAAAGGTTTTTACTCAAACCTCTTCATAGTCCCCAAAAAGGATGGGTTGGTGCACCCCATCCTGGACCTCAAACACCTGAACAAATATGTACGCATATGTCGTTTCAGGATGGAGTCTCTTCGCTCCATCATTGTGTATGGAGGAAGGGGAATTCGCGTTTCGATTGGCTTACCAATTAACCTGCTGGAGATCCATGCCATAGCCCTGGATCTGAAAGCTTTTCTTACAATTCTGGCGGGCCGCCATATCCGCGTCCAATTGGACAATGCCACGGCGGTAGCCTACATCAATCACCCGGGCGGCATTTGCAGCAAAGCGGCGTTATACGAGGAGGAATACATCTTCCACTGGGCCAAGTCAACAGGGTCTGTCATCTCGGCAGTACACATTCAGAGTGTGGACAACTGGCGACTCTGGCTAGTTGGATACATTCTGCCACCCTGGAAGCCTATCGACTAAGGAACGTACCCATTCCAAGCGGCTACAGGCTCACTCCACTCGTGCGGTTGGATCATCCTGGCCCATTCGACACCAGGCCTCAGTGGTACAAGTGTGCAAAGCCGCTACCTGGTCTACTCTGCACACATTCGCAAAGCATTACAAGATCCATACCCAGGCCTCGGCTGATGCAAGCCTTGGTAGATGGGTCCTTCAGCCGCCGGTGGCCCACCTATCTATGTAGGTGACTCAGGAAGTCTAGGGCTGTTCATTGCTCCTTGGGTTGTAGTTCCTTCTTTTCCTGCCCAGGGACTGCTTTGGGACGTTCCATGGTCGTGTGTCCCCCAATGAGGCGAAAGAGAAAAACTGATTTTTGTGTACTCCCCATAAAATTGTTTTCCTCTGAGCCATCAGTGGGGGACACAGCACTCATGATGTTGCCCGATTCGGACGTTGTTCCTTTGACCTTACATTTTTACATGTTAACACTTGGTTGAATAGTTTTTTCTTGTTCTCCTACTGCTTGTTCACTAAAACTGGTGTGGCCTGGCCCAGCCAGGGGTGTATACTGCAGAGAAGGAGCTAACTTGTTTTCACATTTACTTAGTGTCAGCCTCCTAAGGATAAGCAGCATAACACCCATGGTACTGTGTCCCCCAATGATGGCTCAGAGAAAACTATTTTACGGTGAGTATACTTAAATCAGTTTTTACTGCATTTTTGTGCTGCGTTTTTACCATAGGTTTTGCTGTAGATTAGCATAGATTAGAATAAAACTGATTCAGGGAAAAGCTGTGCACACACATTGGTTTAGTTTCTTTACAGAATCAGAAACCTGCACAGGTTTTGCTGTGTTTTGAAAATTTTGTCGATTCTTTGCCAATTCTTTTCTGCATTTTTTTGCTGCGTTCAATGACCAAAACACAGCAAAAATGCAGCAAATCTGCATACTAGATACTAGAAACCTGTACAGGTTTTGCTGCAGCAATAATGCCCTTGTGAACATTGCCTAACGGTTGTCCGACAGATCCATGGTCTTTACTACAGCCTGTTTTATTAAGATGTATTTTTCTTCTATATGACTCCCTTTACATCTTCTTCAAAAATTTGCACAAAAGTGCAACGTGAGAAATTGTATACATTTCTTATTCGCTCCATTGGGAGACCCAGACAATTGGGTGTATAGCTTCCACCTCCGGAGGACACACAAAGTACTACACTTAAAACAAAAAGTGTAGTCCCTCCCCTACTGCCTATACACCCCCTCTAGGAGGAATCCCATCAGTTCTTAGCTTTGTGTTGAAGGAGGCACACTCTGCACTCATCCACTCTCACTTTTTAGTCTCACACACTCTCCTTGGAGAGTGACGGATGGAAGAAAAGTGGGTCCTTATGGGCCCCCAGCGTGTCTTCTTCCCCCACCCTCGGGCAGAGGCGGTTGAGGTACCTACTGTTGGTACAACGGGCTGGAGCCCTCATGCTGTATTCCTTCGCCACCCCTTAGGGGCCCTGGAGAAGTGGGATCATCATGGGCTTCCAAACTCTGGAGCTCTAACTCCATCCACAGCCCCTGGCGGACCTGCTGGCCGGCGTTGCGTTGCCACCAGGGACCGGGCCCTGCACCAAATGAGGTACACAGTATCGGTGCCCTGCTGCTGCTGCAGCCCGGGCTCCGGATCCTTCCACACTGGGGGTAATTACTTTGTGGGGCATACCAGCACACTGGGTCTCAGTCTGCCCGGTCCCTGCCGTGCTGCGGGCATGCCGGCTCCACACCGGCTCCCCGCTCTCCCACGCTCCGCCACTAAAATTTAGTTCCCGGCTTGGCCGCGGCCTACTTTATGCTCGGCGTCTGGGCTCTGAGACTGGCGGAATGTCCGCCATTACACACAGTCTCTAGGCTCGGAGCACTTCCATCACTTAGGAGATCCGCCCCTCGGCCAGTGCATCGGTCCTCCAGATTCCCGCCTTTGCTTGGCCTCGCCCCTCTTTTGGCTCCGGCAGCCATTTTAGGCCATTCTGCCGGTGTCTGCCTTACAAGCAACATCGCTCCTGGGCTCTGCTGCTTCCGGGGGTGAGCGCGGTATCTGGAGGACACACAAACCGCTCATAGCAGCCGGTAAGCCACACCGGTTCTCCCGGTTGTGCAACCCATCGCCTTGTTTCCCCCTCTGGTGGAATTCCTCTTGGAGGATTCTCACTTCAGGCGACATGTCGTCCACCAGGAGCAAAGCCCCTAAGGTGCAGACATTTTATTCTTCTTGCACTACTTGCAAGATTTTGCTACCTGCTGGATCTGTCTTCCCTCACTGCTCTGCCTGCACTACTCATGAGGCACTGGCTGAGGTAGAGCACAGGGCTTCCCCCAGTTCTGCTGCTGCGGAGCCTTCCCCCGTCCCTGAGGACTCGGCAATGGCACCTCCTTGGGCAGCGGCTTTCACAAAGTCCTTCTCGGACTCCTTCGCCCAGTCTATGACAGCTCTGCCAGGGTACTGCAGGAGTCCTTGCAGGCCAGTCAGCGGGGAAGTGCCCCCGGACCCTCTGATTTTCGCCGTAGGTGCTCCAGCGAGTCATCCCCTTCCAGGGGCATGGACACCGGAGACAATGCTGGGGTATCTTACCCAGCTCCCTCTCCACGGCCTCCCAAACGGCCACGAAGGGATCCCTCTCCTGCCTCCTCTCATCTCACTGAGCCTCATACTGAGGGATCTCAGATTGATGGGGATGAGGAACGGCAGAGCTCTGTGAGGCCTCCAGACGAGGCCTCTGAGGAGAGGATCTTTTAATGGAGGATTTGGTATCATCCATTAATACCGTGCTGGACCTGACTGCTCCCCCTCCACTCGTGGAGGCATCGCTCTCGGAGGAACTGTATCAGTTTCTTCCTCCTTCCAGGTCGCACGGGGCTTGTTTTTTGATCACTCTAATTTCAGATCAACTGTGCAGACGCCCAGGGCTTGCCCTGACAAACGGTTCACTAGGAAACAGAAGGATTCTTGTCATCCTTTCCCTCCAGACGTTGTGAAGGGTTGGTCGATCTCACCCAGGGTGGACCCACCTGTTTCTAGATTGTCTGCCAATACTGTAATGTCGGTTGCGGATGGCTCGTCTCTGAAGGACTCCACCGACCGCCAAATTGAACTTCTGCAGAAGTCTATTTACGAAGCTACAGGAGCCTCGTTTGCCCCTGCTTTCGTGGCTGTGTGGGCTATGCAGGCAGTCTCTGCCTGCTTGGCGGAGCTCAACGTGGTAGCACAGGATATTCCCGAGGTGGCTACCTTGACGTCTCAGGCCACCGCGTTCACAAACTATGCCAGGACGGCTGTCATGGAATCTGCCAGTCGTACCGCGGTGGCATCGGCTAATTCGCTCGCAGCCCGCAGAATGTTGTGGCTGCGGGACTGGAAGGCTGACGCTACTTCCAAGAAGTTCCTCCAGGGACTCCCGTTCGCGGGGAACAGGCTTTTTGGAGAGCAATTGGATGACATCACAAAGGAATCTACAGGTGGAAAGTCCACCTCCTTGCCTCAGTCAAAGGTGCAGAAGTCTGGCCAGCATCTGATGCACGCCAAATTTCGGGCCTTTCGTCCCTCTTCAAAGCCCTCCTCCTCTTCGCCCGTTCAGACAAGGATCAAAAGTCAAATCGTACATGGCGGGCTAAGTCACAACAGAAGAAGCCTGCCGGAGTCTCTGCCTCCAAGGCAGCCTCCACATGACTTGCTGCCTCACCCAGCAGCATCCTCAGTCGGTGGCAGGCTCTCCCGCTTTGGAGACACCTGGCTCAGCAACATCCAAGACCGATGGGTGGCAGATGTAATTTCCCACAGCTACAGGATAGAGCTCACCTCGCGTCCGACGACTCGCTTCTGTCTCTCCTCGCCGGCAAAGGCTTCGGCTTTTTTTCAGGCGCTGGACGCTCTGAGACAGGACGGGGTCGTGGTTCCGGTTCCCTCCGCGGAACGCTTCCAAGGGTTCTATTCGAACCTCTTCACGGTCCCCAAGAAGGACGGATCAGTGAGGCAGGTTTTGGATCTCAAGCTGCTCAACCGGCATGTGAGAGTCAGGACTTTCAGGATGGAATCACTGCGGTCAGTGATTGCCTCTCTTTCGCAGGGGGATTTCCTTGCCTCGGATGTCAAGGATGCCTATCTGCATGTTCCCATTGCTCCGGCACATCAGCGTTGGCTGAGGTTCGCTGTGGGGGAAGAGCACTTTCAATTTGTGGCTCTGCCCTTCGGCCTGGCCTCAGCCCCGAGAGTCTTCACCAAGGTGATGGCTGCCATGGTGGCCGTCCTACATTCCCAGGGCCATGCAGTAACTCCATACTTGGACGACCTGCTGGTCAGGGCTCCCTCTTCGGCAACAGAGTCTCTCGATAACTTTCGACACTCTTCAGCGATTCGGGTGGCTGATCAAGTGCCAAAGTCTTCCCTTTGTCCTGCGCAGACCACTAACATATCTGGCCATGGAGTTTCACACCGCCTCGGCTCTGGTCATTCTGCCCTTGAGCAAGCAAGTGTCTATTCAAGAAGAAGTTCAGTTCCTCCTTCAGTCGAGTTCAGTCTCCATCAGACATCTGATGCACACTCTGGGAAAGATGGTGGCTGCCTTAGAAGCAGTACCTTTTGCGCAATTTCACCTGCGTCCGCTGCAATTACAGATACTTCGTTGTTGGGACAAGGCTCCCTCATCTCTCGACAAGTACATCTCTGTCACCGTCAACGAAGGAATCACTCCACTGGTGGCTGCTCCCCACGTTCCTGTCATGAGGGAGATCCTTTCTGCCCCCTCTTGGTTAGTAGTGACCACGGACGCCAGCCTCCTAGGCTGGGGCGCCATGTTTCTCCACCACAGGGCTCAGGGTA
Source organism: Allobates femoralis (assembly GCA_033576535.1). Classification (NCBI taxonomy): domain Eukaryota; kingdom Metazoa; phylum Chordata; class Amphibia; order Anura; family Aromobatidae; genus Allobates; species Allobates femoralis. The sequence continues at coordinate 81,901,237 of JARQOC010000002.1, forward strand.
CTTGGAAGAAGCAGGAATCCGCTCTACAGATTAATATCCTGGAGATACGGGCCATTTACTTGGCATTGCTGGCCTTTCAGAGATCCCTGGTGGGGAATCCTATACGGATCTAGTCCGACAACGCGACCGCGGTCGCTTACATTAACCACCAGGGAGGAATTCGAAGCTCTCAGGCATTGTTGGAGGTCCAACGTATCCTTCAGTGGGTTGAGGACAACGACTCTTCCATCTCGGCGGTCCACATCCCCGGGGTGGACAATTGGGAGGCCGACTACCTGAGTCGACAAGGTATGGACGCGGGCGAATGGGCCCTCCACCCAGACATCTTTCGGGTCATCTGCGACCGATGGGGAACACCGGATGTGGATTTGATGGCCTCTCGGTTGAACCACAAGGTTCCTGTCTTCATGGCTCGCTCCCGAGATCGCCAAGCCTTGGGCTCGGATGCTCTGGTCCAAGACTGGTCCCAGTTTCGCCTCCCCTACGTGTTTCCTCCCTTGCCACTGTTGCCCAGGGTCCTATGGAAACTCAGGGTGGAATGTCGGCAAGCCCTCCTCATCGCTCCAGACTGGCCCAGGAGGGCCTGGTATCCAGACCTGCTTCAGCTCACGGGGGGGATCTGTGGAGGCTTCCGGTCCGTCCAGACCTCTTGTCTCAAGGTCCGTTCTTCCACCACAATTCCGCAGCTCTCAGCCTGACTTTGTGGCCCTTGAAGACTGGTTGCTGACGTCTTTCGGGTTTTCTCTGGAGGCCGCTGCCACCATGAGACAAGCCAGGAAACCTGCGTCGGCAAAGATATACCGCAGGGTTTGGAACATCTTCTTTTCCTGGTGCCGGCTCAAGGTAGTTTCTCCTTGGCCTTTCTCTCTCCCGACTCTACTTGCCTTCCTGCAGTCGGGTTTGGCACTCAGCTCCCTCAAAGGGCAAATCTCCGCACTTTCCGTGCTGTTCAATAAACGTCTGGCTAACCTTCCTCAGGTGAAGACTTTTGTGCAAGGGGCAGGTCACATCGTTCCTCCCTACAGATGCCCTCTGGACCCCTGGGACCTTAACCTGGTCCTTGCGGCGTTACAGAAGCCGCCCTTCGAGCCGCTAAGGGAGGTGCCCCTCTCTAGACTTTCCCAGAAAGTTGCCTTCCTGGTAGCTATTACTTCTCTTAGGAGAGTCTTTGAACTGGCAGCTCTGTCGTGCAAGTCCCCATTTCTGGTGGTACACCAGGTCAAGGTGGTGCTCCGACCTGTAGCTGAGTTTTTACCTAAGGTGCTTTCTCCATTCCACCTTAATCAAGACATTGTCCTGCCATCTTTTTTTCCTAACCCTGTTCACCAGTATGAGAAGGCTCTGCATACTTCTGGTCAGGGCTGTCAGGATTTATGTCTCCCGCACGGCCCCCTTCCGCCGCGCGGATTCCCTGTTCGTTCTCACGACAGGCCAGAAAAAAGGATCGCCGGCCTCCAAGTCTTCTTTGGCTCGGTGGATCAATGCCCCTATCCAGGAGGCCTACCTTTCTTCAGGAACGCCTCTCCCTTCGGGTATTAAGGCGCGTTCAACAAGAGCTGTTGGTGCCTCGTGGGCTTTACGTCACCAGGCTACAGCACAACAGGTGTCAGTCGGCGACTTGGTCCAGCCTACACACCTTTACGAAACATTATCAAGTTCATGTGTACGCGTCAGCAGACGCTAGTGTGGGCAGACGGATCCTTCAGGCGGCGGTCGCTCACCTATGATTGTTGCTGCCACGTTTTGGGTCTTTTCCCACACAGGGATCGCTTTTGGACATCCCAATTGTCTGGGTCTCCCAATGGAGCGAATAAGAAAAAGAGAATTTTGTTTACTTACCGTAAATTCTTTTTCTTCTAGCTCCTAATTGGGAGACCCAGCACCCACCCTGTTGCCTTTTGGGCTTTGTTTTCTTTTCAGTGGCTGGTGTTATACATGTCGCTTATGTTGATCGGTTGTCCGATATATTATGGCCGGACCGTCCGGTTTTGGTGTGGTTTTTTTTGTCGAACTGATGGGATTCTTCCTAGAGGGGGTGTATAGGCAGTAGGGGAGGGACTACACTTTTTGTTTTAAGTGTAGTACTTTGTGTGTCCTCCGGAGGCGGAAGCTATACACCCAAATGTCTGGGTCTCCCAATTAGGAGCTAGAAGAAAAAGAATTTACGGTAAGTAAACAAAATTTTCTTTTTTATAGAGTAGCCTTGTCTTTGTATATAATATTTCATAAAAGCGAGGAGTGTCTTCAGAAATGAGTACCCAGACCTCCCACACTTGCTCTGCGGTTGACTATCTCCCCATTTTGTTCTTTTTCAGTTTGGAAGCCTCTTCGGGTACCACTGCACGGTTGAAGTCACACAAGCCATTTGGGATAGTTATTTACAGCAGGCAGATCCGTTCTTCATGTACTTCTTGATGCTGATCATGCTTGTCAATATAAAGTGAGTACATGGGGAGGTGTAAAACCAGCAGCTTGAGCTCCAGGTCAGTATTGATCTTACACTAATGTCATTTATCTGTGTTTTCAGAGAGGTTGTGCTGTCAGAAGAAATGGAGTCTAAAGAAGAACTTATAAGTAAGAATGAGCATGCTAAAAAGGATCCTATAATAATCTTTATAATTTAGGGCTGTGGAGTCGGAGTCGTGTCCATATTGGGTGGAGTTGGATGTATGGCTTACCGACGCCACAGCCCTGATTTATATAGCTCTATTCTATTCTATTCCGCAGCTCTTTACAATTCAGAGGTTCATATACAGTCATAAGTAACAGTTATAAATAATTATGGCAAAAGTAATGACGACCCTACTCATAAGAGCTTACAATCTATAATGAGGAGGGGTGACGCAAAGTACAGTGGCTTATTTACAACGATGATCCAGCTATCTTGATGAAAAGGGGAATAGATAAAAGCTGCATGAGCCGTCGGCAGTCAATCTTTGTAGCGCTTTTGGGTGCGGTGGATTTTCACGAAATTATGTTCATAGAAATGGTGAATGGGATATATATAGAGCGAATTTTAATTGGGGAACGCTATAGGCCATCCTAAAAAGATGTGTTGTTAGGTAGTGCTTAAAACTTTGTAAATTATGGTTAGTCCTAATTTCTTGGGGCAAAGTATTCCAGAGAATTGGTGCAGCTCGGGAAACACTCCCAGAGCATAGAGAACAGGTAGGGAGACAGACAGAGATGAGGGTGGAGATGTGGGGAAGGGGGGGGGTGCTGTGCTGTGCTGTGAAGAGCTGTTTGGGTGAGAACAAGCAATTTAAATTAGATCCTATAATGTACGGGCAGCCAGTGCAATAACTGGCACAGAGCGGGAGTATCCGAGTAGCGGTTAGCCTGATAGGTGACCTTGGCTGCTGCATTAAAGATGGACTGGAGAGGGGGAAGCCAATTAATAGAAACTTACAATAATTTGTGGACTGTGTTCCAAATCCAGAGCCTAATGCACTCAAAATGTAAAAGCGAGATAACACTATTTATTCCAGGCTATTAAGCTGAAGCAGGTCTCTGGGACTTTCAGATTTGACATATAATGTGATTAATAACTCTCCGCATCTCCTCTGATCAGCTGGTTGCTCCAGCCATCAGCCTTTCAGCTTCACACTTCTTGTAGTCAGTGTGCTCGATGCTTCCCAGAGATGGATATATTAATGTCCTGGGAAGGGGTCCCCCCATGTGTATGGGGCTCAGGAGCAGAGAGCTGTAGATACCCACTATATTAAATAGCTGCTATTTGTTTCTCATACCATTAGTATTGCAATAAAGTACATTAGCACAAATGATCGCAGGTTCAAGTCTTCAGGAGACTAACAAATTGTATAAGTAAAGATAAAGAGTTTTTCAAAAATAGAAACGTTTAAAATAAAAGTTTGCGTTACTTCCACCCTCCCCTTTTTTTTTACCTGTTTAAAAAGTAAAAAAAAAAATACATTTGTTTGGAAATGTCCGATTTATTAAAATATAAAATGAATTAATTGATCTGTAAATACCAAATGTGAAAAAAAATCAGAACGTTGGAATTGTGGTTTTTGTAGGTGCCTCACCTCCCTAAAAGAAAATTTCTTAATCGCTTCATTGGGGGACATTGGAAGACCTTGGGTGTATGCTTGCTGCCATCAGGAGGCTGACACTATGCAAAATAACAGAAAAGCAACTCCTCCCCAGCAGTATACACCCACCTACTGTCACAAATGCAACTCAGTTTTAGCTTGGTGTCACAGGAGGCAGACACGGGTCTCTCTGAGCCCGTATCTACCAGAATTTTTTATTAGATTAGTTAGATTTTAAATTTTTTTCTATGAAGATTCATCAGGGAATATGGAGCGTTGAGCATCTGTCACCCCATATAGAAATCGAGAGTCCAGTGTACGCTGGTTGCACTGTTAACTCTCCCCTCTGGGCCAGTGCCATCCATCCCTTCATTGAAGCGGATCCTGGAGAAACCTGAGGCCGGCGCCGGTGCCTACCCTGGCCCATTCGCTGCCCTACCCTCTCGCCTTCCAGAGCCGGTCGGCAGGGTCATCAGACGCCCGGATCCCTGGTACACAGGAGAAAAGTCTGGAGCTCGGCACCTCTCAGGACGAGGTAGGGATCTGCACCCTGATGGCAGCAAGCAGTCCCTGGGTCCAGGTCCATATACCCCCCATTCCCCTTCCCATTCTCACTTTACCAGCCCCCTCTTGGTTGCTCCTCTGCTTCCCCCTGGCTTTTTCCAAGAGGGGGTATTGCTCTGGAGCAGCAGCCGCAGCGAGGGCACTCTGCCCCTGCGTGCACGGGCCGGCACTGGCTACCTCAGCAGTCTGAGTAGCCACGGCCAATTTCACCTATGGCTGCAGCAAGGGTTGCCTGATGGTGATCAGGCACAGAGGATAGGGGTCTAAAAGGGGTACACTTTATTGGCTCCTGGCTGTTTCAGGGCCAGTAAACCCCTTTCTACTTGATCACAGCCAGCACAGCACGCTGCAGCTGCACCGGACCCACAGCTCCCAGCTTTGAGGGTAGCCAGAGCCACTGCAGCCGTTTCTGACAGATAGGCTCCTGTCAGCGGATGCACCCGGGCCAGCACAGCACAGCCCCGGACCCGAGGCTCCGCGCCGCGGGCCTCCGATCCGGGCCACCGCCAAAAATTTAGACCCAGGCCTCTGTTGCTGCCTCTGGAGTTCTCCCTCCCACCCACGGACCGCCTCCGGACCAATCACGGATGTCCGCGGGCGAGCTCCTCTGAAAGGCACCACCCGGGCACCTCAGAGCTCCGCCTAGTCCCCGCCCACAGACAGGGCTTATTGTAGAAAAGGCCGGGTCTTTTTGGACGCGCTGGCCACGCCCCCGTTGCTCTTGGACGGTGTTTTCTCAGCCTGGCAGCCCCGCTCCTCCCCCTGGCCAATGGGGATCGAGCGGGGCTCTCTGCCTGCCGTTTTTAGCTCCGCCCTCCTTCTCCCTGCAGAAGCCCGCGTTTTTCACACTGAGCCATCACAGGAAGGAAGGCACAGAACGCTGTAACTGCCTCTGTGCTCCTCCACTGCTTGGATCCACCACAGGGGACACCGGAAGCCTGGGCCTGGGTAAGCAAGCCTCCCCAGCCCCCCACACTGCTGGCACTCACTAATGGCTATAGTAGATGCCTCACACAAGGAGCACCCGTACAGCCACCATAGCCACCACAGTGTACTACGCCTTCTCAGGGTACAATAAGAATCTACCCTCGGCTCAGAACTCTCCACTGTGCCTTGCTTGTAGCCCACAGACCATGCAGGCAGCTCAGGAGCCTACCACTGACCCGTCCGTGGTCTCTGCCCCACCTGAGGTGGTTCTTTCCCTATCTCAGTCCGCCACTACTCTCATTAAATTCTCAGAAAACCTGATTGCGGCCCTAGAGCACCTGCCCACGCAGATATCCTCCGCGATTAGGCCTAATCCATTGGAGCAGACTGACCCTAGCCCACCAGGGAACGCTGCCCCTGGGCCACCAGACCAATCCGAACCACCTTCGGAATCAGAGGGACCAGACTGCTCACAGAGAAAGCGGATTCGCCCATCCCCCTCGTCCCGGTCCCCCTTCCCAGAGACCTCTACTCCAGGCCTTCTCCAGCACGCTTGACACCATCTGATTCCGATTCTGAATCAGATTCAGACCCGGATATAGACTCCGACCAAATTTCGGGAATCAGGGACACAGTAGACTCCCTAATTCTAGCAGTGAATGACACCCTTAAGGTCGACTCTGATGACAAGCCGCCCACACGGAAAGTGTCAGTTAAGCGTACTAAACCAGCTTCTCGGGTCTTCTCTTACCTAGAGGACTTTGACATCAAGGAATGTCTACACCCAGAGAAGCGCTTTCAATCCAGAAAGCGTCTAGAGGCTCTTTATCCCTTCGACAAAAATGGACCACCTCAACAGCAGTGGATCCCCCAGTATCACGTCTAGCTACCAACACCATCCTACCCCTGGCAGACGGCTCATCCCTTGAGGAAGGACCAGACAGACACATTGAGGCCATGGCGAAATCAGCTTTCGAAGCCTCGGGCGCTTCTCTTTCCCCTTCATTCGCAGCCACCTGGGTCTTCCTGGCTGTGACCTCCGGGGCCAAGAACCTCCGTAGGGGTATTCTGTCCCAAGCACCTCCCGTGGAACTAGCGGGCCTTCGCTGATCAGATCGCTCAGGCGGGAAAATACTTCGCCACAGCTTGCCTCGATGCCACAGCTTGCCTCGATGCCGCATCCTGTGGCGCCCAGGCCTCCGGCAACATGATCTCCATTCGCAGGGCCCTTTGGCTGAAGGCCTGGAATGCCGGCTCAGCCTCTAAAAAATCACTCGCCAACCTCTCCTTCGAGGGTTCTCGCCTATTCGGCGATAAGCTAGATAAAATCATATCGGACGCCACCGGCGGGAAAAGTACCTCCCTTCCGCAGGCAAAGCGCTAACGGACAATCCCTAAGAAGAGAAATTTCCAATTTTGTTCCTTTCATCCCTCAGCGTCCAAATCCTCAAATAGACGAGACCGCTCCCCCGCCCGCCGGGATAGAAAAAGGCCCTCCTACAAGTCCACAACTTCCTGGCGTCCTCTTGACGCACACACTCGACCCTCTGGTTCCCGGGCCAGTCGCTCATGATGCCAACCCCAACCTCGGGGGCCGCCTCAGGGCTTTCCAGTCAGTTTGGCTATCAGTAATCGACGACGCCTGGGTCTGAGACGTCGTCTCGGTGGGGTACAAGATCGAATTTGCTTCTTTTCCCCAAGACCGTTTTTTTTCTATTCCGACCACCGAAAGACCCCAAACTCATCTCCAGTTTTCACCAAGCCATTTCTTCCCTCGAGGAAGCAGGTGTTCTCATCACCGTTCAAAAGCATCAACACTTTTTGGGATTTTACTCCAATCTTTTTGTGGTCCCAAAAAAGGGATGCTCCATTCGCCCCATTTTGGACTTTAAGCTTCTCAACACCAAGCTCCAGTTGAGACACTTCAGGATGGAGTCCCTTCGTTCAGTAATAGCGTCTATGGAGCCAGGAGAATTCATCGCCTCCATAGACATCCAGGACGCTACCTGTTGGTAGCGTCTTACCAACGATTCCTTCGCTGTAGGGTCCCAACATTACCAGTTTACCGTCCTACCATTTGGCCTTGCCACGGCTCCCCGGGTCTTTACAAAAATCATGGCAACAGTGGTGGCCATCCTTCGGTCAAAGGGAATTCTAGCAATACCCTACTTGGACGACATCCTGATAAAAGCCCCCTCTCGCTCAGGGTGTCTCGAAAGCCTGCAAATATCTCTGGTTTCTCTCTATCGCCTGGGCTGGATTATCAATGTCAAGAAGTCTTGCCTTGTTCCGACTTGGCGAATCACCTTTCTGGGCACGATTTTCGACCCAGCCCAGTCCCGCATTTTCCTTCCCCCAGAGAAGCGGGCCGCCCTGCTGCCGCTCAGCCATGGCGGAAGTGACTCAAATCCTCCAATGGGCCAAGCTACACATTCCCGCAATTTCAGTAATCCACATTCCAGGCGTGGACAACTGGGCGGCCAACTATCTCAGTCGCGGGGGGTTGGACCACAGAGAGTGGTCCCTGAACCCAGAGGTATTACTCCAAATTTGCCTCAGATGGGGCTTCCCAGACGTAGACCTGATGGCCTCCAGGGACAATTACAAGCTTCGTGCCTTCGTCGCCAGATCCAGGGATCCCCTGGCCCTCGACGTGTACGCTCTTGTGATTCCATGGGCCTGGTTCTCCCTCCCTTATCTCTTTCCCCCCCCCCCATCCCTCTCATTCCCAGGATTCTCAAGAAAATCTGAGCAGAAGGAGTAACTGTGATCCTGGTAGCTCCAGATTGGCCCAGACGGTTCTGGTACGCAGAGGTAGTCAACCTCCTCGTGGACTCTCCATGGCCACTCCCCAACCTCCCGGACCTCCTGACTCCGGGTCCTTTTCAACACCCGAATTCTCAGTCACTCAATTTAACGGCGTGGCTGTTGAAGCCACGGTACTGAGATCATCAGGTCTTTCTGAACAAGTCATCCAGACTATGTTAAAAGCCAGGAAACCATCCTCATCACGCGCTTATCACCGCACGTGGAAGGCTTTCTTCCGATTGGTGAGAGGGCCGCAATCGTTCCCCAATGGTTTTTTTCTCTTCCATCTCTCCTGGCTTTTCTCCAGTTTGGCCTTGATGCACACCTATCCCTTCGCTCCCTGAAAGGCCAACTATCGGTACTTTTCCAGAGGCACCTCACCTCACTTCCACAGGTCAAGACGTTCCTTCAAGAAGTGGCTCACGTCTCCCCTCCGTTTCGTCCCCCTCTTGATCCCTGGGATCTGAATTTGGTACTAGACGTACTCCAAGATCTTCCATTCGAGCCCCTACAAGAGATTAGTCTACCTCTCCTAACGTGGAAGGTCGCCTTCCTTGTGGCGACCACCTCCATTAGAAGGGTGTCGGAACTTGTGGCTCTCATGTCGTTGCCCTTACTTGATCTTCCATCAGGACAAAGTGGTACTTCGTCCATGGAAAAGTTCCTACCAAAGGTAGTCTCCTCTTTCCACATCAATGAGGAGATTGTCCTACCCTCCCTTTGCCCAGCCCCATCTCATTCTCGAGAGAAGAGATTGCACAATCTGGATTTAGTCAGTGCTCTCCTTACTTACCTTTCACAAACCGCTTCCTTTCGACGAGTGGACTCCCTCTTCGTGGTCCTTCATGGTCCTCACAACTGTTTGGCAGCCTCTAAGGCTACAATTGCCTGGTGGATTCGCTCCACTATCTTGGAGGCATACCGCATTAAACAGGTTCCTTGTCCATCCAAACTAAGGGCACATTCCACTAGAGCAGTAGGAGCTTCCTGGGCTGTCAGACATCAGGCTTCGGCAGCTCAGCTTTGCAATGCGGCCACCTGGTCATCAGTTGACATGTTTGTTAAATTTTACAGAGTTCATACTCCAGCATCTGCAGATGCCGTTCTGGGGCGCAAGATTCTACAGGCCGTCGTGGGCTGAGTTCGCCCGAATACTTCTGTTATTACACCCACCCGACGGGACTGCTTTTGTACGTCCCAAGGGCTTCCTGTGTCTCCCAATGAAGCGATTAAGAAAAGGGGATTTTTGGTACTCACCGTAAAATCCTTTTCTTGGAGCTTCAATTGGGGGACACAGCTCCCTCCCTTTGTATATAGTTGAGCAAGTTGATGGTTTTATGGTTGCTCCTATTGCTATTCTCACTAACTGAGTTGAATTTGTGCCAGTATGGTGGGTGTATACTGCTGGGGAGGAGTTGCTTTTCTGTTATTTTGCATAGTGTCAGCCTCCTGATGGCAGCAAGCATACACCCAAGGTCTTCCTGTGTCCCCCAATTGAAGCTCCAAGAAAAGGATTTTACGGTGAGTACCAAAAATCCCCTTATTGTAATGTAGAATCCCAGCATCTTACGTACACAAAACTGTATCAATAAAGATGTCAGCTCACAGTGGTGAAAATAAGTCCTCACTCAGCCCCCAAAACAGAAAAATACAAGTCCTGCCATACTATGACATGTAATAAATAGAAGTTTCCTTTTAAATACATTTTTTTACTTCAGAGTTTCTGGAAAGTCCACCTACCAATCTGGAGGTAGCGGATATAGAAGATCTGTTCAGCTTAGCTCATCATTACTATAGTAAGACTCCGGCTTCTTTTCGCAAGGTAGATGCATTTTTGCTGCACATGGAATACCTAATAATCTTAAAGCTCCAATCTTTATAAATGCCAGTGTTTTTACTCTCCTTGATAGGACAACCAGAACTTGTTTGGCAGCAGCTTGATAGCTCATAAGGACGATTCTGATCTCAGTCAGGCGCTGTGTTTGGCAATTTCTGTATCAGAAATTCTGCAAGCAAATCAGCACGAGGTGAGTAAGTGCTATTGATCCCTGCGTATAGGGAGAATGTCTGAATGTGGGCCCCGAGCAAAAAAAACAAAACTAAGGAGCAGGGATCTTTATGGTGTGCAAATAGTGAGTGGCCATAATCTCAGCTGTAGAAAGACATATCCAAAACCCATAGATGGAATAAGAATACTTCATGTCATCGTAATGTTAATGAGGTCTTTAAAGGGTTATCCCCTATTTGTAGGAGAAGAGGTACAGTCCCTGGGAACCCTGGTATACGGAGATTGGCTCTCCAAACCTAGGAACCAAGCTTTGAAAAGCCTCATGAATAGACATAAGCTGCACATGCCCGACATCCGCTCCATTCATTGTGCATGAGAATGCTGACGAGTGATGAGCACAGCAGTCCCATAGACCAGAGGTTCCCAACTCCAGTCCTCAAGGCACACCAACAGTGCAGGTTTTCAGGATTTCCTTAGAAATTGGAATCATCCCCAGTGCAGGTGATTCAATTATCACCTGTGCAATACTAAGGAAACCCTGAAATCCTGCACTGTTATAGTGGGGTTACACGTGCCGATATCGCCGCGATATCGAGGCAACGCCGCAGGAGCGCGCATTTTTTCAGCCCCTTTCCCGATATCGCATCGCCGGTTTACACGCTGCGATATCGGGAAACAACGTCCCTCCGATGTGTACGCCCACCAACCCAGTAACGACCATTTAACATGGGAGTTAATGGGTGAGGTGCGAGTACAGATCGGAGTTGGGCTGTCACACGCAGCGATGCTGCTACAACGGCCATGCGATATCGGGGAGTTGAATAGCTCTGCTATTCAACTCCGATATAGTTTTGGCATCGTTCCAGCATCGCGTTGTACGCTCAAACCGTACAACGCGCACACGATATCGGCTCCAACTCGCGACCCACTTGACTTTGTCGGAGTTGGGTCGGAGTTGGACGCCGATATCGCGGCGTGTAAACCCACCATTAGTTGTGCCTTGAGGACTGGAGTTGGGAACCTCTGCCATAGACAATGATTGTTGCATGCGTTGAGCATGCAAGCCTCTGATGGCAGAGGGTCCCTGCAGTCAGACCCCCACTGATTTATAAGTATACCCATCTGGGATATAACTTTTTAAGATGACCGTGTAATTCTGATATCTTTAAGGGTGGTTGGTGTGTGTATAGATAGGTATTACATTTTATTTTATTTTTCATTTCATTGCTTTTCTCTTTTGCTGAAACATAGAGAGTTTTAGAGGGGGTACAAAGGATATATTCAGGTTAATTTGTGTGTGTGTGTGGTCTATGTTAATACAATATTACTGAAGAGTTGTGGGCTGTGATTGTAATGAAACTGAAATAAGGAAATCCTCAGAGAAATATATTCTTAAAGGGAACCGCCCGGCAGGTGTTTGCCCCATACACAAGAGGCAGTGCCATAATGGAGCTAGGACACTGATTAAAATGATACCTTTAGATTAGAAAATTCTTTTTCAGACCTTCAGGAATACCGTCATTGGTGAGGTGTCTTGAGCATTGGAACGGGACCCTGTGGGTCGGGTCCTCTGTAATTATTCCTCCTCCTGCCTTGGGCCCATTTTGCTTTAATTAAATGTTGCAACACCGCCGTCATTACCTGTTGGCAGCATGTGCAAATTAGTATTGTGACGTTGTCTCTCATAAAATTGCTCTGGAACCAGCGCATGCGCCTACCTCAATCTCCGGCGCCATTTTATTGAAGATACTGTAAAGACAATCATGAGCGGTATATACTCAGATTGTTTGTTTTTTTCTCTCCCCAATCTGCTGCCGCTCACAGTCGTCTCCACGGTGTCTACAATAAAATGGCGCTGAAGATTGCAGTAGGCTCATGCACCGACGCCAGCGCCATTTTATTGAAGACAATGTCACAATAGTAATGTGCACACGCTGCAAAAAATGTAAATAAACAAAAAGGGCCAAGGCAGGAGGAGGAATGATTAGAGGACCCGACCCACAAGGTCCCTCTCCAATACTCAAGACACTGCACCAATAACGTGATTTCTGAAGGTTTGAACAAGGATTATCCTACAACCAAGACTCAGATTTCTAATCTAAAGTATCAGTTTTATTAGCATCCTAGCTCCATTATGGCACTGCCTTTAGTGTCGAAAGCAAAAACCTGCTGGTTGGTTCCCTTTAATTGGTGAATGTGAACCAACCACAGTTGTCGGCTTCTTCTTGACTGTTCTCACTCCTGTAGGACGGAGTGCGGTTCTTCGTAGTGGATTGTCGGCCTGCGGAGCAGTACAATTCAGGCCATCTCTCTACAGCCTTTCACTTAGACTCTGATTTGGTATGTAGATAGTACAGATTGTGACTCCCTGTTATTATTGCAGTTATATCTGTGGTATATAGTCGTACTTTCCTCTGTGTTGCAGATGCTGCAGAATCCTGGAGAGTTTGCGCTGTCGGTGAAATCTCTCTTGGAAGCACAGAAGCAGTCTATAGAGTCCGGCTCCGTGGCCGGAGGAGAACATTTGTGCTTCATGGGCAGTGGCAGGGAAGAAGAAGACATGTACATGAATATGGTTTTGGCCCATTTCTTACAGGTTTGATCTCTCTAGCTTTTCTATGATGTAGCTAAATTACTGGAGTCTCTGGTGATCACTGGTTGTAGGGCCCATGTGATCGGGGTAGAAGCACATGGGCTGAGCACCACTCTCCATCAGGACTAAAGACCAGCTCATGGATCTCATTGATCCTATCTTTGGTCACTGAAGAGAGCAACACTTGGTTGAACACTTCGGCTTTTTTTTTTCAGCAATCAATGCAGGCCTTGGCATCTAGACCCCACCACTTACACTTCTGACATGTCTGTTGCCACATCAAAAGTTTTTTCAAACCGCCGTTGCTCTTTTCTGTCTACAAAATATGATTATGATGACTAAACTTCACATTAATCAATAGGGCAATCCAGTCTTAAGAAATTTTAACAAAGGAAGCTGATTCTTTCTCCACTTATGAGCCACTTCTTCACCTCCACTCCATTCCTGAACTTGCCATCCACTCTGAGAAACAAAATCTACTTTGGATCTTGGTTATACAATATAGAACAGTGATGTGTCAGATTACAGCTGCCTAGTAAAGTCTATAGACAGGGGAAGAGGAGATGGGAGAGCTAAGAGGCGCAGAAGCACATAATCCCTTACTTCTTTCTCACACCCCAGAGTTTGATTTACAGTTACACTGCACAGTACAACTTTACAATTTACTGCATGGTGTCGCTGCTACACCTGATCATGCACAACATAGGGACAGGAGAAGAACATACCCTACATGTATGTATTCTCTATAGGAGACATCCTGGTCTGCACCTAATACAATACACTCAGAGCGTGCAGATGGGAGGGCTGGAGACATAGGCAGGATACAGGTGCATAATGGCCAGAAATAGAGTTAAAGGGGTATTCCAATCTCCAAGATCCTATCCTAATATGTAGTAGGTGTAATAATAATATTAGCAAATCCCTCCAATTAGAAATGTAGTATAGTTCTCATGATTAGCTGTCACTTATCTCATGTGCAGGACATTGCACCAGTCAGGTATCCATGGTTACCACCACTCTTATGGTGCTGTCACACGCATCAATTTGAAGAACGATATTGTTAGCGATCACATGCACGCGCGATCGCTAACAATATCGTTCAGATCGCTGGTGAGCTGTCACACAGGGAAACTCACCAGCGATCAATGGACCAGAGACATCGTGGAAACTATTTAAATATCGTTTCCACAATGTCTTGCTCCCGCTGCCAGGCTGCAGTAAGCGGGAGCAGGCTGGTCTCCAAGGGACTAGGGTCCCTAGTTACCCGCTGTGTACCATGGATACCAGCCGGTGAGCGGAGAAGACTGGTAACCAAGGTATACATCGGGTATCTAGGCAGCGCGCGCTGCCTAGTTACCCGCAGTTTACCTCGGATACCAGTTCCCAGCGCTTGCAGAGAGGCGCTGGGAGCTGGCTTATCAGTCGTCTCCCGGTGTCACACGCAGAGATGCTGCGTGTCCACTGGGCGGCCAACGATTGATTTGAGGACAGGACCTCAAATCAAATGATGAACGATCAGCCGACTGATCGTTCATCATTTGTAGTGTCACACGCAATGATGTCATTTCGACATTGTTCAAGCGTCACAGAACACGTGACTTTTGAACGATGTCGGCAACGATATCGTTACGTGTGACAGTTGCTAGTAGTCGTAAGCATGAATATCCAAGCTGCAATGCCCTTACATAAAGTGAGTGACAGCTAATCAGGAGAACTATACTACATCTCTAATTGGAGGGATTTGCTATTTATTATTATTTATTATTATTATTATTATTACACTTACTACATATTGGGAAAGCATCTTGGAGATGGGAAGCCTCTAATGTTCTGAACAGTTACTTGAAATGACAGGTTTACTTTAATTGCTTGAAAATATAAATTCAAATGCAGCAGCAGATCCCTGATGATGGAGACGGGGGCAAACCAAGTGCCAAATAACAGAGATAACCATGCTGTCTACCATAACATGGAGGGGGTGATTGCTGGTATTATATATGCATACAGATGAGGTTTGCATAGGGCACAAGTCACAGATACGTGTGATGCACAGTGTGTCTCTCATCCTATTGGTTACGGCCATACTATTAGATCAAGCGGGCTACCCATCACTATATAAGTGCACCCCACAGGACAGGCCCGGCTACATCCTGCATAAGAATGAAAAAATGTGCAATAAAAATGATGTAAAATTATAATTAATATTGTGAGGTATTGGTTGATATTTTTGCCAAAATAGACAAGCTCATAACCCAAAGTCAAAAGTCCCCATGCCTATGAGTCCCTACACTACATTTAAATACAATTCACAGAAAAGGACACAAAAAACTCCCCAATAACAGCCACTAAGGGCCCTTTCACATCAGCGTTTTTTGAAATTTGCGGCAGATGCGGTGAAAAAAACGCATACCGGCTGCACTTGCGGCGCGGTTGCGGTAAACGCCATACAAGGTATAGGCGTACTTGCGGCAGGTGCGGCAAGGGAGGTTTTGCACTTGCGGCAGGTGCGGCCGCGAAAAAAACCGCAGTCAGCCGCGTTTTTTTTCGCGGCCGCACCTGCCGCAAGTGCAAAACCGCACTTGCTGCACCTGCCGCAAGTACGCCTTGAGAGTCATGTCGGATTAGTGGATGAGGGCAGATATATCTCTCCCAGGTATCTGTCATATGCAACCTAGCCTGGTCAGTATCACCTGGCTGCTAATGAATTAGTGGGAGGCGGTTGGGGTAGGTAAAAGGAGTCTGGGAGGTCGGGCGAGGCTCTCTCTCAGCCGGGGAACACAGAAGGCCTGTCTGTGTATGGAGAAGCATGTGAGTGAAAGCAGTGCTCTTTGGTTCTATGGTTTGGCTGAAGGGAGAAGCCCTTCAGTCTATAGTGAGGTTGCATTCTGTTTAGTTAGTGCCGGACAGGCAAGGATTTTTGTTTGCTGTTTTGTTTTCTTTGTTTGCTTTCACCACAATAAACTCTGGCCAAGGCCAGTGGCCTCTAAATCAGTGCTCTTGGTCTGAGTGACACACACGACACATACGTGCCCTTTGACCCTGGCAAAGGCGAACCCAGAGTGTGTTTTCACAGCCTATACTTTGCATGGCATTTACCGCAACCGCGCCGCAAGTGCAGCCGGTATGCGGTAATCGCGGCAGATGCGGTTTTTTCACCGCATCTGCCGCGAATTTCAAAAAACGCTGATGTGAAAGGGCCCTAACCAACACAAGCTTAGGCCCCTTTCATATTAGCGGTTTTTTTAAATCGCGGCAGATGCGGTGAAAACACCGCATCTGCCGCGATTACCGCTTACTGGCTGCACTTGCGGCACGGTTGCGGCACAGTTGCGGCAAGCCCCATACAATGTATAGGCGGGCTTGCGGCAGATGCGGCAAGTACGGCTTTGGCACTTGCGGCAGGTGCGGCCGCGAAAAAACCGCGGCTGACCGCGGTTTTTTCCGCGGCCGCATCTGCAGCAAGTGCCGCAAGCCCGCCCATACATTGTATGGGGCTTACCGAAACCGTGCCGCAAGTGCAGCCGGTATGCGGTAATTTTAAAAAAACCGCTGATGTGAAAGGGGCCTAAAATGCACTAGAAAGAAGCAGCAGGCCCTTATGATAACATGAAGACTCTTGATGTTGGATTATGAGCTTGCATATTTTGGCCAAAATTTTGCCCAGTATTATTATATATTACATTATTATGATTTTATATCTTCTTTCGTAAAAAAAAAAAAAGCCAAAATAACACTGTTACAGATTTTCCATTTTCCAAATTAGTATTAAGCTTAATCCATATCCCTACCCCCCTCCCTCTCCCCCCTACCCACCACCATAACTTTTGAATCAGCAGAAGTCACACCCGGATAGTCCAACCAACCACCCCACACATTTTCAAATTGCGTACGTTGACCTTGTTTAATGTATATGTTCTTTTCCATTTAGATAATAAAATTTATTCTGTTCACAAATTCTTGTCTACCCAGTGGTTTCTCATCCAACCAATGCACAGCTATGAATTTCCTAGCAGCATACAGGAATCTGGCTATAGCCAATCTCCCCCTGTCATCAATAGCAATGTCTTCTACATCATCTAGTATGTTAGCGGAGTGCGCGGAATAGTCACCCCCATCACCTCCTGTATTAAATTAAGGACCCTCACCCAAAAAGGCTGCGATCGAGGACACAACCACATTATATGTAAGAGATCAGCCCCTTCCCCAGAACATCTCCGACATTGAGTCCCCTTTCAGTTCCGCCTTCATCATCCATACTGGAGTCCTATACACTTATAGACTAAATGTAGCTGCGAAACTCCTCTGGCCTCGCTCATAGACACCTTTGGAATATAATGCATGATAGACTCCCAATAAGACTCAGAAATAGGACCCAATTGAGTCACCCACTTTTCTTTCATCGTCAATGGGTGTCTCAGTAAGAGTGTCTCCAACAGACCTCTGTACGTAAGTGTAATGAACCCTCTTGTGTTCCTCCATGGTCCCATGAGGTTTAATATACTGTCTGGCTGCAGAACCACACGCGACACTTTTAAGTTGTTTGTGTAGAGCATGCTGCAGATACTGGAAAAATAAATTCTGGCTCAAAGGAAACTCCTTCCTGAGCGCTTCAAACGTCTAACGTATGCTACCATCAAGCAGCTGCGACACAAACCAAATGCCGATGCATATCCACTGACTGAACCCCTCAATCGCATGAGTGCCTCCAATCTAGGGTCAAACCAGACTGGCGTGTAACGTGTAAATTCCATTCTACCTCTCCACTGCTTGATTCTTTGCCAGATTTTCCCCATCATGGACACTTGGAAATTTTCTAGGGTACAGTGTAAACCTACCCGCCTCTAAACTGGCTAGCACCGGACCCTTCCCCACCATAAATTCAGTGATTATCACAGCTGATGTACTTTGCCTGGATTCTTCCCAACCTACTCTTTCATCATTTTTATTGCACGTTTTTCATTTTAATGCAGGATGTAGCGGGCCCATTGGGGTGTCTGTCCTGTGGGGTGCACTTATATAGTGCTAGGCAGCCCGCCTAATCTAATAGTATAGTCGTGATCAATAGGCTGAAAGCCAGACACTGTGCATCTCACATCTGTGCAACTGCCGCCATATGCAAACCTTGTCTGTGCATGTTTAGTACCATCAATCACTCCCTCCATGTTATGGTAGGTTGTGGTTGTCTCATCAGTATTTCTCCTTTGCCTCATTGGGGGGACACAGGACCGTGGGTGTAGGATTTTACGGTGAATACACAAAAATCTCCTTTTTGCACCTGGTTTGCCTCTGTCTTTATCATCAGGGACCGGCTGCATCCTGCTGTTGCATTTCAACTTGTGTTGTATTGAACTTGTTTTTGACATTATAAATGTCAATTCTCATGATATAATTAAGATGTATAAAATTGAGTTTGTGTTTTTTTTTTTTTTTTGTTTTCTTTATAGAAAAACAAGGAATATATAAGTATTGCCAAAGGAGGATTTATGGGTAAGTGACTCCTCCAGTGTTTCCGGCTGTGCGGCGGTGGATGTTGGGTGTCAGATTATGTTTTTCTCTTTCTCTAGTGTTGCAGCAGCACCTTGCAGACATTAATGTAGAAGGACTGGACACCGGCTATGGACATTGGATTGTTAGTACATCTGGGTCCCGGAGCAATGTGAGCTCCCATGCAGATGTGAGTACGGCCCAGACACCATTTATCACAGACCCCTCAATCTTCCATAGGAAGATACTCATGACGCCCTGTATTCCTCAGTTAGGACTCTTTGTGGCTGAATGTCTTGTGTTACCAGGTTTTTCCTTTGGTTTTGCAGGGCGATGCTGCCAATGGATTTGCTGATGGAAAAGGGGTGAAGTCTCTAGTTAATAAAATGACTGTGGCATTAAAAACCAAATCTGTGAATGTGAAGGAGAAGGTCATCAGCTTCATTGAGAACACCTCCACCCCAGTAGATCGGTGAGTGTTTATTTATATTGTAATTTATAGTATTATGTAAGTTAAAAAACGTTAGTACAGTGTTAGCTGGTAGATAGAAAAATATTAGAATCTGAGAGTCCTCAGGGGTTGATACCTTTTAATGGCTAACTGAAAAGATGGTACTAAATAGCAGGATACTAGACAACTCTGGTCTCTTCATCAGGCTCAACTTCTAAGGAAGAGAACTGAGTTGTCTCGAAGGCTGCTATTTATTACCATCTTTTAAGTTGGCCATTAAAAGGTATCAACCACTGATGACTCTCAGATTCTAATATAGTATATTTAAATGGAGATAAACATTTTCAGGTTCTTGTTGCTTACTACGGAGGGTGGGGGGGAGCTGTTCAATCAGGCGTGATGTATTGTCCCTTGTGGGAGCAGTTATACGAGTTCTAAAGATTATACAAGTGTAACAGACAGCTCAGCATTATGGTATGGGAGTGCAGAGACCATACAATCATTTATCTCCCCGGAGTTACCCTTTAAGGTTGCATTCACACATCCGAGTGCTGTTCAGATTTGTTTTGTTTTTTTATTATCAGACACCATTAGGAGCCATAGAGTCTATTATATCAATTCACACATCCATGAAAATGATAGGTTGGGAATACACAGTGTGTGTCCTATTCGGGTCCAATGTGGAGGAATAGAACAGGACATACTTATAGGATCTGTGTCCCTTCCAATAACTAATCTGTCAGCACACCGACAATCACTTGGATATGTGACTGCCTTCTTATAGGACTGCCACTGCCATAGATAGGCCAGCGGTGTACCGGTGTCCCAGCCAGCAGCTGGCAATGTATTTCCCACATCTGGAGCTCCGCTGGTTCTAAGAATGCAGGGTTTGCTGTGCCCGTCTCCAATCCTTGTTCCCCAGCGATCATTAAGTGATTTGTATATCTATCTGTATGCCTCACTTGCTCAGATGGAAATCTGCCTTTAAGATGTCACCATAACAGTGGTCTTAGATGTTCTAGCTGTCTCACATATGTATACTAATTTTTATCATCGGACATATTGTGCTGTCAGGTAATGTCACATGACTTTTATTGATATGACCCTTTTTGGTTTGTGTCCTGTGCCTCACTTTACCATAGAATGACTTTCAATCTTCCCTGGCCAGAGAGGGCGAGTTTGGAGCGGTAAGATGTAGTGAGCTGTGATTCCACCACCTCCTCTAACACTGCGTCTCACGCTCTGCAAGCATCAGTCACACCGGCACGTGCCCCAAGCCACATCTCCCGGCCACCACCTTGAAGCCATAGTCTATAATCTACTATAATCTATAACAGGGATGGTGAACTCCAGGCCTCGAGGGCCGCCAACAGTGCAGGTTTTCTGGATTTCCTTAGCATTGCTAAGGGGTTGGAATCATCATCTGTGCAGGTGATTCAATTGCCACCTGTGCAATACTAAGGAAATCCTGAAAACCTGCACCCCTTGGCGGTCCTCAAGGCTTGGAGTTCTCCACCCCTGATCTATAAAGATACGCAGATTAAGCCATGTGTGTCTTTTTCTATGATCAATGTCCCTTCCGTGCTGCCCCTTGTGGTTGGTCAGTGTCACTGATGCTTCTTTTTCCATTACTGACACTTAGAGGGACGTCCTCACCACTTTCCTCCTAACCGCACAAAAGCACTAATGTCCTCTCTCATCTGCAGCTAATCTGCGCTCTGTTCATAGCATTTCACTGTACACTGGTAAATTATAGATGCCATCTTGCTAACCATTTCCTTACATTTCTCCAGTAGGCATCCCCATTAGACAAAAATTACTGGTTTTTACCCATTAGCGCCCATTAAAAGCTGCAAAATATTTGACGCTCGCTGTGTGTATAAATATTTTGTAAGGTTTGTGCCTGCTGCAGTTTCTTCATTTTTTGATAACTCTGTCATCCGGCAGCCGTGGTGTTTGCTGATCTCCATGTCGTCCTCATTTACTAAAGAATTTTCTCTTTCAGAGCCCTGTTTGCCAGGTTTGTTTTATTGTCACATTGCTCAAGGACTTGTCTAGGATTAGATAAAGTTTCTGCTAGGCGATGTCTGGTAGGATGGAGCCATAGGGTTAAGCCCCCATCACACTAAGCTAGATCGCTGCTGAGTCACAGGTTTGGTGACGCAACAGTGACCTCGCCAGCGATCTCGCTATGTTTGACACTTAGCAGTCACCAGGCCCCTGCTGTGAGATCGCTGGTCGTGACAGAGCCGCCTGGACCATTTTTTGATTGTTGGGGTCTCGCTGGGCAGCACACATCACTGTGTTTGACAGGGACAACGACCAACGACCTCAATACTACAGGTCTGAGAAACAGGGTCTCAACGAGCTCCATATCATTCTGTATCATTGCTGCGTCGCTGGTGAGATCTGAGTGTTTGACATCTCACCAGCGACCACATAGCGACGCACCGGCGATCCCTACCAGATTGTATCGTTGTTGGGATCGCTAGTGCATCGCCAAGTGTGACGGTACCCTTAGACGCTACCCTAGGACAAGACTGCTCCTTATACTGGATGACTCCTCTACCCTGTTTATGGCTTTGTGTAAGAGTGGTTGGTAGGGATCTAGCAGAAGGGACACTCGCAGCTCCAGGAATCATGTTATTCCCAGCCCCATCACTTACGGAGAGCTCCCTTGTTCTTTGGAGGATTCAGGGGTTTGTCCCTGTCCACCACACCCCAACAATGGTTAGGTTGTAATGTACTCCTTAAAAGTGACCATCCATTGGGTCCTGTACTGTATATAGGCATTATGGACTAAGTAGACTATATGGACAAAAGCATTTGGCCATCTGCACATAACTGAGATGACCTCCCATTCTACATCTGCAGCCATTAATATGGAATTGGTCCATTTGCAGCTATAACAGCTTCTGCTCTTCTGGGAAGTCTTTCTACAAGATTATGGAGGAGTCGCTGGGAATATTTTCCCCTTCATCCAGAAGAGCATTTGTGAGATCAGACACATGTTAGACTGTGAGCCCGACCCTCTGTTCTTGATCAGTCAGGCTTTGGATGAGGTTGAGGTCTGGCCTCTGTATGACCAGTCTTGTTCCCCCATACTAAACTCCCCCCAACTGTAACTTCATTAAGTTTTCATGCTGGAACAGAACATGGCCTTCCCCAACTCTTCCCACAAATTTGGAAGCTTTGCTGAAATATTAATATTTCTCTTTAATGGAAGTCAGGGGGGTCAAGGCCTGCCCATGAAATAATAGCCTCATGGCAAATATCCCTACTCCACCAAACTTTAATAGACCCATTTAGTCGGGAAGGAAACTGTCTCTTTACATTCACCAAACCCAGATTGCATCAGATGCCAGATGGACGTGTGATCTGTCAGAATATGTCCCAGTATTCCAGAGTCCATTAGTATCAGCTGTACATCACTCCATCTGATGCTTGGCGTTGTGCTTGGTGATGTAAGGCTGCATGCAGCTGCTCCATTATGGGGATCCTTGCCATGGAGCTTTCTGTGAACAGGTTTTGTAATGATAATTGCGGAGCCCAAACCTCCTCTGTCAGCAGAACATGGATGATTCTCCTGCTCCTCAGCACTCGGTGACCCCGCTCTGTAACGTTACATGTCTCCTAAGGTGCAGAGCTGCTGCAGTTTATTCCACCTTTCCAGTTATATCACTGAGATGATGGTGGAATTTTTAGGTAGAAAGATCTGACTTGTTACACCAGTGGCTCCTATTTCAGGATTGCGCTGGTGTCTGTGAGATCTTTAGAATGATCCATCCTTTTTACATATGTTGTTAAAGGCACAGCGAGGAGCCAGAGGTTATAGGTTTGTAGTAATGGAACTTGCTGAAAAACCTGTATTGAATTGTCCTTATAGTGTAACTCTCCTCTTAAGTAGCTGTCCAGGAAAGAGCAATCTGTCAGCGGGTTTTTGCTGTGTAATCTGAAAACAGCATGCTGCAGGGGTTAAAATACAGATTTCAGCAATGCATCTCTTATCAAGCTCCGTTCTCCTGACTTGCATTAATATGCTCCTAGTGCTAAGACAATCATTGCGCGGACTATGTCAATGAATGAGCCGTGGTCAAGCCCAACCCCTCCTCTGGTTAGCAACTCACTTGTATATAGACATTGTACTTAACGTTGCCTAAGTAAGGCTCCCTTTCTTAGCGTTGCTGTCTCTAAAAATTCACACTGTTAGAACAGCTGCACCCTGTAATGTATGTGATATATTACACTGGCGAACACAATTTTTTAGGAGTTAGGTCAGACAACTGTTCTTAATTAATTTTTGGATGCTGAATCCAGAAATGATCTCAGTTTTTCTCTATCACGTCAAGTTTTTGAACTATAGGATTTTTGTCTTCTCAAAAATATGTAAACTACTGTACCTAAAAAGTGTGTTTTTTTTCTCAAGATATTGATAATTATGACGTATTGGGAGTTGCACACACCTCTCACCACACGCTCTCAGTTGTGACTACTCTTACAAGTTGCCACGTAGCTCTATATGAGTCGAATTGTAATCAAATAACAAGTCTTATTACAGATATCAGTGCAATTGTGCTTCTCTGGCAGGTAAGTTGTGGAGGAAAAACTTGACATGCTAGAAAAAAACTGACTACATTTTTGGAATCAGCATGCCAATTTTAGTATAAATCAGCTCAAAAAACTAACTCAACAGAAATTTTTTTCAAATTTTTCCCCAGTGTTATTGGAGTCCAAACCAAAAAATTACCAGGCACTTATGGGTCACAAAAGGGGCTACTACGCTTTTTTCCTTCTCATTATCTCCAAGGCTCCTGTTTATCAGTGTTGCACGCCACAATTAGTAACACATCTTCAAACGATCAGATAAAGAAAGGAATGGCGGCACTCGCCGTATTGCAGATTTTATCTTTTATTGATGCTTCGGCATACATTTGGCCGGTATGGTGTAGCAGGGAGCAAGACCTGGACTTGTGGAAGCGGTACTGACCGCGAAACAGCAGCCGTCGTCCGCCGACTCCCTGCACCCCCTCCCTGCTGCACCATACCGGCTGAATGTATGCCGAAGCATAAATAAAAGATAAGATCTGCAATACGGTGAGTGCCGCCATTCTCTTCTTTATCTGATCGCTTGATGATATATTGTTGGATTCAGGGTCTCTTTGCCTACATCGTGCTGCTCTCAGATGAAGCAGCAAAAATCTGCTGACCGATTCCTTGTAAGTGCAGCTGCTTGTCCAGAAGTGATTAAATCAATATAGAAACTCGACCTAATGTACTATATATGTATATATATATACACACGAGACAGAGTATCCGGTATCAGCCAGCCAGGATGTTGGAGGTAACCATCACTTACAATATGAGATGTTTTGCTTTTGCTTGTCACATTCAGGCATGCAACCGTGTTTGCATGGACTTTAACTAGTGACGTTCTTGCATTTAATGCTTTATATGACGCTGCCTAACAGATTCTCCTGCGCGGGGCCTCGCTCCTGACACAACTCCTATCCTGCAGGAGGTTTTTTTCTATTTTAGTTTTAATTAAATCCACTTTTCTTGTATGGACCCTGCAGTCATGTGAGCAGCAGCGACCGAGTGGGGAAGCCATACCGGGGTGTAAAGCCGGTGTTCAGTATCGGGGACGAAGAAGAATATGACACAGGTATCAAATATGTAACATGACAGCTTTTTGCTCCTATGTATATTTATGTTGTTTGTTATGTGTGGCTTCTTTAAAGGGGAATTCACTTTAAATGTCGATAACGTGTCATGTAATGGCTCAAAAAGAAGACAATAAAGCTATACTCCGGTTGTGTTTTGTGTGCGGATTCAGCGCTGATGCTCGCCTGTTCTAGAACAGGATGGCTGTAGCACATTGGCAGCCTGAGATTGACGACAGCAGTGGTCAATTCCTGTCTGCTTCTAAGGAAAGAAGGGTGATCTGCTGCAACACTAAACACTATGTGTGCTTATAGATGAGTGCAATGAGCGGCTGCACTGCACAGCTGATACAGGTAGAATGAAAATGGGTTATAGCAATCACTGCTCTAGATATAATGTAAAATGGAAGACTTAGTGGCCACTATGGAGTGCCCAATGGCCAACCCCAAGGTGCTTCCGTCTCATCGGGTCCTCACACTATGACTAACGAAGGTATGCACTGTGTATGGGTTTATATGCCTCTACTTATAATTAAAAACAAGAAAAGTGTGTGTTTGGACTCCAACAAGATGGAGACCTCCGCTGGCCTCAGGGTGGGGGAAGGGGAGTAAGCAGGGAGCTCAGTCACAAAAAATACATAGGTTAATAGTGTGAATGACTGGCATCGACCTCAAAGTGTTCTGATTGCACCTACACTTTGAGGTCCATGCCAGTCATTCACACTATTAACCTAAGCTTCTAAGGACAGACCAAGAGGACTATCGGAGCGTCAGCACTGCACCGCCCAGTAAAAAGTGCGGAGTATCTTCTTTCTTCAATTATATTTACCGCTGCTTTCTGTTTTAAGATATCGGATAACTCTGATCTAAAGCAAGTCACATTAGTGGAGCTCATGAGCCAGGACCTGAGACAGGGATAAAAGCAAACCCTTTGGGCCGGACCAGAGCGTTCAGTTCTTGGTTTAGGATGTTGTGTCGATTTCTATGTACCACTAGTGGGCGCTCTGTACAGATTTTTGTGTCCTATTGTAGGTGAGGAAAATCTGAATCATGATAAAGGGTTTCAGCGCTCTGTGGTATTTGAAATGAATGGAGGCACAAGCTCCTGATACACAGGATCTGCTGCTCGTCCAGGCTTTCTATCACAGCACTGCAATTAGGGAATGTGCACACCATGTCTTTGCAGGTGGATTCAGCCTGGAATTAGCCGCAGAGTTATAAATGCACGCAATATCAATGACATTGCTGTGCACATGATCCGGCTTCTGGCACTTTTTTGACTACTTCAGGGTTAGTAAACCTAAAATCAATTAAATGAAGCAACATGCTCATTCTTTAAGTGGCTTTATTTACTTGAGTCATCTATTGAGATGTTTTTCCTGGCATTTTTGTTACTGTTGCTTATAGACATATAATGTATGCATAGAGATAGATATAGGTTGTAGGATATGATACGATACGCCAGGAAAAACATCTGAAAAGATGCTTAAAGAAATTGCCAGTCAGCGTTATCACATTGAAATGTAAGGGTCCGCTTGTATCTGGAGGACAGTGTGTCCATACCTATAGTTGCATTTATTTTTAAAGGGAATCCTTCACCATGTTTTATGTTCCCAATTTGAGAGCAGTATGATATAGGGGAAAAGACAGTAATTTAGGATGTATTACCGGACTGTAAATGTGATCAAATCTGTTATCTGCTGCAGATCTATTGTTGAGCTCTGTATAACCCTGCCCCACACCACTGATTGGCAGCTTTCAGCTTTCTGCCTATATACAATCAGTGGTGTGGACAGCGTTATACATTCTGGTGAATATAAAGGATTACATGGTAGCAGGTTTTCTAGTGATAATCTCCTGCTGATAAAACTGTGATTTTTAACAATCTACAACAAACAGCCCAGTAACTACCATTATCACCTGAATCAGGATCTCTGCCCCTCCATTATGTTCTCTCAGATTAGGAGGCATAAACCTGGAGACAAAGTCCTCTAACAAGTGGAAACGTTTCTATGATGGCACTGTAGGCTGCCTATACCTGGGATGGGTGAATATAGGCAGCACAGGTTACTATTATTTACATTTTTTGAATAATATGAGACTTGATAATAATGACATTTTCCATCCCTTCAGATGAGATTGACAGCTCCTCCATATCTGATGACGACCGCAAGGAAATCGTTAACATTCAGACCTGGATCAACAAACCTGACATCAAACATCATTTTCCTTGTCACGAAGTTAAAGAAAATGGCCATATGTTCCTCAGGTCTGTCACTGAGCCTGGTAGCTCTTGTAATGTGAGCACAGATGGATTAATCCCCCATATGGCAGCAGGATGACTTTTTTTTATTTCCATGTTTTGTTTTTTTTCTTATAGCCACCTTTTGGTAACTGCAACCCATATGTATTGTTTGCGGGAGATCCAGTCTAGAAAGGGATTTGCTTACATACAGTCTCGCCAGGCGCTCAGCTCAGTCGTCAAGATCACGTCAAAGAAGAAGCATCCCGAGCTGATCACATTTAAGTATGGAAATAGCAGTGCCTCTGGCGTGGAAATATTAGCAGTGGAGAGGTAAGTGTTAAATCAAGTCCTGACGGCCATACATTTCCTCCTAAAATGGTAAGCTTCTTTTGCTTAACGGTGGAGATTAAGCTTTTACTTGAGGTAGTGACGTTATTGGGTAATTGCTTAACAGAGGACTCCAAGATATAAAATGGATCTTAAAGGGAACCTGTCACCTAATCTAGCCCTCCTAACCTATAAATACCTGTCCCTGCAGCCTAAAACTACTATACTACCCATCCCAGTCTGACATTTTATTGATGTGTACAAGTTGAATAAATCATTTAGTACACTTACATTTTATTTGACAGCTGGGCATTCCCCTGGGGGTCTTTGTTGGGTAGGCAGAGTCTCCTGGGCCGCCCCTGATGGGCGTAATGCTGGTGGCAGAGCGCGGGCATGTTTGAATTTCCCCGCCTCTTGCCGCATCACTGTGACGCGATGGGTCACGTGACGCCTTCAGCGTATGTGCAGAGGGCATGCTGAAGGCGGCCTGTGCGCTGAGTGCACCCAGCCCTATGTCACCGGAAGTGACGCGATGCCGACATCACGTGACCCGCCACGTCACAGTGATGCGGCAAGAGGGGGAAAAATTCAAACATGCCTGCGCTCTGCCACCAGCAATTTTGGGCATCAGGGCGTCATTTCAGCACCGGGGCAGCGCGGCCCAGGAGACCCTGCCTACCCGACAAAGACCCCCAGGGGGAATGCCCAGCTGACAAATAAAATGTAAGTGTATAAATGATTTATTCAACTTGTACACATCAATAAATGTCAGACTGGGATGGGTAGTGTAGTAGTTTTAGGCTGCAGGGACAGGTATTCATAGGTTAGGAGGGCTAGATTAGGTGACAGGTTCCCTTTAAATGCCCTGTGGCATATCCGCCTCCAGTCATCGTGTTAAAAGGACTGTCCGTCCCAAATAAAAACTGTATTAACAAAATTGACCAAGTTAACCTTTAGTTGCCCATGTTGATCTGGCACAAGCCACTTGGCAGCACAGAAAGCCTTGTCGGCTTCTTTTGTGATTGGCTGCAGCATTCAGGTGACTAGAACAGCCCGTCGTTGTAGATTGTGTGGAGGCACTAAATGTGAATTGTCCTCAAATTTAATGCAGGTTTTGGACAGATTAAAACCTTGATGGCTAAACCTGGCTATATACATTAGATGTCTGTCAGCGGACTCCCATATTCAGGAGCCCATGCACAGCCGAATGCTCCTAGGTTCCCTCTGAGAAAGCCGACTGACACATCAGCTGGTGGCTTATATCTTACAGACATACAGAATTGACCTCTACCTTGTCCTTCAATCAGTTTGGTGCCCATATACAAATTAGACTGTAAGCTGGTTTGGCCAACATTACTTTACTTTAAAGGAGGGCTCCGGGGAAATAAAACATTCTTCTTCTATCCCTGCCCTCATAACCTATAAAGATGAGATTTATAGTGCACTTCTGTGTCCTCACAATACCTGTAATTCAGTGTGACCCACTAACTGCTCTCACTGCTCCCCCTCCCCTCTGGGACATCACACATCAGAGGGTGTGGCCCACTCCATGATATACTAGTGCATCTCAAGGAATTAGAATATCATCAAAAATCAATGTAATATTGCCTTGTTTTAGGGCATCTTTGGGAGCCCAGAAACACATTGACTAATAAATTAGTATTATATTGACCCTTTGATGTCTCGTGGAATATGGCAGCGCAATTTTTAACCCTTCATCCTCACTACTATAATTTTCGGAGACAATGACCTTTGGGTTTTCATTGGCTGTAAGCCATAATCATCAACATTAACATAAATAAACACTTGAAATAGATCACTCTGTTTGGAATGACTCTATATAATGTGTTTCACTTTATGTATTGAATTACCGAAATGAATTAACTTTTTGATGGTATTCTAATTCATTGAGATGCACTTGTATATGCCTCTTCTGTGTGAGAGCAGGGGGTGGAGTGGAGGTGTGGCTACGCCCCCTGTTCTCTGACTGCAGGGAAAGCATATACTATCGGGGAGCAGGCCATACCCCCTGATGTGTGATGTCCCAGAGGGGAGGGAGGAACAGTGAGAGCAGTACTGGGGTCACACTGAATTAAAGGTATTGTGAGGGTACAGAACTGCAATGTGCATCTCCTCATTATAGCTTATTAGGGCAGGGGCAGTAAATTATTTTTTTTTTCTGCCGAGTACCCCTTTAATGTGTATGGCCTTTAGATGACTGTCCCCTGCTTCCCAGATATTCATTCTGGGACCTGGGCTGTCTATAGTGGATGACCCTTTTAATGGATCATGCCCACATTTTATACCAGGCTCTTATACTGCTGTTTGTTATCGAGCCATACAGTCCGTACATGCCTCCATACATCAAAGGTAGCTACCTCTATACATGCAGCACAGCAGGCAGAACTTCAGAGGGACAGTGCACCTCTATAGCAGCCAGATTATGATTGGTAAAATAAACCTATAAGTAATCCAGCCATATGTATGAGCCTTCGTATTCTTTTCTCTCTCACCCTTTTTGCATTTTTCCCCACCAGGTATTTAATTCCTAATGCAGGAGACGCAACCAAAGCCATTAAGCAACAGATCATTAAAGTACTGGACGCTCTGGAGAGCTAACCCCTTCCGGACACGCACGTGCCCCGTGTCTAGACAACAAAAGACGTTTTCTATTTGTTTGGCAAGATAATAAAATACTTTATTTAATTTTCTCCGGATTCTTTCATAGCACTCCTTTTTCATTCATTTTGTTTTTGTATAACGATGACTGAACATTCTTGGAACTGAGTGCGGAGGAGCGGGGCGAGACACGAACGCATCAGCCGTAGCCTCGCTGTCTGGATTGACGATAATTGGAGGAATTACTAGAAGACGTGTTGCGATGCTTTCCATGATCGGACGCTGAGGATAGCTCTCAGGTTGGCGTTCCCGCCCTGACGATCAGTGTTCAGTGCTGACGGTGTAGAGACGACTGTGTAACACCTGAAGCCGATCCTCATCTAAACCAAATTCTTTCTGACCGCAGTGCACTAATGACGTGTTCTACCGAGCTGTAAGCGCCATTTTCTATATAAAACAAACTGTTTCTAACTTAGCCAGGGCTAGCGCTGTATATCGAATAACCTACGGTATGTTCACTTTATTATAGTTGGTATATTTGCAAGCTATATACGGGGATCTTGTGCAATGTGTTTTTGATGCAAACTGATTTGAAAATGTCCATTTTAAAGGGATTTTTCAGGGATGGGGAAAAAATGAGACAGGATGTCATTATAAATACCAAATTATCCTTACTTGCCAAATAACAATAGGG
Organism: Allobates femoralis; assembly: GCA_033576535.1. Taxonomy (NCBI): domain Eukaryota; kingdom Metazoa; phylum Chordata; class Amphibia; order Anura; family Aromobatidae; genus Allobates; species Allobates femoralis. The sequence continues at coordinate 81,931,669 of JARQOC010000002.1, forward strand.
AGGTAATCGACCTCATACACTAAAATGGCTTTTTACACTGACAGACACCTGTGCTAGTCTGTTAGCAGGCTTTTACTATGTAACTGAGGGCGCCATGTAGCAGCAGAGACCCTGGATCCAGTGATGTGAATTATTAGGCTGTGTGCTATGGTTTTGCTAAAATCAATTTTTATTATCGAGATTACACTACTGGACTAGTTGTCTCATGCCATGTAGTCTTGCTGTATGCACCCCACCACTGAATGGTAGCTTTTTGCCTATGCACAGCATACACAGAAAGCTGTCGCAGTGGTGTGGGCAGGGTTATATGGTTAAGCAATCTGAGCACTGCCTGATCTGCAACAAGGAAAATGGTGATTATATCACAATGACAGCATGCAGCCCCATCACTGGAATCAGGGTCTCTGCCACTACATCAGGCTGCTCTCAGATTACACAGCAAAACTCTGGTGACATCCCTTTTAATAGGAAGCTGCTTGTGATCATTTGAGGCACGGAGGTCCGCGGCTATGACTTGGAGATGAATTATACTCTTAAGCAAGCTCCATGGAGATTCTCGCCTCACAGGTACCTGTTCTGTTTCCTTTCTCCATTTCTGGAATACCCCTTTAAAGGAGTTTTATGGAATTTTGCTTAATTTGCCTTTTTTTAATCCCTCATCGCTTTGGTTGTCCTGTGACCACACAGGCCGGTGATCGGCTGCAGCAGTCAAGTGATTGGTGAACGGCCCTCATCACTTCTGGGTTTGTGGAGACCACCTGACCAATCACTTCTGAGCCAGCGGGATCCATCCGAGCAAGCACATCTGGGTTTGTGGGGCCACCCGACCGGTGGTGCTGGAGTAATGGGGGGATTTAAAATGCAATTAATATGCAAGTGCTGGAGAACAAGGAATACTGTTAGGAGTCCAGATGGAGAAGCTGTGAGCCTGTGTCTGGAGACGCATGCATGAGGCTCCCGCGTCTTCCCTGGATGGCTGGTTAAAGAAAAATTAATGATTTAATTATTTTTTTTAAATCAATGACATGATCCAGATTCTGAATTCTTGACGGCATCCAGACTAATGCGACTTCTACAAGTGATGGCACCTCACATTGAATGATGGCAAATCGAGTCTCTGTACATTCTGCTTTTACGATAATGATTATCGGTGACTAAATAATAAAAACATTTTAAGGAAACCGATCTACAATCCCTGCGTCGTGTGTCTACAGCGTTTACTAAGGGTTTATACATCTCTCATGCATTGTACAGCCTTTAATGAGCGTTTTTATGCTTTTGTATCTCATTTGGCTGAACATCTCAGTGAGACTGTTTAATTTTTTTTTTCCCCGTTTTTTTGGGTGTTCAAGTTTGTCATCCATTTTTCTCCTATCCCCAAACTGTGGATGTCTTCATTGTGCTGTATATTTTTTTTTTTATTGTGTTTTTCTTTTCTGAACATATTCACTTGAATTATTGTATTGTTCTTGGTAGTCTGTCCTTCAGGTTACGGTGAGGGCCCACTTCACTGTATTTCTACCCTTCGTTCCTTCACTATTATTTTTATTATTATATTATTTATTTATATAGCGCCATTAGATTTCATGGCACTTTACATATGAAGTGGGGAGAACAATGACAAATACAATAAGTATGGACAATAGTCCAGATCTGCATAGCCTTTCTTCAACGAGGCCTATTACATTTTTAGTTTCTGTTAGACTTGTGTTTAATTCTTAAAGGGTTTGTCTGGTCTAAGAAGAAAAGTCTGCAGTCACTATGTATGTAATGTGCAGACTGTCAGGATTTCCCCTTCTTCCCTTGCGCGAGTTTGGTGATCACGTGACTGCACATACTTGATTTCTATACTTTTGGTCACATGCCGACTAGACTAATCTGGCTTCAGTCAGTAGAAGAGAAGTAAAAAGTGCAGGAGTCTAGTCTGTATGTGTCCGTAAGTATGCAAATCACTCAGGAATCATGATGGTGAACGCATTGCACACTGTTACATAGTGACTGCAGACGGTTTTCTTATACATGAAACCACCCTTAGGCTGAAGGCACACTGTCATGCATCAAACACAGAGCGTATTGTAATGCGTGTTTGTGGGTGTGTGTGGTGAGTGTGCCTGCATGTATTGATGTGAGTGTGGTGCGTGTGTTTTCCTGAAGGATCACGCCAGCATTTGTCGGGGAATGTTAAAAGCCGGCGAGTTTGAATTTCCCACCATGCGTGTAATAATCATCCTGCCCCGCTGTGACAGCTGTGCAAGATGATTATTATAATGTGCTTTAACACTCATGTCAGCATGTGTCCTGAGACTGTCCAAGTGCCCTGGACACATGCTGAGGTCCTAAATGGCCAAATTTGTGTTTTATGCCTATAAATCTGCAAAGTCGGTAATTGTTGGCCTTAGCTTCATTTGTTAATGTACACTGTCCAAGGTCCTGAACAGCTAAGTGATCAGCACAGTAGTTTGCCTGTGCTGATTGCTTCAGCACTCAGACCCTGGACAGCGTACATTAATGCTGTTCACTGACAGGAGCCACAAGAGTTTAGAAATGAAACTGTAAAGCCGACAGTTACCGGCTTTGCAGATTTATAGGCATAAAACACAAATTTGGCCATTTATGACCTCAGCATGTGTCCAGGAGCTTGGACAGTCTCAGGACACATGCTGACATGAGTGTTTAAGCACATTATAATAATCATCTTGCACCACTGTCACAGCGGGGCAGGATTATTATTACTGTACGCGCATGGTGGGAAATTCAAACTCGCCAGCTTTTGACAGCCGGCGAGTTTGAAGGGATTTGCGCAGCACACTAGTGCAAATATCGCACCGTGTGCTGTATGGGGTGAGATTTTCTCGCCCCCATAGACTTGCATTACGCTCACACGCGTCAGAATCGCGTGCAGTCGCAGCATGCTGTGACTGCACTCGCTTCTGACTCGCAATGTGAGTTAGGTGCGGGAGACTCGCACCAGTGTGCCCTGCCTGATAGGGCAACACTGGTCCGAGTGCAATGCGAGTTTCCCTTGCATTGCACTCGCACGAGTCCCTCGCCCAGTGTAACTTCAGCCTTAAGGCTAGAAATGCACTATCCGACTGACATGCGAGTCTATCGGAGGAAACTTGGATCAGTCTCCCTGAACTGCCTCCCTCCTGTCAGGACAGGAGCGTAAGGGGGTGTGCACACGGTACGGAGGAGCTGCGTGTTGGACGCAGCTCCTCCGCACCTGAGGGAAGCCGTGTGTAGCCGCAGGGAGACCACAGCCGCCCTGTACTCACCATGTGCTGCGGGTGCAGGGCGGCTTCTCCTGCAGTCACCCGATGGGAGCCGCTTCCAACTCCGCAGCATGAAATGAACATGCTGTGGAGGAACGGACTCCTGGCAACCTGCACCGCAGCTCCAAAGACGCTGCGGGCGGGTTACGCATAGTGAGGATGGGATTTCTTGAAATTCCATCCACTATGCTTGTACTGTACGACGCAGCGTTTTGGATGGAGCGCAAAGATGCTGCGTATCCTGATCGTGAGGATGCACCCTGATGCTGCACAAAAACACAAGCAGCTGCCACTCCTGTCCAGAGAGGGCAGGAGGCTGTTCAGGGTGACTGATTCGAGTCTCTTCTGAGAGACTCGCATGTCAGTCGGATAGTCTGTTTCCAGCCTAAAAGGATTGACTGACTTTGCAAGGGGAAAAAAAACTGCCACATGTTGTGTTATAAGTCAGTAGACACATGGTAAAAGTGCACTTTTTGTGGCTTTTTCCCCACGTTTTTGGCCATTTTTTTTGCAAATACTACATGAATGTGAGGTTTTTTGTTATTCCATGGGAAAAAAAGGCATAAAAACCATGATTTGGAAAATAAGTACGGTATGTTGTAATGAAGAAATACTGAAGGAAGCCTAAAGCTGTGTGCTCAAGTTGCGTTTTTATCACGTTTTTAAGTGCAGATTTGACTCAAAACCTACAGGGAATCCTGATCCCAGCAAAGTCAATGACAATCCTGAAGTCTCCTGCACATTGAGTATTTTCTTCTTACAGATTGAAATCTCCAGTATGCTGATTCTTGCAGTATTTTCGCTGCAGATTTTACCCATTGTAGTAAATGGCAAAAATCTGTACAAAAAAAATGCACCAAAAATTGATTCCCAGCTGCTTGTTATAAAACAATCTGTGATTGAAAATCTGTCGTGTGTGGCCCATGCTTATGATTTGCTATACTCAAAGCTCTGGGCCAGGCCCCAAGATACAGTGAACAAAATAATTATTTGATCCCTTGCCGATTTTGTAATTTGCCCACTGACCAGATGCAACACGATCAATACCACTGAACATCAAAGAGAAGCCGCCCCAGCCATCACTTTAGGGGTAAGTTAATTGTGTGACCAAATATAGCCGGGAAATGCCAAGTTTGTGCAGCCCCCGAAGTTTAGCAGAAATATCCAAATGGCCCTCGGCAGAAAAAAGGTTCCCCACCCCTGCTTTAGTGTAATTTACAGTGATGGAAATAAATATTTGACCCTTGCTGATTTTGTATTTGCCCACTGACAGACATGAACAGTCTATAATTTTAAGGGAGGTTCATTTTAACAGTGAGAGATAAAATATCAAAAATAAAATCCAGAAAATCACATTGTCTAGATTATATAAATGTATTTGCGTTTTGCAGAGAGAAATAAGTATTTGGTCCCCTACCAACCATTAGAAGTTATGCCTCCTACAGTCTAGTTATACGATCCTAATCAACTCATTACCTGCATTAATGACAGACGTCTTAAATTGTCACCTGTATAAAAGACTCCTGTCCACACACTCAGTCAGTCAGACTCTGATGTGCCCGTCACACGGGGAGATGTCGCCAAGATCTTCCTGTTCAGGCGATGTTGAAGCGACGTCGCCTGTGCGTCGCCGCGTGTAACGAGGCAACTGAACGGCGATTAATCTCTGTTTCTGAGTTCAGAGATTTCCCAACAGTGTCGGGAAATCAGGCGATGTAGCTTGAGCGATCCGTATGCCTACTGCCGTGTGACGCGGCGATAGCAATGGCACAGGCGTTGTCTGTGTTCAGGCAATCCATTCGTTATGCCACATTGACGGTGAGGTGGTGCTGTGTGACACTGCGTTCTGAAAAGCCAACATCGCTTCAAGGTTGTTTCAGGCGATTCCTGAATTGCCGATTCGACCTGGGTTGACGGTAAAATTGCTACGTGTGACGTCTCACGAACGATGCTGCAGCGATGTGCGCGTTCATGCGATCGCCGCAACATCGCCGGTGATATCTCCCCGTGTGACGGGCCCATAGGGGCCGTTTTACACACACAGATATCTGTGACCAACTTCTGAACAGATCTCTGGTTGCAGTGAAATCATAGATACATTGCTCCATTTTGTGGCTGTGTACAAATGTAACAAAGTGTCCATGATTTCACTGCAACCAGAGATCTGTTCAGAAGTTGGTCACAGAAGTTGGTGTGTGTAAAGCCGCCCTAACCTCTACAAAGAGCTTTCCTGCACAAGGCTGAAATGGGCTACAAAACCAGAAGTAAGGCCAGCTTCACACTACGGCTGGGATCTGATCCGTGGCTGTCCGCTTGAGGCAGACAGCCGTGAACTGGAGGGCTAATTTGCCCTCTGGTCCGGTGTGCAGCCTTCGCTGATAACTCAGGACCGCGGCTCGCAAGGAGTGAGCCGCGTTCCTGATCTGTCAGAGGGGACAGCTCCATGGTGATGAAGCTCAGTGCCTGCCCCTCCTGACAGTTCAGGACCGTGGCTAGCTCCCGGCAAGCTGTGGTACTGAGGTATCAGCGGCGGCAGCTGCACGCCGGACCCCGAGGGCAAATTAGCACTCCAGTTCTGTGTGCTGATCCGGTCCACGGCTGTCTGCCTCAAGTGGACAGCCACGGATCGGATCCCAGCCGTAGTGTGAAGCCAGCCTAAGATAGAGACACGGACATGTGAATGAGGCCTCAGGTAAATGTGGCGCCCCACTATGTAGATGCCACAGAGGGGTACTGCACCCGTAAAAGAGGTGTAGTTGCCCCAGCTGCAAGTGGATTTCGGGATGATAGGCGGAACCCTAAACCCACACCCCACACTAGACCACACTGTGGGAGGGAACCTGGGAGGGAATTTATTCACCTCCAGGGGGAACTAGAGAGCGAGTATTAGTGGGTCGAGAGTTAGTTAGCCAGGGGGATGACCTGAGGGAGCAAGGAGGGTCTCCCGGCTGAGGGATCCAGGAACGAAGGCCAGATCCCAGATACAAAGAGCGAGTGGGGGATAGAGGAACTGGAGAGTTCGCCCCAGGAGAGAAACCGGGTACCGGAGCCTGCACCTGTGGCAACCTTTAAGGCCCACAGAAAATCTGATGCATGGGGGTATATTTATATACGGCCCTGATTCTCGAGCGACCAAAAGAGGGGACCAGACACCTCCAGGCAAAGCTGCAGTTCAGCAGAAGGTTACCCGACGGGAGCAAGAGAAGGAATGAGAAAGTCAGCAGGAGGTCAGATCTACTCTACGAGGTCAGACTTCACAACAGCTACTGGGAAGCAGGGAAGAAAAGGAACAAGAAAGGCACACGCTGGGGATCCGTCCATCTACCAGAGATCCACTTGCAGCCACCCGTAGCCACTTGTCATTTAACATCTAACTGCACTGAGGACTGTAATAACGCTGCTAAAGTTCCAGGAAAGTACCCGGGTGAAGTGACTTTGACTCAGCTGCTCCTTTCCACAAACTCATTCCTTTCACAGGAATCGCTGCCCCGGAGGTCCAGTTCTGCCTGCGGACGACTACACCATCTCAGCCGCAATACCATCGCCCTCCGGAGGACTGTGGCTGCGCTGGTGATATCTCACCAGACACTGCAGGAGGCGTCACGACAAACTATAATCCCCTGTAAATAAATCCCCTTTTCAAAGATAGGCCCAGGACACGGGATCAGGCGCGGCTGCCATTCCCGGTGACACAGCAGTTAACCCTTTGCTGCCTGACACCCGAGTACCCCAAAGCCTGGGTGCTACATAAAGATGCCAAAGCAGAATCTCCCTGTGCAGTCTCCTGTGTTGGGGAGTGGCCCCTCATCAGTGCAGAGCAGGAGCCCTGGCTGGGTGAGGGGCCTCTGACTGGGGTCTAGGGGGTAACGTATCTCCTTGTGGGAAGCACCAAGTCAGTGTAAAGGCCGTGTTTATGCAATGTCAATGGTCTGACCCTCCGGATAGGAGCAGCTGAGGTCAGGTTCTCTCTGAAGGGACAGGGACAGATAATTTATTTTTAAATACAATGTAATGACAGTGAAATGGCTGATAACAGAAGACAATAGCTTGTATGCGCTCACAAGGCCATTGGATATGTACCATTACTGTCTTTTCTCAGTAGTTTAGTGACCTTGAAACCCATTTAGAAAACAAAAGGGCAAAGCACACTGCAGTGAGGGATGTGGAGCCGTCACTGCGATCACTGAGGAGGCAGGTGACACCAGCTCCATCAGCCAGCATTACACGGAGAACTACACTTCCCACAATCCCCCGCAGCAGGGCGCCCGGAGAGCCACGCCCACTTCCGGTTTGGGGGAATGATTGACAGGTGTGTGCTGCTGCAGGTCGCAGTATGCAGAAAGCCCGAGCCATGGCGAGTGAGTACTGACCAGGGACGAGGATAAAGGGGCGCGGGGGGCCGAACCGCTCACTGCACTGGGCTGTGACTGCATTAATGTCAGAGGAAGGAAGAACCTACCGGGGCTGCAGCCAGAGGGGGGAGCCCTGCATCCAGTAGTCCCCAGGACATGCTGGGAGTTGTGGTAGCTCCTGTGCTGCTCCCCTGGACCTGTCAGTGCTGCAGAATATGACAGAGCTGTCCCCTTGTCTGGTACCAGGAGGCAGTGTGACCCCTGCAGACTGCATGTGCATTACTTGATCAGACAAGGGTAAACACTATTCCAGTAGGAGGAACACTGGGAGAACTGGCTGCTTTCACACTGCATGATTTCAAGGATCAGTGTTCATCAGATTTTTTTTTTTTACTTATTAATATTCTTAAAGGGATCCTGTCACCCCCAAAACACCTGCTAACCTATTAAAACCTGTCCCTAGAGCATATTAACACTTTCCCTACACTATTTCTACCTCCTAAATGCAGTAAGTGACATTGACTAAAAACGTTTTATAAGTACCTGATTAGTGATGATAATGAGTGACTATGCTATTCATAGTCACTCATCAAGACTGCCCCTCTGCTTCATAGCACGCCTCCATAGGCGTGATCGTCCTCCTAGATTAAAATTGCAGCCTCCCCGCTGTGCCCTGTGTCGTAGGAGGCTGCAGTGTGGCTTGTGACGCGATCCGCGTCATTCCCGGCGCCCTGTGACGTATTTACAGCGGCGCCGCGCTGTTAGCTTCAAAATGCGCACTGCGCATGCCCAATGCGCATGCGCAGTGCACATTTTGAAGCTAACAGCGCGGCGCCGCTGTAAATACGTCACAGGGCGCCGGGAATGACGCGGATCGCGTCACAAGCCACACTGCAGCCTCCTACGACACAGGGCACAGCGGGGAGGCTGCAATTTTAATCTAGGAGGACGATCACGCCTATGGAGGCGTGCTGTGAAGCAGAGGGGCAGTCTTGATGAGTGACTATGAATAGCATAGTCACTCATTATCATCACTAATCAGGTACTTATAAAACGTTTTTAGTCAATGTCATTTACTGCATTTAGGAGGTAGAAATAGTGTAGGGAAAGTGTTAATATGCTCTAGGGACAGGTTTTAATAGGTTTACAAGTGTTTTGGGGGTGACAGGATCCCTTTAAAAACTTTTTTCACTTCTTATTGTTTTTTACTAGTCTCCTTAGGGCACTGCCCCTGTCTGATTGCTTGTACTGTACAGAGAGGTGCACAAACTATCATCTCCAGTGAAAGCCGGCGCTCGCTATACACAGAGCAGAAGTCTTGGACCGGCTTCACACCACGTCTTTGGGGATCCATATGTATCTGTTTTGAAATGGATAGGCAGGGATCCTGTTTTGCCTCCCATGAATCCCTATGGTGATGGATTGGTCATATATAGCCATCCGTTTGTGTAAATTTAGTCTGGGATCCGTTTGTGTGCGGTACCCAGAGTCGGAGACTGCTCGCTCCCTCATTATATCTAGAGGGCTGAGAATGCGCAAAATAGGGTCTTATCCTTTATAGACAGGTAAAATGTGGAAAAAAAATCGATTTGCTCACCTGGTACGGTTGTGTAGCACACAACCAGCGTAATCGCTCAAACAATGTAGCTGCTTCAGGGACTGTACTTCCACAAGATGCGGTGCTGTGATCAGGTTTTTCGGACGAAGTACCTTAGTGTCCGCGCTGCTGGCAGGGAGATAAATACACCAACGAAACTGGACGTCTGGGTACTGGTGATATAGGTTTATTTCCAACGCGTTTCGGAGTCACGTACCAAGCTCCTTCCTCAGGGATGTTCCCTGACAAAACAAGAGAACTGAAAAAAATAAGCCAGAATAAAAGTCTGTGTACATGTAATGTGTAGGAGCATGTTCACACTGACCATTACACAACACTCAAGAGAAAAGCAAAAATGAGCAAATGCCCTAAAATAAGTAATAAATTGCAACAGTGCATGTAAATAACAGGGTGCTTGGTTAACATTATTTTGATAAAAAAAGGTGAAAGCCACCTGTCACGTACCCTCTTCTGCCGAAACGTCCACTCTGTATTTTTAAATTTTTCGCTACTGCAAAGTGCTGAACTAATAAACTGATACGGAATTGCACGAAAAGTTGTGTTTTTTATTATGTGCCGGGGTTGTCAAGTAATAATAATACCCTCTTCTGAGCACGTGACTTGGGGTTGCGCCTGCAAAGGTTAATCTATTTCCTCTCACGCAATCCAGTACTCAACCTCTGTCCTATGCTGAAAGGGAGCACACAGACCGCGCACCTTGCTTCACACACGCTGCCACCACTCGTTGGATTTGGGGTGATGAGACCCCTAATCTAAGACTATCAGACAATTAACAGGATCGCGCACTCTCTAGGTTATGGATTCTATAGAGCATACAAGGTTCAAACATATTAACGTTTTAGTCTTTAATTGAAAAGGTACAGTCCTTACAATAAAAAGATATAACATCTAACATACAAATATGCAAAACAGTTATAAAATAAAAGGGAGAAACTTACAGAAATACCTAAACTTTGCAGTCTTTTCTTTCCGTATCGGGGAAGGAGGAAAATGGAATGTGGATTACAGCAGTGTTGCTGTTGCACCCAGAATCTGTGAACAAAGAACTCCTGGCTTGCATGCGTCCTTATAGGGTTTGGTGTGAGGTTTGGTGAAGGGCCCACCCTTCGATCTCAATATTCTAATTCTGGGACTATGATTGGAGCCCTAACTAATTTAGCCATGCATACATTATTTTTAAAATGCTCTTTTGTGTTAACCCAATCTTCCCCACAGTAACTAGGAACTGTCAGGCTGTACTAGGTCCCATTTGGCGGAGTCTTCAAAGGCATAAGGGTACCTTTAAGGTACCTTTACACGCCACCACTGAAAGGTAGCAACTGCCTGGCATTGGGGATATTTATGCCTGTTGCCATGAAATTGCTACGAAATGGCGGCGTGTAAATAGGGAAATTCCTTCCTGTGTCCTGCAGTTGACTCAGATACCTGTTGCTGAGCCGTGCTCAAAAACTGAAGGCAACGGAAAGGCACAATTGCCATGGTAGTGGCGTCTAAATGGGGCACAGGCATGGATGTTGTTGCCTAGTGATTTCACAGGGGCGTGCCACAGCGTCATGGATACCACGCCCCATCAGCGATCATTGTCGGGAGCTACTGTGTTACGATTGGCTGTCCCTGCACAGGGCGCCATATTTAAAGAGTTGACCATTCACACTACACAATTACAATGGTGTCCTGTATTAGCCAGACTTCAATCACAGGCTGGCCAATCATGATGCTATTGTGTTGTCCAATCAGCGTACGAGCGTCACGGAATACACAACTCTGTCACGCCTATGTACTTGCGGCGTGAAAGATGTTCGCCCATATTCCTTTGTGGATAGTGGCGTGTAAACCAGGGAAGGTATTCAACAGGAAGCAAGCCGCAGGATCTGATGGCACTTCCGGGGAACACAGATTCCTTCAGTGGACAACGCAATGGCGGCGTGTATATGCAGCATTAGCGATCGGTATCCACCGTTAAAAACGTGCGCTTGCGGTGGATACCTGTTGCTAGGCACAGTGGCGGCATGTAAAGGTACCTTAACATACACACAAATTGCTTGCAACTCACTGGTTGCAGTGAAGTCATGGACACATTGTTCCATTTTGTTGCCATGTACAAATGTAACAATGTGTCCATGACTTCACTGCAACCAGTGAGTTGCAAGCAATTTATCTGTGTGTAAAGGTACCCTTAGAGGTGTGAAATGGTTCCATTCTGTGCTTTCTCAAGTTGGCCCTCTGGAGAGACTAGAGATTCTATGACTGGGAAAGCTACCTTTATGCTCAAGATGACATGGTTATGACCTTTTGTGTAGTGACACAGAATTTAACCATTAACAGCTGGGTGCTGTGTGTCCATACAGTATAGTGTGATACATATTTCACTACACCACCCATCAAGGTGACCCATATTGGAACAATCTTAGCTAATATTTAAAAACCTTACCATAGGTCTAGTAACGTATATGCAATAGGATTGAGTAGGACCATAGGCCAACATGGACACCCAGCAGTGGAAAGTCCATTTGGGCCGCTGTCCTGCTCAGTCCTTATTCACATTGACATCACAAGACATATGGTAAGGGTTTCTTTATTTCACACTGCCCTTAGGGGGACTCGGCGCTGCACAATTCAATCGCTTTCCCTGAGCACAGACCTGCTGCTGCACATCTGTGTACAGGAGAAATTATCAGCTTCTGTGGATGCCGGAGCTCGCCAGTCATCCACAGAAAGTAATTCATGAAACCATCCGGGGTCATCATAGGACCCTAAGCTGTCAAGGTGACACATCGAGGTGCCCTGATCGCATCACGTGATCTTCGAACTCAGCGGGAACAGCGTGATCCTTGCTGCAGTGCTTTGGATTACGCTATCAGTGAAAAGGTTAACAGCACTGATTGGGTCGCTGAGCCGATCGGTGCTGTTAGCTTCACATGTATAGGCTGGTTTACACTTGCACATTTTGCAATCCATTTTTAAATGGATGTTTGTTCCGTGTGCACGGATCCGATTTGCTGTATTGAGCATGCTCCGAAGCATCTGTTGCATCTGTTTGCACGGATCTGTGGGTGTCCATGTGTATCCAGGGAGCTGCATGAATTTCATGCAAGCAAACGGATTGCAAAATATGTGAGTATGAAACTAGCTACAGGTCTCATTCAGATGTCAGTGTTTCACAGTTGAGTTCTATCTGTGTTTTATATGGATAGAACTCGCATTTATTTTAATCTTTGGGTGGTTCACACATTTGTAATTGTGGTCCGGTCAAAAGCAAACATCTGTCCAATTTTGATGTGGGTTTCATATCAATCTTGCCAATGCAAATCAAGGGAGAAAGAGAAACTGTTGTGTGCTGGTAGAAAAGTCTGCAGCAATATTTGACATGCTGCAGATTGTCCTGCACTGAAAAAACGCACCATTTCCATTGTAGGGAAAACATGCAGCATTGGTACAGGTGTTCCTATTTCACATACACTCAGCTTACCCTACACTGTGCTGCAGATCCGCAGCTTATACGCACCAAACACATGGCAAAATCCGCAATATAGCCGCATCGTCGGCACATAGCCTAATGCTAATAGCTGACACTGACCAAATACTGATAAAATGTGGTCCAGCACACCGATGAAAAATGGTCAGTTATTACCTACGATAAAAATCACTGACGTCTGAATGAGGCCTAAAGCACAATCGTCACATCCACATTACCAATGAGGAAAGAAAATTCAACAGAGAAGAGTCAGAGTAAGTTGTACTGCTCATCAGGGTGTCAGGATCTTTTCATCTTTGGGCACCTTGAAGTGGATATTCCACCTGGATATCCTCTTAGTAGGAAGAAGGATTAGTTACATATTGCAAAATTTTGGCATAGAAATCCTAGAACCCTGGCGGAACTTATTATAGTCAATTGGGTGCACCACAATACTGGTGTGACCAGAGCCTGAGCGGTCTCATGACCCCTCCTCCATCCTCCCTCAGTTTCTGCAGATGATGAATGTAATGTCTGATATTTTAGTGGTCTAATGAACCTTCGCTCTTCTGCTTCTTCCTCTCGCTCTTCTGCTTCTTCCTCCCGCTCTTCTGCTTCTTCCTCTCGCTCTTCTGCTTCTTCCTCCCGCTCTTCTGCTTCTTCCTCTCGCTCTTCTGCTTCTTCCTCTCGCTCTTCTGCTTCTTCCTCCCGCTCTTCTGCTTCTTCCTCTCGCTCTTCTGCTTCTTCCTCCCGCTCTTCTGCTTCTTCCTCCCGCTCTTCTGCTTCTTCCTCTCGCTCTTCTGCTTCTTCCTCTCGCTCTTCTGCTTCTTCCTCTCGCTCTTCTGCTTCTTCCTCTCGCTCTTCTGCTTCTTCCTCTCGCTCTTCTGCTTCTTCCTCCTGCTCTTCTGCTTCTTTCTTCCTTCTTCTTTCTTCTTCCTCCGCTCTTCTTCTTTTTTCTTCTTCCTGATGCTCCTATTCTTCTTCTTTCTCCCGCTCATCTTTTTCCTCCTTTAGTTTGTGCAGATGATGGGTGTAATGTCCAATATTTTGGTGATCTCATGACCCTCTCCTGTCTGTGTTCAGAATTTATCACATTTTTTAATTCCTCCATTCAATTACCGTACTTCGTGCTATCATTTATTAGAGATTTTTCTGTGGAATTCATTTTCTATATAATAAATCTGCTGTTTCAGGGTGTACTTCACTTATTCATGTTCATGTAGACAATAAAGAACTTCATAGATTGCAGTGACATGTCGGCCTTGTAAACTTTGATCCAGGTCTTGTGCTCGGCCGCCTGATAATTACATATTACCGGCCGCAGTTGGCTAATAGGTGACTGAGGCCGGGGAATCATTAACTGATCTCTGTACTGCAGGAATGTTATTCATATTTTTTTAAATTACGGTACTTTTAGCCATCTTTTTTTTTTTTTTTTTTACCCTTTTTTTTTTCTGTCTGCATCTATATATTTTCTCCTTCGCCTCATTGGGGGACACAGGACCGTGGGTGTTATGCTGCTGTCCACTAGGAGGCGACACTAAGCAATCTGCAAAAGAGTAACAGTGGCTCCTCCTCCTCAGTATACACCCCTGGGGCAGGCACTGCCTCCTCAGTTTTTGCTTAGTGTCGAAGGAGGCACACGACCATTTTTACTCTCTATTTATTTCATCCTTTTTTCTTCCAATGAAGAAAAGTGGGTCCGGTGTGGCCCCCGGCATGCTCCTTCCTCGGCCACCCACTGTTGGGGCGCTGGGTTGAAGTTGAGAATCCTTACATATGCCGTACTCCTTTCTCGGCCTCCCACTGTTGGGTTGCTGGGTTAAAGTTGAGACAGCCCAGCATAACATCCACCTTCCTCACTCCCTTGGGGTCCTGAGTTGAAGCCAGAGCTGGACTACCTGCCAGATGACGTCCCCCTAATCACCTCTGGGTGCTTAGGCTGAGGCACCACAGGTATCAGCAGCACATGCTGCATTCTGGGCTGGGACTCTAGATGGATGCCTGCAGGCTTCAGTCCCACTGTGTGCTCCTGATGGGCACATGTTACAGCATGGCACATGGAGCCTTCAGCCCTGCTGCGTGCTCCTGAGGCACATGGAGCCTCAGCCCTGCTGCGTGCTCCTGAGGGGCATTCGTTACAGCAGGGGCACTTGTTACGGCACGGCACATGGAGCCTTCAGCCCTGCTGCGTGCTCCTGAGGCACATGGATCCTCAGCCCTGCTGCATGATCCTGAGGGGCACATACTTCCAGCAAGCTCCAGCTCCAACACTGCAGCACTCCCCAGGAACCCAGCCCTGCTGTGTGTTCCTAATGGGGCAGGAGACACCTTGCAGGCAGCAGTCCTTCTGTGCCCCTGCATACAGCCAGCACCCATTTACTGCAGCCGGACTCCAGGACTCAAGGGGCCACCACTGCACTGTCGCCTGAAGGGCCGGGGGACTCCAGGCTGCCAGCAGTAACAGGAGCACAGTCTTACCTGTGCTCCTCCATGTTACCTGCACCGGCTCTGTAGACTGTTTCAGGAGCCCCAGTCCTGGGTGCTCCTGCCGAGGCCACCTCTGTGCCGCCGCGACTATGCTCTGGAGGTCCGGCGGGGTCCGGGTCCGTTCCGCCAACCCCCGGGACCTCCGCGCCGGCCTGGAACTATTTTCGGCTCCATTGTTCTACTTTAGGCCGCGGCTTCGGCCTAGCGCGAATCCGCCGCCCCTTCCTCCGCCCCCGGCCCGCCCCCTGATGATGATAATGACGCGGCCGGCGTCATGGCAGGGGCGGACCGGAGCTGCAGGGGGAATTTTCTCTCACAGAGCTTCGCGCTCTTTTCAAGGTTCCCCCCCTCCCTCCTCCTTCCCACATAAACATGCAAGCAGCTCTCACAGGAGAGCCTGTAGCATTGTTAAAGCAGGACCAAGTGTGCCTGCCAGTAAAGTGCAGATTGCTTCTGCATCTGTCCTCTTGCCCCTGTCACAATGCAACTTCCATTCCTCCCATGGAGTGACAAACAATGTGGGGGTACAGTACCAGCTGGACTGTATACTGACCCACAGAACCCTCCTCTGTATACATTACTAGAGTTGAGGGAAATGTAGGGAGTCAATGCCCATCTCTGGACCCAGCCATTATATAGGAGGCAGCACGGCTTTAGCCGTGTAGGGTTCACACAGTCTTGGATGGTACAGTCAGCACAGCTTTGCTGTGCGGTGGTCTCCCATAGCAACAGCAGAGCAACCTGCAGGGCTATATATCCTGCTGCAACTTGTTCTCTGTACACCTGCAATACAAAGGGCAGTGCAAACATGTTAGCTTCTCCAGCGTTACCCTATAATAACGTTTCTGGTTCCCAGAGCTACACATGCAGAGTCTCTCAGCCAGCGCACGGGCCACTGCACTACTGATCCAGGTACCTGTTGGTACGCCTAGCCAACCTTATGACTTTGCATAGGGGTTGCTAGGTTAAGGTAAGACACCGACGGGCCCTTACCTTGGTCTCCCAACGTTGAGAGAGGTCATTTGATATTCAGGCGCCTCAGCTACTCTTACAACGTACTCTATCTGGGCTCCCACGCAGCGGGGACAACTGGATTGTGGTGGACCTTCCACGAGTTTACCTGACAGGTTCTTTCGTGGCCCCCCCCTTTCCCCCTCTGGTACAGCTCAGTTGAAGTTGCTACAACCCAAACATTGTCCGACAATGTCAGGCGTCCCAAGAATGATCGATAACCGTCTCCAGACCCCACATTTGGAGGTCTGGATGGCGGTGAGGACAGCCAAGTCCCACAAGACGCTGATTTAAATACACGTGTTCCGCAGCTTCACGGGTAATTCACCTAAGGGTCTCTGAAACCTACGACCTATAGCATATCCTCAACTCCCCATGGTTGGGGCGCTGGGTTGTAGCCGAGATTGCTATATGCCATACTCCTCCTCGCCTCCCCATTGCTGGGGACTCGGGTTGAAGTTGCGATTTCTCGACGCCTACCCAGCCTCCCTCCCTAGGCTACAAAACCAGAGCTCTGGGTCGCAAGAGTGGACCACGAGCCCAGCTACCATCTCCTCACTGCACCTATATTAGGTACTCGAGTTGAGATAAACACGCGCAAAAACACTCTACACAGCCCACTCTGAAGCAGGATCTAGCTGACTCCCGACTGCATCATCCCAATGGATGGGCCCTCCTGTTCACAGGTTTACCCGGCCTCTCGCCCCAAACTCACAGATAGAACTCTGAGTTGCAGGACATGGATCAAGAGCCCAGCTGCCAATCTTCTCACCACACCTATAATAGATACTTGGGTTGAGATTACACGCGCAAACAATCTGCACAGCCCGCTCTGAAGCAGGAACTCGCAGATCCCCAACTGCATTAATCCAATGCATGGGCCCTCCGGTCCCCTGTATGACCGTGGTCCGTCCCTTCTTCAACGCAGTCCGTCCCTTCTCAACTCAGGAGTCAAAAGCGAATTCTGTGAGACCAGAAGATCATAAATACAAAGTTTTTCCTAGTCTAAAGTTGTCAAAGGAGTCTCCCATATCTGGACGACGTATTCATCAATGCATGACTTTCAGGGACTGTGTACACAGTGTCACCTTCACTTTGCATGCTAAGAAGACTCGGTTAGCGGATCGACCGCCACAAGTCTACCACAACTCCAAGGCCACTCCAGGAGTCCCAGCTCCGCTGCGTACTCATGAAGGCCACATGCTGCAGCATCACATATGGAGTCTCAGCCTTATTGGACACACAGCATCGGATGAAAACAGCGGCCTTTAGCCGCAACACATCCACAGGTCTAGTCATGTTTCCCCAGACAGGGCACGGATTCTTCGTCTAGGAATCCACAGTCTCCTTCAGCGGTCTCCTGAGTTCTTCACAACTGCCACGAGAGTCCTACACAACTGCCACGAGAGTCCTACACAAAATAGTGGCAGCGTTGGAGGCAGTTCCATTGGCTCAGATGCATCTCCGGCTTTTTTTGCATTTATCCATGTTCTGGCTTGGCACGAGAACAGGATGTGGTTCTAGGTACCCCGTCACAATGCACACTGCAGTACCGTTGTCCAGATCTGAATGAGAGTCTTGGGAAGGATGGTTGCCTCTATGGAAGCGGTGCCGTTTGCTCAACTTCACCTCAGGCCTCCCCAACGGGCAATTCTGACTTCGTGGAACAGGAATCCTTCTGCCCTGGACAAGTTATTCGGTTGTCACCTGCAGCAAGGAGTTCCCTCCATTGGTGGCTCAAACCTCGTTCCCTCACGAGGGGGAGGTCCTTTCTACCGGTTTACTGGAAGATAGTCACCACCGTCGCAAGCCTCAGCGGATGGGGAGCAGTACATTGTCATCACACAGCGCAGGGAACATGGTCCCCAGCGGAGTCGGCCGAGCCGATCAATCTCCTGGAAATCCGGGCCATATTTCTAGCTCTGAAGGCCTTTCATTCCATGCTGGCAGGCACACAGGTACGGATTCAGTCGGACAATGCCACGGCCGTGGCATACATCAACCATCAAGGCGGAACACACAGTCTTCAGGCCATGCACGAAGTGCAACGCATTCTCCACTGGGCAGAATCGGCAAACTCAACGCTGTCAGCAGTTCATATCCCAGGAGTGGAGAACTGGGAAGCGGATTTTCTCAGTTGTCAGGGCATGGACTCGGGAGAGTGGTCCCTACACCCCGACGTGTTCCAACAAATCTGCCGTCGCTGGGGGACCCCGGACGTGGACCTGATGGCATCTCGCCTCAACACGAAGGTTCCCATGTTTATGGCCAGATCTCACGACCCGCAAGCACTAGGGGCGGATGCCCTAGTTCAGAGCTGGTCCCAGTTCCAGCTGCCTTACATCTTCCCTCCTCTGCCTCTCATTCCCAGAGTAGTGCGGAAGATAAAACAAGAGGGCATTCAACTCATTCTCATAGCCCCAGACTGGCCCAGACGGGCATGGTACGCCGATCTCGTCCAGCTCGCGGCGGACGTTCCTTGGCGCCTCCCTTGTCGTCCCGACCTTCTGTCGCAGGGGCCGTTTTACCACCAGAATTCAGACGCCCTGAATTTGATGGCGTGGCCCTTGAGACCTGGGTACTAACCCAAGCGGGTTTTCCCCCTGCCGTTATTCAGACCATGATCAGAGCACGGAAGTCGGCATCGGCAAAGATTTATCATCACACCTGGAAGGCTTTCTTCGCATGGTGCTCTTCTCGAGATCAACCCCCTCTTCCTATTCCTTGCCGCTAGTTCTAGGGTTCCTTCAGTCGGGGTTGGAGTCTGGTCTCTCACTAGGTTCCCTTAAGGGTCAGGTTTCGGCTCTTTCAGTACTTTTTCAATGTCGCCTTTCTGTTAAGCCGCAGGTTAAAACTTTTCTCCAGGGAGTTAATCGCATCGTCCCTGCGTACAAACGTCCGTTAGATACATGGGACCATTACCTGGTACTTACGGCTCTGCAGGAACCTCCCTTTTGAACCTCTTCGGGATATCTCCCTCCACTTTCTGGTTCTGAAGGTGGTTTTTCTAGTGGCTATCACTTCTCTTCGCCGAGTGTCCGAACTCTCGGCGCTTTCCTGTAAGCCACCCTTCCTGGTGTTCCATCAGGACAAGGTCGTCCTCCGTCCGGTGCCGTCATTCCTGCCTAAGGTTGTCTCCTCTTCCCATTTGAGGATATTTCATTGCCTTCCTTTTGCCCTGTTCCGGTTCACAGGTTCGAACGAGCCCTGCATACTCTGGGTCTCGTCAGGGTGCTTCGCATTTATGTCTCCAGATCTGCACATTTCCGTAAGTCAGACGCTCTGTTCATTCTGACGGAAGGCCCCCGTAAGGGTATGCCAGCTTCCAAGGCTACACTGGCTAGATGGATTAGATCAGCTATCTATAGGCCTACAAGATGAAAACTACTCCTCTTCCAGCGGGGATCAAGGCACATTCTATCCGAGCCGTGGGGGCCTCCTGGGTCATTCGGCACCAAGCCTCGGCTCCCCAAGTGTGTAAGGCGGCCACCTGGTCGAGCTTACACACTTTTACCAAGCACTACCGTGTTCATACCCAGTCCTCGGCGGACGCTAGTCTGGGTAGGTGCATCCTTCAGGCGGCGGTTGCCCACCTGTAGGTATTTTTCTGTTCACTGACTTGTTCAGTATCATTAGTTCCATTGTCTTTCCCACCCAGGGACTGCTTTGGGACGTCCCACGGTCCTGTGTCCCCAATGAGGCGAGAGGAGAAAAGGAGAATTTTGTATACTTACCGTAAATTCCTTTTCTCTTAGCCTCTAATTGGGGGACACAGCACCCACCCTGTTGGCCATACGGCCTTGTTTCTAGTGGTTTTTGTTACTCTTATGTTGTTACTTTATGGCCTTGCCAGGCTTTGTTGGTATTGGTTAACCTTGTTACTTCTCCTACTGCTTTAGCACAAAACTGAGGAGGCAGTGCCTGCCCCAGGGGTGTATACTGAGGAGGAGGAGCCACTGTTACTCTTTTGCAGATTGCTTAGTGTCGCCTCCTAGTGGACAGCAGCATAACACCCACGGTCCTGTGTCCCCCAATTAGAGGCTAAGAGAAAAGGAATTTACGGTAAGTATACAAAATTCTCCTTTTTTGCCAAAAAAGATTCCAGCAGAGAAAAAACAACGTGAATCCAGCAGAGAAAGTTAATGTGAATCTCCCTGTAATATTTGAGTAAGAACATTATATTAGGGTCTTGCTATTAGTCAGGACTAGGAGCTAATAGATGCATCTGTCAATATCTAGGAAAGTAAAATGAACGGTGGGCCGAAGACCAGTACCAATAAATAAATCTTAGGGGACACAATGCATTAGCTCCTTTTCAATGTATAGAGTAAAGCTTCATTCACACATCCATTTTTTTAGTGTATGTATATATACGGTATTTACATTAGCAAAAATAAAATTCCAATATCCTTTAAGGTACCTTTACACGCCGCAACTACGGTATAGCAACTGAGAGGCAATCGGGATTTCCGTCACCGTTTCCTGAAATTGCTATGAAATTGCGGCGTGTAATTGTGGAACCCGGTGGTGATTTTCGCAGTTGGTCCCCGTTGCGGTTTCAGAGCATTGTTCAAAAACCAGAGGCAACCCTGAAGGTGAATTGCCCAGGTTTTGGCATCTGAACGGGCGATAGTGATGTAATCTGCGTCGCCTAGTGATTTCCAGAGGCATGCCACAGCATGCTGGATACCGCGCCCCATCAGTGATGATTGGTGGGGGCTACTGTGTTTCCATTGTCTAATCAACGTGTTTGGGTCACGGAATACACAACTCTGTCACGCCTATGTTCTTGCAGCGCTGAACATGTACGCCCACAGTCCCTTACTGATTGCAGCGTGTGAAGCGGCGTCGGGAGGCAACCGGATGTTTCCCGCAGGTTCTGTGTCAACTTCCGGGGAGCCACGTTCCCTTAGGTTGACGACGCAATTGCGGCGTCTAAATGCGACATCGGCAATCAGTATCATCCGTCAAAAACGTGCACGCGCACGTTCGGTTGCCACCGATCGCCGGTGATAGTTGCGGATTGTAAATGTACCTTTAAACAGTAAAAAATGGACAACAGTCAAACGAGACATGGAAGGCATCAAAGTGCTATCTGTGTTTGTTTTATTTGTTTTTTTATTAATTCATGGGCCCATTCAGTTTAATTTGGAAAACAGATAAGAAAAAAAAAATCCTGACACATCTGATTTTTAATTTTGTTGAACAATCGATCTGCAGATTTTTGGGTCTGCAGCATGCCAACTTATATTGTGGATTTGTTGTAGATTTTCCCCATTGGAAAATTGATGTCTGCATCAAAACCCATTCACCCGTACGTATCAGAAGCAAAATCTTCAAGTCCAGATACCATAGGTTATTTTATAATCAACTTTTGTTAAAACAAAAAAAAAAAAGCCAATACCTTCTATGCAAACCCTGCCATATACAATGTTCAGCAGCAGATTCAATATGGGGGAACATACCCCTAGTTAGGACAGCAGTTCACCATTTGCATACCCAGTTATAAATAAATATTATTGATCTCCATTTCTTCCCCTAGAATTTAAGTTGGCCTTGGTGCAGCTCCTGGTGACTCCGGTAAAATCTGATAACTTGAAGAAAGCCTCCGAGCTGGTCAAACAGGCGGCAAAGCAAGGAGCGCAGGTCGTGGCTCTTCCTGTGAGTATGTTCATTGATTTAGTAGAATCATTTTGAGGACCTGGAATTTGTTTATTTTTCTAAATTCCTATCTTTTATCGTATTTGAATGAGTTCTGTATGAAATATTGTAAATCAGATATCAAACCAATAAGTTATGCCACCTCCATCAGTCTTGACCTGACGTCATACATCGGGTAAAATTAAGTATTGAAAATGTGGCGCCCCACTAGTCAGGATGCCACGTAGGGGTACTGCACCCATAAGAAAGTGTGGTACTCCTGTGACTAGGGGATCGGGATCACAAAGTATTCACTGATCTCAGGGAGACCAGTCCAAGAAAACACTGCGGGCAGCTGGCTAAAGCGCTCAACACAGTGAATTCCTAGGCGCATTGCCTCCTGGGAATTATGAATATGCAAATAAGTCTGTGGAGCCTCGGTTAGGAGTCTCAAACACAGGACTAGCCAGATATCCTTCCAGGGAAGGACCCAGTCAAGGGGTGGCTCCTTGCGGAGAACACCATAACCACCATGGTAAGTGGCCCTTTTAGTCAATATCCAGCTCTTTTACAAGCTTAGAGATATGACAAGGGAATACCAAGACCAGGTATCCATCCACAGACAGCTGTTTCGGGGTGTTGCCCCTCATCAGTGTGGAGTAGGATTCTGGCTAGGTGGAAGCAAGGCCTAGTAGACCAACATCACAAAGTATTCACTGATCTCAGGAGCCACCCCTTGACTGGGTCCTTCCCTGGAAGGATATCTGGCTAGTCCTGTGTTTGAGACTCCTAACCGAGGCTCCACAGACTTATTTGCATATTCATAATTCCCAGGAGGCAATGCGCCTAGGAATTCACTGTGTTGAGCGCTTTAGCCAGCTGCCCGCAGTGTTTTCTTGGACTGGTCTCCCTGAGATCAGTGAATACTTTGTGATGTTGGTCTACAAGGCCTTGCTTCCACCTAGCCAGAATCCTACTCCACACTGATGAGGGGCAACACCCCGAAACAGCTGTCTGTGGATGGATACCTGGTCTTGGTATTCCCTTGTCATATCTCTAAGCTTGTAAAAGAGCTGGACATTGACTAAAAGGGCCACTTAACATGGTGGTTATGGTGTTCTCTGCAAGGAGCCACCCCTTGACTGGGTCCTTCCCTGGAAGGATATCTGGCTAGTCCTGTGTTTGAGACTCCTAACCGAGGCTCCACAGACTTATTTGCATAGGGGATCGGGATATCGCATAAGGGAGCCTCAATTTACCCATGCACACACCTTAGTGCAGTGGGGACGTGGGTGGACCCTATTGTCTGGGAGACCCAGTCTCAGTGGGAGGAACTAGGTGGGTTAGTGGAAGAGCAGGAAGACAGAGGATTTGAAGCTGAGGAGAGCTCCAGTGGGGAGTGAGGAGTACAGGACGCCAAAGGAGCCGTAAGGAAAGAAAGGTACCCTAGGGGCACCAGATATTGCGGTGTTCCCGACTCCAGGCCCGGTACAACTACCGGCTGGAGAGGTTCAGTCCCGGGACGGAGGACCGGCTCCGAGAGCGGTGCGGATGTTCACCCTCGAGCCGCCAAACCAGAGGCACGAGCTCCTGTAGGTAGTCGTGGGCAACACCTGGCGTAATCCCCAAAGTCCCTTGGTGACTATCCACGCCAGCAGAACCCGCTAAGACTGTATCACCTGTGTTCTGCCTGTATATATTCTGTATATGTTTCCCATCATGGGCCCATCCTGGAATATATGTTTCCCATACTCATATATATGCTCCCCTTCATGAGACCATCCTAGTATATATGATCCCCATTCTGGTATACATGTTCTTCATCATGGGTCCATTTTGGTATATATGGCTCTCACTCTGGTATAAATGTGCCTCATCCTAGTATATATGATACTGTTCATGCGCCCATCATAATGTATATGCCTCCCATCACGCCACACACATAAAAATTATTAGACTCGTCAGTGTGTGAGTGGTACAGCACATGACGTTAATGCCATATGCGTCCAGTTACTCCAATGTTAAGTGACGGAATATTCACTGCTCTACACATATAGAATCATGGGCATGGGGAGTAGTGAATATGCATTTGATTTTAATAGCGGGCACATGTGCTTGCATCATCCTGCCTCCCGTGACCCAGCTCCTGCCTCCCGTGACCCACTACTCCACACATGTAGTACAGTATATAATTATAAAGACTAAGATAGTTAGGAATCCTCTGTTTTCTGCCTCCTAGATTTGGATCCATTGCATGACTCAGTGGACAACACAGGGCATCTCTACATACTCTGGCTTTGCCATCAGTGATTGGACAGTCTCAGAATGTGCAGAGACACACCCCCATCTGGTACAACCCATTTGTCAATTTATTCCTGAATTCTAGGAGACATACCAGAGGATTAGCACAGTGCAGAGATGATCCAGAATTATTACTTCAGAGGGAGTATGAGTTCTTACTAAAGCAGACTTGTCCGGAGAGATAAGTGCTCTTGAATTCTTGCAGATTTCCACCTGAACTCACATCTGAAGTCTTCGCTATGTCATCCGGCTCT
Organism: Allobates femoralis; assembly: GCA_033576535.1. NCBI lineage: Eukaryota > Metazoa > Chordata > Amphibia > Anura > Aromobatidae > Allobates > Allobates femoralis. The sequence continues at coordinate 81,956,061 of JARQOC010000002.1, forward strand.
GTGCTTGGGAGATATCCTGCAGACAATGTGACACTCCCTGTGTGATCCATTCTCCTCGCTGGATACTGCGTTTTGTTAAGTCTTGATGCATCTGGCAGATGTCTTGTCTTGGTGATGCAGAGGTTTTCTGTGCAGAGGCCCAGGCGTTTGCTGTAGCTTCACCTGTTGCAGGGAGCGAGCGCCCAGATATCTCCCCAGAAGTGCAGCTCCGGATTATAATCTAATAATCTCTGTGTATTCCCAGGAATGCTTCAATTCTCCTTATGGCACTACATTCTTTCCTGAGTATGCGGAGAAGATTCCCGGACAGTCCACACAGATGCTGTCAGACGTCGCCAAGGAGTGCGGGATCTATCTTATTGGAGGTGAGACTACATGCAAAACCCGGCTGTAATGATGTCATTTGTGGGGAGAATCTGTCATCAGCCCATAACCAATTAAACTGCAAATATGTAATCAGTTTTTTTGGCCAGAATGTAGCTGCTCCGCCAAACTGCACAGCGTCAGGACTCTTTTGGCTGATTGAAGGGATGAAGGTCTTGCATCCTGCATTGTCTGTGCTGTAGTCCTTACTCCTCAGCTGGCTAAGGGTATGTGCACACAGGGAGTTTTAGGGCCGGATTAGCAGCGGAAACCGCCGTCGGTTTACATAAATTTCATGCAAATTTATGTTAACCAAACGGCGTTTGGATTAACATAGAAACCTATGTAAACGACACCCGCTGTGCACACAGCGGCGGTTTACACATGCTCATCCGTTGCTAAACGCTGGGTTCCCAGCGGGTTAGCAAAGAATGAGCTTGTTCTATAAAACGCGGTTCTGCAGCGGCTGCAAGCAGAATCATGTGCTGCTTCCAGCCGCTGCAGAATCGCCGGCGCTAACCCGCTGTGCACCGCCGCACACCCGCCGTCACCCGCAGCACGGACCCGACAGGAAGCCGTGGACGGCTCCGGAGCTTCCTGTCGGCCCGCCCAGCCGCCGCCGCCACTAACCCGCCCCCGTGCGCACATACCCTAAAACTCAGAGCATCTTGGCCTATTCTTAGCGGTGTAGCTGATATGGTGTAGTGAGAGTAATGGAGATTGGTAATATATTATGTATACTGTACATTGATAAGCAAATGGATCTGCAGGACAGAAAGACTGAAGCAACTTTTAAACAGACTGTACATATATACTACACATTGTGTGTGTGATGGTCACATTTATATTATGGATTGGAGGGTGGCTTTAAGGTCTAGTAAGGTTATGACAGTGTGGGCTATACCATAGGACTATCCAAGACATACTTAATTGAGGTTCTGCAGCAGAAATCCTAGCCTGACACTCCTGTTTCTGCCGCAAAGTTGCATGTGAATTAAGTCTCATTCGTTGGGGCTAATTTGCGAGGTTTGCCATGTGGATTCCATGAGAATAAGTGATAAGGTTTGAAATCTTGTGTGAGATGTTTTTTTCATGGTGCAGGCAAAAATCCATGTACACTTTTTCCAGTGCAAATGGTTTACAAGACACACTTTTGCATGCATTGGTTGTGGATTGGTGTTAGGTTTGATGCAGATTTGTGTGCAGATCCTGCTCCAGTATTCTTGACACATCCTTGATACGTAAATATATCTATAAAGCAGAAGAGATCCGTTTGTCCAGAGTTGGTCACTTGAGTGCTACCGATGGTGATATTATGACCCTATACTCAACTGTTAAGACGTGTATGATCAGCAGGAATCACGCACATGTTCTGCCAGTCATGTAAACTTTTCAGCGGATGTGTAGAGTCGTAGCACAATGGCATCTCTCCCCTCAGATGAGAAAGTGATTGAGTCTGGGTAGCACGGGACAATATTTTTAAAGAAGAAATTATGGGCCTGTGCCCTAGGCTCATGGAAAGGATGAGAATGGAGGAACATGGGAGATACAGGGCGAAACTAGAATATGGGCATATACTGTAATTCAAAACCAGAGATATGACCTGTACCATTACCTTTCATTGCTTTGCTGAAAGCTGGAGCATCTCCTTTGACAACCACTCCACCTTTTGTGTGCAAAAACTTCCAAGGAAAAGTTCCAAATGCACAAAGTTCAGGTAAAGGAGATGAAGCTGCACTCACCAGTTAGATGTTTTCAAGCATTATTATTCAAATCAAACAAGGAACATGCGAGTAATACGGAGGATGCGGGCTACAGTCCTGGACAACAGCCGTTTCGCACCATGGTGCAAAACGGCCGTTGTCCAGGAATGTAGCCTGCATTCTCCATATTACCCGCATGTTCCTTGTTTGAATTGAATAAAAATGCTTGAAGGCTACGTTCATACGCTGTGTATTTCGTGCGCTTTTGGGGGCGCGCGTTTTTGTCGCGTTTTGCGGCTGCACTATTTAGCACAGGTAAAAAAAAATGCGGTACATTCACACACCGCGTTTTTTTACGGCCGCATTTCTCCCCCCAAAAGGGCAGGAGGGAGGTAATGTCACACGGGAGAGGAAGAATCCTGTGTTCCTTCCCCGTGTGACTGCCCTTTTGGCTTTTGCAATGTATTAATATACACTGCAAAAGCTTAATAAAAGTAATCAAAAGTTACTAAAAATAAAAAAGTAGAATACTTACCCATCTGCCGGGCGGTCCTGATTACCGAAACCCGAGACATCCACGTCTGATCTGCTGCCAGAAACTTCCAGATCTGTGATTGGCCAGTAGCGATCATGTGATATGTGATGTGCAGATCACATGATCACTACCGGCCAATTAGTGCTGGAAGGTCCTGGCAGCAGATCAGACGTGGATGTCTCGGGTCCCGGTAACCAGGAACAGCTGGCGGATGGGTAAGTATTCTATTTTTTATTTTTTATAATCAAATGGTTTTTATTTGAGAGATCAAATGGCAGTCCAACAAGTGGTATATACAATATAACCAGTTAGGTCCAGTACATACAAAAAAAAAAAAACTCCCTATTCCCTTTTCTCCCTCCTTCCCCCCCATCCTTCACCCCCCTCCTTCCCCCTGCCCATACAACTAATAAACTTCAATAAAATATAAAACATCACACTTTGTACTGCGATATGCTTCCACATTCTACCTTTGTTTATGCACGAGCCCATTATTGTCCAAGGCACTTAGGCAGTATCTATTCTATCCCGCAGAAGATCATCAGAGGCTAGATCCGGACAGTCCAGCCATCCACCCCAGACATTTTCAAATTGTGTCTGTTGACCTCGCTTAGTGTACATGTTCTGTTCCATACGAATAATAAAATTTATTTCATTGACAAATTCTTGCTTGGTTGGCGGTTTATAATTTAACCAATGTACAGCAATAAGCTTCCTGGCGACGTATAACAGTTTGGTAATAGCCAACCTTCCCCAATCATCTGCCACTATATGATCAATGCATCCCAGTACACAAGTCAAGAGGTCACACAGAACAGTCGCCCCCGTCGACCTCTGCACCATGGCAAGAATTTGTATACAGAAGACCCGTAAGCAGGGGCATGCCCACATCATATGTAATAAGTCTGCACCTTCGTCAGAACAACGCGGGCATCTGTAGTCCTCTCTTAATCCTGCTCTCATCATCCAAACAGGGGTCCTATATACCCTATAGCCTCGCTCATAGATACCTTGTACTATGGGTACATATTTTGTTGGCTGTGTTTATCCAGGCATAGTATAATTATTAGTACACTGGATGTTACCGCGCTGACATCTCCGCCATACCCGGTTATCAGCTCCACTGATTGCCATAATGTCTTGTACGTGTCCGTAGAACGTTTACCTCTAATTGTGTATTTCTTCTGTAGGTTCAATTCCAGAAGAGGATTCTGGGAAATTGTACAACACTTGCACAGTTTTTGGCCCAGATGGCAATCTGCTGATAAAGCACAGAAAGGTAATGGAGTGTCTCACTGATACGACAGACAGCCCCTCCATGGATGTGTTACTGTGTGTGACTCAGAATCTGTTTATCTTCCCTTTTTTGGAAGCCAAATTGGTGTAATTAACACAAAGTCTGGCCATTTTGTAGTGGTTGGAGCCTTGCTTTTGTGTATTCACTGTCACCATTGAGCTCCCCCTATTGGCAGCTGCATTAGGTGGGAATTTTATCATTTAAAGGGGACTATTCCAAAAAATTTTAAAGAGGATCTGTCATGTAAAAAAAAAATTCTATTAACTTGCAGATATGGGTTAATCTGCAGGTTAATAGTGTTCAGAAACTGCCCAGCACCTGCACTGAGAGCCCCACTGCCGGGAGGAAAAGAGCTTTTTTTCCTTAAACCATCCAATGGGAAAGCTGGAAGCCTCAGGGCATGTCCATGTTCTTCCTGTTTTTCCCTTGCAAGTTTTAAGGACTTTTCAATAAATTTCTATATGTTTTGCAGATGGTGAGTGTCATTTCTATTTTTTGCTTCTTCTTTAAGGCTATATCAGCTACGGTATATCAAAGCCTTACAGAAATGTAGCACTATGTGTACCCTGCTGTGTTAGGGGGAGCTCAGTATGGTATAAATTTGCTTGTGAGTAGTGCCAAAGTTTATTCTCCTTTTAGATGACCCTTATTCCTCCCAGATACTGCCGGGAGTAATAAAATTCTTTTCCTCCCAGCAATGGGGCTCTAAGTGTGGACGCATGGCAGTTTTAGAAACTATGTACCCCTTATCTACAGATTAATAGCATTTTATTAACATGACAGGATCCCTTTAACCCATTCCCGATCTGTGAAACATCAAAGAAGTTGGTCGCTTCTCGACCTGTGATGTTCCACAACGTCATGGCGGGATCACAAAAAAAAAAAGTTGCCGTGGTAACCGCCCCCTCAAGCATTGATGGGAGTGATTTGATGGGATTGATCACTCCCATCAGCGCAAGCATGGCGGCGGTGCAGGGCACATGTGCCCACCTGCCACCGATCCATAGCTTGTAGCCGTCCATCTGCTCCTTCCTCCATCCGGTCTCCTCTTGTGCCCGCTCCCCTCCTCCACTATCCTGCCCTCCTGGGCCCGGTCCCCTCCCCCCGCTATGCAGCCCTCCTGTGTCAGCTCATCTCCTCCATCCGTCCCCTCCAGTCCTGTGCCAGCCTGATGCCTGTCTTCCTCCTTCCACTCCCCTCTTTTTGTGCCGCTGCTACTCCGATCACCATGGCAACCAAATGTTGCCAACACTGATGGTCCACTGTATGGCAGTGATTTGCCATACAGTGCACAATCACTGTGACCCCAGAGACTACAACAAGAAGACACTTGATCCCTCTATGGAATCATAGTGATGGTGCACTGTATGGCAGATCATTGCAGGTCATTGCCATACAGTGCACCATCAATATGATCCCAAAGACTACAACAAGGGAACAAGTGTCCTCTTGTTGTACTCTCTGGGATCATAGTGATGGTACATTGTATGGCAAGTCATTGCCATGTATGAGGGGATAGAGGACCCTGCCCTTGTGGGCTTACATTCTACAGGGCAATGGGAAGAGGAACAGTAGGTTGGGTCTGCTCGGATGGTGGTGGAGGGCCGGGTCCAGTGGTGGGGGAGCGCCAGATCCTGTGGCGGTGAGGTGGCACTGTGGTCATTGTAGGCTGTTGGGTTTTGAGGTTCCCCTTGAAGGTTCTGAGTATAGGGGACAGTCAGACGTTTTGAGGTGCAGAGTTCCAGAGGATGGGGGATGCTCAGGCGAAGTCTTGCAGGCGGTTAGATGAGGAACGTACAAGTGTGGAGGAAAGGAAGAGGTCTTGGGAGGATCGAACATTATGAGTTGGATGATATCAGGAGATTGGTTCAGAGATATATGAGGGGGACAGATTGTGGATGGCTTTGTAAGTCAGTGTTAGTTGTTTGAATTGCATACGCTGGGGAATTAGGAGCCAGTGGAGGGATATGCAGAGGTTAGAAGTGGAGGAGCTGCGAGGAGAGAGGTGGATTAGTCGGGCAGCAGAGTTAAGGACAGATTGGAGAGGTGCTAGATTGGTAGCAGGGATGCCACAGAGGAGGAGATTGCAGTAGTTGAGGCAGGAGATGATGAGGGCATGCACTAGTAGTTTAGTATATTGAGGGTTGAGGAAGGGACAGATTCTGGAAATATTTTTGAGTTGGAGGCGGCAGGAGGTATCGAGAGCTTGAATGTGTGGTCTGAAGCATAAGGTAGAGTCAAGGATTACTCCAAGGCAACGGACTTCAGGTACAGGGCAAAATGTGATATCATTTATTGTGATAGATCAGGTAAGGGAGGTGCGCAAGATGGGTGAAAGATGATGAGTTCTAGTTTTGTCTACATTGAGTTTTAGGTGCGAGAGGAGAAGGAGGAGGATATGGCTGATAGACACTCTGGGATTCTGGACAGCAGAGAGGTGACATCTGGGCCAGAGATGTAGATCTGAGTGCCATCAGCATGCAGGTGGTACTGGAATCCATGGGACTTTGAGATGTCCTAGGCCAAGGATATAGATAGAAAAAAGAAGGGGTCCCAGGACAGAGCCTTGAGGGACCCCAATAGAGAGGGGATGGGGTGAGGTGGTAGTATTGGAGTGGGAGACACTAAATGTGCAGTTGGAAAGGTGGAAGAGATCCAGGAGAGGGCAAGAGCAGTAATACCAATGGAAGAGGGGATCTGTAGTAATTTTGGTTAAGGCGGTCTCAGTGGAGTGGTGGGGGCGGATGCCAAATTGAAGGTTGTCAAAGAGAGAGTTGGATGAGAGGTGGAATGAGAGTACAGTGTAGACATGCTTTTCCAGAGGTTTGGAGGCAAACTGGAGCAGCAATATGGGGCGGTATCTGGATGTGGAGGTCGGTTCGAGAGATGGCTTCTTCAAGACAGGTGTAATTTTTGCATTTTTGAAAGCGGAAGGAAAGGTACCGGAGGTTAGTGGTAGATTGAAAAGGTGGATTAGGGCTGGGATAAGTGTGGTGACGAGGTTGGGGAGGAGGTGGGATGGGATAGGGTCCAGTGCACAAGTGGTGAGGTGCGATTTGGAGAGGAGGTGTGGAAGTTCTCCTTCAGTGATGGAGGGGAGGAGGCATAGTGAGGGAGGGGGGTGGTCTGATAAACATAGGGGTTGTGATGGTTGGGTAGTAAAGACTTGTCTGATCTGATCGATCTTTTTGGTGAAGTGTGTTGCGAAGTCTTCTGCAGAGATACGAGAAGTAGGAGGGGGCAGAGGAGGGAGTTAAATGTGTTGAATAACTGCCTAGGGTTGTGGGATAAAGAGCATATGAGGGTAATGAAGTAGCTCTGTTTAGTGGTGGTGAGTACTGACTTGAATGTGAGAAGTGCTCAAGTGATCAAGTGTCCTCTTGTTGAAGTCTATTGTCATAGTGATGGTGCACTGTATTGCAGATCATTGCCATACAATTACAATACACCATCACTGTGACCCCAGAGACTGCAACAAGAGGGGAGAGTGAGAGTGAGGACGAGTGAGACCTTAGAAATGTAATGGTACTTTATGCACTGAGAAGTGCTGCGTTTTGGTGGATATCTCCTCAGCAATAACTGACATGTTGCAGATTTTCCTGCACTATAACATGCAGCATTTCCATTGCTGAAAAATCTGCAGCATTGGCAGAGGTCTTTCGAGTTCCCATACACTTTGCTTACCCTACACTGTGCTGCAGATTTGTTGCAGATCTGCTATGTATGTGTACTAAATCTGTGGCAAAAACTGCAATAAATCTGCACCACCGGCATAAAGCCGTGCTCTCCTGTCTTGTGGATTCTGCACAGTCTACTGTCTGCGCTGCATCCTACACTTCACATGGTGACTGCACATCTATTTGCCCACCTGTAAAGCTGAAGACATACATGCAGCGCAGTCATCCACAAGATGGAAGTCTATGCGTGAGGTTTTCTAACTGCTCGTACAGTCCATGTACAACTCGAGTTTTAGGCTTTAATCTAAACTAACTAGTCATTTCTATTTTTCTGCTTGCAGTTCAACCTCATGAAATCTAACTTTCTCCTCCTTTACTTTTTTTGGCTTCCACAGATCCACTTATTTGATATTGACGTACCTGGCAAAATCCGCTTTCAAGAGTCAGAAACACTAAGTCCTGGAGACAGTCTGACTGTATTTGATACACGTACGTAATGTAAAGCGATCTCTGCTCTTTCAGATTTCAGGCGAGAACATTTTGCACCATAAGGCAGAGCTTGCACCTGATTTTTTTCCATATAGTTAAGGTGCTTAAGGTACCATTATACCGGCAACGTTGCTGCGATGTTGCCGACGAATTCATGGGAGTGCGCACGTTTTTGGCTCTTTTCCAAGATTGCCTTGGAGATGTCACACGCAGAGATATCGTAGGCAAGCAACTACGATGTTGAAAGCAACTTTCATTCACTGGGTTTTGTTCAACCCAGTGAGCGATACTTATCAATGTAGTGAATAGGGGAAGTTGCTTTCAACATCGCTATCGCGTTGTCACACGGAGCGATACTAGCAAATGACTTGTTGACTAGCAGCAACATATGGCATGATACACCATGTAACTAGAACACATCAGTTATCCCACAACTCACTGATATTTGCCATTAGACATGTTGTAGCATTTGGTCAGGTCATCATGTGCCAAGGTAGATATGTAGTAAACCCGTGTTAGCACAATACACTCCTTCTTGGCCTTTTGAACCCCAGATGAATAAAATTTGATTTACAAGCTCCAGGAAATCATACAGCACAACCTTGTATATTCAACTCAGGACTTCTGCTATATTAGCACATGTAGCCACTATAGGGTGACAGACAGAGAAAAAGTTCCCTCAAAACTATGAACAATAGGAACTTTAGCGGCGTGAATCTAAATGTGAAACTTCCTCGTCCATCAGTGTTAATTGATCACCATGACATCAGTAATTATATGACAAGATGGATACCATAGACACAAAATAGTTTCTGTTCTCTCACAATCATGATGTGTACATACCCTTCTACCTCTTCAGTAATGAACTAACATTAATATTTAATATTTGTAACAGCATTTTGCAAAATTGGAGTAGGGATCTGCTATGACATCCGGTTTGCAGAACTCGCCCAGATATATACCAAAAAAGGTGAGCATTCATGATAGTTTGCTTTTTTTTATGCTTAGATTAAAGATTATTTTATGTATTTTTATGGTTCAATTTCTGTAGATCTGAAATCTCATTTACTATAACAAATGTTTATAGGGGTTTCGTCATAATCCACAGGGTAGGTGATATGTTGCTGATCCCACCAACTGGGACACCGATCATTCACCAAAATTGGGGTTTTGATTCTCTGAGGTTAGTGGTGGTCGAGCATGCACACTGCTCCTCCATTCATTTTCTATCAGATTAACATGATCGCTGATCACCGCTCTCTGCCATCTCCATAAATCCCATACACCTTGAACAGAGAGGTGGAGGACATGTTCGACCACCGCTTCATTCTAACAGGGGACTCGGGACCCTGTTTCTTGTGAACGTTGGTGGTCCCAGCAATGGAGCCCACAGTGATCAGTAACTTATCACCTATCAGCTGGATTTGAAAATTTGTCATTGTAGCACAGCCCTTCCAAGAGGTTGTGTTATGTCATCCAACACTGTCTATATGTCCTAATATTGCATATGGACATTATAAAGACAGGTCACCCCCATGTGTCCCGATGGAGAATAGCTCTAGGATTAAATCTGCAATGTCCACGCATGTAATACTAAATTGCCGCATAGCGGAAATATTTACCTAGATGTGGTGAGGGAAGACTGACCTGCAGCAATCAGATGATCACCTTCAATAGGATGCTATATTTAAGAATGAACAGTTTAGGTCCATCTTCACCTGTTTCCCTGTAGCAGATACTGACTTCTACCGAAAGTGTTCACTCTTCTTTAACAGCACTGATAGGATAATCCTACTGGTACAGGGGATGGTTGGTAATAAAGTGTTCATTTTTTTTTCTATTTATGGAAAATTTTTATTTTTAAGTGCCATTATGTTTATTGGTGAAAGCATGGACAGGTTGCAGCGTGTAGTTGAAACTTTGCTCACTCCTTCACATTGTCCAGTGGCCACGTTGACTTGATTGATAAGCGTGCGTCCATGGACGATGGCCGGTGGACGGAGTTTTGACCATGCGGGCAGCCACAGTCTCCAATTGTGACTGTGACATAAAGCTCTTTGTTTATCTGCCCTTTATAGGGTGTCAGTTGTTGGTGTATCCGGGGGCATTCAATATGACGACAGGCCCGGCACATTGGGAATTACTACAAAGAGCCCGGTAAGTATAAGAGGAGTATAAGAGAAATGAATTCAGAAAAATACATTAGATCATTACTGTAGTAGCAGAGTATAATTTCCCATGGTATATGTACATCTGAATGTAGGGGTAGGTCATTATCTCCTCCGTCACTGCTAAGTATAATGCAAAGTTTCCGAACTTCTTATCCATAGTGTTTGTTTTCAATCATTCAGTGCATTGGACTGTTATGCCACCAGACATGCTCCCACACTCTGTAGTCTTTGGCCAATATATAGCATCATTGCAGTGTACTTTGCTCCAAATAAACTCCTACAGTAATAATGCCAATTTTAGCATTCCAGGATTTGTTGTATTTTTTTCATCAATAGATGGGTTTCCAGCGGATCCTGAAATGGTGACTTGAGCCATTTTACTCATATCTGTCCCTAGTGGATAAAGTGTGTGTGTTTCTTTTTCTTAATGATTGAAATATTCTATCTTTTTAGGGCTGTAGATAATCAAGTCTATGTAGCCACAGTGTCACCTGCTCAAGATGATAAAGCCTCATATGTAGCCTGGGGACACAGCACGGTGGTCAGCCCATGGCAAGTACCTCTTCAATTTGTCATCCATCATACATCCTAGCTACTTTATTGGGGTGGAGGGTGTTTTGCTAATGTTTTTGACAAACAGGTTTAGATACAACTTTAAAGAAGGTAATCAAGTAATTTTATTGAAAAGGCTAATATAAAATACAAAATTAAAGAAACAGTATAATATTGCATACACTAATTGTATAATAAACATACAAAGATTATGTATTAACTTACATCACATACATCATCTGTCTGGGAAATCGGAAAAGCCACAACAAACACAAAGCGCTCAGAAGGAAATCAACGCTGAATTCGGACATCTAACAGATTTAGGTACACAAAACAACTTCTTCGTGGAGTTTATTAATATCATCTGTCTGGATTGACAGAGAACTCCTGAGACGTCGTATCACAAAATAGATTCTGTCTGTGCCATAATTCTACCAACTTTTATAGTGCTTAGAAAATAGAAGCATAAGCTTTGTTAATGTTTATAAATGTGATTCATCAATGATCCAGAAATGGCCAGTTTCTGAAATCTCAAGTTACTTGTAAAGAAATATATTCGGAAAATGATGTGTGTATTTCTCATGGATTATATACTTATCAGTAAACACTAGTTATTTGGACACAGTATTTTGTTACAATGACTGCATTGTCAGTTTTTCTATTTAAAGCAAAAATAACAGTGGTCACTTTTGTACAAATCAGGATCAAATATCTCTGAATCAAACAACATCACAGAGCGCAATGCAATGTACATTGTCTACCTGTCTAAACAACAGACATCATGAGAGTTCATGTTAAACTGCAACATGGTGCATGGACAAATAATCACACTATATAAAAGCATATGAATGATATGTTACAATATGTAGGCTAAAAGGTATCCATATTTTTATTGGCAATAGAGAAAGGGACAAGCATTTCACAATAACAAGTGTTAAACTATGTCATGTAATACTTCATTTCTCATGCGGTGGCACTGCAGGAGAATTGAGCTCCTTCACCCTATATAATGGTCATGTAGGTGTCATGTACACTCCCTGACAGAAGTTATGTCGCTTATCCATGTTAAGTAAATAAAAGCTTATAACCTGACATTAAATTCATCCGTTGGTTGTATAAATTATTCTTTTGAAAGCTGAAACCCTCAGAAATGTGGTTTAGGTTAAGAAAATAAATTGGCATCAATGCTGAAATATTGATCATTTAATGAACACAGAATAGTCAGATTTTGGCAAGACAAAAGTTTTGTCGCCCACAGAAAGTAATAAGATTTTCAAACAAAAAATTAACTCAGAATACAAATATATGTTGCATAACATTGGTGAATGCAGTTGTGGTGCTATTAGAGTCATATTTAATATTTTGTGTGACTTCCATGAGCTTGAAGGACTGCATCCATGCTGTTCAACAATGATTCATACAATTTATAAATGAAGTCATCAGGAATAGCAAAGAATGCAGTCTTACATGTCTCCCAGAGTTCATCAAGATTCTTTGGTTTTGTCCTCCAAGCTCCCTCTTCCATCCTACCCCAAACATGCTCAATGATGTTCATGTCTGGTGACTGGGCTAGCCAGTCCTTGAGCTTTTTTGCCTGGAGGAACTTTCTTGTAGAGATGGATGTATGAGATGGAGCACCATCCTGCTGCAGAATTTGACCCCTTTTATGATTTGGAATCTAAGACGCAGTTAATACTTCTTGATATTTTAGGCTATTGATATTGCCTTCCACCTTGCAAATGTTTCGCACACCCCCCATACTGAATGTAACCCCAGACCATGATCTTTCCACCATCAAATTTAACTGTTTTCTTGGTGTATTTTGGATCCATACGGACACCAGTAGGTCTCCTGCAGTATTTGCGGCGGCTGTGGTGTAATTCTACTGAAGATTCATCAGAGAAATCCACCTTCTGCCTCTTTTCCAGCGTCCATCTGTTTAGCAGGCTGTGGGACTTAGCAAATGCCACACGTTTTTTTATTTGCCTATTGTTTAGCACTGGCTTCTGGGCAATGATTCAACCATGGAGGCCATTTTGAGACAGAATCCTACAAACTGTTCTAGTTGACAGAGGGACTTGAGGTGACCAGGCCTGTTAGAGCTCTGCTGCAATGGAAGAGGGGCTTGCTTTGGATTTTCTAACCAACAAACTTTCCTCCTGAGCAGTTGTCTTGGGGGGTCTGCCGGACCTGGGCTTGTCTCTCCAGTCTCTTCAAATCTGTTTTTAATTCTTTGTACTTGAATCTGAGACACATTAAAGGTGCCAGCCACCTCTGCAGTGGATCTGGTCTTCAGCCTTTTGATAATTAAGGCTTTAGTCACAGGGTAGATTTTTGGCATGTTGTCAGAGCTCAGGTTGCAGTTCAAGTGAAGGTCTGGGGTGCTGGGTTACTTTTTAGACACACCCACTAATTAATCGATCATTTACTGAGCACAGGTGAGGATGTAAACTAGAATTGGGTGCATTATATGACCAGGCGACAAAACTTTTGTCTTGCTAAAATCTGACCATTCTGTGTTCATTAAATGATCAATATTTCAGCATTGATGCCAATTTATTTTCTTAACCTAAACCAAATTTCTGAGGGTTTCAGCTTTCAAAAGAGTAATTTATACAGCCAATGGATGAATTCAACGTCAGGTTATAAGCTTTTATTTACACAACGTGGATAAGCAACATAACTTCTGTCAGGGAGTGTATGCTCACATGCACATTACACATGTACCCAGGGGCGGGGGTACAACATGTGCAAGGGTTGCAATTGCACTGAGGCCCTGGAGCCTAGGGGCTCTAAAAGTCCCTTTGGCCTATAGAAAAAGGCTAATGCTATTAAAGATTTGCTATAATTGGGGGGCCCCATTGGAGTTTTCGCATCGGGGCCCACGAGCTTCAAATTACACCACTGCATGTACCAGTGTCCAGAATCGCGGCTTTGTGGATGACAAATGCACTGAACCTATTGCGGAGATATACGGTACCCGTATCACAAAGCTTTTTCTTCTCCTCCCACCAGTTGATATGGGTAATCCAGATTGGTCAGCTGAATACTTTGGTGTGTGGATAAAGTGAAGCCCCCTCACATCAAGTGTAACTCGCAGTACAACCACAGTTCTGGGAAAGAGAAGGCATCAAACAGAGCCAGCTGAGGGTTATCACATGTATTGATTTCAGCGTTCTGCAATTTACCATTGACAATAGCCATGCCGGACACAGCGCTGCATTTTAGTTAACAGACCAACATACAGAACACCCTTCCATTATCTAGGAAATGTTTTAAGATCGCCTACGGAGGCTGAAAAAGAAGTGGAGATATTAATATGACAGTAACTTGTGAGGCTCATGATTATTATTCTGTTTGCAGGGGAGAGGTCATTGTGAAGGCTGGAGCAGAGGAGACAACCATTTCTGCAGATATCGGTAAATATAATGCTCGTTCGGTAGCCCTCTGTATGGCCGCCTTCTTCATATACATTTTTTTGTCAATTTTTTTTTTTTTTTTTTTTTTTTTAAATTTCAAGAGTTTTCCTTGGATTTTTTTCATGTATCCTATAGAGTCAGAGTATGGAAGAATGCCACATTGACCATGATGCATGTTGAAAAGTTAACTATTGTCTGAACATGTCTCCCTTGATTGTAAAGTGCTGCAGAATATTTTGGCGCTATAAAAATAAAATGATTTATTATTAGAAATATGTGACTACGTGTCATCCCCTCCAGAATGGGATTTGCGAATCTATGGAGGATTCCTCGTTTCTGCAAGTGATTATTGCCAGCTCCAAACTTAGATTGATATTTATATACACAACGTAGTGCTGGGCAGCTTATATTATTAATGACCTACACTTTCAACATGTCTCCACTATATCTCATGGTAATAATCCTTCCTTTCTTTTAAGATCTGCAGTACCTGGCACAGATTCGTCAGCAAATACCTATTCACACCCAACGACGTCATGATCTCTATAGCGTGGAAGAGAAGTGAGCAGCGTACCCACCATGATGGAAGGTCACATTATAACAAGAGTCACAGGGAAGGTCGAATAAATTGTTTCTGATGAAAAGGCCGATCTTCCTGAAATGAAGAGCACATTGACATGATTGGGTTTTTCTTCTATATTACAGTCTTACATTTCTTGTAAAACAGGTCAAATCTGAGGGTAATCGGAACCTGTGCTGTGCTGATTATATGGGGGCTCACATCCGGATATCCAGTGGAGTTGTGCATATAGCCTTGTGGCAGTATGTGTATGCTGAGCATTGGATGCTAAAGTGCCTTTGGGAAGGCATTAGATCAACATAAGGCAAATGATCTAAACCTCTAAGGGAATCTGACAGCAATATAATGTAGGCAAAGTGTTTTCTGAATCCAATAATGTATCCCATAGGTCACTGGCTGAAGCCGTTGAATTTAGGTTCAGAGCCCGATGTGTCTCCCCCCACACCGGGCTCTCCGTAGAGATTGTGCAGTCACTGTGAGCTTTCAGTCATGGCAAGGGCGTGCTAGACTGGCGTGCACGTGACTTTGTAGTCCTGTAATTGTAAACACAGGGTAATAAAGCCTTTACTTTATGTAAACAATAGCTCAGACACAGATAAGAGAAGCACAGTTGCTTTTTTTGCCTCTTACAGCATGCTGTCCTCAGCTTACATAGTGAAAACCTGCTGACAGATTCCTTTTAAGGGCCCTATTAGTTAAGACGGAGACTGATGTTGTTCACGCCGGTCTTGATGAGTGGGTGAGCTGGAGTCAGGAGCACGCCTCTCCATGAATCTGGAGTGTCTGATGAGTGGTGTTCGCCTCTGTCCGCCATGCTATAAATCGTTCACCATTTGCAGACTGGACTGGCATTTCTGGCCCAGCTTGTCCAGAAGTAATCAACTGTGGCATCCCACCCCCACCATGTCCCGTCTCTCTTCAATTCTCCCAATTTTGGTGAAGATGGGAGAAACTGACTTGAAAACACCAACAGTCGCAGCATTTTGGCATATCTTATGAAAGTTCTTCAAAACATTTATTTTATTTTTTTTTTTAATGGTAACTTTTCATAGCCTTTGCATGAGAATTCTGTTGGGTATGCTTTGATGAATTGTCCAAATATTGTCAAAATATGGTGCACAAAAATTATTTTTTTGAATCTTCCCACAAGGTGATCTCCACATATAGCCCTACAGTATGTATACCTCTTTGTTACATTATATTATTATGGAAATCAAGTACAGAATTATTATTTTTTAATAAAGAAATCCTATAAACCTTTATTCTAATATGTCGTTTTACAACAGTGTTGCTGTCTTTGTGACTTACAGATATATTACGGCTGCCTCACATAGGTTATCCCAAAAGTGTCTATTTCTCAGTATTTGTCATGTCCCATGACTGGGAATCATTCTGTGTTTTTTGTGCTGTGTATTGCATTTTCTCTGTTTCTAGGCAGAAGCATTGCTTATTGGTTTTTTGTCCCTCCCCTCTCCATGTAGCTTCTGTGATGTCAGTTTTCCCCTCTTCTTCCCCATGTAATCATTCTGCAGCCATTTTAGTTAGACACATGTTTACTGCTCTGGGAAGAATCACTCTTTCTCCTTCGCCTCATTGGGGGACACAGACCGTGGGTGTTATGCTGCTGTCCACTAGGAGGCGACACTAGGCAAATCTGCAAAAGAGTTCAGAGACTCCTCCTCTGCAGCATATACACCCTGGAGCAGGAAGTGCTTTCTCCAGTTTTTGCTTAGTGTCGATAGGAGGTAGACTTGGTCCATAGGACCACTCCAAATTACATAGTTAGATATTTTTTACTTAGATTTTTTATTCTTTTTTACCAAGGATATGAGAGGGCGACGGTATCTCCGCATACCGATCTCCCAAAACCAGCAACAGGCGGGAACGCGGGTGTTACCTCCACGTATCCCCTCCTGCCACGATGGATAGGGAGCAAGGCGACGGTTCCATTGCGTTCCGATCTCCTTGTCTTTCTCCCATGGCCGGCGCTTCCACATTTTTCTCTGTCCCCACTGGGAACCTCAGGGTGACTTCTGCAGGCTTGCAGAGAATTCACAGCAGAAAAGAGCTGATCTTTTCACATCAGGACGCCAGGCCAGGCACAGACTTCCCCATCTCCCCTCTGGGTTATGGGTCGAGCAAGCCCAAGATGCCCTCCCCATTCCCTGCCAGGGTCTGGGTTGAGGAGCCTACACAGGTAATCAGGGTTCCCCTGGGACCCTGCATGTTTTCTTTCTTTTACCCCCTGAGCCACCACTGCAGCGTCTGTAACCTGCAGAACTACAAGCCCTTCTGTGAGGGTCTCTGAGAGCAGGCTCTCCCACCTCGGGTCCCCCCTCCTCCGGACTATTTATGCTGCGCCCGCTCCCCTGGAAGGGAGCACAGCAGCGGCGGCTCATAGCGGGCCCTGGGTGCCGATGGGGCGCTGCCCCACCGTGGTCGCAATCTCCGGTGCCAGGCGCCGTGCTCCCAGTTCCGGCCCCGGACCTCCGCGCCAGCCCTCCGCCATTCCCGGGCCCGCGTTTTACGCGAGGCCCCGGCTTCGGCCTAGCCGCACGTCACCGTCCCGCCCACCGGCTCACCCCACTGGACGGGAGCCTTGCAGCGTCAGCACGGGGGCAGGACCGGTCTGAAAAGGGCGCCATTCAGCCTCTCTGCGCGCTCTCGCGCTGGCTCCGCCCCCTTCTTCATGGCATTGCTGCCATTGCAGCCCCGGCGCTGACACCGCTGTATAACAGCGGCGAACAGCACTTGGGCATTAGGGGACTCAGGCTGACCTGGCCATCTGTGGCTAGAGTCAGATTGTTGAATAACACACTACAACCTCTGGGGTTGCACATAGGACTCTGCTCTGGGCAGAATGACTGCAGGGGCACCCACTAATGGGGCAGATGGCAGCAGGCTCATGCTGCCTCCGCTGAGGCACCTGGTCCCTATCCTCCCAGGTGGAGATAAAAGGGGATACACAGATCAGCTCAGTTTCTTGTGCCACATTACAGCATGTCTCACAGCATCCGCTGTACGGGGTATACAGGGATCCAACACAGCACAACTAACACGGCTTCGCTGTGAGCCAGTCTCCGATAGTTACTGACGGGCAGTCAGCAGTGGCGTACCTACACCAGGTGCAGAATTTGCGATCGCACCCGGGCCCTGCGGCCTAGGGGCCCCAAAAGTCCCTTTGTCCTATAGAAAAAGACATACTGTTAAACATTTGCAATAATTGGGGGCCCCATTGGAGCCTTCGCATCGGGGTCCCGGGGCCTGATGTTACGCCACTGGCAGCCAGCTTGGTACAGCCTGCCTCAACTTGTACTCCTCCCCCCTCCCTGTACACCAAGCATGTGACAGTAATGCTACCCCTGTACTCTGTGACAGAGTAACATCACATTACTAGGAATACTGCTAATTCCCAGAGCAGTACAGCCAGAGTCCCTCTGTCCAGCACACGGACCAATTATAGTTGTGCCTACCACCGTGCCAGATGCAGGTACCTGTTGGTACAACATCCTGATCTGATAGCCTTACCCGGGGGGGGGTAGCTACTTTTCAGTGATATACCGACATGCCATCCTCCTCTGTTCCCTCAACGTTGGGAACCCTGTTGATATTCATCATCCATCGGCCCCCTTCCCAGGCCCCTACACAGTTGAGAGAACTAGGTTGCGGTGGAATTTCGGCGAGTCTAACTCACAGGTTTCTTCCTGGGTCCTCCATTGTTGGAGAGTCCAGTTGAAGTTGACGTAACCTACAATTATCTGACAACTGCAAGGTCCTAGGACTGTTACCAATTTTTTCCAATCCCACAGCTAGAGTTCCGGTTTGCAGGGATGACGGTCAAGTCCTTCAAAACACAGGATGAACTCCATGATAAGCCCTGCTCGAGTGGTTTAGCTCGGGTCTCTGGAACCGAAGACCCATAACATGCTTCCTCCTCAGCTCCCCACTGTCGGAGGCGCTGAGTTGTAGCCGATAGTGTTATATGCCAAGCTTCTTCCTCGACTCTCCACTGGGGATTCGGGTTGAAGCTGCAAAGGCATGTGGCCTGGCCGGCCTCCGTCACCTAACTACAAAGACAAAACTCGGGGTAGCACAACGTGGAATACGAATTCTGTTGCCAATCTCCTCACTAGACCTATATGGATATTTGGCTTAAGATGACACGTGCGAGTACTCTGCACAGCCTGCCTCGAGACGGGACCTTGCGGCCCCCTGACCGCATTAATCCAATGAATGGGCCCTTCTTGCCCCCGTAAGACCATGGCCCGAGCCTTCTTCCACGCACTCTGTCCCTTCTCGATTCAGGAGTCACCAGTGGGATAGTGCTCGCAGTGGGCAGCACAGGACACCAGCGACCGAACGGTCGCGAACACAGCCTCCAGTTCTTTTTCTGCCAGCACTGCTCTTGTCTTCCGGCTTTCTCCGGACCTCCGCGACGGGCCTCTGTGGTTCCCGAGCCCCGCGTTTTTTAGCAGGGCCCGGCTTCGGCCTAGCCGTGACATCTCTGGCTTTCCAGCCAGTTCTCAGCCTGCCTTCTGCCCACCCTCCACCTGCCGTCGGAGCTTCCGAACCTTCAGCTCAAAGGGTGGGGCGAAGCTGAAGGGATTGAAGCGAAAAGATTACATAGTTTTTTCCCCCGCCTGAAATTGGCAACGTATATACTGCTTTTCAGCAGTCTTCCATCTCCGGAAGGCTCTTTTATCAATCCATGACTTTCAGAGACTGCGAACACAGTGACATTTGCACCGTGCTCGTTAAACAGATTCAGTGGAATCGACCTTCCTCAGGTCTACCCAAACACTACGGCGCGTGCTGCAACACAGCACATATATCCAGGAGCCCCAGCTCCGCTGCGTGCCCTTGACGCCCCATGCTGCAGCGTCACGTATAGAGTCTCAGCCATATGGGACGCACAGCATCGCATGATCATGGCTGCCGTTAGTTGCAACGCATTTACAGCTCTAGTCAGTTTTCCAGACAAAGCACAGATTCTTCATCTTGGACTCCGCAGCTTTCGTCAGGGATTTCCTCAATCCTTCACACCTGCTATAAGAGTCCTGGTCAGCATAGTAGCCAGTTCCTTTGCCTCAGCGGAATCGCCGGCCTTTGCAATTATCCATGCTCAGGCGTTGCACGAATACTGCATGGGGGGAGATGTACCCCCCTCACAATGCTCAGGGCAGTAGTCTTGCCCTGTCTCGAACATACCCCTAAATCTACGCACATTCAGTAGTATCTCTAGGACTGTAATCGTTCAGTCACCTTCTGGCATTCAGACAAGGATGCAGTCAGACAATGCCACAGCCGTGGCATATGTCAACCACCAGTGTGGAACCCGCAGTCTCTGAGCGATAACAAGTTCGCCACATTCTTCACTAGGTGGAATCCTACAATACGGTACTGCCAGCTGTTCTCATACCAGGTGTACTCTTCTGAGTGGCGTTTTCTTTTTTCCTAATTCGCCAAGGCATGGACTCTGGGTGACCAGCCCCTTCCCCTACACGTCCTCCGTCGAAACGCCGACGCCAGGTACCCACAGATATGGAGCTGACGGAGTCACACCTCAATGCCACGGTCCTGGCCTTCCTGGCCTGGTCTTGGGATACGCAGTCAGTGGGACAGACTCACTAGTCCAAGCCTGGACCGGTACCCGCCTCTCCTATATTTCTTCCCCTCTAACAGTCGGGAATATCAAAACGAGAATGTCGCCGGGTCATCTTTATGGTCTCAGACTGTTCCACTCGCCCTTGGCGCGCACGCTTGTCCAATTTATAGCTGCAGTACCAGGACCTCTAACGGACAGTTCAGACCTGTTCGCTCACGGCCAGTTCTTTCTCAGGACTCTTCACATCTGAGGTTAATACCGTAGCCTTTCAGCCCTAGAATTTCACCCAAGAGGTTTTTTTCCCAGGATATTGTAACGAGCGTAGTCACAGAGGAGGACACCAGCTTTATCAGCGATATCCCATCACACACGTGTACTCATTTTGGTTTTTTTGCTGGGACTCCTTTAGAAGTCATTCCCCTTGGCCCTACTTCTTACTAGGGACCCTCCGTCTTCCACTCAGACCTAGACTCAGGGCTATCCTTTGGGTCTTTCACACAGCAGGTTTTTTTTTTTTTTTTCACCCTCTTACAAGCACGTCTTGCCACCAGACTTCTATGAAACCATTCCTCGAAGGGTCTGCTATTTCTGGTCCCCATACAATAAGACTACATCCGTGGGGAACTGACCTTGATACTCGCGGCCGGCAAGAATCCCGTTTTCAGCCATGATGGAATATTTCCTATAGCATCCTCATTCACATAGCGGTATAGTTCGGTGGCATTTTATTTGTCTCTGCAGAAGTATCGGTACTTGCAGCGGTTTCGCGTAATCCATCTTTTTTTCTAGTCTTTCATCGGAACAAGACTTTCCTATGGCTGTTTCCTTTCTTCTTCCAGGATAGGTTTACTCTTTCCACCTACATGACGACGTCTCTCTGCCATCGCTACGCCCGACTTCAGTCCGTCCGGTCGCGAGGGACTTACATGTGCGGGACCTGGTCTGGGCCCTACGCATCTAGATGTCAGTGCCCTCCTGAGAGGTCGGATTCTCTTTTCTTTTTTTCTCATTCTTCCAATGGGCAGAACTAAGAACACGTCAGCCTCTAGGGCTCCTCTAACCATCCGGGACGCTTATTCCATCGATGACTCATCCCTTCCAGAAGGTCATGGTACATTCTACTCGGCCAGGAAGGCCTCCCGGACAGTTCGGTAACAGGCATTGGCGCAACAAGTGTATAGGCAGCCAATAGGCCAGCCTACACCCATACCCAAGCCGCTATAGCGCTTGCACTCAGTCCGTAACAAACGCAGGTCTGGGTACACGTGTCCTCCAGGCGGCAGCTCGCCTGTTGGCTCATTGTTCTTCACTGACCATGCTCAGTGTCACTAGTTCCTGGGGCATGGTTCTTCTCTGACCTTGCTCTGTATAGCTAGTTCCTTTGTTCTTTCCCACCCAGGGACTGCTTTGGGACGTCCCACGGTCTGTGTCCCCCAATGAGGCGAAGGAGAAAAGGAGATTTTTGTGTACTCACCGTAAAATCCTTTTCTCTTAGCCTCTAATTGGGGGACACAGCACCCACCCTATTGCTCTTATGGCCTTTTCTTCAGTTCTCACATTCATGGTTAACATGTTTCCCATGTTTGCCTATTATCACTCTGTTAGTTGTTGGCTGTTTGAACTTGTGCCTGTTTAGCTTCAGGCCTTGTAGTACTATGAGCCTGTTTAATATCATGTCTTGTTATACGATCATATGCTTCGTTAACTCTTCACTGTTTTCCACATGCGCCTGCTTAGTTACAGGCCTTGTGGTACTAATATTACTCTGCTAATTCTTAACTGTTTACGCACGTGCCTGTTCGGTTTCAAGCCGTGTTCCGCTATTATTGCCTTAACTATATTGTTTACACAGGTTGACTGTTGTACTTCCTGTGTCACTGTTATTTCTTGACTCTCCTACTGCTTTAGCACAAAACTGGAGAAAGCACTTCCTGCTCCAGGGTGTATATGCTGCAGAGGAGGAGTCTCTGAACTCTTTTGCAGATTTGCCTAGTGTCGCCTCCTAGTGGACAGCAGCATAACACCCACGTCTGTGTCCCCCAATTAGAGGCTAAGAGAAAAGGATTTTACGGTGAGTACACAAAAATCTCCTTTTTTACCTGCTGCATTGTACCTCAATACATGTTTTTCAGTGAAAAGCATCTCAACTTCTCTTGGATTCTTAATACGAAGTCTGTGTAGTTGAGTTAAACTATCTGGGGACACTTACATGCACGTGTGTAACTGTCCATATGAATATCAAAAGAAATAATAGTTCAGGCACCTAGTATATTACTGCAGTGTATTGAAGAGCTAGAATAGTATTTACATTTAAGTCCAGAGACTTATTTGGACAGTGACTGACTCTTTGTGATTTGGGCTCCATGTTACTATTTTTTTTATTTAAAGTGAAACAACTGACATGCTATTGAAATTACAGCTTTAAAGAGAACCTGTCACCCCTTTGGACTTTTGATACAATGCCCATGAGCATTTACATGATGTAAATGGGGTTCTAGTAACCCCTGTATGTGCCCAGACTGGCCCCTCATACTTGAAATATGAACTTTTATTAGGTCCAGAGCTGGCCTCTTACTGAGACCGGTAGGATGTTGCTTAGACCAGGTGGATAATGCTTTCGCCGCCCTCCAAGTTTCTAAACAAGCGCCAGCGCAGTTGAGCGGGTGGCCACGGTGCATTGAACAAGTCAATGTTTCGCGAGACGTCAGCAATATGCACAGACTGCGCAGGCGCAAGTGTACCTGTCTGTGCCGACATCTCATCGGCCTGTTCAGTGCACCGTGGCCTCTGGCTCCACTGCGCTGGCACGAGTGCAGCTGTCACTCACTGCGCCGGCCAGAGGAAAGGTGGGAAATTTGAAAACTGAAGGGCAGGTTTAGCAGCCTGGAAGGGCTGCGAGAACACCATCCACCCGGTCTAAACAACATCCTACCGGTCTCAGTATGAGGCCAGCTCTATACCTAATAAGTTCATATTTCAGCAAGGAGGGGCCCCAGTCTGGGCACATATAGGGGTTGCTAGAACCCCATTTACATCATGTAAATGCTGGTGGGCATAGTTTAAAATGTCCAAAGGGGGTGACAGGTTCCCTATAATTAAAGGAGTTGAACAAAAATATCCTGTGAAACATGTAGGGATTGCAGCTGTTTTCTACAAAGCCCTCCACATTTGAGGGGTTCAAAAGTAATTGGACAAATATTACTTTACCACAATAAAATGTTCATATTTAATACTTTGAAGAGAATCCTTTGGTGATAGTAACCATCTGGAGTCCAGAAAGTAATGGACGTCCCCAAACACTGAGTTTCCTCCTTGCTGATCGATTCATATAGGGTTGACCTGCATCACTGCAGAGAACTGTGGGGACATGTATCAGATCAAGTTTGGAGGAAGTTAACCTACGTTTCCACATTCAGGTGCCTAGCTAAATTTAAGGCAACCATATCCGAAACTTATCCAGGTAGGAACAAAGTGCTGCACTCACCGTGGTAGTCTTCAAATCTTTATTGCGGTGAAAGAGGTAACATGCAGGTGTACAGGAGGATGCCGACTACGTTACTGGTCTATGATCGTTTCGCACACAAGTGTGCTTCTACGGGCCCAATGATATGTGGTGACGTAGTTCCACATCCTTATGCAAATACTACACCTACATCATGCATAAATAAAGTGAACAAGTGTTTGTGAAAAACATGATTAAAAACAATGAATACATTTTACAGTTAATCTAACAATATGGACATATAATTTCTGTTATTCGTCTGTAATTTGGATTGGGTTGTATTCTATTATTAATTTTACTTCAATCGGTAGCAAGAGTTTAGGTAAATTACCTCCCCCCCCTTCCTTAGCTGGCAATTTAACTCTTGTGAGACCTGCAAAGGACTGCACGTTGGCATTACCCAGATGTTCTGATCTGATGTGCTCACTAAGCCTAGGAGATCCATGACTTGTATTTATAGATTTTACATGCTCTTTACATCGTACATACATCGGTCTAATCGTTTTCCCGATGTAGAATTTCATACATGGGCAGAATATGATGTAAATTACGTTCTTTGTCTTACAAAATATAATAATATTTATACATTTATATAAAGCACTATTGATTTCATAGCACTTTTCATGCATTTGCAACATTGTCCCCATTGGGCTCACAACATAAACATCCTATCAGTATGTCTTTGGAGTGTGAAGAACATGGAGGAAACACACACAAACACTGGGAGAACATACAAACTCCTTGCAGATATTGTCCATGGTGAGATTTCAACGCAGTACAAGGCTGAAGTGCTAACCACTGAGCCAACGTATACCGTGCTAACCACTAGACCACTGTGCCGCCTTGTAAATGAATATAAATCAATTTACTTTATGGACCTCTGAACCCACATGCAAAAGATTTTCACATTTCTCATATTTACAATACTGTCTGTATTTAAAATTACTGACAGGTTGGAGTCTATTTAACCATGTAGTGTTTTCCATGCAATTGTGTACAAAGCTATCCCTCAAATTGTTGCTCCCCCTGTAGGAAATTAAAGGTTTATTTCTAACCATTTCTTTTAACGAATCGTCACATTGCAGTATATGTTAACAATACTGACCGATCTACAGGGGTTGGACAAAATAATGGAAACACCTGGAAAAATCAACAAAAGTTAGTTTAATATGGTGTAGGTCCACCTTTTAACAGCCTCAATTCTCCGAGGTATGGATTCATACAAGGTGATATCATTGGCCCGGAGGATCTCCACGAAATAGCACCCCAGATCATCACAGAACCTCGGCCATGTTTTACGGTTCGGAGGAGACAGTCTGGATGGAATGCTTCTTTCGGCTGTCTTCAAACGTACACTCGGCCTGAGGTCGGAAAATGGGGTAAACGATGATTGGTCTGAGAATATCACATGTTTCCACTGCTCAAGGGACCAATTCTGGAGGTTTCTACACCAGTCTAAACGCTTGGAAACATTTGTCAGTGAGAGCAGCGGTTTTCTAATTGCTGCTCTTCCGTGGAATACAGATTTGTGCAGCTCTCGACGAACAGTTTTCATGGACACTGGGTTCTCTAGGTGTTCATTGAGCTCAGCAGTGATCTTCGGAGTCGTGGTCTTGCGATCCTTTCTCACAATTCGCTTTAGAGTCCGACGGTCTCTGTCAGTCAACTTCGACTTTCGGCCGGACCTGTGCTTTGCTGCGGACGTTTTTCCTTCTCTTTCAAACGCAGTCATTACTTTGGAGACAGGACCTCTTGACACACCAAGCATTCGGGCACTTTCTGTTACACTAGCGCCTGCCATACGAGCACCAACAATTTGGCCTTTTTGAAAATCCGAAAGGTCTGCCATTGGTATCAGGTTCTCATCAATGTTCTTACAGTTCAGCAAAACAAACAGTTAATTTACATACACATGTCACTTAACACAAATAATCAGCTACAAAACATTAACATATGTCACGGTTTGCATGTTTATAACATGTTCGAAGATTATGATGGCAAAACGTTAGGTGTTTCCATTATTTTGTCCAACCCCCTGTAGTACACTGGCTTTTTCTATAGTATCCACTACCAATTTTTCTTTGAGGTGTTTTTTATTCGTCTTTTTGTTGGTGGCACCTCTCATCCTATGTTATTAGTCCTGCATAATCTTATAAATTGACTATATGGGAGGCTTTTTCTTGGTATGAGCCGGATGGGCATTTCTGTAGTGTAATAATGTATTACTAGCAGTAGTTTTCTTAACATGCTGATGCTAAAGCCTCCATCAACCACCTCAATTTTAACGTAAAAAAATAAATGAAACTAATCCATGATGAATTTGCAATAGATTTAACTTTTCCCCAGACTTTCCAACAATGACCCCACTGCCTTAATACCTTGTTCCTGTGGGATATGGGTGCACAGACTTGCTGTCATTGCTGCTGGTCCTGGTCACATGATTGGATACCGGCACACACAGGAGGCACCACACTGTTGCAGAGGAGATATGAGGAGAGTGGCGGACAGGCAAGTTACAGTTTATTATTTTTGTGTGAGCGGCAGCATCTCAACTCCCCCGTAACACTTCACACTTTTGCAATTAGTATTTGTGTTAGCGTGAAGGATGGTCAACTCCTTCACAGGTGGCAACTCTGTGTCTCTGAGACACTGTGTCAAAGCTGCTCCTGTGTGAAGACATCAGTGACAGAGGTGTCTCATTCACACAGGAGCAGCTTTGCCACAGTGTCTCAGAAAGATTGCATCAGTGACTACCAACACCTGTGAAGATTAGAAGGTGCAGTCACCATGAGCACATTGAAATCAGTCTCAAAGACCTGTGAAAAGTTTGCCAGGTGAGCACAATTAAAAGAAAACTACTTAAAGAGGACCTGTCGCTCCCCTGCTGCATGGCAATCTAAATGCAGCACTGAATGCAGCATGTCTGCTACATTCAGGGAAGGGGTCCCCCATGTGTCTTTGTGCTTTGTAACCTGAGATATAGGCTTAAAAAAACTTAGAAGCCATGGAGGTAGCCCTGTGGCTGGAGTGAGCTCAATTGACTGGGACCATTCCCTCCCACTGCCTTTCTGTGCTGCTTCTGCTGTGCTGGCTTTGTCCTCCTCCTCTGTCACTCAGAGCGGATGCAAATCATTTGACCTCACGTCAGCTCCAGATTCCTGTCCTGGTGTCTGAACAAAGCATAAACACCACAGCAGGAGGTGGCACAGACAGGTAGAGGGGGAGGGAATGGCCCCAGTCAATCGAGCTCACTCCAGCCACAGGGACTACCTCCATGGCTTCTAACTGTAAGTTTTTCTAAGCCTATATCTTGGGGTACACAGCACAAAGACACATGGTCTCTTAAAGAAGGCAGTTTCACATTACTAGACAAGTGACATGTCTCAAGCAATAGGAGAAAGAAAATTGATCTCTCTGCTGCCAAAAAAATTTAAATAGTGGTGCCATGTCCCATGACTATGGGAATTATTCAATGTATTGCTGTGTTCCTATGCAAAAGTTTACCCTTCCTGGGTATTTTGTGCTTTCCTCCTCCCTGTAGCTCCTGTGATGTCAGTAACTACTCCTTTCTCCATGTTGTTTAATGTAGCCATTTTACATGTAGCATGTCTTTCTGCTCTGTGAAAAATCACTCTTTTTACCTGCTGTACTGCACATTAGTACAAGATATTCAGTTAAAGCATCATCTCTTTCCTGGAGTCTTCTTAGGCTGGGTTCACACTGCGGCAGCGTCCGGTCCGGGGCTGTCAGGAGTGACAGCCTGGACCGGAGTTTTGCTGCATAGGATAGTATCGGGCTGCACGGAGCTGGATCGCGGCGGGTGGTAATTATCTGCTATCCGGCTGCTGTGTCGCCGGATGTATCCTGCAGAAGTGGGGATTTGTCTGCCGACTCCAGAAACGTTGCATGCACCGTTTTTGGTATCGGCAGACAAATCCCCACTTCTGCAGGATTCATCCGGCGACACAGCAGCCGGATAGCAGATAATTAACACCCGCCGCGATCCAGCTCCGTGCAGCCCGATACTATCCTATGCAGCAAAACTCCGGTCCAGGCTGTCACTCCTGACAGCCCCGGACCGGACGCTGCCGCAGTGTGAGGGCACCCTTACCTTATAGTTAAACTATCTGAGGAAACTTTACATGCTTGTGAGTAATGGTCCATATGAATATCAGAAAAAATAATAGCTCTAGTGCCTAATACTGCAGTGTATCGTGGAAACAGAATAAGTGGAATGCCTTAGACAATGTATGAAAGCAATATATAGTTTATAAAAACATGTGCAATCATAGTACAAAAACATTTATGGCTGATACGCAGTACATATAAGTTTATGCAGATAAAGGCATAATGAGGAATGATGCTGCCAGATAAATCCATCAAATCAAGAGAGTAGCTGCTAAAATATCATTACAAAGCCACAAATGGGTATTTGAAGCTGCTGGTGTGTCTAAATTTCTGTGAACCTCATGTTGTAGGATCCTCCAAAAGATTATGCATAAACCTACTATTCGGCCACCACTAAACAATGCTCACAAGCAGAAAACCATTGTAATGGGCCCAAAAATACATAAAGACTAATTTGTAAACAGTTTTCTTTACTGATGAGTGCTGTGTAACCCTGGATGATCCAAATGGATGGAGTAGTGGATGGTTGGGGAATGGAACCATGTCTCAACAAGTCTGTGATGTCAGCAAGGAGGTGACACATTCATGTTTTGTACTAAAATCACGGGGAGAGCTGGTAGGCCTCTAGGGTTTCCAAAGGTGTGAAAAGGACCACAGCAAAGTATATAGAGTTTTTGGTTGACCACTTTCTTCCATGGTACAAACTTAAGTGCTGTCCATAAAAATATAAATGTTCATGCATTACAAAGCACCATCTTATGCTGAAAAAAATACCTTAGAGCGATTGGTTGCTATGGGTATAAAAGAAGAGAAATTCATGGTGTGGCCCCCAGCCTCCCCTGACTTCAACATTATTGAGAATCTTAGGAGTATCCTCAAGCAAAAGATCTATGATAGTGGGAGGCAGTTCACATCAAAGAAGGAGCTCAGAGAGGTTATTTTGACATCCTGCAAAGAAATTCATGCAGAAACTAAAAACTCACAAATGATGCATAAATTGTGATGGTGATAGTAAAGAAGGGGCCCTATGTTACATAAGTAACTTGTCCTGTTAAGATATTTTTTATTGAAAATAGAGCTTTTTATTTCAGTAGATATTAGCTCTTATGGCCACTTTACAGGCGGCAACAGGAAGATAGAAAACGGCAGGTGTTGGGGACAATTGTACCTTTTACCTTCAAAACACCTTGCAGTGGCTGCGTGTAAATCAGGTATCTGCAAGGTGTTTTGAAGGTAAAAGGTACAATTGTCTCCGACACCTGCCGTTTTCTATCTTCCTGTTGCCGCGTGTAAAGTGGCCATTAATGCTGCAAATTCAGTAAATGACCATTTCAGTTCTTTACAATCTATAAAATGTTTGGAAACCCCGTTGCACATAATAACTTGGAATAGTGCATTTTGAGGGCTTTTTAACTTTGAAAAGAATACTGATATCATTGGGAGGCTTGTCAAAATTTGATATATAGTCTAAATGTTGATGATTTGAACACTATAGTGATTTGCATCGAACATTTAGGAAAGTTAGGAAAAATAGCATTTATATAATGATTTTAACACAGTGTATAGAGACACATTAACAGCTCTGCTACATGCACATTTATGGATATAAACAGCCCTGCTACATACACTGAAGAAAAATCTAATCACAACTTTTTGTTTTTTGCTTGCATTTTTCATTAGTTGAAGATCTAAAGGTACCGTCACACACGGCAATATTGCTTGCAATTTCACTAGTAATTTGCTGCTTGCAGTGAAATTATGGGCACATTGTTACATTTGTACACAGCAACAAAATAGAACAAGGTGTCCATGATTTCACTGCAACCAGCAAATTGCCAGTGAAATTACAAGCAATATTGCCGCGGTACCTTAAGACTTTTTCTATGTACACAAAAGGCCTGTCAGTGAGCACTTTTGCTTTGTCGAGATAAACTATCTGATGCGCCCCAGGGCCATAGGGTACTTGAAACAGGGCTTTAATACTTCTGAGGAGTCACAGGGGTTGAGACCTGGCTTTGTTACCCTGGGTATCAAATAAAAGTTAGGGCTTTATGGTTTTGGGTTAAAGATCGTGACACCCCAATCAGGCAGCCACGGGTCCTGTTGGTGACCAGTATCAAGTCCCCTGACCCTAGTCTGGCTACCTTCTCGGCGGATATCGGCCACAGATCCTCTAGTTCTAGCTCTCCGGTTCTGTGGTTGGAGCGTGGAGTCTCCTTGTCACCTCAGGGCTAGTCCCTGGTTCCCAACCAGCCGTTTTGTCCGACTCCAGTCAAACTTGGATTTAGGCACACGGGTGGTTCACTCAGCCTCTGCCCATGCCCCTAGGGCTCCTGTCTCACTTGTGGTTCGTTATTCCCGTGACCCAGGACGAGCTCCTCACCACTCAAGTCCTCTGGGTCTGTACTCTTCTCTGTCTTCACTCTTCACTGTCCCACACTAATTAACTTCCCACCCCACACTTTCTTTCCCTCCGACCGGACCACAGCCACAACACAGCGGCTAGGATCAGGTATATGTCTTAACATTCTATAGAGGTTTTGGAGTATATACATATGGATTGAGGATTGGGAATTGTTTTAATGCTGATGGTGTAGGTTTGGTGATACCATATTGAATATAGGATACCTCAGTGTGAGTGAGGTTATCAGTGGTTAGCAACCAGATTTAGCATTTAGCTCTCATATATTTTTCTCTATATATATAGGTGTAATACCATAAAACCTTGCCACTATTGGAGACAGTATTAATGTACATACTGTGGCTATATAAAGAATTGTTAAGTATAAATTGAATGTCATATACTATATACCGTAATATATACTGCTGTGGTTGTAACTTGTGGATCCTTAAGAGGATATGCTCTGGATTTGTTTTAATATTTTAATATATTTTCTGATATTATGGAATATAAATAAAGTTTGAAATTTTTTGTATTTGGATATCAATTGTCATCATTCCTATAGAAAAAGGATCTTTTTCTGTTGAAATAATATGTACATTTCTAGTATTGTCTCTTTTATTGCTGAGTCTAGAACTTTACGCATTCCGTGGAGGATTTCCCTTTCCGGGCAGTACCTGCAACACTCTTCCGGTAGGAGTTGTCCACATTAGTCCACGTCCGAATCCCTCCTGGTAAGGGAACTCCTGCTTTATCTGGTCTCTCTCCCTCGGGCTAGTGTTTGTTGCTACCAGTACGACTCCTGCTGGTGGTGGAGTCTGCTCTTTGGGAAGGCACTTTGTACACCCTCAGGACGTACCACCCACGGTGTCCCAGGTACCATACATAGCCGACTTTGTCCCCTGGTACAAATCCTAGCCAGGATGCCCCTTGGGAAGGTACGATTCCACATCCCGTCTGTTAATGAAAATCTGCCTGTCCATGACGGGTTCCTGGATAAATCCCCAGCCATGCTGCAAGTTGAAGTCACTACAGTTCCATGTTTCCGCTCAGCCGGGTCAGTCACTGCAGTCTTTCGGGTATGGGTCTTGTCCTGCAGATTAGCTTCCTCTTGGGCCTTCCACATCGTTCACCAAGACCTCACTCCTGCCTCTCCTGGGCGGGTCCCTCTCTCTTCGTTGTCAGCCCCTCCTCTGGGTGGAGTCATCATGGCCCCAAGCAGGCTCCCTCGGCTTTTTGTTAGTACTCTGGGCGGGCCTGCTTTTTTGTGCCTTGTGCAGGCCCATCCCATGATGGAGGGCCAGGGGATACCCCCAGCCAGCACATGGCATCAATTTTTTACGGTCGCCATTTTGCAAGTCCTTTTCACGCAGTTCTTTTTCAACAGTCTGTTCAGGCACACAAGACCCGGTGACACCAGGTCGGTAATCCTGTTCGTGACGCCAGAAATCTGATGCGCCCCCAGTGCCGTAGGGTACTCACAACCGGGCTTTTTTTTAATTTTAAATTCATTATTTTTAGCATTTAACATCAAAACATAGAAAACAAATCAGACAATCATTTGTCATAGTAAAACATTTGAACTCACCATTCTGGTGTATAATAAGATAAACATCATGGTTTGTGCAGATTTGTACTGAGGATAGGGAGTATACATGAGTTAATAGATTTCTTATATCTCCGGAGTCCATGAATGTATCAAGTTATCTAAGTATAGTTATCTAAAAAACTATACTAAACACTCCCTCTATCTTAACTATGATAATTAGGTGAAAAGAAACAAGAGGACCGAGAAAGAATCAAACAGCAGAAACGTATAAAAGAGAAGAGAAGGGATAAAGGGGAAGGGAAAGGTCCTTGCCGGGACAGCGCAACTGCCAATGGATGATAATGCTTGTAATCGTCACCTAGTCCTTGGCACTCTCTATAAATATCTGTTTTTTGAAACACAAGCCAACTAAACCACATATTTGTACGTATTTATTTAAACCTTGTATATGAGTCATGAATTGAAGATGTTAAGTCCTCCAGAAACATGAGGTCATTCACCTTCACAATCCACATTGAAATCAGGGGGGCATGTCACCTTCTTCCACAAGAATGGCCACCATTATCAAAAATCTCAGCAAGGAGTGCTCATATCTGTGCATGGGGATCTCGCAGTGATGAAGCATAAACAGATCGGGGCCTAAGTCTCCCCCATAGTCTGTAACAATTCTGATTATTTCACTCACTTTGGACCAGATAGGGCATATAATTAGGCAGTCCCAAAAGATGTGTACTAAAGTGCCTTAAGCCTCGCCACACCTCCAGCACATCGGATCAGTAGAGGGGAACTTTTTGTGTAGTCATAAGGGGACTCTATACTATCTTGTAAGCAGTTTGTAATTAGCTTCTTGAAATCGTGAGGTAAAAAATGTTTGTACTGTGTTAGCCAGAAGATAGAAACATATTAGAATCTGAGAGTCCTCAGTGGTTGATACCTTTTAATGGCTAACTGAAAAGATGGTAAACATAGCAAGCTTTTGGGACAATGTGGCCCCTTCGTCAGGCAGATAATGACACATATTCGGAGGACACATATATACATAAGCAAATGAAACAAAAAAAAAAGAAGAAAAAAAAAAAACAGTCTAAGGGCTCTTTCACATCAGCGTTTTTTTCAAATCGCGGCAGATGCGGTGAAAAAACCGCATCTGCCGCGATTACCGCATACCGGCTGCACTTGCGGCACGGTTGCGGTAAACGCCATACAAGGTATAGGCGGACTTGCGGCAGGTGCGGCAAGTGCGGTATTGGCACTTGCGGCAGGTGTGGTCGCGAAAAAAAATGCTGTCAGCCGCGTTTTTTTTCGCGGCCGCACCTGCCGCAAGTGCCAAAACCGCACTTGCCGCACCTGCCGCAAGTCCGCCTATACCTTGTATGGCGTTTACCACAACCGCACCGCAAGTGCAGCCGGTATGCGGTAATCGCGGCAGATGCGGTTTTTTCACCGCATCTGCCGCGATTTGAAAAAAACGCTGATGTGAAAGGGCCCTTAGATGTTATAGTAAATGTGACAGGTGATGTAAAACAGAGTCAGGCTAGGGAGGAAGAGATGGGGAATTGAAACTAAAAGTCTAAGATAAGCAGAACAAATTGTATAATGGTCATATGCAGTGGTCTGTGGAGAACTGAAAATACTTAAATGAGTTGAGGAAAGCAATAAAAGGAAGCAAGGGTGTTCAAGTCAAACGTTCATTGTCCTAAAAATGGAGTCTGTTGGAGATGTGTTATTCCCAAATGTCTTTTCAATTTATATAAAAATGCATGAATCTGTGATGTCCGCAAATGTCCATTCATGTTATATAAAAAGCCATGAATCCATGTGATACATTTAATCCTGTTTTGAATGTGTCAAAGGTCGTTGTCAATTTGTATTCCCAAATTCTTCTGTGGCGCCCCGCAACGAGTGCGTCACAAGGGAGTATTGCAGCCGCAATATTCTCTAGACAAAGCAGTGCAATGGTTAACTCAGAGATCCAACCCAACATACAACACCTAGAACAGGGGACCAATCATAGGTCCTGGTGGGTGGAGTGTTAGGGTAGTGAAGTAGAACACACAATAGTCTAGAACAGTCTAGTCTGGAATCTAGAGCCTAGAACACAGAACTTGGAGAGGAGCGGGGGCTCCGCACTCCGTGCGGGCCCCTGGGCCGTCACCGGTCGGGTGTCAGCACCTGAGGCCTTAACCACCGGGAATGGGCATTTCTACACGGGTTCCCAAAAGACTCCCGTGCCCACAACTTACAGCCGGTTCACTGGTACCGAAGCTGGCAGCAGTTCACCTCTGCCACGCGAACCAGCCCCGTGGAGGAGCAGCTTTATAGGAGCACCCCACCACCAGCCAGTTTCCAGTCGTCTAACCAGCGGTGTACCCACTGAGAGACCCAAGGCTCCCCAAAGAATCCAGAACGTACATCATGGATAGGGCATTGAAGCAGCCTCCCCGTACCCGACCTGGTATTCCTGGGCGACGCTGGCAAGAGAAGCTAAGGAGGTAGAAAGGAGGTACACTGCGGATCTCTGAGGAGCACTATCACTGCTGAGTCCACCCGGTCTTCTACTCAACCACTGTAAGCCATGTACTGCCTGCTGGTTACAGTAAAGAACCGTTGCAGAGACTAACTGTGTCCGTGTCTCCTTATGAACTGTCCGTCATGAACTAAAGGTAACCGCAGCTGCCGCACAACATCTTGAGCAGCTCCATCCCCCGGGGATCACCGCTCAGCCTGTGGGGAGCGTAACATCTTGCTGCTGTCCATCACCCCGGGAGGTTCCGCAGCGTCGGTAGCCCTTACCGAATCTACTCATAGGTGGCGTCACGAAGAAAACAAATTAAACCCCCCTTTAATCTGTTCCCGTAAGACGTCCTCAATTTTGATCTGCACTACACCGGGCCCCACTACCGGCAGGCGCGGTCCACCCGTGACAAGGAAGGAGAAGAATCGCCTGTATAAACCGGGAGTAACCCTGGCCCCTGGTGTGCGTCAGAAAATGGCGTCACGAACAGGATACGAGCAGGCCCGTTACCCAACGGGTATATTGTGCTTAAACTGGACTTTATTGTCTACAATTGGACTTTGTTCGTCCTTAAAAGAACTTTCCCGCCTTTACACCATTGGGTCAAGATGGCGCCCAAGATGGCGTTCCCGCCACAAGAAGCCGCCACGTGAAGCCCAGGAGTGAGTCAACCCCCCCCTCACTGTGGGAGGGCTAAAGACAAAAGGCGCCAAACTCTTTGTCCGCCCTGATTGCTCGAATCAACCATGGGGGCGGACCCCAAAGACTTTTCCCACGATTGGACTACAAAAGCCCAGAGGAGATGGGAGTGTCATACATAGACACACAGACGGAATTCCTGACCAGCTCAACCAGAACGTCTTACCGGTTGATCGGGTGTGGTTTCCCTCCAAAGAAGAATGGCCAGCATGAGACTCCAAGACCTGATGCAGGAGGTCGAGGCGGAGGCCAGAGCAGCCATAGGCCAACCGGGTCCGGATCCTGCCCTTACCATAGATGGCAGCCCCGACTTCTGGCTAGAGGCTCTACAAGACCTCCGGGTGCGGTTACTAGAGACAGTGGAATGGACGATCCGTAGCTGGAGCGCGACCCTAGGCAGACGACTACACCATGCGATGCAGCAGAGCCGACCGGGTGCAGCTTCTCCAAGCCCAGACGACGTCACCAGCTTCTCGACCGCCTCACCCTCGCCTACCACCTGTCCTGCTCCGTCACCTGAGCCAATAGACTGTGTCATTCCGGTGGAGGCCGCAACTCGACCCGTTCCAGCGACCAACATCGCAACCGACCCCGTTCTTGAGCCGGAGCTCATAACACGCTCCATGGAAGAACTCGATCTCTACCAGGTTCCCACTGAGGAACCCGCGACATGTTTCACCACTACAGAGACAGTCGCCTGTTTTGTCCCCGTACCGGAGGCTTCCCTTGCAACTACAGAGGCCTACCTGGTAACCGGGATTGAAACACCTTTACCTGCGGAAACAGATGAAGAGGCAGGCAGCCTGGAAGCCCTGCAGGACGTCCCTACGGAAGGATCCGCAGCACCACCGCCCTGTTGTACAACGGAACAAGCTTTAACGTCTTTCATCAACGAGCAGCCTGATGTGGTCATCGAGGAAGAGGTCGGAGAGGATGACGACGAGACCCACAGCACCGCTGAGGATTTCGACACCGGGTTCGCTTGGGGAGACAACAAAGAACTTCCTTCCGGGCACACAGCTCGGGTACACTGGTCGGGTGCACTGCCGACACCTTCCCCTGTGCCGTTCCACCGGGTTCCGATACAGACAGCCCGCCAAGTTCAAGCTTCCCGCCAAACCACCAGCTCCAATACTCATCTTTACACCCCGAGCCGTAACGACGGAGATGTACGCCAGAGACGACGAGAGGAGTGGCAAGCCCGAGAACGCGCCAACATGGAGGCCCGTGCCGAGGCTCGCCGCCAGCCGCCGCTGCCTGATGAACTCCGCCGTGAAGGTAGAATTTCCACCTTTAACTTACATACCGGGTGGGGGTTCGCTTGGGAGGTGGGTTTGAATGAGGAGGTGTTTGTGGGGCGCCGGGACGTTGAGTCAAACTTGCCAAGAGGACATCCCGATCGCGACCTATACCGGGCGATATAATCACCTACGAGCGCTATGCTTGTGCAGATGGGTGGTTTGCTATCCGGGTGCGCCATCACCCTCAGAGCCAATGACTTTAAAACTTGAACTTCATCAATGACTCTGTTACCGTTAATCACTGACCGTGTGATCTTGCGGCTACAGCCTGGACTCTAGTTAAAGTACAGCCGACCGCCCGCCGGGTCCGCACAAAGTGATTACCTGTTTCTTTGCTTATATCACCAAAGCATATCTTTACCTGTTTTTTCTATTTTAATAAAAGTGTGTCATATATGTATAAAAATGCAAAAACCTCTGTAATGTGAGTAGTTTGACGCTTGGGGACAAGCTGATTTAACCAAGGGGGAGTGTGGCGCCCCGCAACGAGTGCGTCACAAGGGAGTATTGCAGCCGCAATATTCTCTAGACAAAGCAGTGCAATGGTTAACTCAGAGATCCAACCCAACATACAACACCTAGAACAGGGGACCAATCATAGGTCCTGGTGGGTGGAGTGTTAGGGTAGTGAAGTAGAACACACAATAGTCTAGAACAGTCTAGTCTGGAATCTAGAGCCTAGAACACAGAACTTGGAGAGGAGCGGGGGCTCCGCACTCCGTGCGGGCCCCTGGGCCGTCACCGGTCGGGTGTCAGCACCTGAGGCCTTAACCACCGGGAATGGGCATTTCTACACGGGTTCCCAAAAGACTCCCGTGCCCACAACTTACAGCCGGTTCACTGGTACCGAAGCTGGCAGCAGTTCACCTCTGCCACGCGAACCAGCCCCGTGGAGGAGCAGCTTTATAGGAGCACCCCACCACCAGCCAGTTTCCAGTCGTCTAACCAGCGGTGTACCCACTGAGGGACCCAAGGCTCCCCAAAGAATCCAGAACGTACATCATGGATAGGGCATTGAAGCAGCCTCCCCGTACCCGACCTGGTATTCCTGGGCGACGCTGGCAAGAGAAGCTAAGGAGGTAGAAAGGAGGTACACTGCGGATCTCTGAGGAGCACTATCACTGCTGAGTCCACCCGGTCTTCTACTCAACCACTGTAAGCCATGTACTGCCTGCTGGTTACAGTAAAGAACCGTTGCAGAGACTAACTGTGTCCGTGTCTCCTTATGAACTGTCCGTCATGAACTAAAGGTAACCGCAGCTGCCGCACAACATCTTGAGCAGCTCCATCCCCCGGGGATCACCGCTCAGCCTGTGGGGAGCGTAACATCTTGCTGCTGTCCATCACCCCGGGAGGTTCCGCAGCGTCGGTAGCCCTTACCGAATCTACTCATAGGTGGCGTCACGAAGAAAACAAATTAAACCCCCCTTTAATCTGTTCCCGTAAGACGTCCTCAATTTTGATCTGCACTACACCGGGCCCCACTACCGGCAGGCACGGTCCACCCGTGACAAGGAAGGAGAAGAATCGCCTGTATAAACCGGGAGTAACCCTGGCCCCTGGTGTGCGTCACTTCTCTCTCTCTGAGATTTGAAGTTGCTTTTTAAGATGAGCAGTCCCATATCGGTTTCATTGCGGTCAGGGCTGGAAAGTGTTTTGCTACAGATAGGTCCATATGTTTTTCTTTTATTGAGTGGCGATGAGAATTCATTCTTGTCCTGAATTTTTGCCTGGTCTTGGGCAAATCATGAGCTAATCGAAGTGGTATGTGCCAAAGTATATATTTTTGTTTTTTGCTCTGAGTTGAGTTGTATGTCCAAGTCAGCCTCACACTGCAACATAAATTGAGGTGTTGGTAAATTTGGAGGGGAGACCAGTAATGCATATGTTTTGGAGAGGGCATAGCTACAAGGATCAGAACTTTGACAAAGAGTCTCAAAAACCATTTTAGATTTACGAAATGCTACTCTGGGAGGCAGACTATGAAAAAAATGATTAAGTTGTAAATTCTCCAGAATCCTAAAAGACCAGGAGTCAAGATAGAGCTCAGTTGTTCCAGAGACGACTACTTCTCTCCATCTCCCAAGCTCTCCATCCTATCTATACCCGCCGCAATCCTCTGACCAAAAACTGGATCTCCTACACTTGGTCTAAATTTGGATGACTAAGTATCGGGAATAGGGTCGAATCAGTTGGGATCATTGTAGAGCGAACAAGTTTATGGCTACATGTAAAAAGCGTAGCTCCAATAGTTAGGTGGTTGTACAAGACCCCTCTCGCGTCTATCGACACCCATGGCAGTGTATGAAGCTGAAATGGAGTAAAGCTCTGTTTAATCTGGACCCAAGTTGTATTGTCTTTATGTCTACACCAATCTAATACCTGAGCAGAGGTGGCTCGCCAGGTGGTACAGCTCTAGCTACAAGCTAGAAAGTTTAGCTTTGTATATTAAATTAATCACTTTGGCAGTGTTGTCCTTGGCTTCTCGACCATTACAAAACCCACCTGGTCGGCTGAACGACTCCATTTATCAAATGGGATAGTCTGCTTGCAAGAATGTTAGCAAATAATTTAATGTCAACATTTAGTAACGAGATTGGACAATAACTGGAGCATTGTGATGTGTCCTTCCCTGGCTTGTGTATTACAGCAATAGTTGCCCGTTACACATCTTTCGGAGGTCTTTCGGAGGTGTTTCTGTTTCCGCCATAGCATTGAAATAAGCTTTTAAATAAGGGAGCAATTTCTCTTGCAACTTCTTATAATATTGAACCGTAAACACATCCGGGCCCGGTGCCTTGCTAGATTTAGTAGAGGAGATGGCCTCCCCAATCGCCTGGTCTGATATTTGGGTTTCCAAGGACTGGGTTGTCGACTCCTGCTGGGTAGGTAAACCCGAAGATTTAATATAATCTTGTATACGAGATTTAAAACCCTCCGAGGCAGTCTCGGACTTTATCTTGTCTATATTGTATAGTGAGGCATAGTATTTTTGAAATGCCTGGGTTATATTCAGAGGGAGCATCGTTCGACTGGACCCTGCTGAGGAGATAATTTTCGGAACATATGTGGCTGCTCTCTGTATACGCGATGCTCTAGCTAGAGATTTGCCTGCCTTGTTGCCATGTTCATAGTAACGACGACAGCATCTGGAGAGGACACCCTTTGCATTTTTAAGCAATACGGCACGTAGCGCTTCCCTGGCATCAAGTAAATCTCTCCTCAAATCCCCTGAAGCAAGTTGCTTATGTTCAGTATCTAGAACTCTCAAACGCAATAGAAAGTCTCTGGTCTCCGTCTCTCTCTCTTTTTTCAATCTGGCTCTGTGTTTTATTAGGGCACCTCTGCCCACGCATTTATGAGCTTCCCATACCATCACTGGAGAGAGACCAGTGGAGGTGTTGAGGTCAAAGTAATCCTGTAATCCTGTATTGGTTTAGTTATATCTCTGAGCACTTCAGGATCAACTAGCAAGGAAGAATTCGGTTTCTATTGCCATTGCCTCGGAATGGGAGATGTGAGCGAGATGGAGATCGAGACCAGAGCATGATCGGAGAAAGTAATGGGTTCAATTTCTGCGTCTTGCACTCTAGTCAAGTCTATATGTCGTAGAAAGAAGTAGTCAAGTCTAGAGTATGTATCGTGGGCCATAGAGTAGAATGACTAATCTCTATCTCCAGGGTGAAGTAGGCGCCACGCGTCCAGTAACTGGTAGTCATGTAGTGTTCGTGTCAGTTGTTGCTGTGTTGCTCTAGATAGCTCGGATCTACCCTTCAATATCTATATCAGGGTCAAGGACAACATTAAAGTCTCCCCCTAGTATTAAAGTCCCCTCCGAAAAGTCCTCTACCTGCTCCAAGAATTTCAATAATAAAGATATCTGGCTCGTGTTTGGGAGGTATAGCGAGGCAAGAGTGTATGTTTGGGAGGCAATTTTACCTTTAACCATCAGCATTCTTCCAACTCCGTCACTATGAGAGTCCAAGAGTTCCCACGGCAGCGACCTTGCCATCGCAATATTAGTACCACAAGAGTGGGTGTCCGCCGAGAAGCTGTGATAAACTGTGGTGAACCAATAGTTTGAAAGTTTGAACGGCTTGGCAACACAAAAGTGGGTCTCCTGTAGGAAGGCAACATGAATTTTGTGAGAGTTTACATAATTAAACAATATCGACCTTTTGTCTGGGTCGTGTAAACCTTTCACATTCAACGTACCCATTTTTAATTTAGTAAGGCCGCTGTGTGACATTATTCAGCAATGGCTGGGACAAGGGAATAGGGGAGAAAAGGGGGAAAGTGAAAGGTAAAGAGACGTCAGAGAAATAGAGGAACTTAGAAGAAATAATAGTAAGTAGCAGCAGAAAAGATGTAGTCAGAAGTGAAAAAATAATAAAGAGATGTAATCTGTCTAAACCGGTCAAGCTGGAAAACTGAATCCTCTCAGAAAAAGAAAATGTAGGAGGATCCTGAGGGTTGTAGACAACCATGAAATAGCCCCTTGCAGACCCGAGACATACCAACAGAACAAAAATTTTAACATATGACCCCACTCAATGGCATCATAACATCTTACCTCAACTCACCCCTAACCCTTACCCCTCCATCCACAACCAAACCCATCCGGTAGAACCCCCTCAACAAGCAGTCATTGCCAGACCTTCAAGTTTCGGTCAAGAACATAGAAAGGGAAATTGGGGGAAAAGAAAAGGGAAGAAAGAAAAAAAAAGGGGGGAAAAAGAGGAGCAGACACTCGTGGAATACAAAAATAAAAAATAAAATAAATAAAAATAAAAAGGCAGTATAGTAGTGTAGTCTTTTTACACCACTCCAGTTCTCCAACCTACAATGCATTTTGATCAAGAAAAAAAGGAAGCAAACCAACTGTTACTCAGGTCGGGAAACTGTCACGGGATCCCCCCCTCCGTAGTCTTGGACTGGCAGTTGAAGGTTTCCAAGCCCTATAGCCCGCTCCTACACGACCCGATGATGTGGATCTAGTAAAGCCGTCTAGTGACAGCCAATCTGGAACCGGAAATGGTGGAATGTCCAGAAAAGCAAATAGGCTATCTAGGTCTTCCTTCATCCAGAGATAATACAGCTTGCCATCCTGTCTCACAATCAGATGAAAAGGGTTACCCCAATGGTATGTGACACGGTGACACCCCTTTCCTTAATTTTCGCAAGAAGAGGGCAAAGCTGTCTCCACATGTACAATGTACGGCTAGAGATGTCCGGGAACAGGTGTATAGGTGCATCTTCATATGATATTTTGACATCAACCATGCCGCTTGTACAATGGCATCTTTATCGGTAAAGTTATGGAGCCTGCATAGGACATCACGCGGGTTTGCACTGTCTATGGGGACAGCAGGTGAGACTCTGTGTATCCTGTCAATCTTATAAGTAGAGTCTGGGGATGTTTGTGCAATTATATTTAAAATGTTCAAGGTTTTGTGCAGGAGGGTCTCTGTGGTAATGGATTCAGGTATGCCCTTGAGACGAACATTGTTCTTCCTCTCCCTGTTTTCCTGGTCATCAGACTACAAGATTAGGGACATAATATGGGAGTGAAAATGGCTGACCTCCCTTTCCAGCATTGTGACTCTGTCCTCTATAGAGGATATAGCCTCCTCAGTGGCGATCACCTATTCTTTAAGAGAGTCGAGATCCCCTCTAATAGTGCTCAGTGCCCATTCCTGGTAAGCCTCCATCCTTGCCACCACATTGTTTAAATCCTGTTAGGATGGCAAGGCCTGAATAAGATGTCTGATGGCCTGCAACTCTGTCTGTGGGCTGCTAGTCTGTGTGGGAGAGGAAGCCGCACATGGTGCCAGCATTATTGCTGACTCACCACCTCCTCCTGTTGATGTTGTCGATCCGGCTCCTGGTAGGTGTATAAGGAAGAAAAGTAGCATGTATGTGAAACCGGGATCAGGGAAATATAAAGAAAAAACTCATATGCGTAATCAAATAAATCATTTATTATACACTTTGACAAATACAGGAACTAACAAACATTTAAAAACCATTAAAAGGTGAAAACCACCAACGAAGCTATGGCCTAGTAATCAATATATCTAACCACAGAATGGTAACACAGCAGTATAAACCACTTCATATAAATGGATGATGAAAAAAGACTGGTAATCAAATAGTAGACAATACCACAAATGATCAACCTATCATAGAATGTACCGTACCTAATATCAGATGTACAAGATAGAAGGAATCACACATGTAACAGAACAAGATCAAATGAAGACACCTGTTTAATAAAACCAGTAGGAACAATAAAAATGAATGGAGAACCAAGCTATTCCGACCTATGTGATCCTAGATAGAGGAGGACCAAGGCTATGCAAGGAAATTTCTAACACTGTTGGATCAATGTGCTGTTACTAGGAAGAAATCCTCTAATAATAGGGAGGGATAGAGTCTACCTATAATGATGTAATGAACCAGCAGGCCCTGAAACAAAACAGATAAGAAAGAAGTAAATGAAAGGACTTCTGGTGCACCAATCAGTGCCACCATGTCCAAGATATGGTTACCAGTAACAACATCATCCACAAGACAAGGCACATAGCGTGCTCGACACCCGACGCATGTCGCCGCCTAGAAGATGGCTTCCTATGGGGTTAGGTGCACATCCCTGGGGGACAAGGCAGCACCCGATCCCCCCTCCTCTCTGCAACTGTGTCCCTCAGTCATCTGTGACATGCACTGCTCATGAGGGCTCTTCTACAACAGCGGGGGAGTCTGGAGCGGTGGTTTCTGTGTGGTACCGGACGCCATTGCTGGGGA
The DNA here is from genome assembly GCA_033576535.1 of Allobates femoralis. Classification (NCBI taxonomy): domain Eukaryota; kingdom Metazoa; phylum Chordata; class Amphibia; order Anura; family Aromobatidae; genus Allobates; species Allobates femoralis. The sequence continues at coordinate 81,999,351 of JARQOC010000002.1, forward strand.
GCGTGGAGGCTTCCCGCCAGAGCTACCGAGCAGCCTGGTGATGTCGGAGGTGCCTCCCACTCCACTTGATGACAGTGTGCGGCCTGGGGTCCCATCAGGTCTCCTTCTCCGGGACATTGCAGGGCTGTATAGGTGGGTAAACATGTACTAATTTCCCCAGATCTGCAGAGCTGAGGCAGTGCAAGTCTTCACACCTCCATGGTTAGGCCACGCCACCGCAAACTCCAAACCGGGCTTTAATACTTCTGGGGAGTAACAGGGCTTGAGACCCAGCTCCATAACCCTGGGTATCAAATAAAAGTTTGGACTTTATGGTTTTGGGGTAAGGATAGTGACTCCACCCGAGGTGCTCGCTATTGATAGCCGACTCTGCGGACCTCTGGGGATGATGGAAACGCAGCTAAGGTGATATCACTCCCCATGGGTGGAGCAGTTCCCCAGGGCAACTGGTATAGTCTATGGTGGTGGTAGGCCGCTGGATTACTCTGGCTGGAGAGGCTAATGGGGGTGATACTGCGACAAGTCTTTTGTGGCCTGCCTGTCTGCTTGGTGTGGAAAGAAAACAGTCTCACACACAGCTTCTGAATGCTCTATCCAGTTTATTTAGCGGATACTTCAGCAATGCCTCTGGGTGCTGCTCTCTGCCAAGCCTCGGTCCAGATTGTTCCCCAGGAATCGGGATAGTTCGTCCAAGACAGCCTCTTTATGTCCCATTCTCTCTTGGGTTGCTCTCCCAGTGCTAACTGTCCGCCTCTCCTGCTCATGCCTCCACACACAGAGCCCCAATCCGGCAGCCACTGGTCCTGTCAGGTGATTGGTACCAAGCCCCCCTGACCCTAGTCCGGCTACCTTCTCGGCGGATGTGTCAGATATCGGCCATAGCTCTTCTAGACCCCGTGGCCTCCAGTTCTGTGGTTAGAGCGAATAGTCTCTTCGCCACCTCAGGGCCGGTCCCTGGTTCCCAACCAGCCCTTAAGTCTGATTCCAGTCAAACTTGGATTCAGGCGCACAGTTGGTTCACTCTGCCTCTGCCCCTAGGGCTCCTTCTGTCTCACTTGTGGTTTGTTGTTCCCGTGACCCAGGACGAGCTCCTCACGTCCTCCAGGTCCACATTCCTCTCTCTCTTCACTCCTCACTCTCTCACTGTCCCACACTAACTTCCCACCCCACACTGTCCTTCCTTCCGTCCCCTGACTAGGCCCTCTAATGGGTCCGCCCACTGTCCCCAGGTGTGTTGGGTGCTTCATGGGTGTCTTAGACTTACCATCCCATTTCCCCGAGAACAGAGATATCACACCTGTGGAGTGGTTGCAGAACCCCTTGTGGTGACCAGCCCGCAGGGGCGCCACATATCCACCTCACAGGTGTAACATATCAAGATTCCGATTAGACAGCATGATTATTGCACAGGTGTGAAAAACCTGGACCCAATAAAAGGTCACTCTAAAATGTGCAGTTTTATCTCCACAGCTTCATATCACAGATGTACAGATGTTGCATGTTTTGAGGGCATGTGCGGTTTGCATTCTGACTGCAGGTTTGTCCACTAGATCTGTTGTACGTGAATTAAATATTAATCTCTCTACCATAAGCCATTTACAAAGACGTTTCAGAGGATTTGGCAGTACATCCAACCGGCCTCACAACTGTAGACCATGTGTAACCATACCATCCAAGGACCTCCACATCCAGCGTTTTCACCTCCAAGATCATCTGAGACCAGTCACCTGCACAACTGTTCTAACATTTGATTCACAGAACCAAATAATTTCTGTGCAGTATCAGAAACTGTCTCAGGAAACTCATCTGCAGCTCATCATCTTTCTTAGGGCCTCCACCTGCTTGCAGGTCGTCGTAACCAACTTAAGTGGGCAAACGCTCACATTCGATGGAATCTGGCATGTTGTATAGATGTTCTCTTCATGGATAAAATACCTGTACAGGGCAGATGGCAGACTACATGTATAGCGACATGTGGGTGAGCGGTTTACTAATGTTAAAGCTGTAAATTGACTGGTCCTTTATGGCAGTGGGGTTATGGCATGGGCAGACGTATGTTATGATCAAGAAACAGGTGCATTTTATTGGTTCCCTTTTGAATACACAGATTTACCATGGCGAGATCCTGAGGCCCATTGTTGTGTTATTCATCCACGACATCACCTGATGTTGCAGCATGATAATGCATGGTCCCATGTTGCAAAGACCTGTACCCAGTTCCTGGAACTGAAAACATCGTAGATCCTACATGGTCAGCATTATCACCAGACATGTCATACATTGAGCATGTTAGGGATGCTCTGGAACGGCGTATATGACAGCATGTTCCAGTTCCTGCCAATTACCAGCAAGTTTGAATAGCCATTGAAAAGGAGTGGACCAACATGGCATTACATAATACATTAGGTGACCAGCCCAGGGGTCTATGGGAACTCGGTATCCGGGCATTTACCGTAAGGGGGATGTCACTGGTGGCCTGCTCGGACCCGTACCCTGGGGTCACTTGTAAAAGGAGAAAACAAAAATGGGAAATAATAAAGTCTCGTGACGCCACCTGTGGATTCTGGTGAAGGCACCAGCGCTGCTTCAGACCTCCGGGGATGATGAACGGGCAGCTTGGGTTGTACGGCTCCCCACAGGTGGAGCGGGGTCCCCAAGGCAGTGATGAGGTAACAGGGATTTGCACAGAGAGGTGATTAGGCAGCCGGGCAGCGGCGACAATCTCTAGGCCTGACGGGCTCAGGGATGGACAAACTGACACACACACTGTGGATCGTTTTTGTACCTTTACTGATGGTATTGCAGGCACTGTCCAGGGTACACTCCAGGTGGTCAAGATGGCACTTCTGGATTTCCACAGTGAGTGATGGCTAAGGCCTCCTTGTCTCTTTTCCCTCGTTGAAGTCCCCAGACCCGTGTAAAACTAAGCTTGACCTCCTCTGTGTCTTTCTCTCACCCGTCTTGTAGTGTCGAGAACCTTTGTGTGGGCTACCACAATGAATTCTCCTGCAGTCCCTGGCTCCCCCTATTGGTTGCGTGACAGGTGTCTGGGAGACTGGAGTCTACTCGGTGAACCGATGTTTCTGCTCGGCTTGATGCTCTCCTGCAGACTCGGACTCCGGTGTCCGGGTTGCTTCCTGGGGTGAACCAGTATGGCTCCTCTGCCCCCAGTCTGGTCCTCTACTCCTTAAGCTTTGCCTTCGACCTCACTCTCAGGCCCTCAAGGCCACGTTACACACACAGATATATTGGTCACAGATCTCTGGTTGCAGTGAAATCATGGACACATTGTTCCATTGTACACAGCCACAAAATGGAGCAATGTGTCCATGATTTCACTGCAACCAGAGATCTGGGACCAATATCTGAACAGATATCTGTGTGTGTAGCGTGGCCTTCACACTCGGTAGGCTGGTCAACTGGCTCGGGCCTAGCACGGCTCCGACACACTAGGACGTCTTCACAGTTCTCCTAGTGACTGCATACTCTAGCTAACTCCGCCCCCAGCACCAGTATTTATAAGGGATCTTGCTTAAAGTCAGCAAGTGGAGCTCCCCCTACTTTTCTGGGGTGGAAGGTGTTGGGTGTACAGTATGTAGGTTACCTGTTGTGGAAATCCATCCATGCCTTAGGTGGTCCTGTGGCTGCCTGTGATGGCAGGGTGCCACATTAGCATTAACTTATAACAATGAATGACTAACAGAATAAGTAAAAACTGACACGTTAGATCTGGTGCATAAAATCGGCTGCAGCCTTCTATTATTTTAAACGTGGCTGACCGCGTTTTTTTCACGGCCGCATCTGCCACAAGTGCCAAAACCGCAACTATACCGCACTGGCCCCACCTGCCACAAGCCCCATAGACATTGCATGGGGCTTGCCGCAAATGCGACCGTTATGCGGTAACCGCGGCAGTTGCGGGTTTTTCACCACAACTGCCACGATCAGCGATTGCCGCTGATGTGAAAAGGCCCTTAGGAAGTTAGAAAGATTCAAAGTTCATCAGCAATTTCTCATTTTTTTCAACAAAATTTCCAAAACCACCTGTTTTTTAGGGTCCACATCACATTTGAGGTGACTTTGAAGGGTCTACATTACAGAAAACACCCAAAAGTGACACCATACGAAAAATTGTACCTCTCAAGCTACTCAAAACCATATTCAAGAAGTTTATTAACTCTTCAGGTGCTGCAGAGGAACTAAAGCAATGTGGAAGGAAAAATTTAAATTTTTACTTTTTCCAACAAAAATGTTCTTTTACCATCAAATATTGCATTTTCACAAGGTAAAATTTAGAAAATGGACCCTAAAACGTGTTGTGTAATTGCGCATAGCAGGGCTCAAAAGGGAAGGAGCGTCATTTGACTTTTTGAATGTAAAATTGTCTAGAATCGTTAGCTGACACCACATCATGTTTGGAGATCCTCTGATGTGCCTAAACAGTGGAAACCCCCCACAAGTGACCCTATTTTGGAAACTAGACCCCCAAGGAATTTATCTAGATGCTTGGTGAGAACTTTGAAGCCTCAGGTGCTTCATAAATTGAGCCATGATAAATTACATTTTTTTCCACAAAAAAATGTTCTTTTAGCCTCAATTTCTTAATTTTCACAGGAGCAAGAGAATAAATGGATCCCAAAATGTGTTGGGCAATTTGTCCTGAGTACATCATATGTGTTGGAAAAACACTGTTTGGGCACATGACAGGGCTCTTAAGGTACTAGGTACTGAACAACATTTGACTTTTCAAGTGGAAAATTAGCTGGAATCGTTAGCTGACACCATGTTGGGTTTGCAGAGCCCCTGATGTGCCTAAATAGTGGAAACCTCCCACAAGTGACCCCATTTTGGAAACTAGACCACCCCAAGGAATTTATCTAGATGCTTGGTGAGCACTTTGAACCCTCAGGTGCTTCAAACATTGTGCTGTGATAATAAAAAAGTATTTTTTTCCACAAATATGTTCTTTTGGCCTCAATATTTTAATTAGCAAAGGAGCAAAAGGATTAAATGGATTCCAAAGTTTGTTGGGCAATTTGTGCTATGCTGATACCTCATATATGGTAGAAAACCACTGTTTAGGCGCACTGCAGGTGGGGCTGCCACCAGCAATTTCATGGCCCCATTCTGACAAAATTTTTGGGCCTCCCTGAGACTCTGGTCAGGCTCCACTCCAGCACTGCCTCCACCCCTCATGCTTTCCACAGTCCCACTGCCAACTCTGGAAATACTTCACTTCAGCTCCATATCCTCACAAATCACACATTAACACACTTAACTGCACCCCAATGGCTCTGTACTGCTGCTAAGTGACAGGCTCCACCAAAGATGTATGTACATTTTCTGGCACCCTAGATACACAAAAATTCAGTTTGGCGCCCCCTCCCCAGCAGTTTGAGTAGTTGCCATATGACCAATCATTCATATGCAATTTTCACACTTTCTGACAAGCTGCTCTTCCTAATTCTTTCAATGTTCAGTGAAAAACAGAGAAGCGAGAAGAAAAACTGTTACATGACCGTAAGTATGAAAATCACATATGGTGGAGTGGCCATATGATGACTGCTGCTTCCAGCAAGAGCTGAATCCTGACAGTGAGTATATTACACGCTCTTAGGATTGGGCTACAATGGTTAATGTTCTAGTTAAAGCGCTTGTTCAGGTTTGAAATTAAAGTTGGCAGTCACTCTTGGTAACTGCAGGTCTCTGAACTCTTACAGCGCGTGCACTGCACACTTGATGGATCCTCCTGTGCCAATGGCAAGATTGGACAGACTTGTGAGCACAAATATGCAATTTTTATATTGCTGGTCACATTCTGACTAAACATGTCACTCATCACTCAATTCATTTTCATTGATTGGACAACGCATGTATAGTCAGCACGTTACTGCATGTATGTAAATCTCATATTTGTGGTTTCGTGACCTCCCACTATCACCGCCAGCACCAAGAGACAGTGGGTGGGCCAGCTTTAGAGACAGTGGGTGGGCCAGCAAGTAGGTCAGGTGACAGAGGGTAGATATAGAGAAGGGGAGGAGGAAGGAGTCAGTAGGCTGGTGTAGACTGAGATGCAAAGACAAGAAGCACACGTCCTGGAAGAGTGGGGTGGAAGGAGTGCAGACTCTGGAGAGCCAGTGCGAGCCACAGAGAGAGGCTAGGCTAGTAGCAGAGTGTCGGCTCTGAAGGGGACTGACGATTCACCCGGTTTCCCCAAATTAACCAACGGGGAACTCCAGCTTTACGTTAGGGTTCCCACCCCAAAGGACAGGCAGCTCAGTGGCAAGGCAGGAGGGGCCACAGGGGTCCGAGCCACCGCCATACTGTCTGGAGACGCACACCAAGTGAGAAAAGAGACTTTATCTTCACTGCCCTGGGGAACCCAGTTCTACCCGTGGAGAACTATTCCATCATCAGCTGCTATAACATCATCCCCAGAGGTTCTGCAGCAGCGGTGGTCCCACTATTGACCACAAGCCGTGGGTGGCGTCACGACTGACATTATCCCCTGTAAATATTCCCCTTATCATTGCCAGGTCCCGGGACACGGTCCGGACCAGGACCCCGTGACATCCCCCAGTAGCAACCCCAGTCCGGTACCGAGTACCCCGTCCCAGTGTGCTCGACATAACCTGGCGTCATGAACAGGATGTACCCGGTCCAAAAGAATTGGACCCCGTGTGCCTAAAGAACGTGTTCTGGACTTTTCCCGCCAAATCTGGGCTTAATGGTGGCCATAGAAGCCTGAGACCATGTGCAGAGGAGGCGTGCCCTGACCCCCCATCGTGGGCCGGCCCGGTACAAGTCGCGAAAAGAAGGACCCGCCCTTGTCCCTATTAACTCCGGGGGAGCCAGCCATCAATCCCAAAGAAGAGCCTCCGCCCCTAAACCCTCCTACCAATGAGAAGCTGGGGGGCGCAGAACAGGAAATCGTCATCAGGAAGAGGCTGGACGGACGACCGGAAGAGAAGCAGTCGCCATTGCAGTACACGAGGACGGAAGCGGAGGACGCCGAGGAGAGCGCCATAATCGGAAGATCTACAGTGATCCCGGAGGGCCCTCGGAGTGAACCGGTGGAGGAACCCGGCCAAGGAAAGAACTATAGTGACCGAGACAGCATGGCGGAAGGCGGCTGAGAGCGTCCGGAGACCCGAGACACCCGGCGAGGTGTGCTGCGGCTGCTGCCCTTGCAGATGACCCGGGCCCAAGAGGAGCATAGGACCCGGATCCAGATAGACATCTGACATAACCAGCAGGCTTTATACCACGCAGCCCGGCTGGGTTGGCGCTACCTGTAGTCGCACAGAGAGCAAGGAGAGATGCCGCTCTGCGACCCTAGTTGACCTGTCCGTACCCAGAGCTGCACCGCATCCTGCAGTGAAAGAGACTGACCCACTAGGAGCCCTGGTGGAGGAGCAATGGTTATCCCTACGGGAACCCCTGATACCAGCACCTACAACGTCTGAGGTGAGAGGGGAGCAGCTCCGCTGCTGGTGGGAGAAGGATGAGGGCTGCGAAGACCTAATGGGCTTTCTGGGAGATCCAAGCGGTACAGTGGGACCAGCAGAAATAGCGACACGGAAAGAGTATATACGGCGATGTGTACGGAAATGGGAGAAGGAAGAAGTAGAGAGACATGTCCAAAAGCAAATAGTCATCGCCCGCACCAAAGAAGCTAAGAATGCAGCTAGACGCGACAGAGAGGTGCAGAAATCCCCAAGACGGCGAGAACCGCAGACGTTACCTTGGAAGATGAAGAAGAAGGAATGAAGACCCGGATCCTGAAAGAAGAAGACTTGCAAGTGTGAATGCGATGTAACCTTTGATGTCCCCATCCCAATCCTGAATGAATGTTAGCTTTCCCTTGTCTGTCTTATATGTTTATTGACATTTGCTACCACGAACAGTGAGCTGGTACGAACTTTTCCCTGTATATAGTTGAGCACCTCGCGTGCTCCCCTTTGGTTTTAAGACCATTGTTGCACTTGAGAGACTGCGCATTGAACTGTGAATTGAACTGCAGAGTGCTATGCGAGGTATTTGAAGCACTTGTGCCTTTTTGAGACCTTTTTGAACTTTTTGAACTTTTGCACTTTTTGAATTTTGGAAGAAAAGGAACTTTTATACTTTTGCTACAAAGTAATGTTATTTATGTGTGGATAGTTAAATTATGCAACGTTTAAAGAAAATCGTACCTCCTGGACGGGAAGAACCAAGAATTCTTACTGTTTAATGTTTACAAAATAAAAATGTTTTCAGGGGGATCCATGACGGGCAGCATGAGGACACGCTGGTTTTACTCCAGGGGAATGTGGTGCCCCTGCGACCAGGAGGCCACAAAGGGAACTGCAGCCAGGTAGGAGGAAAGACAGTTGCACCACAGCACCCTCACAGACAGCCCACACAACCACTAGAGAGCAGCATCCAACCTGGAGCCCGGGAACTCTAGGCGGGCAAGGGGTGTGGGTTTAGAGACAGTGGGTGGGCCAGCAAGCAGGTCAGGTTACAGAGGGTAGATATAGAGAAGGGGAGGAGGAATGAGTCAGTAGGCCGGTGTAGGCTGAGATGCAAAGACTAGAAGCACAAGTCCTGGAAGAGTGGGGAGGAAGGAGCGCAGAATCTGGAGAGCCAGTGCGAGCCACAGAGAGAAAGCCCATCCGGAGCCAGCACCCCAGGAGTGTGAGGAATGAGAGGACCAGTAGCACTGGGTCCTAGAAACATGGCTGAGACGACAGACTGCAGGCGGAGTAGCCCTCCTATTGAACCCGAAGTACACGGATAGAAGGAGCCTGATAGAGCCTAGCACAGCAGGACTATTGGATGCTAGGCTAGTAGCAGAGTGTCGGCTCTGAAGGGGACCGACGATTCACCCGGTTTCCCCAAATTAACCGATGGGGAACTCCAGCTTTACGTTAGGGTTCCCACCCCAAAGGACAGGCAGCTCAGTGTCAACCAGGAGGGCCCACAGGGGTCCGAGCCACCGCCATACTGTCTGGAGACGCACACCAAGTGAGAAAAGAGAGAGAGTTAAAGCCTGGAAAGGACAGAGAAAGAGTGAGGGGTCACAGAGAGGAACAACCTGGTTGCAGGAAGTAAAGGAACCCGGAGGGGAGAGTTGTGCCCGTGTAAAGGCTTGTAACTGGAACTGTGAACTGTAACTGAGGAAACTGAGACGTAAACACGGTGAACCCTGCTTCTGACTCCCTTGCATGATTCTGCCTGCACTTGATTCCCTCCAACAGGTCTGCAGAGGATTACAACAGGGAGAGCCACAGCCTGTCAGCTCTGAGCCCTGAAGGAAGAATTCTGCAGCATCAGGACAGTAAGTGCACTGCACCCATCACAAGCCTGCACACTACACCATAGACTTTATCATCACTGCCCCGGGGAACCCAGTTCTACCCGCGGAGAACTATTCCATCATCAGCTGCTATAACATCATCCCCGGAGGTTCTGCAGCAGCGGTGGTCCCACTATTGACCACAAGCCATGGGTGGCGCCACGACGGACATTATCCCCTGTAAATATCCCCCTTATTATTGCCAGGGCCCGGGACACGGTCCGGACCAGGACCCCGTGATATCCCCCAGTAGCAACCCCGGTCCGGTACCGAGTACCCCGTCCCAGTGGGCTCGACACTTGCGCTCATATGTCAATTGAGTAGAAGAGGCAGGGAAGTCCCGGCCCTGGCTGCAAACGTTTTTGCAGCCCCTCACCAGGTCCCCACAAATTATATGCCTGCTCATATTAAATTTTAATCACATTTACACACATTAACATAGGGCACAAGCCCTTTCTCTGAGGGAAAAGGGGAGGGTCTCGGATTGGGGGAAGATAAAGATGGGGAGTTGGTGTATTTAGTGCGAGAAAACCCACCTCAACAATTGACATGCTGTAGATTTTCCAACACTAAAATACGCAGAATAGAATATCTGCTACGGAATAAAAGGCACCATGCAGACAGGAATTAACAAAACCCATAGACTTTGCTTACAAAACACACTGCTACCGTGTTTCCCCGAAAGTAAGACAGGGTCTTACATTCTTTTTGTGGCCAAAAGTGGCCCCCTGTCTTACTTTCGGGGGGGGCCTTACATTGGAGGCCCCACCATCCACCCATCCATCCACACACTGCAGCCATCCATCCACACATTCTCACACATACAGACACATGCATACACATATATACACACCATACACACCACACACACAGTCACACACACACATAGCACCACTTCTTACCGGGTCCGGTGTGGGGTCCCCGATGGTCCTGTGCCGTCCTCTGTGCTCCGGTCTGGTCCCCGAGATGATCCGCTGCCGTCCGCCGTGTTCCGGTGCCGTTTTGCACCGGTATTGCCGGTCCTAGGCTCCATGGTCCCTGCTCTTCCGGAGTTAAGGCTGCAGCTCCGCCCAGGTCATAGTGTGGGCCAATCAGCATAGCGGCGCTCAGAAGCAAGCGTCATCGGGCGCTTGCCTCTGACGTCAGCGACGCTATGCTGATTGGCCCACACTATGACCTGGGCGGAGCTGTAGCCTGAACTTCGGAAGAGCAGGGACCATGGAGCCTAGGACCGGCAACATCGGTGCAAAACGGCACCGGAACATGGCGGACGGCAGCGGATCATCTCGGGACCGGAGCACAGAGGACGGCACAGGACCATCGGGGACCCCACACCGGACCCGGTAAGAAGCATTGCTATGTGTGTGTGGTGTGTATATATGTGTATGCTTGTGTCTGTATGTGTGTATGTATGTATGTACACCCCCCTGTGTTTCCCCGATAGTAAGACCCTCCCCTCCCCCCTACCCTGCCTTACATTCGGGGGGTCTTACTATCGGGGAAACACGGTACATATTTGGTACTAATCTGCTGCATATATTCAGCAGATACGCACCAAATATGCATTGTACGAGCGGGCACTCAGAATAAATTCGGCACATCTTCTATTGGTCATTCACCATCACAATTATTTTCTTTGTCTTATGGCATGCGCTAATTTTTTTGTGCCAAATTCCTCAAAGTGACATACATGAATCATGAACTATGTGCAAAATAAAAAATACTGTTTATTTTTGTCTTTAACCTGTTTTGCGACTTTTAGCACAGATTCCGCTAAATATTGCCAAATGTGTGCCAAAATTACATGCGTGCATAAAATCACTCCAAGTGGGGCTGAAGTACAATTGAAACAAATTTTGCGACTTTTTAAAAAAAATCACAATTGAGGAATCAGTCAAAAACGTGTGCAAACCTCACTCACATTAAAGAAAAACATCATACAAACATAACAGGTGAACACATGGAAAATAGAGTTTAAGACAAGAATAAGGTGAAAATAAAAACAGGCAAAAAAAACTAAACTAATCTGTTTTTTTATTTGTGCCTAATTCTTCTTTTAATTTGCACAATTTTTAAAGTCTGTTTTATAAGTGTTCACCTGATTTTTTCTGATGTTTGAGGCCTCTTTCACATATCCGTGCCTCTGGCATGTGTGCGGTCCATGCCAACACATGCCGAAGGCACGGACATACAGAGGCTCATTATTTTCTATGGCCCCCTTCACATGTCCGTGGTACTGCGTGGACCATGTCTCCATGTGGAGCAGACATGTGTCCATGTACTCCACACGGCAACATGCCCGTGTTTCACCAGCACCACGGACCGGTTTTTGGCCAAAATATCCTGCACACATATGTTCACAGTGTGACATCCGTCTGCACAGACCTCGGGAAAAAGTTAAAAACTTAAAAATAAAGAATTTCATACTCACTTCCCTCCAGCGTTGTCTGCTCCTCTCACGTCCATTGCCGCTCATTAGGCTCATGAATATTCACTTCACTGAGCCCAACAGTGGACTGGAAGTGAGAGGAGCCGTGGCACTGGAGGGAGGTGAGTATGCACTTACAGGCTGTCCGTGTGCTATCCACGGATGTATGGATAGCACACGGAGAGCACACAAATTATTACACGGTGCGTGACCCCTCAGAAGCACAGCTCCCAAATATGGCCTATCTCACACGTCCATGGTTTCCATGGACGTGTGAAACAGGCCTGACACTGTGGGCAGACTGTAGTAAGACTTCTGGTGTGGTCCATCCCTCTTCATAAATCGTCTGACTCATTCACGTGTGCGTGTCTCCGGTATGTGTGCCGTCCATATAGTCACATGCCGGAGTCACAGACACACTCCACTTTGTGGAGCAGACGCGTGTCCTTGTGCTCTACATGGCGACATGTCTTTTTTAGCTGGCAATATGGACACTTGGACCCATTCAGGTCAATGGATCTGTGCCAAAAACGTCCCACACACGGATGTCAACTGTATGACATCCGTGTACATGGACCGGAACAAAGATATGTTAGTAAAAATAAGTAGACTTTTATACTTATCAGTCTCCAGCAATGCTGCAGTCACACTCACTTCCCGGTCCGCTCATTAATCACATGAATATTCACTGCAATGACTGTAACAGCGGAAACAAGAGGAACAGCAGCACCGAAGTCTGGTAAGTAAACAAAGACATGCTGTCCGTGTGCTATTCGGATGTCATACAGATAGCACACGGATGACATATACACAAACACGGACTAACCAAATGGCCCCTCTTGCATGTGCATTTTTTGTAGAGACGTGTGAAAGGGGTATGGTCCGTTCACACGTTGCGTTTTTGCAGCGTTTTTTTGTGGATCTGTAATTCCAGTGAAATACAGTGATGTTTAGCATCCCAGCCAAGTCAATGCATTTTCAAATTTAGCATTCAGACGCTCTGTTTTTTTGAGGATCAAAAAAAGCGGATCATGAAAAACGCACTGTGTGAATGGTGATGCGTTTTTTTTTTTTTACAAAAGTGGATCCGTTTTGCAGATCCTCATAAAAAAGCAGCAAAAACGCAAAGTGTGAACATAGCCTTAGGGTACCGTTACATGACACGATATCACCCGCAACATCGCTGAAAAGTCGCTGGTTGTGCGATGTTGACGCGACATCGCAAGTGCGTTGTGCCGTGTAACAGACCGATTCAACCACGATAAATCACTGGTTGCGAGTTGACAGGTTTACTGACATTGTCCAGAAGCCTGGTGATGTTGCACAAGTGATTTGGCAGGATCGTGCCGTGTGACACCGCGATAATGATGTTGTTTGCGATTTCAGTGGTTGCGCAACCAAGGCCGTAGGCGTGCCTGAGCATTGTGTTTTCCACGCCCTGTCTGCAGCGATTGGTGGATAGTACTGCTTTCTGATTGGCTGGCCATGGCCAAGGCACCATATTTGATTATCTGTGCGTTTATCAGTAGACTCCTTGACTTCTTCTGCTCAAGTGTCATTAAAGACCTTCAAACAAGGAGCGTCATTGAAGTCAGCATCCTTTTCATATGGCGTGTAGCTTGGCGCGTGTTGACAAAACTAAAAACCTTGCGGCCTAACGAGTGGTTTAGTGACGCCTAAAAATACATATATGTGGTCATGTTCAATTTTCATTGATGGTAGCAGAAATGTCTGACACAACATGTGTCCCATATTGAAATCACTACACACATCTGATACCCCTCACTAAGGCCATGTCCTACGCAGGAGCGTTACCGTGTGACACTTTGGCACCGCCGCAGTGTCTTGCAGAAGCCTCAACAAATGCCAACAGACTTCAATAGTGAGATGGTACAAAGAGCAAAGGTGTTGAGGTAGCTACCATATTGCCAGACAAGGCTGACCAATGGCAACGCAGTTGTTGCGACCAATCGGAGTGGTAGGGGCACAGTAAAACAAACTCCTAGGCTGTGTCAAACAGTACACCCACATTGATGATGTGGTTGTGCTGTCTGACATGGCAATCACGACCGGCAACATCGATTCTGGTGTTGTTCAGGTGATTTCACAATCGCCAGATCATCGGTGGTTGCACACAATATCCCTACGTGTGACATCTCAAAAGTGATCTTGGCAAACTGTCAAAAATGTGCACGCTCACGCAAAATCGCGGACGACATCGCTTCAACGTCGTGCCGTGTAACGGTACCTTTGCATGCACCCTCTTTAAGGGCCACGTCACACACACAGATAATTGTGCAGATATTGTTCATAGATCTCTGGTTGCAGTGAAACCATGGACACATTGTTCCATTTGTACATGGCCACAAAATGGATGAATGTGTCCATGATTTCACTGCAACCAGAGATCTGTGAACAATATCTGCACAATTATCTGTGTGTGTGACGTGGCCCTAATAATGGCGGGTTTACACGTTGCGATATCGGAGTCCAATTTCAATCAAAAGTCACGTGGTTCGATCGTTGGAGCCGATATCGTTCCTGCGTTGTATGGTGTGAACGTCCAATACGATGCAGGAACGATGTCAATGCGATATCGGGATTGAATGAGTGTGCTATTCAATGCTCCGATATTGAATGGAGATTGGAGCCGGATCGTGCTGTGTGACATCCCAACTACGATGCGATGTTCAACGTCACCCATTCACTCTCATGTTAAATGGTCGTTCCTGGGTTGGGGGGCGTAGACATCGCACGGGCGTTGTATCCCGATATCGCAGCATTTAAACCTCCGATGCGATGCGGGAGAAACGTGCACTAAATGCGCGCTCCCGCGCCATTGAGTTGCGATATCGCAACGATATTGAAACGTGTAAACCCACCATTAGACCAACATGAAAATCTCCTGCCTTGATGAATAGGGTCATAGTCTGACTTTGTGTGAATAACAAGGCAAAGAAAGAATTTGGCTAAAAAAAAAACCTCGCAAATGATAGATCAGGGCCCAAAATCTACATAAAAAGGTGCAAAAGCAATGATGAATTGAGCCCCACAAGACTAGATGGAAAAGTCACTTAATAAACCACCACAAACAATAAATCGGGGAAAGTGATCTTTTGCTTGTATTTAGGCCATATTCACACGTTCAATATTTGGTAAGTTTTTTTTACCTCATTATTTGGTGACATTTTACCTCAGCATTTGTAGCCAAAACCAGGAAAGGTACAACCAGAGGAAAAGAATAAGGCCGGCTTCACATTACGATTTTGAGGCATCCGAGTGTATCTGTGTTAAATAGGATACACTCGGATGCGATTTTGCCTCCCATGTATCCCTATGGGTCTCGGATTGTGCATAAATCGGATGGCAAAAAGGTCACATCCGAGCACAATCAGTGCCCCATAGCAATACATGGGAGGCAAAATCGGATGCGAGTGTATCCGCTTTGACACGGATACACTCGGAAACTCTGAAATCGTGGTGTGAAGCCGACCTAATAGAAACACGTCACCACTTCTGTATTTATCACCCACTCCTAGTTTCGGCTAGGCCGGTTTCACATATCCGTGTCACCACGGACGTGTGAAACAAGGCCGTTTGGGGCGGGTCGTGCACACATGTGTCACGGATGTGTGACACAATGTGTGCAGTCCGTGTGCTATCCGTGGGGCCGTGGATAGCACACGGACAGCCTGTCACCCGCATACTTACCTCCCTCCAGCGCCGCTGCTCCTCTCTCTTCCGCTCCGCTCTTGGGCTCTGTGAGGTGAATATTCATGAGCCCTAATGAGCAGCACCGGAAGTGAGAGGAGCAGACACCGCTGGAGCAAGGCGAGTATAAAATTATTTATTTTCAGTCTTTTTGGCTTTGACCGTGGTCCGTGCACACGGATGTCACAGTCTGAACATCTGTGTGCCGGACGTTTTGACAAAAAAGCGGTCCGTGGCTCCGCAGAAAAACGGACAAGTCGCCGTGTGGAGCACACGAACACGCATGTGCTCCACACGGAGACACAGTCCGTGCAGAAACACAGACGTGTGCATGGGTCCATAGGGGATCGTATGTACCCTTATGTCCGTGCCTCCGGCATGTGTCCGCACGGACCGCACACGTTCCGGAGGCACGGATGTGTGAAAGAGGCCCTACAAATATTGATGTGTAAGGCCGGTTTAACACATCCGTGTCACCATGGACGTGTGGAACAAGACCATTTGGGGGCGGGGCATAGACCCATGTGTCACGGACGTGTGACACGATGGGTGCTGTCAGTGTGCTATCCGTGCATCCACGGATAGCACATGGACAGCCTGTCACCGCATACTCACCTCGCTCCAGCGCTGAGTTCCTCTGACTTCCGGGCCGCTGTCAGGCTCAGTGAAGTGAATATTGATGAGCCTAATGAGCGGCATCAGAAGTGATAGGAACTGTCAGCGCTGGAGCTAGGCGAGTTTGAAATTCTTTATTTTTAGGATTATCATTTTCGTCCTTGGTCCGTGCACACGGATGTCACACGGATGACATATGTGTGCATGGACGTTTCACGGCGAAAGCGGACCGTGGCTCCGCAAAAAAACTGACTTGTCGCCGTGTGGTGCACACGGACACGCATGTGCTCCACATGGAGACACGGTCCGTGCGGAAATGCGGAAGTGTGAATTTGCCCATAGGGGAACATGTGTCCCCGTATGTCTGTGCCTCCGCACGGACCGCACAAGTGCTGGAGGCACGGATGTGTGAAACTGGCCTAAACCTGACCTTGTCACAAACATGGCACAGATGGCTCCAAGTGTTGGCTCATTAGTCACTATACAGGGCTATTTTGTTTGATTGCTAATAAAGCAGTTGCAGGTGTAATCACCAGATATAAAGGACCCAGGGCCAAACACAAGCCATCCTGTCCAAACTCTGTCTACACTAGGACCTAGGTGAGTGGAGTAAGGGTGGAGGGGTTAGTGTAGAATCTTGGCTTGTAAAGTGACATATGTATCTACTTTGTGTAATGTCAGATTTCCAACCCTGCCCCCCCCATATTTCTTGTGCTGCTATTATAGTGGGAGCACCTGTATTGCTGTTTCTGCTGAGATCTGACTACAAATTCCAACACTTTTGCAACTGTGGCTGATTTTGCTTCTGATTGCAGACTGCTGTCTTCACCCTTACATCTGCCATGGCGTAGTTGTCTACATAAAAATTCCTGGTTTTCGGAGCATATCCTGCTATGCCTCCTTTCAGCTTTTTAGGCTGCATGCACACAATCCAGAATAGCAGTGCATTACCACTGAGTCCATAATGCTACATTGTACAGCATGGGTGTACCCAGGATCAAAACCGGGGGGTGGGCAAGCCATGGTTGTTCAGGTTGTAATATTGCACATCGGGGCCCATCACTCGTTATGCCACTGGGGAGCCCTATGGGGGGGCTGTATATGGTATTTGAGTCCCATCTCATATACAACACCCCCCCCCCCCACCCAATACCCCATACAGTCCTCATATCATATACAACAGCCCCCACCCTAGGGCTCCTATATCATGGCTGTATATGATCCGGAGCCCTATGGGGCTGTATATGATATGGGAGTCCCATATGTACAGCTTCTCCCCCACCCCCCGCTCCATAGGCCCAATAATGGGAGCCCTCTAGTGGTCTAATATGATATAGGAGCCCTATAGGGTTGCTGTATATGATATGGGAGCCTGTGGGGGGGCAGGGCTGTACATGAGATGGGAGTACATGTCATCTCATACAGTGCAGCCCTGACATAGGGCTCCCCCCACCCCCCACATCATTATTTATTTATTTTATATTTACACCTTTTTTACCAGGTATTGTTGTCCTCTCTTGACTTTTCTAGCTCCAGCCTCTGCACCAGCAGTGGCCCCAGACCCTAGCTTGCACCGCAGGGACTCAGCACTCAGTGGTGATGTCATGATATCACTTCTGAGTCCCCTGCCCGCCGAGCTGATCTGCAGTCGGCAGACACTGTCTGAGGGTGAGATCTGCCCTGTACCCCCTGCTCACTGCTACTGCCCTATCATGATTACCGTGATGTTGCTGAGGTAACTGCTACACACAGGTGACAGGTGGAGCGGAGGTGCTAGCGGTGGCCGCTTCAGCTCAGCCACCCTCAGACCCTGCCTTTAGGGTGCGTGCACACGGTCCGGAGGAGCTGCATGTTGGATGCAACTCCTCCGGACCTGAGGGAAGCTGCAGGGAGAACCGCAGCCGCCCTGTACTCGCCATGTGTGCGGGTGCAGGGCGGCTTCTCCCTGCAGTCACTCGATGGGAACCGCTTACGACTTCGCAGCAGGAAATAAACATGCTATGGAGGAGCGGACTCCTGGCAACCCGCACTGCAGCTCCAAACACGCTGCGGGCGGGTTATGCACAGTGAGGATGGGATTTCTTGAAATCCCATCCACTATGCTAGTGCTGTACTTGCGCAGCGTTTTGGACGCAGCGGCAAGACGCTGCATCCAAAACGCTGCGTATACTGATCGTGTGCATGCACCCTAAGGCTTGTGAACAAGTGATTGTTTGATTGCTCAACACTGAAGTATTAGTGTAAATGATCTTCTCCTATGAAGCTCCTCCTATTTATAGGTAGAGATGGATGGGGTGACCCATTGGCTCCCCACAACTGTCACTGACAAGCAACTTTAAATGTGTAGTTGTCTGCCCAGTATGCAGTGGAACATGCCACAGGTAAAAAATGGATTGCAAATGCCAGGGGCATATCAACTATACTAATGTGATACAATCAGGCCCCAGAAGACTCTACTTGTGAGATTAGTTCAATTACATTTTCCTTTTGTTGCTAAATGGGGAAAGTGCAATGTCTTGCTGTACTAATATGGTGGCTGTTGCACCATGAGAGTTGCTGCGCATCAGCAGGTGTAGTAATATGGCAGGCGAGGTAGCTATGATGCTAGACTGTATGTGTTCCCTCCAGGTCTGATATGACCTGTGTCATGTGATAGGGGTGTGGTTGAGGGGAGGTCAAAGGCCTCCCTTGCATGGGAGAAAATGTTACCACACCTACTGAATGTGTGGTGGGAGTAACCATGTTAGTTGGTGGGTGTTACCTATGCAAGAGTCTTTGCTAGCCAGCGCCCCCCATTCCACCCCCCCCCCCCCCCCCCCAATGTGGGTCTTGCTCCCAGACCCCTGTCTGCAATTCTTAAAGTATATGGCTACATCTCTTCCTAAAGTAAAGAATAAGGTGGCAATATGGTCACCGCTACACCCAGTTCGCTACTGCACATGACCAGGTGTACAAAAATGGTGGCCACATCAATTACTGTGCATGAGCATGGAAAGATGTGGATTGGGTATCTGGCCAGCAAGGAGATGCCTGCGCTGCTTCCAGTGTCCTCTACGTTTGCTAGTCTACGACAAACAAAGGCTTTTGGGTAAGGAGATATATCTTGTGTACCAAAAGTGGTGGTCCACCCCCCTCCCTCTCAATTGTGGAACTTATTTTTCCAAGATCTATTGTAATACACACTGATTCATGGTAAAGTGCCTTTAGGTGCTGAATATATGAAAAATAGTTGGCTAAACCCACATGCATGTCCAGAGCAAAGTAAGTTAAGTATATGGGGTTGGACCCTCCTGTGTCAGATGTAATAAAATGAGGGTGTGTTCTAGACACCACACCCTAAGGACTGATCTCTGGGAAAATTTAGTAAATGGGGTTTGTGCATCTCTGAAATGTGGTACTTCTTACAAATTTTGGCTATAAAAGAAATGACCCTATTTTATTCCTTCTCCCTAGTTACTCTAATCATGTCTGGTCGTGGCAAGAAGGTCCAGAAAACTGCAGTTCAAAAGTCCAGATCTGCCAGGGCAGGGCTCCAGTTCCCAGTGGGCCGTATCCACAGGTTCCTGAGGAAGGGAAACTATGCTCAGCGGATTGGATCTGGATCCAGCATCTTTCTAGCAGCCGTCCTGGAATACCTGTGTGCTGAGGTCCTAGAACTGGCAGGAAATGCAGCCAGAGACAACAAGAAATCCAGGATCCTGCCCCGGCACATCCAACTGGCCGTCAAGAATGATGAGGAACTGAGCAAACTGTTTGGTGCAGTCACCATTGCACAAGGAGGCGTTCTGCCAAATATTCAAGCAGTCCTAGTACCCAAGAAGACGGCAAAAGGCTCGTCCTCCCAAGGACATAATGGGGCAGAGTCTCAGGAGTTCTGATCTATTTAACTACACCTTGGACATTTCTATAAAGCACTTTTGTATTTTAATTCTATCCTGAATAAAGACTTATATTTTTCTACATACATTTGCTTGTAGACCTTCAAATGCTACCTTATTTTATGGCAAAAAATGTGTTTAGTAGCTTTCTCTGCATCCAGGTGTGTATGCAATAACCTGCTAAAGGAGGTGACTGGTCTAAATCCAGAGGTCTGCAGTCCACACCATGCTGTGAGGATTCGCTGGGAATTGCGGTCATGTGGATGGTATGAGTATGATAAGTGGCCACTCTGACTAGAGGGGCATAGTCTTGCCTAATGCAAATTTGGGGGGGATAAAAAGGTCCCGTCCCCCAAACCGACAAACCCTGCCCTCCCCCTTCTCATGTTGAGTTCATTGCTCTGGGCATAATGGTGCACTTAGGATACCGTCACACTTGGCGAAGCACCAGTGATCCCGACAACAATACAACCTGGTAGGGATCGCTGGTGCATCGCTATAACGGTCGCTGCTGAGATGTCAGTCAGATCAGCAACGATCTGGAGGTCATTGGGACCTTGAGTTGAGGAGACAGTCTTGGGTTGGCTTCACACGATTTTGTTCCTGTCTGTGTAGAGAAAAATTATATATATATTGACACACCCACCAGGGCCGTGGGGTGTTGGTTTATACAGGTTTTAACATGCCACCCATGGGTTTTGGCATTTGGGGATGGATAGCTGACTCTGCGGTCAGATCCTCTGGGGCTGTTTGTAAGGCAGCTAGATCTTCTGCTCTCCATGGGTAGAGTGGGAGGCCCCAGGCCAGTTGAAACCAGTTTGTATAGGGAATGGTGGGATGCAGGAGACTGGTGTGTGTGTGTGTGTGTGTGTGTGTGTGTGTGTGTGTGTGTGTGTCCTCCAGGTGTTTCCAACTACTGTGCTGTCAAGGTTCCAGCCAACTCTTGGATAACTTGATGACACTCCACTGTGATCCCCCTTCTAGTGTTCCTTCCTGGGTCCTCTCTCTGCATTGGCTCTCGCCCTCCTGCCCAGCGCCTGACACTCGGTGATCTGAGCCAGCAACCTCAGCTCCTGTTGGGCAATGTCATTCTAGTCCCCTTGACCCTATGTGGCTGACTTTTCGATGACTAAGCGTGGCATGGGCTGCTGCACTTGAAGTCACAACAGGTCCCAGTTGGCTAGATGAGTCCTTCAGTCACACCTAGTCTGGGGCCAGTTCCCTTTCTGCAGTCTGGTCCCTCCACCTGACTCTGATCACCATCTGTCTGGGTAACGGGTGCCATGGGTGGATTCCTCCACTTCCCGTGCCCCTGGGACCCCCTCTGTCCATTCTGGAACCCTTCACTGGCTCTGCTATTAACTTCTTTCTCTTGTCCCTAGGACTAACTCCAGTCCCCAAGACAAACCCCCTAACCACCCCCCCCCCCTTTCTGTCCATCCTTTCATGTCACTCCTTACACCAAATCCCTTCCACTATCTCATTCCTTCCCTCCATTTTTCTCTACGTCTTCCCAATGTCAGTCACGTCCTCAGTTGTTCCTCCCTCACTACTTTCTAGTGTGTTTCCTTAACTGCTTCCTCCACCAGGTTCCCCCTCCAGCCTGGGATGGGGCCCTCCCTAAACAGGGTCTGCCTGAATCCCAGGACTTGGGGTGGATGCTGGTGGCATCACCTCCTTACCCGAGACTGGGGTACTGTACCTCTGTGGTGACTGAGTCCCTCAGGGGTGCCACATTGCCTACTAACATGTCATCCACTTCCAGCCCGATGTCCACGAATCCCACAATGCACCCAGCCAACCAGAAGTCCCACCTTATTACTATACCCACATGGGAAGACAGACCCCACCCATAGCTTGCTAATACTAAAGATAAAGACACAGGATACCAAAATTGAGTAGAGATGGCCATGAGGCTTTACTTAGTGAGTTCTAAAATGCATAACTCTTATTTTTTTTTTTTTTTTTTTGTCCCCACAAGCAAAGCCTCTCGCTGGTTTCTAAAGGTACTGTTACACAGATATATTGCTTGCTAATACTAAAAATTAAGACACAGGACACCAATATGGAGTAGAGATGGCTGTGAGGCTTTATTCAGGGATTTCTTAAATGCATAACTGTTTAAAACATTTAACCAATAAAAGGATGGAAAATCTTTATCCAAAAAATTGCTCCAGTTAATCCATATATCTACCCTCTTCAGAGGGCATATTTTCCCCAAGTGGCCTCACATCTGAGTCTTCCTCCAACCCCCCCCCCCCCCCTTCTCCAACCCACAAAGCCATCTCTCAACCATCATCTGAATCCTAAGATTAGAGAGATCCAAACCGATACCGCTGAGATGTATCCCATCCTGCCTATAAAATCCAGGCAGAATTCCTTCCAGATCCACATGGCGGTAAGTGAATTCACCTACCACCGACATGAATCCGGATATGGTTCTATTCAGCAATTTTCCTTTTTCATTCCAGAAAACGAAATTCCCCCCCAGACCAGGCGGGGAACAACCTCGAAAACCCTAAACCTGTACCAGGAAACACGTCCTTAATGACCTGAAAATCGTGTTTAATCTGCCAGAGTAATTCCTTCATACTCACTTTTCCAATATCCTTCCCCACTAAATGAATCAATCGGGTGGAGGGGCAAGTGAAAAAAGCAAAGTGCCTCCCACCACATACCCCCTCCTGCCGAACCAATATATGGAGACTATTAAAGGACTGTCTATGATCGTAGAAGCGCTCTCTTCTTGGCTCAAAATATACAGGAAAGTCTGATGACCCAAATTATCTTAAGACCTAAAAGACAAAAAAAAATTATACTAGAGCATTGGGGCGTACACTGCTGTTCAAAAGTTTGGGGTCATTTAGAAACTTCCTTATTTTTGAAAGAAAAGCGCTTTTTTTTTTTTTTTTTTTTCTTCAATGACAAATGAATCAAATACATAGTTAATGTGGTAAATGACTATTCTAGCTGCAAACGTCTGGTTTTTAATGCAATATCTACATAGGTGTATAGAGGCCCATTTCCAACAACCACCACTCCAGTGTTTTAATGTTACATTGTGTTTGCTAACTGTGTAAGAATGGTTAAGAAAACCCTAAATGGTGGCATAATAAAGTATGCAACCCACCCCACAGACAAACAGTCCGAGGTATGGTGCACTATGCAGGACCTACGCCAAAATACATTTTGAACATATACAAATGAGTAACAAGCAATACATTTAAGTTCTTTATTGTGAAAGACTTAAAATCAAGATGGGGGCTTAAGAAAAGAGAGAAAATTACTCCTCCAAAATGCAGGTTCAAACCCGTATAGTATATGTGTACATCAGAAAAAAATCTCCAAAAAGTACATAGTAAAGGTACCCGCGCAAGGGTCCACATATAGATCTTGTAAACACATATTTAGGGTACAGTAGTAAGTCATGACAAATTAACAGTAATATGACCCATATTAGATGGCATATATATATACACACTAGATATAGGCCGGATGCTATCGCATCGGGAGCGTGTCACTGCCACTCTGCACCCTTCTTGGCCCCCTGCACTCCCTTTGACCACCCTGTGCTCTTTGCCCCTCTACTCCGCCTTGTCTCTGCCCCCCTTCCCTCTGTCTTTTTCCCTGTGTCTGCCCTCCCTCTCGTCTCTCTGCTACCTCCTTTTGTCTCTCTACCCCCCCCCCCCTTTCCTTGCTCTGCTCCCCCTTCTGTTTCTGTGCCCCCCCCTTCCCACTCTCTGCTCCATCCTTCCGTCTCTCTGCCCCCCCTTCCCTGGTTCTGCTTCCCCTTCTGTTTCTATGCCCCTCCTTCCCACTCTCTGCTCCATCCTTCCGTCTCTCTGCCCCCCTTCCCTGGTTCTGCTTCCCCTTCTGTTTCTATGCCCCTCCTTCCACTCTCTGCTCCCACCTTTCTTCTCACTTCTCTCCACTTACCTCTCTCTGCGCCCCCCCCCCCTCCTTCAGTCATTCTAGTCACCCCTTGTGTCTCTGCCCCCCCCCCCCCCCCTTCAGTCTTTCTGGTCTCTCCTGGTGTCTCTGCCCCATGTAAACTCTGCTCCACCCCCCCCCCCCTCGTCTCTCTGCAACCCTTCAGTTTTTCTGCTCCCCCTTCCGTCTCTTTGTTTCCCCCCCCCCCCCCTTTTTCTCTCTGCCCCCTTCAGTGTTTCTAGTCCCCATTATGTGTCTCGGCCCCCTCCCTTCATCTCTCGGCCCCCCTTCAGTCTTTGTGGGTCCCCCTTATGTCTTTTTGCCACCACTTCAGTCTTTCTGGTCGCCCTTGTTTCTTTGCCCCTCCCCCTTCAGTGTTTCTGGTCCTCCTTATGTCTCTCTGCTGCCCTTCACTATTTCAGGTCCTTTGACCACCAATCAGCGCACTTGGCGCGTGTTTTAAAACACTGTTTGCTGATTGGTCGCCGCCGGCGGCGACCAATCAGTGAGACATAGCATGGCTTGGCAGGGGTTTTGAATCCTGCGCCGCTGCTTGGTCGTCGCTGACAGCGGCGACTAATCAGCGGCGCGGGAGTCATATTTCCCACCGCGCCGCTTCACTGATTAGTTGCCGCAGATGGAGCCAGCGGTGTGTGTGGCGGTGTAGGTGTGCGGTGGCGTCGCTGTTCAGTCGCTGGGCGAGACTAATCAGCAGGGGCAGAAAGGAGTGGGACAGGATGGAGTGAGCGGGGCAGTGGTGGTGTCGGTGTGCAGCGGTATCAGTGTTGTGCGGCAGTGTTGGTGTTCAGTCGCCGGGCGAGACAAATCAGCAGGGGCAGAAAGGAGTGGGGCAGGATGGAGCCAGCAGGGCTGGATGGAGCCGGCGAGGCTGGATGGTGGCGGGGTGGGGGGGGTAACAGGATGGAGCAAGCGGGGCTGGATGGAGCCGGCGGGGCAGCATGGTGGCGGGGAGTGGGCAGGATGGAGGCGGCGGAGCTGGATGGAGGTGGGGGAGCGGGATGGAGCCCGGGGGGGGGCAGGATGGAGCCGGCGGGGCAGGATGGGGGTGGGTAGGATTGAGGCGGAGGGAGCTGGATTGAGGCGGGGGAGCGGGATGGAGCGAGCGGGACAGGATGGAGCGGCGGTGTCGGTGGTGTACAGCAGTGTCGGTACAGAAGTATCAGTGATGTGTGTCGGTGTGCAGTGGAATCGGAGCGGGCGGGGCAGGATGGTGGTGGGGGGGCAGGATTGAGTGGTCGGTAACCGGGAGCAGTAGCAGGCAGTGTCCTGCTAGGACCTTGCATGATGTCAGAATGACATCGGCGTTCGGCGCTGTGATTGGACCGCTCGCAATCATGTGATATTCGCGTCACATGTCACATGACCGCGAGCGGGCCAATCACAGCGCCGAAAGCCGATGTCATTCTGACATCATGCAAGGTCCTAGCAGGACACTGCCTGCCACTGCTCCCGGTTACCGAGCACTCGGCGGATTGTAAGTATAACAATCTTTATTATTTTTAATACATTTGTTTTTATTTTACATTTGATTTCGCAGTGTATAATGCACTGCGAAATCAAATCACTAAAGAAGTAGCCCTAAGGAGCAGGGGACCGTGGGGAGCGGGAGCGCATGCAGGGCAGAAGGAGTGGGGGGAGCGCAGGCAGGACAGGAGGAGCGGGGGGCTTAGAGGAGAGCAGTGCGGTGCGCAAATTTTCAATTTGCGCGACGCGCGGTTCTTTTGCACATTCTGCGCTCATTGGCCGCCGCGTCTGCCGACGACCACTGAACGCTGGTGCGCGATATCCATGACAAACAGAGAACATTAGGAGGTTATTTAGTAGCTATGGGACAGGTATAGTGTATGGATGCAAAGCCTGTGGTCTCAAAGTGCAAGTGCATATAGTTCATGTAAACTCAAAGGCATTAATTAGTGCAGAGACCTTTTTCCAGGCTAACCAACACGTACCTTAATGAGAGTACTGATGGATAAAGTGCACCAAAGGGTTAACATGAGCCCAACATCAGGATAGGGAAAGGAGAGACACGGAACCACCTAACGTACGTTTCACCTGTATAAATAAAGGTGTCTTCAGGGGAGATGTAGGTTCCAGTGTGCTGCATAGCCAGTATTCTGGCACTTTTATATAGTGTCCACCCAGGTATGTTCTGTAATAATCGTTAATCCCAGGCACCTGCCATCATAGCGGCGCGCATGCCCAGAACTGCCATGTCTCCTTCCTGCCGACGCCAGCGTGCAGAGGATTTCCGCGGGAGCGGGGACACGTCTCCAAAACCTTGAAAAGAGAATATCAAGTGAGGATTAGGGAGCACGTGGGAGACATCGAGGCGGCAAGGGCAGTGACTGATATTACTCTCTTAAAAACAATCCCACGTCACTTCAAAGAGAAACATGGTTGTGACCCTAGTGGTCTGAAGTGGGATTGACATGATCAGGGGTGGGATTAGGGGAGGTAATCTGAAGAGAACGCTCGCGCAATGTGAGGCTTGTTGGAATGCCACCTGTAATACCGTTGCCCCTCGTGGACTCAACGAATCCCTTGTCTTTTGCGCCTTTTTTGTAATGTGATTGGCTACCATTATTGATTTGTGCATCTGTGGAGCCCACTGGGACGGGGCACTCAGTACCGGACTGGGTTGCTACTGGGGATGTCACGGAGGGCCTGGTCCGGACCGTGTCCCGGGTTCCGCAAGTAAAAGGGGTATTTACAAGGGATGAATGTCTGTGAGATGCCATCCACGGGGTGTGGTCAGTAATGGGACCACCGCTGCTGCAGAACCTCCGGGGATGATGTTGGGCAGCTTAGATGGAACGGCTCTCCGTAGGTAGAGGCTGGTTCCCCGGGGCAGTGGTAATTAGAGTCTATGGTGGATATGATAATAAGGGATTGATAGTGGAGACGGGTTCAAGGAACACACACTCACGTTTCTGTAGTTTTCCAAAGCTTTACTGCAGATGTTGTAGCAGATTGTCCACGGAGTCTGGACTGGGGCCGGGTTGCTCCCACCCTGTTCGGCTCCTCAGCTTCCTCCTGCTGCGCTGTGTGTGTGTGTGGCCCTGCTGCTGCTTCTAGCTGAGCTGCTGGCACTGTCTCTCTCCTCACAGTACCCCTTGGCTAGCAACTTGAGTCGTCCGTGTGCTGCTGACCCCGCCATGTTGCTTTGCTTTGGTACAGTGTCGATCTAGAAACTCCACCAATCCTGGATTTACTGTGCTGTGTGTGTGGTGATGGCACTTAGTCACCCAGATGTGTTCCTTTGTCTTCAATTCTCCTTCCCATCAGACCTGGCCAGGTCTGGAAACGATGAGCGGACTGTAGAGAAGCCTGACGCAGCTCTTTACATACAGCCTCTCTCAGTTCTCCCAGGAACTGAAACTAACTAAACTAGACTCTGAACTGAACTAACTACTTCCTCTTGATCTGGAGTATATAAGGGAGCTGGTTTAGCTCCCCCTCCTGGCCCAGAGGTGCTAGTGTCAGTGTGTTGTGTGGAGGGAACCCGTGTGATGTTACTGTGGCACATTAACCCCTGGGTGCCATTTGCCCTTAGTTAAAGACAGTACTCCGGGACTGTGGAAAACAAGTAAACAAACAATTATTAATACAATTAATATTTACAGAGACTTAAAAGTAAAAGTACAAAATCTCTAAAATTTGAAAAGAGTCCAAAAATTCAAAAAGCAGTCTTTCCGAGGGTTTAGTCTATTGCCTCCGGCTGATAAATATATACAAAAGAGTTCTTACCACAACCAGTCCGTGGTATATATGGTCCATAAATAAAGAAGAAAAGTTCAAAGTTCTTACAGGATAGTCTCTGTAGGTACTGGGCTTTTTATCGTTGCACTAACTATGTACATTTGTCCACGGGCATTTCTGCTTAGGAGGCCTGGATTCGCTACACCACCCCAGGCACTTGCTTTCCCTAACTTAATGTGCATGGGGGTCAATCCAGTTCCTCCACCCTCTAGGACACGGTCTACCGGGTTCAATTTACATTTAAACAAACACTTTACAGTTAATGCCATCTCAATCTTTGTACCTAGCTGGTAACTGACCTTGGGTACTCTGATCTGCGCACAGCTGGTGTACTTAGCATGATGGTGTGAGTGGACGTGTACCTATTTGGTGTGTTTGGTACTGTGGCAGATCGGGATCTGACTGCAGGACTGGCAAGTTCACTAGGACCAGGAATTTGTTCTTCCTCTACAGGTTCTACTTCCAGTTCTTCAAGTCTTGGGACTTCTTCTGGTGACACGGGTTCTGGTGTTGGTTCCACCATTGAAGGGAATGCGATTACTAGTACTACAACGGCTCCGTAGTAATTTGGCCATGTTTTGGGAAAATCTCCTAGTACTGTATGGAATACTTCATCTTTCTCTTTAATAGGTTGACCTGTACGGGTTCTGTTACTTCAGGTGTCTTCAGGTTTCAGAACACGGTTTGAGCTGATCTCGGGATACAATTGCTGAAGTTCTTCCCTCATCTTTACTTATCAGGCACATTTTAGCATTGTCTAGGTTAGATGGTAAGACTGTGTATGGAGTGGTTTCCCACTGATTATCCAATTTGTTAGAGCGTCTCTTTCTCTTAAGAACTTGCTCACCAGGTTGTAATGGTGTTGCTCGAGCATGTTGGTTAAAGGTTTTTTCTTGTCTTGCTCTAGCTTGCTGAAGATTTTTCTCTACGCACTTTTGTACTTGACGATACTGTTGTTGACGTAGGGTATCCCAATCTGAGTCTTCCACTTCTGCATCTGGTTTTACGATTCCCATTTCTAAATCAATTGGTAGCTTACCAGGTCTTGCACGCATAAGGTAGGCTGGAGTGCAGTTTGTAGAACTCACTGGAACGTGGTTGTATAAGTCTACCAAATCGGGTAATTTATCTGGCCATTGATTTCTTTCAGACTCTGATAAGGTCTTTAACAGGTCTATTACAATATGGTTCATCTTCTTTGCATAAGCCATTTGTTTGGGGATGGTACGTTGTAGTGCGGATCTTCTTACAGCCGTACATATTGCAGAATTCCTGGAAAATCTCTGATTCAAAAGCTGGACCTTGATCTGCAAGGACTTGTTCTGGGTAACCATGTGGTCTACAGAAATGTGTCTGGAATGCTTTTGCTGCCATCTTCGCTGTTAAGTCTTTGACGGGTACCACCACTAAGAAGCGTGAGTAATGATCCACAATGGTTAAGGCATAGACATAGCCTGACCGGCTTGGTGACAACTTGACATGGTCTAATGCGACTAGCTCAAGTGGTTGCTTGGTTACTATGGACTGGAGTGGAGCTTTCTGTGGATCTTTTCTTCTGAGGTTGCACACGGTACATCTTCTACACCAAAGTTCAATTGACCTTCTCATGCCAACCCAATAGAATCTCTCTCTCAGGAGTGCTTCCAACTTCTTCCATCCGAAATGACCTACACCGTCGTGGCAGGCTTCTAAGACCATTCTGATGTCTTGCTTGGGTACGATTATCTGCCAGACCAGTTCTTGTGTTTTAGGGTTGGTGTGCCTTCTGCAGAGTTTCCCTTGATACAGGAACAACTTGCCTCTCTCTTTCCAGAGCTGTTGAGTCTAAGCTGGGGCATTCTGATTAGGGTATGCACCTGGTTGTGTAAGCAGTTCTTTCACTAGCTTCACAGCTGGATCAGTATCTTGGGTGTCAACCCATCCGTGGTGTGCTAACGGGTTGAGATTTGCCTTTTGTTCTCTTTGGTAGATGCCGGGTTGATAATCTTCTACCTTTGAACGATGAAAGGCCGGTAGTTCAATCTCTTCCAACGCTTCCGGTTCCTCTTCCACGTCTTCCAGGTGTGGCATCCGGGATAATGCATCTGCGTTCCCGTTCTTGCGGCCTGCCCTATATTTGATGACAAAATTGTAGTTAGACAGCTGGGCTATCCATCGCTGCTCCAATGCACCTAGTTTTGCTGAATCCAGGTGGGTCAACGGGTTGTTATCCGTGTAGATGGTGAATTCCGCAGCTGCCAAGTAGTGTTTGAAATGTTCCGTTACAGCCCAAACTACTGCCAGTAGTTCTAACTTGAAGGAGCTGTAATTCTCAGGATTTCTTTCTGTAGGCCGGAGCTTCCTGCTTGCAAAGGCAATAACTCTTTCTTTGCCTCCTTGCTTCTGTGACAACACTGCTCCCAGTCCCACGTTGCTGGCATCCGTGTATAGAATGAATGGTTGATGGTAATCAGGGTATGCCAGAATCTCTTCTCCCGTCAGTGCACATTTCAGCTTGTTGAAGGAGTCTTCCTTCTCTTCACTCCACTGGAAAGGAGGATTACGGGTTGCAGACTTTCTTGACTGTCCTACCAGGATGTCTTGCAGGGGAGCCGCAAGCTTCGTGAATCCACTGATAAATCTTCTATAATAGCCTACCAGGCCCAGGAATTGCCTCACTTCTTTCACGTTTGTAGGTCTTGGCCAATCCCTTATCACTGTGACTTTATCAGGATCCGGTGTTACTCCCTCTGAACTCACGACACGTCCCAGGTACTGTACCTTTGGTTTGAGAAGGTGGCATTTGGATGGCTTGATTTTCATGCCGTATCTGGACAAGGCTTCGAACACTTCTGCCAGGTCTTGTAGATGTTGCTCATACGTCTTGGAGTAGACTATGACGTCATCTAGGTACAGGAGGACAGTTTCAAAGTTCTTATGTCCTAAGCAGCTCTCCATCAGATGTTGGAAGGTCCCAGGTGCGTTGCAGAGTCCAAACGGCATACAATTGAACTCACAGATGCCCATCGCGTAGTAAACGCTGTCTTCTCCTTGTCGGCCTCGGCCACAGGAACCTGCCAGTACCCACTAGTCAGATCAAGGGTGGAAAAGTAGTTAGCAGATTTTAATGCAGCTAATGACTCCTCAATCCTAGGTAATGGGTATGCGTCCTTAAGTGTGATGCGGTTGATCTGCCGGTAATCTACGCACATTCTCATGGTCCCGTCCTTCTTTTTAACTAACACTAGGAGTGCTGCCCAGGGGCTACAACTGTCTCTTATTACTCCTGCAGATTTCATTTCTTTGAGCATGTCTTTGGTGGTTTGATAGTGAGCGGGTGGTAATGGTCTATACCTCTCTTTTATAGGCTGATGGTTACCTGTGGGTATAGTGTGCTCTACCCCTTTGAATTTCCCAAAGTCTAACGGGTGTTTGCTGAATATTTGCTCATATTCTTTCACTACCCGCTATACTCCATGCTTTTGATGGGAAGGTGTTGAACTGGTACCTACATGCAGCTTTTGGCACCAATCCTCCAGCTTTTCCCTTGAGCCATTGTCATCCACCTGACTTGACGGGTCCAAGGGCTCAACGGCTGTGATGTTATTGTTATCAACCGTGTACAATTTAGCCATGGTAGCATACTTTGGTAATGTGATCTCATCCTCTCCGCAGTTTAATAGGCGTAATGGCACTCTTCCCCGGTGTACCTCAACCACTCCTCTAGCTGTAAGTATAGTAGGTCTACTGTCTGAGTACACGGGTTCTACCAGGGCTTGATAGTCTTGCCCTTTTAATGCCTATTGCGGATCTACACCAGACCAACATTTCAGTTTTGGGAGGTATTACAATGGGTATTGGATCACTTACTCGTACACTGCCGATCTCACCTCCGGAGATTTCTACCTGTTGCTTCAACATCAGGGCTTTGATTTCTTTATGTAGAAGCCTCTGCTGTCCGGTTCCGGCAGTCTCGGCAATTCGCTGCAAAACACTTATCACTTCGGAAAGACATTTTTCAATTACATTCATTCCTAGCAGCATCACTGGCTCACGTTCTCGCCGGTTAACATCTACGATTATAATACCCTGGTTCTGCAATTCTACCTTCCCAATCTGAATGGTCATTTCTCTGAACCCAACCTGTGGTATTAATTGTCCATTACTAGCCCATATGTCCATTGTAAAGTCAGTTGGAGCATTAGTAATGTCTGAATCAGCCCAGTACCTTTTATATAGAACATGTGGAATTGATGTTACCTGGGACCCGGTATCCAACAAGGCACTAAAGGGAATGCCATCCAACACGATAGGGATAACCAGCTGTCCTCCCACGAATCTGTCATACCAGGCCTCATCCACGGGACATCCTCTCTGCTGGTCGCCAACTCGATCTTGGGTGCAGGCTTGGATCCTCGCAGCTCCTTGATGACTTTAGCCACTGATATAACGGTGTCTGTCAGGTTATCTAGCTTTTGATTGAGGGCCTCATTGGAGATTGGTTCCCTAGTTTCAGCAGCAGTTGCTGACATGGCAGATGTCGCTGGCGCTGACGGTTGCTGAGGTGCTGCTGCAGGGTCCGGTACAGGTTGTAGATCCCGGGGCTCTTCTAGCTGCTGCAGGCGGATGGCTCTGTCTTTCAACTCAGCAAATGTCATGTTAGGGTTCTGCAGAAGTATCATACTCAGCTTTGCTCTGTGGAAAGGGGATAGGAGGCCCTCTATGAACTGGTCGAGTAGCATTTTATCAGCTCCCGGGGCTAGAGCAGGTTCTGCCAGTTTAAGGGCTTTGAGTGCTTCCTGCAGATTTAAGGCATAGTCTCTGGCACTCTCTTTAGGCTTCTGGTGACATGCAAAGAACCTCATCTTAGCCCGGGTATCAGCAGTAGATTGTAGATGTTACTTTTAGCCCAGCTACTAGATGCTCTACAGCAGGGGTCTCAAACTCTAGGCCTCGAGGGCCGCACACAGTGCAAGTTTTCAGGATTTCCTTGGAATTTGACAGTTGGTCATTTTATGACCAACTGTCAAATACTATGGAAATCCTGAAAACCTGCACTGTGTGCGGCCCTCGAGGCCTGGAGTTTGAGACCCCTGCTCTACAGTGTCCTTATCTGTGTCCAGCCAGAATCGCATACCGATTTCCCAAAAACCATCAACAGACGGGAACGCGGGGTGTTACCTCCACGTACCCCCTTCTGCCACGAAGGATAGGAAGCAAGGCGACTGTTCCATCTCGTTCTGATCTCCTTTTGCTTCTTTACCAGCGTTTCCAGACACACACCTCTCCCCCTGTTCCCACCGGGAATCACGGGCGGCAGCCTTAGTAAGGATTTTGCTGGACGCCATGCTAAAAGCAGACACCCTCCCCATACTCTGCCTAGGTTATGGGTCGAGAAATCTCCAAGATGCCCTCCCCATACACTTCTGGGGTTCTGGATTGAGGAGCCTCCAGAAGGTAATCAGGGCTCCTTCAGGACCCTGCACCCCACCTCCCCCCTGATCTCCCTGGGTCTGGGCTCACTGTGCGCAAAAGGGGCCCCTTTTGCCTATTCATATATAGGGCCGCTCCAGAGGCACACCGCCATCATTAGGGCCGAGGGAATTCAGAACTCCCGAGTCCTACGCACCAGAGCGCGCTTCTTTTCGGCCGTACGATGTAATCTAGTCCCCAGCTTACGACCTGCACCATTGTGTAATGCCCTCTCCCGCCCCCGTCTGACGTCACGCGGTCGGGAATTGCAGATGGGGGGACTCCTCTTTTTGGTGCTTCTCACATATCGCGGGATCTTCTGCGCACCATTTTCTGCCGCTGCCTCCGGCTCCAGCATCACGAGGGCCGCCTCTCCTCTTCTCAGGGGGACACTGGACCTGGTCTGCGGTCCATTAGGAGCGGTAAGGGGAACAGCAAATCTGCTAGTGCCCTTTTTTGTCTTCC
This sequence comes from Allobates femoralis, assembly GCA_033576535.1. NCBI lineage: Eukaryota > Metazoa > Chordata > Amphibia > Anura > Aromobatidae > Allobates > Allobates femoralis. The sequence goes on from JARQOC010000002.1 coordinate 82,032,949, forward strand.
TTTCCTGTAGCCCCCCACTGTCAGGTGATTATTTGCACCCTGCTGCTCCAGGGACACTGTCCCAGGGAGCACATATATGCACATATACCTGCACACCCTCTCTGGGTCAATACCAGCAGGTACTGAAAATATGCAGAACTCCAGAGGTAACAAGAAGGCCTCAAAGATGGCGACCTATGCCTCATGTGCCACCTGCAAGGCACACCTGCCCAGTGGTCACACGACCCCTCTCTGCCAGGCCTGTGATCAAACTAATTCGGAGCCCATCAATTCAGCAGCCTCAGCTCCTGAGGACTCCTCTGAGCCCGTTGCCTCTACCGTAAATGGTAGCCTCTGCACCACCCCAGAATGGGCTGTTTTTCTGACTCAGTCTAAGACTCATTCCATGTCTCAATCCATGGAAAGGCTGACCTCGACTCTCATCCAGGTTCTGCAGACCCGATCCGCACCAGACCCCTCCGGGCTCTCCGAGCCAAGAGAGGATAATACAGAGTCTTTTTATTCTAGAGTTCCGGAAGCAAACAGGGTGCAGGGAGGGGGCAAGAGGAGCCGCCGACTACGGCACCGTTTCGCGACGCGTGTCGCTTCTACGGGTCCAGGCCTGGACCCGTAGAAGCGACACGCGTTGCGAAACGGTGCCGTAGTCCGGCGGCTCCTCTTGCCCCCTCCCTGCACCCTGTTTGCTTCTGGAACTGTGGAATAAAAAGACTTTCTCGTTTACCCGGTGAGTGCCGCCCTCCCTTTTTCCTTTGTTTGCTATTGCTGGTGCTTTGGCTGTGCACCCCTGGTGGGAAATCGCCATTCCTGGATGGAAAACTAACCGTGACCTTGGCCCTGCTAAGTGCCCTGACTGACCTGCTTACTATTAATACAGAGAGTCACAATACTGTATCCAGAGACCAGGGGCAAGAGTCCCCTTCTTCCCGCTAGGCTCCTACCCGTAAAAGAACCCACAGGAGTCCTCCTCCCTCCCCTTCGGGAAGCTCCCATGGTTCCCCATCCCAGGACCAGGAACCAGGTTCCCCTTCTTCTCTGACTCGGACCCAGAGCAGGATATGGCCCTTGACCTGGACAACCCTGACACTCAGTCTATGATACAAGACCTGATAATGGCTGTCAATCAAACGCTTAACATTGTTAGTCCCCAATCAGATACACCAGAACCCACGATATCTTTTAAGCGAGCAAAACGCCCCCATATATTTTTTTCTGACCATCCTAAATTCCAGAAAGTCATAACCAAACACAGGACCCGACCTGACAAACAGTTTGGCAACCTGAAGGCCATGGAATCCCGCTACCCCTTCCCTCCTAGGTCAGAACTGGGCTGAATCCCCACAGGTTGTCCCTCCAGTCTCCCGTTTGGCTACGCGCACTCTCCTTTCCCTTCCAGACGGATCATCTATTAAAGATCCCACTGACCGGCAGGTCGAGCAATTAACTCGTTCAATTTTTGAGGCCTCCAGTTCAGCCTTGTCCCTGTCATTTGCTTCAGTCTGGGTAGCTAAGGCAGTCGTTTCCTGGGCAAACTCTCTCCGTGATACCTCTCAGTCTCCAGAGGGGTCAGACATGGCTGCCCAGATTTCCATAGCAGCGGAATACATGCTCCAAGCGGCACTTGACGCCGCAAGCTGTTCAGCTATTGCAGCGGCTAACTCTATTACAATCCGCAGAGCACTCTGGCTCCGAGAATGGAAGGCAGACTCGGCCTCCAAAAAATCCCTGACCAGTCTGCCTTACCTCAGTGGACGACTTTTTGGGGAAAAGCTTGACAAATTAATTTCGGATGCCACTGGGGGAAAGAGTACCTCTCTTCCACAACACAGACCGAAACGTCCCCTTTTTCGTCGCCAACAGGCCCATTTTCGGTCGTTTCGTAATTCATTTGGGTGGTCGACCTCCCGCCCGTCTAAATCCAATAACCAATCCCCACAGAGAGGCAGGAACTCTCAATCTTCTCAGAGGTCCTCGTCTATCTGACAGTCACGCTCCAGACAGTCAAAATCTAAGGGACCTCGATCACAAAGATTTTCCTCTTCCTGACTCATTCCCCCTCCCGGAAGACTCCTCCCAGGTAGGCGGCCGCCTTTCCCTTTTTCAGGACATTTGGCTCGCTGTCGTAGATGACGAGTGGGTCAGGGAGGTAATTTCTTCCGGTTACTCCATAGAGTTTCGAACCCGTCCTTCCGATCGTTTTTTCCCGTCTTCCCCCCAAAATCGCCAGTGAATTCTCGCGCCCTTTTCAGGGCCATCGACTCCCTCCGACTGGCAGGGGTCATTGTTCCAGTACCTCCAAATGAAAGATTCACAGGTTTTTACTCAAACCTCTTTGTGGTACCCAAAAAGGACGGGTCAGTACGTCCGATCCTAGACCTCAAGCTTCTCAACAGGTTTATCAGACTGCGTCACTTCCGCATAATGGTCCTACCTTATTTAGACGATCTCCTTGTCAAGGCACCATCATTCAAAGACTGCAAGGAGAATGTTCAGATTACCATGGACACCCTCGTCCGTCTAGGCTGGTTGTTAAACCTACCCAAGTCCTCTCCAATCCCGAGCCAGACCATTACCTTTTTAGGAATGGTTTTCAACACCTCTTGTGGACTAGTACTGTTTCCGCGAGAAAAAGCCATCGCCTTGCGTCACGGTGTCCGAACACCTCACCGCCCCAGACCACATTCCCTGCAGAATGAGGGTCCTGGGGAAGATGGTAGCAGCAATGGAGGCGGTTCCGTTTGCTCAGCTACATCTCAGACCACTACATCTCGCTCTCCCCTCTCACTGGGACAGGAATCCTGCTACCCTAAACAAAACCTTGCGTCTGTAAAACAGTCTCTCCTTTGGAGGCTCCATCCTTCCTCTCTCCAGACAGGAAGGTCCTTCCTACCAGTAAACTGGGACGTTCTTACCACCAACGCCAGTCTAACAGGTTGGGGAGCGATTCATCGTCATCACACGACTCAGGGCAGGTGGTCCAATCAGGAGACCACTCTTCCCATCAACTTGCTGGAAATCCGTGCCATTTTTCTAGCCCTGCAGGACTTCCATCATCTGCTGGCACGGCGTCACATACGAGTACAATCAGACAATGCCACGGCGGTGGCATATGTCAACCTTCAGGGCGGCACGCGCAGCACAAGGGCGATGCACGAAGTTCGTCCAATACTCGAATGGGCAGAATCCACGATGTCGGTGATTTCAACAGTTTACATACCCGGCGTGGACAATTGGGCGGCAGACTTCCTCAGTCGCCAAGGCATCACCTCAGGAGAATGGAGCCTGCATTCCGAGGTTTTTCAACAAATATGCCTCAGGTGGGGAACACCGGAGGTGGACCTGATAGCCTCACAGCTGAACAACAAAGTGCCCATATTTATGGCCAGATGCCACGATCCACAGGCAGTGGGAGCAGATGCTCTAGTACAGCCTTGGACTCAGTTTCGTCTCTGCTACATCTTTCCTCCACTACCCCTGATACCCAGGGTGGTGAAGAAAATCAAGTCAGAGGGTGTTCCAGTCATTCTCATCGCACCAGACTGGCACCGACCTGATCATCTGCTCGCCGACTCCCCCTGGCGTCTACCAGATCGTCCAGATCTTCTGTCCCAGGGTCCACTCCACCACCACCAGAACACATCGGCCCTGAGTTTGACGGCGTGGCCGTTGAAACCTGAGTTTTAACCCAGGCCAGTTTGTCCCCAGGTGTCATTGCGACCATGCTTAGGGCAAGGAAGCCTCCTTCTGCTCGCATTCACCATCGCACCTGGAAGGCCTTTTTCTCCTGGTGTAATTCCCAAAACCGGCTGCCCCTACGATTTTCTCTGCCGGCTATTCTAGGCTTCCTTCAGTCCGGTCTTTCCTTAGGATCTCTGAAGGGACAAGTTTCAGCCTTGTCTGTTCTCTTTCAACGCAAATTGGCTAACAAATTGCAGGTCAGGACCTTCATACAGGGGGTTGCTCGTCTTGTTCCCCCCTACAGAGGACCTTTAGAAACATGGGACCTAAATCTGGTTCTGGACATCCTACAGAGGCCTCCCTTCGAGCTTCTCAGAGACGTTCCTCTTCGTATTTTGTCCCAAAAAGTAGTGTTTCTTGTTGTGATCACATCTATCCATCGCGTGTCGGAACTTGCGGCCCTATCTTGCAAACCTCCTTTTCTCTCTTTCCACCAGGACAAGGTAGTGCTCCGTCCGGTTCCATCCTTCCTTCCTAAGGTGGTGTCCACTTTTCATCTGAATGAGGACATAACTCTGCCTTCTTTTTGTCCGGCGCCGGCTCATCATGTGGAAAGGGCCCTGCATACGCTAGATCTGGTTCGGGCTCTTCGCCTTTACATCTCCCGAACGGCGGCTTTTCGGAAGGTGGACTCTCTGTTCGGTCTTCCGGAAGGTCACCGTAAAGGCTGCTCTTGCCAGATGGATCAGGACAACGATCATAGAAGCATATCAACTCAAAAATCAGTCCGTCCCAAGTGGGCTGCGTGCGCATTCTACTCGTGCGGTAGGGCTTCTTGGGCCATTCGGCACCAGGCTTCTGCTGAACAAGTGTGCAAGGCTGCCACCTGGTCCAGCCTTCACACATTTGCTAAACATTACCATATACATGTCCAGTCCTCGGCAGACACGAGCCTGGGCAGACGTGTTCTGCAGGCGGCAGTTGCCCACCTGTAGAACAACAAGATAGATCTGTATACCCACCCAGGGACTGCTTTTGAACGTCCCACGGTCCTGTGTCACCCAATGAGGTGAAGGAGAAAAGTAGAATTCTGTGTACTTATTGGGGGTGCTACTGCTATGGACAGTAAGAGAAGCGTTGCCACTTTAAGAAATCCCTGCCTTTGTTACACGCTGCCACTTTAAGAGACAGAAAACCCCCCAGGTGTGGGATGATGGTATGTCCTGTTTTCCCCCTTCGGAGAGTGTGCTTTTTGGAGCAGTCGGTGGATGTGTGAGAAGAAGGAGACCGTCTGTGTGACTGAAACAGGACAGCAGTTTTTCTTGGAAAAGGAAAGTCAGACACAGACATATCTGGAATCCAGTGAGGAGCCTGAAGCAAGGAGAAGATTTGCAGCTCATCGACTCGAGACAGGAGCCGTGTGCATCTTCGGATAGGACTGCTGTTGTTGGGGGCCCCCGGGACTGCATCCAAATCCCTGCATCACTGTGAGTTGAATATTGTGCACATTTCAGGGTTTAGAATAGGCTTCAGTAGGTAGAACACGGCAGCCGTGTGTGGCCTGTGTAGCAAGGCCAGAAAGGTTATACGTAGAGTAGTATTGTACCTTGTTGTTGTGAATTTACCTGTGTGCTCTTGACTTGTGATAGTTGGAGAACCGTGCTATTGAGCGGACCAGCTAGAGAAAACGAACAGTTTGTTAAATCTCGTTTGCCACTGTTTACCCCTGCTTGAACCTGCCTTCTTCACATCCTTCCCCGCCTGTTAATAAATTCACCCTTGTAGTTTGCACTCCCATCTTGTGTATCGTACCTTATTCTGCACCGCGGTGGTCCTCCCAGCCATCGCTTCAAGTGGCGCTGCGAGCAGGGTACGGTCACCAAGATGGAGGCAGCAGACAGCAACAGCGGGAATGCTAATATTAACGGGGGTAATGTGGGCAATGGTGTAACCCCTGCAAGGACACTCCCAATGGGCACTATATTTAGTGTACTACCAAAGTTTGACGGCAATAACATGGCACTGTGTGACTGGGTGTCCCGACTGCAGAGCACCCTGAAGGTTTATAACATCGGCCCAGAGCTTAAAGTGGACATCGCTTTGACTGCCCTAGAAGGAGAAGCCCGTAGAAACGTCTGTCTACAACCAGAACCCACCCGTAGTACCCTGAAAGAGTTAGTTGGATTCCTGGAAGAAATCTATGGCGAGACTGCTAGTGCGGGGCATCTTCGCGTCAAATTTTTTTCGAGGCTGCAGCTGGAAGAAGAAGGGATCTCTCAGTATGCCACAGCACTACAAGAAGTGTTAGCAGAGGTGCAGAAAAAGGAGGCAGCTGAACTCGGCGGCATAGGCTCCACAGACCAGATACTCCGGGAGCAGTTTATTCTAGGATTACACAGCATATCCTTGAGGCGAGCCCTGTCAGAACGGGTCCGAGCGAACCCGGCTCTTACATTTCGTCAAATCCTGACAGAAACAGTAGCCCGAAGTAAAGAAGAAAGCTACGCTTCTGGGGTGGTGCGCATCCAAGCCGCCAAGTCCAGCGTGGACCCAAACTGCCAAGAGGTGCTGGTCCAGGTGGTGCAGGATTTACAGAAATCCGTTCTCAATGTAAAGGAGAAGCTGACCCAGATGGAGCAAAGAATGAGGGATCTGTCTGTTGCACCTCCCTACCCAGCTGCACCATCCTCCTTTCAACCTGGCCCATCGTACGCACGCAATAATTCCCCGGCGCGACCAATAGGAAACTGGAGGGTGCAGGCTTCCTCTCAGCAGCCACCAGAGGCACGAAGTATTCCTCAACGAAGAGAAGACATCCGATGCTGGGGATGTGGAGGTCAGGGGCATATTGCCAGAGGGTGCCGGAATAGCACTCAAGGCCAACAGAAGCCTCCGTTAAACTACCAACCCCCGCAGTAGTGCGGCACTCTGCGGGGGAGGCGAGAAGGGAAGCCGCTCCATATCATGACGAACATCTGATCGCTGGGTGTCCCATCATACGTGCTGAATTCGAGGGTGTCCCAGTGGATTGCTTGATAGATACCGGGTCACAAGTGACGACGATGCCAGAAGCATACTTCAATCAACATTTCCAGGCACTGGCCAGGCCAGAGAAAGAGACATTGATCCGGGTTATTGCCGCTAATCAGCAACCGATCCCGGTCACAGGGGTTGTGTGGATGAATGTTCGTATCTGTGGGCAAGAAGTGGGGAGAAAAGGGATTCTACTAGTCCCCGGGCCCGTCAAAGAAGATGTACCTGTAATACTGGGGATGAATGTCCTACGTGAATTAGATCAGATTATGTTCGTCAAACGGGGACCCGGATACTGGAAGCAGGCTACTACACATAAGCCTACGCAAGAAGCACTTCAGCGACTGATTCGTGTCTGTGGGACGCAGAAGAGTGTGCCATCTCATCAGACGGTAGGGGTCATCAGGGCTCCTGGGAAGGTGCCTATAATCCTGCCTCCCGGACGAGAAAGTATATTACACCTTCCAGTGGGAACCTATCGTAATCTCGATGGGGTAGAAGTGATCGTACAGCCTGTAGCAACCGGAAGAGTGGACCAAGAAGTTATGATAGCTCGTACGGTAGCTGTGGTCCAACAAGGACGCGTCCCTATCAGAGCCTTGAATGTGGGCCCCAGTGAGGTCACCTTGCCCCGAGGGACAGATCTGGCTCTGGTATACTTGCATAAAGGTGAAGTGGTGAGCCAAAAAGATATATCCCTATCGCCGATAGAAGGTACGGGGTGGACCCTAGCAGTCTCTGCGAGGGCTGAAGAGATGCCCTCCCCAGAGTGGAGTGGAAAGGTCATCCTTGATCAGATGGAAGTGGATGTGAAAGCGCTGGGCCCCGAGCGTGTACAAGCAGTAGAAGCTATGTTGTGGAAGAACCAGGCTGCATTCGCTCGCCACGCTGAAGATTTCGGCTGCACTGAAGCTATCATGCATGAGATACCGACCGGGGAAGCTCGTCCGATTCGAGAACGGTACCGACAGATCCCTCCCAAGATGTACCAAGAGGTGAAGACTTTACTGAAGCAAATGCTGGATTCGGGAATAGTACAGGGCAGTCAGAGCCCTTGGGCGGCTCCGGTGGTACTCGTCAAGAGAAAGGATGGGACCATCCGGTTCTGTGTAGACTACAGAAAACTCAACGCCTGTACCGTTCGCAACTCGTACCCATTACCACGATCGAAGAATCCTTGACGGCATTGGGGAAGGCCAAGTACTTCTCCACCTTGGATTTAGCAAGCAGGTACTGGCAAGTACCTGTGGCGGAAAAGGACAAAGCAAAGACCGCGTTCATTCTCCCGATGGGATTGTTTGAATTTAACCGGATGCCTTTCGGACTCTCCAATGCTCCGGGCACGTTCCAACGACTGATGGAAAAGTGCTTGGGGGACTTAAATTTCGAAGCTACTCTGATCTATCTGGATGATATCATCGTGTTTTCGGCCTCGTTCAAAGAACACCTTGACCGGCTTGGACAGGTACTCGGAAGACTACAGGCTCATAACCTGAAGGTGAAACCAAAAAAGTGCCACCTCTTCAAGAAAGAGATCGAGTATCTGGGCCACACAGTTTCACAAGATGGAGTCCTGCCCTCTGCAGAAAAGGTGGCGGCCATCCAGAAGTGGCCAGTCCCTCAAACGGTGAGAGAACTCAAGGCATTTCTTGGACTCGCCGGGTATTACCGCCGGTTCGTCAAAGACTTTGCAAAGGTGGCGGGTCCTTTGAATGAGCTGCTGAGGGGGATCGCCGGAGTGTCAAAGAACCAGGGCATCCTTTGGGCTCAGAGACAAGATGAGGCTTTTCAGGCTATGAAGAATGCCCTTACTTCAGCCCCGATCCTAGCCTACGCGGACTTCGACCGACCATTCCTGCTGTACACGGATGGTAGCCTTCATGGACTCGGTGCAGTATTGTCCCAGATACAGAATGGACATGAGAGAGTCATCGGCTACGCCAGTAGGTCCCTGCGGGACAACGAAAGAAACCCCCACAATTATAGCTCCTTTCGACTAGAGCTCCTGGCCCTAGTGTGGGCCATGACAGAGAAATTTGCTGGCTTCCTGACAGGGACCAAGATCCAGGTCCGAACAGACAATAATCCTCTGGCGCACCTTGAGAATACTAAATTGGGAGCCTTGGAACAACGGTGGGTGGCTCGCCTTGCAAAGTTCGACTTTACCATCTGTTATCGTCCCGCCACCGAAAACGCAAATGCGGATGGACTGTCAAGAGTGACGGTGGAGATCCCAGTGGGGGATCTCGATGAACAACTAGAGGAGGAAGAAACGCCAGACTTTAGCAAGTTTGGGCCCCCAGTAGTTGCGTCACAATTAAGTAGGGAGGCTTGCACACTGCCCCGGTCCCTGGGAAGAACCAATGAAGAATGGGGACGTGCTCAATCTGCAGACGAAGGGCTACAACAGATGAAACACTGGGTAGCTGAGAAGCAGAAGCCCGGCAAGCAAGAAAGGGCTAACCTGGACGCCGAGATGAAGAGCGTCTTACACCAGTGGGATAGACTAGAAGTTCGAGAATCAGTGTTATATCGTAAGAGACAACAGCCAAAAGAAATAGAAACAAGATGGCAGGTGGTCATCCCCGGAAAAATGGCTCAAGAGGTAGCTAAGGAAGCACACGAGTTTGGCGCTCACTTCGGACCTGCAAAGACCTACCAATGGTTACAGCGGTACGTGTACTGCCCTCGATTGGAGTCTGTGGTAGAAGAGGTTTGCCGGCGATGTCGAGTATGCGACCTCATTAAAAGCACCGAACAGAGGGCACCCGTTCAGACCATACAGACCAAAGAACCGCTAGAAATCTTGATGATTGATTATCTCCTCGTGGGACACTCAGCTCGGGGGCTACAATACTGTTTGGTTATGACTAACCATTTCTCCAAGTTCGCTGTAGTCACCCCGACTAGAGATCAGACTGCAGAGTCGGCGGCACGGGCTGTCTGCCAAGACTTTATCCGGGTGTATGGATGCCCAAAGCGAATCCACTCCGATCAAGGGGCATGTTTCCAAGGCAAGGTGATGGAGGAACTCTATCGTATGTATGGCATCGAGCGATCTCGGACTACACCTTACCACCCCCAAGGCAATGGAGCATGTGAACGCTTCAACCGAACCCTACTTCAGATGCTGCGGACATTGGAGGAAGATAAGAAAGCATGTTGGCCGGATTACCTAGCAGAATTGGTCTGGGCCTACAATAACCGAGTTCACTCCACTACGGGTTACACCCCATATCTGTTGCTCTTTGGAAGAGCTGGGCGAGACATCATCGAGCTGAATTTGGAGCAGCCAGAGGATTTCATGGAACGAACTGTCACTTCGTGGGTGAAAGAACATCGACAACGATTACAAACGATCCGTCGGTTGGCCGGTCAACAGCTACAGAAGAAAGAACATACGAGCCCTAAACCGATTCAGGAAATACCGCTGCAACCTGGAGATCGAGTACTAGTCAGAGAGAAGCGCCCCAAGGGCAAACTGAGTGAGAGATGGGAAGTACAACCCTACAGAGTAATTGGACGGGTTTATGCTGATGGCCCAGTCTACAAGGTGCAAGTTGAGAATGGGGCGTCCGGCCCTAGAGTACTACACAGAAATATGCTGCGACCATGCCGGTCCGAAGCTTCTCCTATGCCAATATCTCCTACAGTCTCTGCCCCGCTCCCTGAACTCACGTCACCTGTGTGTGAAGTCGACGATGACTGGTGGACAGTCCCCAACACAGTGGGGGACCCTCAGCCTTCCAGAAGCGGGGATTCCGTGGATGAGCCCCTACCGCCACGTGAAGAAGAGGCCAGCCAAGATTCCACTGTGGCTCCTGCAGCAGGTGTTCCTCCGGGAGCTAGCCAGGCCTGGCCTGATAGTCAAGATCTTAGAAGGTCTCAGAGGTCTACTGCAGGGGTTCCACCAATCCGATATGTTGAACAATGTACTCAGTCTGCTGTATTGCCGTTGTTGTCTCCTCCACAGATGCTGTGTTCACATTGAACATTCCGTCATTACACTATGGGCCTGATGTTGTGATGGCCGAGGACGACCATCATTAAGTAGGGAGGCATATTGGGGGTGCTACTGCTATGGACAGTAAGAGAAGCGTTGCCACTTTAAGAAATCCCTGCCTTTGTTACACGCTGCCACTTTAAGAGACAGAAAACCCCCCAGGTGTGGGATGATGGTATGTCCTGTTTTCCCCCTTCGGAGAGTGTGCTTTTTGGAGCAGTCGGTGGATGTGTGAGAAGAAGGAGACCATCTGTGTGACTGAAACAGGACAGCAGTTTTTCTTGGAAAAGGAAAGTCAGACACAGACATATCTGGAATCCAGTGAGGAGCCTGAAGCAAGGAGAAGATTTGCAGCTCATCGACTCGAGACAGGAGCCGTGTGCATCTTCGGATAGGACTGCTGTTGTTGGGGGCCCCCGGGACTGCATCCAAATCCCTGCATCACTGTGAGTTGAATATTGTGCACATTTCAGGGTTTAGAATAGGCTTCAGTAGGTAGAACACGGCAGCCGTGTGTGGCCTGTGTAGCAAGGCCAGAAAGGTTATACGTAGAGTAGTATTGTACCTTGTTGTTGTGAATTTACCTGTGTGCTCTTGACTTGTGATAGTTGGAGAACCGTGCTATTGAGCGGACCAGCTAGAGAAAACGAACAGTTTGTTAAATCTCGTTTGCCACTGTTTACCCCTGCTTGAACCTGCCTTCTTCACATCCTTCCCCGCCTGTTAATAAATTCACCCTTGTAGTTTGCACTCCCATCTTGTGTATCGTACCTTATTCTGCACCGCGGTGGTCCTCCCAGCCATCGCTTCATACTCACCGTAAATTCCTTTTCTCTTAGCCTCTAATTGGAGGACACAGCACCCTCCCTGTTGCCTAATTCTGGCTGTTATCTTGTTATCGCAGTTCTGATATCTTGCAGTTATTTATGGTTAACTGACGTTTATTTCTAATATATATATGATATTTGTTCTCTTACTGCTTTAGTCACAAGACTGGTTAGGCTGGAGCCAGCCAGGGTGTATATATTGCAGGGGAGGAGCCGCACTGTTTTCATTGTTTCAGAAGCATGCTTAGTGTCGCCTCCTAGTGGACAGCAGCATACACCCACTAGAGGCTAAGAGAAAAGGAATTTACGGTGAGTATACAAAATTCTCCTTTTTTCTGTGCTGTTTGGGCTTAGGAGGTTCCACTAAGGCTCTGCCACTGAGCGCACATTACTGGGGGGCCAGACGTCTCCCTGCTGAAAGTCAGTGTCATTTTGAGGATCTGTGCATGCGCAGGAGCCATGGTGATGCGTCCCCGCTCCCGCGCAATCCTCTGCGTGCTGGCGTCGGCAGGAAAGAGACATGGCGGTTCTGGGCATGCGCACCACTGTGATGGCAGGTGCTCTGGATTAACGATTATTACAGAACATACCTGGGTGGACACTATATAAAAGGGCCAGAATACTGGCTATGCAGCACACTGGAACATCTTCCCTGAAGAAACCTGTATTTATACAGGTGAAACATATGTTCTGCAGTTCCATATCTCTCCTTTCCCTATCCTGATGTTGGGCTCGTGTTAACCCTTTGGTGCACTTTATCCATCAGTACTCCCACTAAGGTACTTGTTGCTTAGCCTGGAAAAAGGTCTCTGCACTAATTAATGCCTTTGAGTTTACATAAACTATATGCACTTGCACTTTGAGACCACAGGCTTTGCATCCGTACCCTATACCTGTCCCCAGGGGCGTAACTACAAAAGGTGCAGGGGATGCAGATGCACCTGGGCCCTGGAGCCTAGGGGGCCCCAAAAATCCCTTTTTCCTATAGAAAAAGACTATTGCTATTAAATATTTACAATAATTGGGGGCCCCGTTGGAGCTTTCGCATTGGCTCCCATGAGCTTCAAGTTATGCCACTGCCTGTCCCATATATATATATGCTATCTAGTTTGGGTCATATTACTGTTAATTTGTCATGACTTTTACTATTATCTGTACCCTAAATACGATGTGTTTATAAGATATATATGTGGACCTTTGCATGGGTACCTTTACTATGTACTTTTTGGAGATTTTTTCTGGTGTACACATATACTATACGGGTTTGAGCCTGCATTTTGGATGAGTATTTTTCTTTCTTTTCATAAACCCAATCTTGATTTTAAGTCTTTCAAAATAAAGAACTTAAATATATTGCTTGGTACTCATTTGTATATGTTCTAACTGTGTAAGAAGGCTAATGGATGTTTAGAAAACCCTTGTACAAATATGTTAGCACAGCTGAAAACGGTTTGGCTGATTAGAGAAGCTATAAAATTGACCTTCCTTTGAGGTAATTGAGAATCTGGAGCTTTACATTTGTCTGTTCTATGAGACTCTCAAAGTGGCCAGAAAAGAAGAACTTTCATGTGAAACTCGACAGTCTATTCTTGTTCTTATAAATGAAGGCTATTCCATGTGAGAGATTGCCAAGAAACTGAAGATTTCCTACAACGGAACTCCCTTCAGAGGAGAGCACAAACAGGCTCTAATCAGAGTAGAAAGAGAAGTGGGAGACCCCGCTGCACAACTGAGCAACAAAACAAGTACATTAGAGTCTCTAGTTTGAGAAATCGAAACCTCGCAGCTTCATTAAATAGTACTCGCAAAACACCAGTGTCAAAGTTTGAGGGGTTTGGATTATACAGAAGAACATTTGAGAAGATGCTGGAAGAGTGCCTGACGCCATCTGTCAAATATGGTGGAGGTAATGTGATGGTCTGGGGTTGCTTTGGTGCTGGTAAAATGGGAGATTTGTACAAGGTAAAATGGATTTTGAATAAGGAAGGCTATCACTCCATTTTGCAACGCCATGCCATACCCTGTGGACAGTGCTTGATTGGACCCAATTTCATCCTACAGCAGGACAATGACCCAAAGCACACCTCCAATTTATGAGTAAACTATATAGGGAAGACGCAGGCAGCGGGTATTCTATATGTAATGGAGTGGCCAGTGCAGTCACCAGATCTCAACCCCATTGAGCTGTTGTGGGAGCAGCTTTACCTTATGGTATGCAAAAAGTGCCCATCAAGCCAATCCAACTTGTGGGAGCGGCTTCAGGAAGCATGGGGGGAAATTTCTCAAGATTACCTCAGCAAATTAACAACTGGAATGCCAAAGGTCTGCAATGCTGGAATTGCTGCAAAGGGAGCACTCTTTGATGAAAGGAAAGTTTAAAGGAGAAAATTATTATTTCAAATAAAAATCATTATTTCTAACCTTGTCAATGTCTGGACTATATTTTCTATTCATTTTGCAACTTATTTAATGAATAAAAGTGTGTGTTTTCATAGAAAACACAAAATTGTTTGGCTGACCCCAAACGTTTGTGACTCACCGTAGCCGGGTTCTTCACGTCGCAGGCGTTGACTCTCCTTGTCACGGAACCGTGCCTGCGGCTGTGGGGCCCGGTGGTCCAGATCAATAGGGGGGATGGCTGAACAGTAGGGATTGATTGTCTTCGTGACGCCACCTGTGAGAGGTCCGGTAACTTTACCGGCGCTGCGGGGCCTCCGGGGGATGGAATGCAGCAAGATGGGACGCTCACCACAGGATGAGCGAGAGTCCCCGGGGCCAGGAGCTGCACAAGATGTTGTGAGGCAGCTGCAGTAATACTGCTGTTAGGCTCAGGAATCAGACGCAGACACTTCAAATTCTTTTTAGGTACCTTTACTGGTGGTAAACAGGTACGCCAGACCGGGATAGTGAAGTCAGCAATCCTGGAGATTCACAGCAAGCAGTTAGTGTAGGCTTCCTTTCTCTTTCTTCTAAGGCTAAGGTCGGGTGGATGTGGAATCCAGCCGGACCGGGCAGTATGTTCAGTGGAACGGATTTCACCTGGGTAGCTGCACTGAGGGCACTGTAAAAGGGTGATGATAATTCTATCTTCTTCCCTGGGCTCTCGCTGGTAGGTGCGGCAGGTGAACAGGGGGCTAGACTCCCTGTGTAGTGTGCTGGTTCTCTGTGGTGGCTATATAGTTCCCACAGCTTCGGTTCCAGTAACCGGTTATTAAGGGAGAGAGTTATGATCACTCTGGTGTCCCTGAGAGGTGCTTCTCCTTTTTCTCTTACCCCAATTGCAAGGGTTTCCTCCCTGGCTGGATGGCTGGTTGGGCCTAGTGTGTGTCTCAGAAGGTGGAGATCACACACAACCTGCAGTTCTCCTAGCGTCTGCACACTCTGGTGTTTCTCCCTCCAAGACCCTATTTATAGGGGGAACTGGCTCAAATTGACCAGTGGAGCTCACCCTAGAGGCTCGGGGTGAAACCAGGTGTTCTAAAGTGTTGTAAGTGTTTTTGCGAGTGATGCTTTGCTGTTAGCTCCATTCATGCCCAAGGAGTTCTGTGGTGCCCAACAAGGTGCCAGGGTGCCACATTCCCCCTTAGTTAACCTCAGTTCTCCCGGCTGAGCAAAAAGTTCTTTTTACAACTTAACTTCTAAGCATTTTATAACAGTTATTTACAGAGTTTTAAAGAAAAATATAAAAATCACTAAAAGGAAGGGAAAAATAGGAAGAATATGAAAAGCAGTCCATACGGCACTAGTTCATCTGCCGCAGGCTGGAAAAGGTAAAGTTTTGAGGTCACACAAGTCCTGTGACAATTGTCCAAAGTTTATGAAAAGGGAAAAAGGTAAAGTCCACACATATTTAAACTTTATACATTCCCTACGGGTGTCTCTGCTTGGGAGGCCGGTCTAACCTTCTTTATCTTACCAGGCACTTTCTGTCCCCAACTTAATATACTTGGGACAGGCCCAGTTCCTCCACCCTTCTGTACACTACTTTTTACAGGCTCTGAAACGGTTGCTATTTATATTGACAGGTACTATATTCCACTACATTCTAAACCCATTCTCCAAGTCTGTTTGGGGGTTGTCCTAATGTACTACGTGTGGATTTGCGTAGTGTAAGTGTCTCAAAAGCTGTTGGTGTAGTGTACGAAGTGGTTCTTTCTCTACTTCTGCTTTGTGAAATGCCATAGTAAGTGCGTAGTCTATCTACTGGACTATCCTCTGAAGGTAGTTGTGTAGGAATTTGGTTTCTTACTGTGGGACTAGCAGGTTCACCGATTACAGGAATCTCAGGTTCCATTATAACAGGCTGCATATCTTGCACTTGAACTTGTTGAGTTGGTTGATTTTCTACAGGCTGGTAGAAATGCATAACTGGTATGATGTATGCTCCATCGCATTGTGGCCTGTCTGCTGGTAAGTATCCAATGTCTGTCAGGACTAGATTTTCTTGGTTTTCTTCTGTAGTTACTGCAGTAGGATAACTGGTTACTTGTGGGATTAACTGTGCTGGACATCTTTTCAAATGATCCCTAGAGACAGTTGTATATGTTTTCCCATTATCTTTGCTGATAACGCAAGTTTTTGAGTTGTCATACTATGATGGCATAATGGTGTAGGGTTCCGATTCCCAACTGTTATCCAATTTGTTGGTTTTTCGCTTTCTTTTTAGCACTAAGTCACCTGTTGCAAAAGGTTCAGCTGAGGCGTGCTTGTTAAAGTCTTTTTCTTGTTTGGTTCTACTGATTTCTAGGTTTCTTTCAACACTTTCTTGTACTTTTCTGTACTGTTCTTGGTGTTGACTGACCCAATCATCATCAGAAGAATCTTCTGTGGGTTCGATGGTTCCCATCTGTAAATCAATAGGCAATTTACCTGGTCTTGCTCGCATCAAGTAAGCAGGTGTGTAGTTGATTGAACTGACAGGTATGTCGTTGTAGATGTCCACAAGATCTGGAAGTTTTTCCGGCCATTGATTTCTCTCTTCAATTGGTAAGGTCTTGAGCATGTCAATGACAATGTGGTTCATCTTCTCACATAAACCGTTCGTCTGAGGATGATAAGGTGTGGTGCGGATCTTTTTACACCCATATAGCCCTAAGAATTCTTGGAACAGAGCTGATTCGAAGGCTGGCACTTGGTCACTCAAGACTTGGTCTGGATACCCATGGAGGCGACAGAAGTAACTCTGGAATGCTTTGGCTGCGACCTCTGCAATTAAGTCCTTAACTGGAACTACTACCAGGAACCTTGAGTAGTGATCGACGATGGTGAGAGCGTAAGTGTACCCGGTTCGACTTGGGGTAAGTTTCACGTGGTCAAGAGCAACTATTTCAAGAGGTTTGGTGGTAACAATTGGCTGCAACGGAGCTTTCTGAGTTAGATGGTCTTTCCTTCGAAGGTGACATGGTCCACAGTTTTTACACCACTTGTCAATTGAGCCTCGCATACCGACCCAGTAGAACCAATCCTTCAGGAGTCTCTCCAGCTTCTTTCATCCAAAGTGTCCGGCATCATCATGGTATGCTTCAAGGATCATTTGGACTTCAGTCTTGGGAACTACAATCTGCCAGATGAGTTTGTGGGTTCTTGGATTGAGGTATCTTCTGCATAGTTTACCTTGGTAGACAAACAACCTTCCTTTCTCTTTCCATAGACGTTTAGCAGTTTGTGAGGCATCAGGGTCCATGTTGCGTGTTCTTGAGTTATCAGCTCCTTACTAGGCTGACATCTGATCGTTAGCTTGTACCTCCTTCCAGTCATGGTGAGGTAAAGGGTTCACGGTCCTCTCTACACGTTTCTGGTTCGCTTGATGACACGTTGCTGTACCTGTACAGTGGAAAGCAGGTAGTTCAATCTCCTCCAGGTCATCTTTGTCTTCTCCCTCTTCAGGAAGGTTAGACATTCGGGACAGGGCATCAGCATTGCCGTTCTTGTGACCTGCCCGGTACTTTACAGTGAAGTCATAGTTTGAGAGTCTTGCTACCCAATGCTGTTCTAGGGCTCCCAGCTTTGCAGTCTCTAAGTGTGTTAGAGGGTTGTTATCAGTGAAAGCTGTGAACGGGCGGAAGCCAGGTAATGCTTGAAAAGCTCTGTGATTGCCCAGACCAGGGCCAGGAACTCTAGCTTGAAGGAGCTATAGTTCTCCGGGTTCCTTTCTGTAGGACGGAGCTTTCTGCTGGCGTAGGCTATCACCTTTTCCTTTCCCTGCTGGCGTTGAGCTAGGACGGCTCCTAGGCCTTCATTGCTTGCATCAGTGTACAGTAAAAACGGGAGATTGTAATCAGGGTAGGTCAGGATTTCTTCTCCTGTTAAAGCATCTTTCAGCTTCTGGAAGGATTGTTCCTGTTCTGAGCCCAGTGGAACGGGGGTCCCCTGATCTTGCCGTTTTTGGATTTACCTACTAAGAGATCTTGCATGGGTGCTGCTATCTTGGTATAGCCTTTGATGAATCGTCGGTAGTACCCGACCAGTCCTAGAAATTGACGTACCTCTTTGTGAGTAGTTGGTACTGGCCAGTCCTTGATGACGGTTACTTTATCCGGATCCGGTGCTACGCCTTCGGCACGGACCACATGTCCTAGGTATTGGACCTTGGGTTTCAGCAGGTGGCACTTGGACGGTTTCAGTTTCATCCCGTACTTGGACAGTGACTCGAACACTTCACTCAGGTGTTGCAGGTGGTCTTCATAGGTCTGAGAGTATACAATGACATCATCAAGGTATAACAGGACAGTCTCAAAGTTCTTGTGGCCCAAACAACACTCCATCAGTCTCTGAAATGTTCCTGGGGCGTTGCACAACCCGAATGGCATACTGTTGAACTCGCATAAGTCCATAGGTGTCGTGAAGGCTGTCTTCTCACGATCCTCCTCTGCAACGGCAACCTGCCAGTACCCACTAGTAAGATCTAATGTGGAGAAGTAGTTGGCAGATTTGAGTGCAGCTAGTGACTCTTCTATGCGGGGTAATGGGTATGCATCCTTGTGTGTGACTTTGTTGATTTGTCTGTAGTCTACGCACATCCTCATACTACCATCTTTTTTTTAACCAGGACTAGTGGTGCTGCCCAGGGACTACAGCTATCCCTAATGACTCCTGCATTTTTCATGTCCTGAAGCATCTCTTTTGCTTTTTGGTAGTGAGTGGGTGGTATAGGCCTGTACCTTTCTTTGATAGGTGCATGGTTGCCTGTGGGGATATGGTGTTGTACCCCTTTAATCCTCCCAAAGTCAAGTGGGTGTTTGCTGAACACTTGCTCATACTCCCGAACTACCCGGTATACTCCATTTTTCTGGTGAGAGGGTGTGTTGTCAGTTCCCACACTGAGCTCCTGACACCATTTCGCTAACTGATCTTTGGAGTGAGGGGTTCGTCAGTAACTGTTTGTGCAGAGGATTTTACATCAGTTGCATATCTTGGCAGTCTGACTTCGTCATCACCATAATTTAATATGCGTACGGGGACTCTCCCTTTTCTCACGTCGACCAACCCTCTGGCTGTCAAGAGCGTAGGACTACTATCGGACATTACAGATTCTACTACGGCTTGGTAGTCCTGCCATCTGAGGCCTATGGCTGCTCGACACCAGATCATCATTTCACTTTTGGGTGGTACCACAATTGGAATGGGATCTGTGACCCGTACTCTGCCAATTTTACCATTAGACAATGTTACCTGTTGTTCATAAACCAGAGATCGGATCTGCTTTGGATGGCTCTCTTCTCTCTGGGTCTACCAGCTTCAACACTCTGTTGGAGTAAAAACAACACTTCATCGATGCATTTAATCATAACATTAGTACCCAGTATTACATAGGGATCTTTGTTGTTTGGTTTATCCTGAACCACTAGGATACCCTGGTTTTTCAACTGCACCCTCCCCACCCATACTGTAGCTTCCCATTGCCCCTCGATTGTAACTAATATACCATTAGTGGCTTCAATGTTCAAATCAGGGTTAGGGGGTTCAGCTTAACATCTGACCCTCCTCAGAAGAAGCTGGTGCGAAACGCGTCAGGGGGCGGTCGCAGTAAGGTAAATAAGACCCATGACTTGATGATTTTATATGTATTATCCTCTCTTGGCACATGGAGTGTACCAGTATTTGGGGCACTGATTATATCCTTGGATGGTGTTTGTTGGTTCCTGTGCTTGAGGATTTAATACCATTGTGGTCTCTATTCTGTCATGTGGTTTTTCCTTCTGTGTACCTTGTTTACATTGTCATTTTTTAACACAGTGTTGGAATTTTAATAAATATTAATTGCAATTGATTGGGCCTGACTCCTTGGAGTTTGTTTATGAAGTATATTAACATCTGGCCAGAACGGCTTGTAAAGGATACTCGGGATGGTTGTCACCTGGGATCCAGTGTCTATCAAGGCGGATATAGCGATGCTATCGATGACGATTGGTAGATATGGACAGTTCCTACATACTTGTGTTCCCAGCTGGACGTTGGGCCTGGACAGTCTACTCCTGGGGTTGGCCCTTCTCGCCCAGGGGTTGTCCGTTTAAAGGACGGGACTGTTGAGTACGTCCTCCTAAGTCGTTCTGCTGACTGGTGCGGCGTCTGTCAGGACTGCGGCGGTCTGCAGGTTTTCCTCGCGGCAGCTGTGTCTTTCTCCTCATCCATGGAACGTCGTCAGGGCTGTCGGCGAGCTGAATCTTGTCCGATGACCTTGCATCTGTCTTGGGTCTTCTCCCAGCTTGTAGCTTGGCCACGTCTTTCATCAGCTGCTTGACGTTAGCACACAGTTGTTCAAACCGGTCAGGTGTTACAGTCTGTGCACTGGACTGAACCGCAGGGATTGGAGATGCTGCTGCCGGCACGGAAGGGGTGTCAGTCTGCTGCTGCTGTGAAGCGGGGTCAGGCAATTCGGCGAGCCGCTGTCCCCAAACTGTTAAGTCTCTCAAGGTATCAAACTACGCGCCAGGATTTTGTATGGACCCCCAGCTTGCTTGCTTTCTATCCTCAGATAGTCTAAGGCCCACAATAAATTGTCCAATTAACGCTTTGTTCTCATCCCTGACACTATCAGGATCGACTTGTTTTAACAGTCTTAGTGCTTCTTGCAATCGCAGTGAATAATCTAGGACACTTTCTTGTGCCCCTTGATTACAACGATAGAATGACAGTCTTAATTCAGCTTCGGTATGGCGTTCAAAAACCCGGGTTAACTTAGCGAATATCTGCTCCACAGATTCCTGAGTTTCTACAGGCCAGCTGCGGCTCTGCAGCTCGGCTGCGCCCGTTAACTGTCCCATAACAACTGAAGCTCTCTGCTTACCGGTCATAGCGTACATGTCCAGCGTTTGGCATATCTTCCTCTGGAAGGCCTCCAAGGTACTGGTTGTACCGCTGTACTTAGGTAACCAGTTCGCACTCGGAACGTAAGGCAGAGATATCGGCATAATCAGAGCGGGTTGCTGGGGCATACCGCCGGCTTGTTGCTGTCAATCAGGAAGTATGTTTTGAGGTGCGCTTGGTTTAGCGGGGGTACCGCGTTGTTAGGAGTCGGGTTACTCATGGTCGCTCCCCGTTAGTTAAGCGCGGCCAGTCCCTCGGTTTCAAACGGAAGTGTCGGCCTCGCGGTGAGGAGTGAGGCACCACGGGAGTTTCCGGTTCCTGTTGCGTACAGGGGAAGTTCGTCAGAGCGCGGGGGCGGGGCCAATCTTCGCGCCCTTTACACAGTCACGCCCCTTCTTTTCCCGCCTTTCGCGCGCAATGGTGGATCAAATTTGCAGTTCGATATTTACAGTCATTAAATAGCACACAATACCCGTTGGAACAGGCCTGCTCGTATCCTGTTCGTGACGCCAAATTCTGACTCACCGTAGCCGGGTTCTTTACGTCGCAGGCGTTGACTCTCCTTGTCACGGAACCGCGCCTGCGGCTGTGGGGCCCGTGGTTCAGATCAATAGGGGGGATGGCTGAACAGTAGGGATTGATTGTCTTCGTGACGCCACCTGTGAGAGGTTCGGTAACTTTACCGGTCTGCGGGGCCTTCGGGGAATGGAATGCAGCAAGATGGGACGCTCCCCACAGGATGAGCGGGAGTCCCCGGGCCAGGAGCTGCACAAGATGTTGTGAGGCAGCTGCAGTAATACTGCTGTTAGGCTCAGGAATCAGACGCAGACATTTCAAAGTCTTTTTAGGTACCTTTACTGGTGGTAAACAGGTACGCCAGACCAGGATAGTGAAGTCAGCAATCCTGGAGATTCACAGCAAGCAGTTAGTGTAGGCTTCCTTTCTCTTTCTTCTAAGGCTAAGGTCGGGTGGATGTGGAATCCAGCCGGACCGGGCAGTATGTTCAGTGGAACGGTTTCACCTGGGTAGCTGCACTGAGGGCACTGTAAAAGGGTGATGATAATTCTATCTTCTTCCCTGGCTCTCGTGTAGGTGCGGCAGGTGAACAGGGGGCTAGACTCCCTGTGTAGTGTGCTGGTTCTCTGTGGTGGCTATATAGTTCCCACAGCTTCGGCTCCAGTAACCGGTTATTAAGGGAGAGAGTTATGATCACTCTGGTGTCCCTGAGAGGTGCTTCTCCTTTTTCTCTTACCCCAATTGCAAGGGTTTCCTCACTGGCTGGATGGCTGGTTGGGCCTAGTGTGTGTCTCAAAGGTGGAGATCACACACAACCTGCAGTTCTCCTAGCGTCTGCACACTCTGGTGTTTCTCCCTCCAAGACCCTATTTATAGGGGGAACTGGCTCAAAGTTACCAGTGGAGCTCCCCCTAGAGGCTCGGGGTGAAACCAGGTGTTCTAAGGTGTTGTAAGTGTTTTTGCGAGTGATGCTTTGCTGATAGCTCCATTCATGCCCCAAGGAGTTATGTGGTGCCCAACAAGGTGCCAGGGTGCCACATTTGCATGGTAGTGTACATAAAGGCGCACTCTGTGGGAATTCCACCGCCTGATACCTTAAATTTTAGACTCCGATATTCCGGATGCAGCCGCTACTGTCGCTGGGCCTATGCGAAAAGAGTGAGAAGATAGTCGAGCGCCGTTAGTCCCAGAGCATCGATGCATTTTCGTAAAACAGAGTTAAATTGGTAAACCATCACAGGTGACCCATCAGAATGAATAAACAATTGCAATGAGCCACTGGAATGTAGTCTCACCCAGTTGCGAATATCATAGTACGGGTAAAACACCGATTCCCTAGTCGAAGTTAAACAAACAAGCAAACCTCTACCCAATTGGTCCGTTTTAGAACTTTGTAGAAAAAACGTAAAAAGCCCTTGATACAAATGCAGGTCGACAAAAATGATTTACTACGACACACAAGTTCACCCACCCGAAAAGCCCCCAAAAAATGCCAATGTAAAACAGGCACAAAGGAAAGTGGTTTCAAACTTACTGAAGCAAACCAACGGCAAAGCGTACTACAGCTTCTGTAATAAAGACAGGGAAATAGCGCTCCTTCCATCAAGGCGGAAGTGTCTTTTTCGCATTCCCTTAAAAAATTGCTGGACAGGAAATAAGGAGAACGATTGGTTGCCCATTAATTTAAAAAAGAATGAGACCCCAGAAATGGTCTTGTGTCACTTCGAAAACTAAAACCCTCGTCAGTAGGGTTTGTAAATACTCAACAATCCACTGAGAATCAACCACTCGACAATTGAGATTGACCGAGTGGCAACTGCAACACCAATCAGTCCACGCAGCTACTTAAGAATCCCACGCGGAAGCAGGAATTGAGTGCCGAATATGGTCAGCAAGGAACGATGGAAAATCGTCCATAGGTGTTCCGAGTACCCTTCCGATCCATCTCTAAAGGCGCATTGATGGTCCGTGCGGATTCTTACAAAAAAAGGAAGCAAAAGAGAAACTGCCGGAACTGTCACACGTTTCACCTTTTAACCAGATATTAAACTTCAAGCATATAAATACAATCTGGCGCAGCACCAAATTAATGGTCTTGTTCTTAGAAGACAAAGTATTAAGAGCCATTCATAACCCACTCTACGTGGTAGCTGTGTTTTCTGCACTCTGCCTAGTTGGAAACCTGTAGACCAATACTGCAGGCCGTTAGGCCGATCCTGCGGTTTGGAATTGTGCACTGGGATGAACATTGGACAGTGTTGTAGGTTCCGTAGGCCGTTGAGCAGAAGGGTGTGCTATTTTGGAAGTCAGATGCCTGATTGGCAGAACTTGCTAGCTTGTCCTGCAGGCGGTTCTTTGGTCCATGCAGGTATATGCAATGGGTGCCGATACCGTGACTTATCAGTGCATATGGGTGTGTGGCTGGCTTTCCTGCCCCCTTGACAGGGTGACTTAAAGGAATAACCGCCCAATATGGGGCCCGAACCCACGACCCTGAGATTAAGAGTGTCATGCTCTACCGACTGCGTTAGCCGGGTCCCTAAATTAAACTTGCCCACGATTATGTGATGTCAAATGCTATGAATCAGTTATATGAGGTAGGTGTTTGTGACTAAAAGGCCTCTGCATTTATGCTGGCATGGTGTAGGGAACAATAGTGCCACTATATATATTATATGGAGGATGGTGAATTGTGCCTAATGAGCAGTGAACAGAGGAAATGAACAGTGTTGTTGGGGAATGGGCTAGATGGTAGCTCTGACTGCTAAGCAGTGAGCAGATGTGATAGACACATTAAGGGTAGGTCTGTAGGACGTGAGAAATCCAGTTTACTGTATAGAGCACGGCGTTCGCAGTCTACTGTGTATACCATCGGTGCGGTACTAGATAGTTGATGGGCCTGACTTCCGGAGTAGTGGGCAGGTTGTGGTTAATGCTGCTGAAGGTCGAATGAAACGTGGGTAGTTCTGGTTCACTGGACAGTGATGCAGGTTCTGTACCCTGCTTTAACATGTCTGTGGCTTGTTGATTGTTAATTCAGTGCGGTAGTGGAAAACATTAATGCCACCCAATAAGGGTAGCAATCTTTGTAGTCTGTTGGGTATTTCTGCTTACTGATAGTGACAGATATTATGACGTGGTGCAGGTAGTTGGCAGTCTTTTGACAAGAGCATTCTTGTTTAGCGGTCGTACATTATACTGACTTAGCATATGCGTT
Source organism: Allobates femoralis (assembly GCA_033576535.1). Taxonomy (NCBI): domain Eukaryota; kingdom Metazoa; phylum Chordata; class Amphibia; order Anura; family Aromobatidae; genus Allobates; species Allobates femoralis. The sequence continues at coordinate 82,057,526 of JARQOC010000002.1, forward strand.
AGCTAACACAGCTGTTTTTTTTTTGCGACTTGGTGCAGTGGTCGATGCCATAATTAACTTAGCCGGCAGTTAGTGAAAACCTTGAAAGGTGCACTGGGGTTCTAGGTCCACTGGGTTCAGCATCGGCCTGTGCGTAGCGGGGTGGCTGCGGGCTAGTTGGCAAAGCACATGGTATATAGGGTAATATCTGTGACAAGCTTTAGCTTGGTGTTGCACTGGCTTTGTTGTGCACATTTTAACTAGGGCATAGCACATAAACCTGGAGTTTCTATGTCCAGATGTAGCTGGATTTCTTCCTACTCTAGTTATTCACCTTACAGCATGGCTAGGCTGTGACGTAGGCTGGATTAGGCTGGGAATGCGGACTGTAACATGTCTACGTGTATTATTAAATAAGGGGCAACAGTGCTTAACCCAATCAAAGCTTATGTGCTGCTGAAAACACGGTCATTCGCTGCAAGGCCTCAGAGGGAGAGCAAGGGCTCGATGGTTAATAGTGCCCCATTGTGCATACTGTGCATTGTGGAGGCCCCCACATGGGTTCTGTACTCACTAATTGGGTAGTGCACAGGCATCGGGAAGAGCACTCTAAGTCTCGCCTGCGGACAAGAGGCGCCGAAGCTGAGGGGGCACATCATAAAGCGTCATCCAGAGGGGTGGGGACTTGCGGAGAAAGTGTTTAGGCCCAAGCTGGGGACTAAATTAGTGGGGCCTACCGGCCGCTGCAGTGATGGATCGCTGCGATTCCTGCGGGGGGCCCATTTTAGAGGGCCGCGGTTTTGCCCCTACCACCCCTGGTGGGTTGCGTGTGTAGTGGCTCCCTGTTCCCTGGCCCGGGTGCGCATCCCGGCGTGGAGCCACCGCAGTAACAGAGGACCTAAGTCCTTGGGAGCTCTCTGAGTGTTCTGATGCTTCCTGTCCAGAGCAATGCCATTCTGTTCACTTCAATCCACTCTCTCCTTGGATGGAGAGGAACCATCAGTTTCTTTACATCGCCCCTGTAAAGCAGGGCGATGCAGTGGGGGATGCACGACCACATTGTGATGCACTGTGCATCCAAAGGGTTAACCCCCTGAGGATGTGACAGGCTGTGATCTGGCGTGAAAGAGAGAAACAAGATGAGCCGGCTGCAGAAGGGAAAGTGGAGGTGATACTCTGCCTTGCTGTATGTGTGCGAGAAAATGGGGACATCGGAGTCCTTGGAGGCCCCGTTGCCCGTAAGGTGGCCCTTGGAACGACGTATAGGGGCAACCTTGCATGCTTCCAACTGATTATGGGAGAGCGGTGCCCTTGATTGGAGCCGTCGCCCGCACATGCAGCCCTTGGAAAAGTAAAAATAAATTGTAAAAGAAAAATTAAAATAATAAAAAAATATAAGTATGTAGTCTGGTAAAGCTGGCTTCACACCACGGCACAATCAGGTCCGGGGCTGTCCGGGGTGAACTTGACAGCCCCGGACCCGATTTGCCATAATACAGCCCTATGGGGCCAGATGGAGCCAGATGGCAGCTATCTGCCATCTAGTTTCCATCTGTCTGGGGGGATCCAGGTATATTTTCGGGGTGAAAAATCTGCCCAAATTGGATCCTCCCGGATCCAGGGCAATCCGGCGCTCCATATCATGGGAGTCTATATGGCCGGATTGCCCCGATCCGGGAACCGGACACCGGGGCTGAAGTTCAGTGTGAGCTACGCTGAACTTCAGCACCAGGGAGCTGTCCCCTGTGAAGTGGTTCAGCACCATTCCGCAGGGGACAGCTGCGCTCAGCTGAATCCGGCTACAGACTAACTGGAGGGCATATTTTCCCCCCGGTTCTGTTTGCAAATCGGGTCCGGGGCTGTCAGGCTCACCCCTGAGAGCCTCAGACCTGATGGTGCTGTGGTGTAAAGCCAGCCTAAGCAGAGCACATGTGCTTCCTTGAGACACTAAGCATGAACTGGCTACTTTCTCTCCAACCTGGGGGTGTACACTGTTAGGAGGAGCTAACTTTTTAATTAGCTTAGTGTCACCTCCTAGTGACAGAAAGCATACACCCATGGTATCCTGTGTCCTCCAATGTTGCGACAGAGAAAATTGCAAAGGGTTCTAATATTGGGCCTTCAGGATTTCCTTGTTCGTTTGCATTGTTTCTATAATTCTATAGTACAGCCTTGGAATAAACCCTTTGGAACATATAAGATAATGAAAAATCTAAAAGCTTAAACCATTATATCACATAGGTACCGGTAATTCAAAATGGAGTTCATAAAGATCATTAAAGTCCATTATCCGACTTTAGGGGAAAAACTGTTATGATTACTATTGATTTACTGGATGCCTATTACCAAATTCTGATTCATTCAGCCTACTGAAAATTTCTAAGATTTGCCATATTTCAAAATCAGTGGATTTATTTTTTCTTTTTATTTTTTTTTTATTTTTTTTTTTAAACAATAAATTTTTATTGAAAAATTTTCAAACACTTAGGGTATAAAGAAATGTAATAACTTTTGTGGCCCACATGGCCTATTTAAAGCTTTCCATAACAATAAATCACAACGTATAACAAAAATGGGGAAAGGGAGGGTATTAGGAGAAAAAAGAAGGGGGGGTAAGGGAAAAACGAGGGTTACATTTGGATAGGGTGAGTGGGGGGGGTAGGAGGGGGGATTTTGGTCAGCCACTGTAAAATCTGTATAGATTAAAATATGACAGAGATATCAATGTACACTTATATTGTTGTATCGGGAGGAGACCCATGGGTCCCACCAGGTTAGAACTTTGTTTCTCCTCTTGATTTCATGGGCCAGAAGTAGTTCATGTTGAAAATGTAGGTTAATAGAGTTCAGAAGAACCTCAGGTGTAGGAGCCAGAGGTTGTTTCCAATAGCGGGCCACACAGTTGCGTGCAGAAATTAGAATGTTAGTGATCGTTGGTCGGATGCTAGGGGGAAATGTCTCCAAACCCAAACCCAGAAGTGCCAGCATAGGAGATAAGTCTATTGGTAGACCAGTAATTTCCGTTAGTAAGTTTTTGACAGCAGTCCAGAAATGCTGAAGTTGCGGGCAGAACCACCACAAATGTTGAATAGTCCCCTTAGAATTACACTTTTTCCAGCAGAGAGGTGACGCAGCAGCAGGTCCAGATGTAAAGTTGGCTAATCGCTCCGCGGAGATATACCAGTCCATCTGTGTCTTTTTTAACTGTTCATGATGGTTAATACATTTGGAAAAAGCGGATACATGCGTGGCAGCCCTTTGCCAAGATTGGAGATCAGTTGAGAAATTCAGTCGTTTCTCCCATCTCAACATATAAGGGAGCTTTGAGTTACCTCTCTCCCCCGCCAGAGCATTATACAAAATGGCTACTCCCCTATCATTGGGGGAGGATGATTTAAAATACCTCTGTAAAAGTGGGTCCACGTCAACTGGGCTCACCTCTGGAAGCTGTAGAGAATCCATAAAATGGCGTAATTGGAGGTATCGGTAGAAGGAGGTTTGAGGAACACCATATTTGGCTATCAAATCTGAGAAGGCTTTGACTCTATTCCCATCCCGCACCTGTCTTAAAAATTCCACCCCAAACGGTCTCCATGTGGAAAGAGAGAGTGAGTCCACCGATAGTTCAATTGCCGTGAGAGAGATGTAGTGGTGTAGAAATGAAAGGAGGCCCCTATTATGTTGTGTCCAGATTTTGAGAAGTGTGGTCATTGATGAAAGGGGTATTTCATGTTTGCAGTTCGAGATTAACTTTGCTTCTAGTAGTAGTCTGGTGGAGTGCCGAGGCGCGAAATGTCGTTCGATCTGCAGCCATAGGCAATGAGAGTCTTCTCTCCACCACACTCCGGCGGCGGTTAAATGAATGGCATGGTAGTAAGACGTGATGTCTGGAAGGCCGAGACCACCCATACGGGTCGGGAGGGTTAGAATTTTAGAGCTCACTCGGTGTGTCTTAGAGTTCCAAACAAAATTACCCAGGAGTCCCTGTAAGGCTTGTAAGAAGCGGCGGGGAAACGAGAAAGGTAGACATCGCAATGTATATAATATTTTGGGAAGATACGTCATCTTAGTAATTTGGATTCTTGCAATCCATGATAAGTACAGTGAAGAGTGGGAGTTCAGACCCGATTTGATCGAATTATACAGGATTTCGTAATTGCACCGGACAATGTCAGAAGTGCGAGTGATTTGGATGCCCAAATAAGGAAATCCAAGTGGAGACCATACAAAGGGCAAATCAGATTGTAGACGCTTAGCCAGATCCTGAGGAATGTTAATGGGGAACAGTAGGGATTTAGATGTATTCAATTTGTAGTATGACACGTTTGAAAATTCGGAGAGGACACTCACAATCCGGGGGATGGACCTCGAGACATCTTTGCACATAAATACGACGTCATCGGCATATAGGCCAATTTTGTGTTCTCTGGTTCCTACCCGGGGCCCTATAATGTCAGGATCTTGCCGTATCCTTTCAGCTAGAGGCTCCATCGCCAATGCAAATATTAATGGCGATAGAGGGCATCCTTGCCTTGTTCCGTTTGCTATTGAGAAACCAGAGGAGACAAAACTCGAGGTCCTCACCCTCGCATTAGGAGAGGAGTAAAGTGCCATTATTGAAGTTTGAAAATCACCCACAATTCCAAATCTGGCCAGCACTTCCCTTAAGTACCCCCAGTGCACTCTGTCGAACGCTTTTTCAGCGTCCAGTGACAAGAGCGCACTGGGGGTGTGGTCTCTTTCCATCAGTTCAAGTAAGTCTAACAGCCGCCTGGTGCCATCTGATGCCTGTCTCGCCGGGATAAATCCCACTTGGTCTGGGTTAATTAAGTAGGGCAATATTCGCATTAAGCGGGTAGCTAAGGCCTTTGCATAAATTTTTAAGTCGCTGTTAAGAAGGGCGATTGGCCTGAAGTTTGCTGGTGTAGTAGTGGGTTTTCCCGGTTTTGGAAGTGTAGCAATCAAGGCTTCTAGTCCCTCTGGGATAATTCGTCCCTCTGTTCTCCAAAAGTTAAATAGTTTCAACAAATAAGGGGTTAAGGGCTGGTGGAAGGAATGATAATAGGAATAAGTGAATCCGTCGGGGCCCGGGGCGGATCCCTTCTTCATACCCCTGATTACTTCCTGAATTTCTTGCAGCGAAAAAGGAGCATTTAGAATGTCTAATTGTGAGGGAGATATTCTAGGTAGGCGAATTTTGTTAAGAAAGTCATTAATGACCTCTGGTGAGGGCTGTGGAGTCAGTTCATCTTCTTTTAGATTATAGAGTGAGTAGTAGTAATTTCGAAATTCCTCGGCTATCATCAGGGGGTTTCTAATTACACTATTGTTTTGTGTTACTAAATGATCGATTTTATTTTGTTCCTGCTTTTTTTTAATACGTCTAGCTAGAAGAGAGCCAGCTCGATCTCCCATTCCATAGAACTCTGCTTTTGATCTCCTTAAGTTGTATTCAACTTTAGCCAGAAGTAAACCTCGCAGTTCCAATCGAGCTTGCGAGAGGTCCGCGAGTATAGATGTAAGGGGCGATCGTTTGTGAAGGTTTCCAACGCTACAATTTTGGACGTGAGTGCTCTCGTGCGTTCCTCTCTTTCTTTTTTTGCGCGAGACGCGATTTTAATAAGCATACCGCGAATGTATGCTATATGTGCTAGCCAGAGATTCTCTGAGTTTGTATCTCCCGTGTCATTTAGTGAGAAGTATTCTTTGATATGCCCCAGGATCTGCTGTGTGTTATCAGGGATAGACAGAAGATAGTCATTGAGTTTCCACGTCTTTTGAGGGGCAAATTGAGAGGGGTCTGAAATTTGTAGGGAGACAGGGGCGTGATCCGACCATGTGATATGACCGATGTCCGCCTGGAGACAGCTCGGGAGTAATGTGTCATTCACTAAGAAGTAGTCAATCCTACTGTATGTGCTATAAATTTCCCATATCTGTTCGGCAGTGGGCAGAGGAAGAAGAGTCAAGTCGTTTATTAGGGGGCAGATTAAAATCCCCGGCTATAATCGTTTGGCCTTTTGTCACCTCTCGTAATTTAGTAAATAAGGTTCGGTGGAATTTAACCTGGCCTGAGTTGAGACCGTAGACCGAAACCAATGAGTATTCCGTGTTGTTGAGTAGGGCACGGACCACCAGGTATCTCCCCTGGGGGTCAGCTATTTCCTCTATCAGTTGGACAGTGACAGATTTATGTATGACTATTGCTACCCCGGCTTTTTTTTTGTCATAAATGATGCTTATTAACTTTTTCAAACTGAACATCGGAATATACATAAAAAGGGGATAAACAGTCCCATGAATAACAACAATCCCATACATCAGAATACAATTACAGGGTAAACACATGAAGGGGGAATAAGGGGAATAAAGAAAAATCGAGGGGTGAACAGAAACATCCAGGAAGAACCAAATAGAAGTGAGGGGGGAGGGGGGGGAAGAGCATGTAGAAGTAAAGAGGGGGAGAAGAGAAAGTGCAGAGAAGAGGACAGAGAGGTATCATTCAACTATACACAGCACGTCACTGACTAAGCTGAAATTCCACGCGCCCCTCTCCGAGACCCCCCCAGCTCCCCAGGAAGGGGGGATGCCAGGGGATGAGAGGCCCAACATTCCCATGCGTCTCCCACGTATCTCCTGTGTCCAATGTCCATTGCCAAAAAGTATTCGTAGGTGAACATAAGATTAAGCCGGGATGTTAAGTCGTTCAGTGCAGGGGGGTTAGGAGATTTCCATTTTGCCGCTATGGCCTGTCTGGCTGCTATCAGTACAAAGGAGGCGACATATCGTGAGACTGGGGGCAAACCTTCCAAACCAATGTGCAGGAGTGCCATTGGCGAGTTGAGGGGGACCGAAACCTGCATAACAGATCTCATCAATCCCTCCACCAACTTCCAAAACTGTGAGACACGTGGGCACGTCCACCAGATGTGCGCCAATGTACCTCTGTGGCCGCAGAGCCTCCAAGACAAGGGCGAGGATCCGTTTCCGAACGCCGCCACCCTTACAGGCGGTAAATACCACCGCAAGTGCATCTTCTTAAGCTGCTCGATGTGATTGATACATCTTGTCGCTTGAGTTACCACCCGAACCGCTCCAACCCAGTCATCTTCTGTGGCTGTGAAAGCCAATTCTCCTTCCCATTTTGTCCTGTGGGTAAAACCCATTCTCGATTCCTCTTCTGTTAGCAGGCCTGCGTAAATCGCTGCTAGTCCCTTGGGAGACGTTTGTGAGGCTGTCAGTAACGAATGCAAAGGGGAGGGGTGAGGAGAAGTCCACGCGATCCTGCGATGGCAACCCGCCACAAGGTGGGAGACCTGACAGAGCTGAAAACACTTATGCCGGAGGGACGGGTATTTGGACACAAAGTCTCCGCTGGGGAGAACACTTCTATCCCCCGCTAAATCAGAGAGGGTCCTAAGTCCGTGCGCCCTCCAGTCCGCTAACCTCAGATGTGGGATGAGTAACCGCAGGGCTTCAATGGTGATCTCTGAGGCCGGAAACTTCAACCAGTCCCCCGGCACACGCCTCCAGACCCGTACCAGAGCCTCCACTGTCGCTGGCCAGCCAGGAAATGTCACTGGCCCCAGCGATTCGGCAGTCAGAAGGTTCCTAAGAGAACCCCCTGGGACCTGTGATTCCTCCACTCCCATCCAGACCGGAGGTTCTTCATCCCTTCCCCACACACGAATCACCTCCAGGATCGAAGCCCGATAGTATGAGATCACGTCTGGCACCCCCATCCCCCCCCCTGTCAGCTTACTGTACATTATCCGTGTATGTACCCGGGGTCTCCCCGAAGCCCAGATGAACTGGTTCACTCCCCTTTGTATCTGGTTCAGTAAGCGTAAGGAGAATACTAGGGGTATGCACCTGAACATGTACAGCAATCTGGGTAGCCACATCATCCTAAACGCCTGAATCCGTGCTATCCAGGAGAGTGGTTTTAGTAATCTTTGGTCCGACGCCCCTCCCAATGCCTTCAAAAAGGAAGACACGTTCCTCTTCACTACCGAGGCGCAGGAGCATAGATTGATCCCTAGATAAGGGATACCCTCCGGTGCCCATCGGAAAGGAAGGGATCTCGATAATGGGTCAATTACATCCTGTGGGACATTGATAGGGAACACTAAAGACTTTGTGGCATTTAATTTATAATAAGATACCTCCGCGAATGCGTCTAGCAAGGACAAGGCCCTCGGGAGTGATACCTCCGGATCAGAGCAGGCAACAATCACATCGTCGGCATACAAACCAACGACGTGATTCCTCCCACCAACCGTGATCCCCCTCAAGATGGAGTCAGCACGAAGGGACACTGCCAATGGCTCAATCACCAGAGCATAAATAAGGGGCGACAGGGGACACCCCTGCCGCGTCCCGTTCGTGATCAAGAAGGGATCCGAGAGATATCCCGAGGCGAACACTCTGGCGGAGGGGTTTGAATACAGACTCATGATCGAGGAAAGGATCGAGCCCTTCAGCCCAAATCTCTTCAGGACCTCAGTCAGGTACCCCCAGTGTACCCTGTCGAACGCCTTCTCAGCGTCTAATGACAGGAATACGCTGGGGGCACCCCTCCTCTCCGCCAGTTCAATTAAATCTAGTACTCGCCTCGTGCCATCCCTCGCCTGGCGATGAGCCATGAAGCCCACCTGATCCGGCTGTACCACCAAGGGAACCACCTCCACCAGACGCATCGCCAGAAGCTTCGCAAAAATCTTTATGTCCGTGTTCAACAATGAGATCGGACGATAACTTTCCGGTTTCTCAGGGTCTTTTCCTGGCTTAGGGATAGTTACAATGGTTGCTTCTAGAGCAAGCGTCGGGATACTACCACCATCTCTCCATGCTGTGAACAGGCGTAGGAGATACGGTGCCAGGATGGCTCTATACGTCTTGTAATAGTCGTTAATAAACCCGTCAGGTCCCGGGGCTTTACCTAGCTTCAAGGAGGAGATGACATGATCAACCTCCTGCAGAGTGAAGGGACTGTTAAGAGCCTCCAGGGACTCAGACGGGATCTCCGGCAATCTCAACCCATCCAGGTATTCCGCAATTGACTCTGCAGAGGGTTGATGAGTTGTGGAATCCCCGGACAGGTTATATAATTTAGTGTAATACGTAGCAAATGTTGCTACTATCTGTCTCGGGTCTCTGACAAGTTGATTCGTAGAGTCTCTCATGGCATTTATGGTGGATTTAGCTGAACGTTTCTGTATGCGTTTCGCCAAGAGACGTCCCGCTCTGTCGCCCATTGCATAATAAGTCATTTTCATTTTACGCAGGCCTGTCTCATGTTGTTTCAGTAAGAGGGAGCGTAATTGTGTGCGTAGATTCGTTATTTGTGTCAGCAGGGTCTGGGACGGGTTTGACTTATTGATGTTTTCTAGTTCTATTTGATCAACCCATGACTTGCGTTGTGCATCTCTGTCCCTTTTTCGTCTCGCTGCTTTTTGAAGCAGGAGACCTCTCATGACTACTTTATGGGATTCCCATAATGTTGAGTCTGAGACCTCGTTGTTATCATTTATCTTAAAAAAGGACTTAAGTTCTTCCTCAGTACACTTCACCACTTCGTGATCCAAAAGCAGGTCCGGACCCAAACGCCACCTCCTCGTTGTCGTCCTCCCACCTCCCAGGGTCACCTCCAACGACACCGGCGCATGATCTGACCATGTAATTACCCACACGTCAGCCTTTCTGCACACCCCCACGGAACTGTCCCCCACCAGGAAAAAATCAATCCTTGAGTAGGTTCCATGGGGGCCAGAGCGGAACGTATAATCCCGCTCCGCTGCGTGGAGGTAGCGCCAGATGTCGTGGAGGTGGAATTCCCGGGCCAGCGGAAGGGGGTCTCCACGTGTTCGAGCCGCCGGAGCCGAGGAGTCCAGGCGTGCCTCCATTACGGCGTTAAAATCACCGCATATTATGAGGTGTCTGACCGCTGCATCCCGAATCTTGGCAAAAGTGGACCGCAAGAACCTCCCCTGGGCTTGATTTGGGGCATATACTGTCGCTATGGTGTAAGAGACGCCAGAGATGTCACATAGCAAGATTACGAATCTGCCCGCCGGATCTACCAGAACTGACTTCTGTTCAAATTGTACAGATGCATTAACCATCAAGCAAACCCCTGCCCTTTTTGTGACGTGATTAGAGAAGTAGATATGGGGGTACCTTGAGTTGGACAGTCGTCTGTTATCTGTTTCCAGCAGGTGCGTTTCCTGTACGCACACTATATCTGCACGTGACCGAGTTACCTCCCTCCACAGGAACGACCTTTTTGCCGGGGAGTTTAAGCCTTTGGCATTAATGGACACAATCTTGAAACTCATGGCGAGTTCGTGGGAGACGATGGCGTAAACAACTCAAATGCGGTCGTAACCAGCCGTTTAAGTGACGGCTAGGATGATAGCTATACAACAAATAGATCTAAGGAGGAAACAAAGAAGGGGTATAAAGAAATGGATTGAGAGAGAAAGTAAGGAGGAGGACACAGTTACCAGGGAGTCAGACAGTGGAAAGAGCAGGAGGACAAAAGGAAAATGTAGGGATATACAATTACATAGGGGTAGATAGAACAATGAGAAAATTTAGGATCAAGCAATTGGAACCGATATATCAAGGGTTAAGGGAGAAGACAGACAGGGGAAAAAGGAACAATAGTATATCAGATAGACAATCTACAGTTCCTCAACAACATAAATGTAAACCTGCATTTGCTCACAAACGTGAGCTAAGGGGGGAGTATACCCGCGTGGGAGAGAAGAGTCCTCTCAGCATTTCCCCAACGCCCACACTCGGGTGGGGATCAGGGCTAAGCGGGTTACTACAGACCTGTTCAGGTACTACCCAAACGGTGCACCTGATAGTCTTTACAGGTAGGCCCAACAATCAGCAAGGGCGAGCCCCCCCCGGGTACCTCATCAGAAATCATAGTCCCGTCAGGTGCGTTTCACGCTACGATCTTGCAGCTCTGGAGGGGTGTGGGATCTCGGTGAGGCCGCTTCCCCTGCTCCTCTCAAATGCCAGTCCATTAGTGCTTTCCTCAGTTTAGTCGGGGAGGTAAACGAATGGCGGGAGCCCTTGTAGCGAAAGGTGACGTACACCGGGTTCCCCCAGGCATACTGTATGTTATTGTTCCTTAGAACTGCACAATATGGAGCAAACTCGCGGCGTCGCGCCAGTGTCCCCGGGGATAGATCTGGGAACAGAGACCAAGAGTCATACGGGCGTTCCGTGATGGGGTTCCGGCGCAGAGTATGTAGGAGAACATCACGCATCCTCGGGACCTCCAGGTGAACCATGACATCTCTAGGAACATCTTTGTTTATCTTAGGAGAGCGTGGTAGACGATAGATCTTTGCCACCTTAAGGTCTGCCATGACTGCGTCCGGCGCTATAATACGGAAAAAGGGTAGAACTGTCGCCTCAGCGATCTCCTCGTCTTCTATCTCCGCTATTCCCCGGATCTTTAGGTTTCCCTGGTGAAGTTTATCTTCCATAGCCACATGGATGTTTTTAAAGCGAACCTGTCACCCCCCGTGGACATCAAAAGCTATAATAGCCACCTTCTGCAGCACTAAGGCTGCATTCAGGGAAGGTGGCTATATGCTTTTGATGCCCTATATTCAGTCAAATATGAAGTTATATAAAGCCTTACACTTAAGACCGGGAGGCGGGGTTTCGCGCTCCTCCGACCCGCCTCCTCTTGTCAATCATTCAGGTCGCCTGCTGCTGCCTCCCCTCACAGTCGTTCATGAACGCGCGGCTCCGTTCTCCTCTATGGAGCCGCGCATGCGCAGTGCACCGGGTGTCCAGGAAGTCGTCGTGCTGCGCGCGCAGCTTCAGGTCTTTGGAGATGGACTTGTAGCCTTGAGATTGCTCACGCTTCTTCACAATTTGGTTTCTCAAGTCCTCAGACAGTTCTTTGGTCTTCTTTCTTTTCTCCATGCTCAATGTGGTACACACAAGGACACAGGACAAAGGTTGAGTCAACTTTAATCCATGTCAACTGGCTGCAAGTGTGATTTAGTTATTGCCAACACCTGTTAGGTGCCACAGGAAAGTTACAGGTGCTATTAATTACACAAATTAGAGAAGCATCACATGATTTTTCTAAGGGTGCCAATACTTTTGTCCACCCCCTTTTTTATGCTTGGGGTGGAATTATATCCAATTTGGCATTAGGACAATTCTTTTTGTGTTTTTTTCATTGAAGACAAATTAAATGAAGATAATAATACCAAAGAATTTGTGATTGCAATCATTTTCAGGAAGAAACTGAGTATTATCTGATGGAATTGCAGGGGTGTCAATACTTTTGGCCAACACTGTAAGTGGGAAAAAGAATTGTGCACTAAGGCAGACAACCTCATAAAGAACTGCTTGTGATCAAAGTGGAAGCTTATGACGTGTTCTATTTAGATATTTTACTATTCTGTATAGTCCATTCTTTTGGCCATATAGTACAATTTCAGTTTCCGTTTCCAATCCATCCATTCAGTCGTGTCAGACTGTTGGATACCATTTTCCTTCTCAGTTTGTCTCAACATCTTTCATTTCTGTGATGTCCATTCCCATATCTGCCATGATGGTATCCAGCCAACGGGTCTTAGAGCTTCTGCGACCTTTACTGCCACTGACCATACCAAGCATCATGTCCTCCTCGAGGGAATTTACTCTCATCACATAACCGAAGTAAGACAGTTTGTTTTATGACTTTAGGGACATCTGTGGATTGACACATTCCAGAACAGCTTTGTGATCTTGGCTGTCCACGGGATTTGTAGTAGTCTCCTCCTGCACCACAGTTGAAAGGAATCGATCCTTCTATGATCAACCTTTGTCAAGTACCATGTCTTGCACCCGTACAATGCGATTAGGAGTCTGTCTGTCTAATCTATCTATCTATCTATCATCATTTATCTTGTATTTATCTTTGCACATCTTTTACACATGAAAAAACATTAGTTTAAATCACATGCATTTTTCTCAGGAACGTGTCAGACGAATGTCCCACGGACAACACACAGATAGCACACGGATGGCATGTGAGTGACACACATGGACATCATGATGGCCATATGAATGCACAAAAAGAACCATCAAACTCATGCACTTTTTGCACTGATGTGTGAAGGGGGTCCAAAACTGTACTTTGTTCAAGTCTTGATGAAGAGTGTAATAGATTATGGGTATGTTCACTCGGTAGAATAATGGTGTGTGGTGCCCCTGTGGCCTGGCTGCCACAATTGGTATTGCATGTAATCCAATATGTAATATCAAGCCTGGAGGTAAGAGGAGGACACACTGCTGAGACACCCAAACACACTCAACACATCTGAGCTCCAAGCAAGTGATGGGTAGAAGAGACCCACCCATAGGGCTGTCCCAACTTCTGGTTGGAGGAAGGAGTTAGGTTAGGGGTGGCTGGCAAACTAGGAAAGCTCTAGTCAAGATCAGAAGAGAGAAGAGAGAAAAATACAGAAGCAGAAAGAGAGAGATGTCGGGAAGTGCTAGGCCGAGGGCCTGGTGAGACAAATCTGCGGCCAGCTGTGGAAGCTGGGCAGAAGAACTAGCTGCAAGGATGGGAACCAGACTCCAACTCGATCAGGGATACTTCAGGACTGGTCGTGAAGCTGGAGGTCACTGGGTCTTTACATCCACTTGCTACCTTTGTGGACCTTTCCGATGATCATGGGGCTTTTTATAAGGTCAGAGGACCAGAGTATCTATAGGGGGTGAGACAATGCTCAAATAGGGTCTTATCTCCTTACAGATATCGTTAAGAACCTTATTGAAAGCTGCTCACCTGGAAAAGTTGTGTTACACACAACAAGTATGCGCGCCTGGATACAGCTGCTGCAGGACCCACACATCCACGATCGACGTGGCGAACAATAGTTGTATTGATTTTTATCACCAGACGAGGGGCACAGCAATGGGGTCCAAAGTTGCATGTGGTTATGCAAATCATTTTATGGGTGTTTTTGAACAAGTACAAGTTTATAATAATGAGCATAACAGTGGGTTAATAATGTATAAGAGATTTATTGACGATATATTTATAATATGGGATAACAGCAAGAATGATTTAAATAAGTTTCTGGAAGTCCTTCATAATAATATATGGGGACTCACTTTTGAGCCGCAGGTTAATCCCACCACAATAGATTTCTTGGATCTGACCATTTTTGTTAAAGATAAAAAAAAATCATGACTAAAACCTTTTTCAAAAAAGTTGACAAAAATGGCTACGTTCACTTTTCAAGTGGGCATTATAATAAATGAATTAAGAATATTCCTATGAATCAATTCAAAAGAATCCGGAAGAATTGTACCAAAGAATCTGACTATTTAGAACAATCAGCACTTTTAAAAGAGAGGTTCACAGCACGAAAATACCCAATTAAATTGATGATGCCTTTAGAAATGGCTTGGAAAAAACACAGGAGGTCCTGGTGCAACCCCAAAAAAATCAGGTTAAAAATGATACATTCCTTCAATTTTATTACAACATATAATAAACACCACATGGATATTAAAGAGATTCTGTCCCAACATTGGGCTATATTGTTGAATGACCCAATACTTGTGAAAATATTGCCTAAAAGACCGGGGATCACATTCCGGAGAGCTCCATCCATCAAGAATATTATAACCCCCAGCAGGTTAAATACATTTTCTGACCACTCTGAGAAAGACAAACATGGAATAAAGGGCTCCTATAAATGTGGTAAAAAAAGATGCATGAGCTGTGCATCGATGCTACAAACACATTGTTTCAGTTCCACCACCACGAAAGAAAAATATATAATTAAACATGAGATGGATTGTACTACACCCTTTGTCATATACTGTATCTATTGGAGTGTCCATGTGGATTTCAATATGTGGGGCGGACCACCCAAGAACTGCATAATAGGATAAATAAACACAGGTCCAACATTAAGAAAGGGTTCACAAAACATGGAGTGTCTAACCATTTTATTAAAGCACACAATAGGGTTTCAATCTGTTCATGATAACAGCAATTGACCATATTACTAAGACCACCCATAATAGATTTGAAGCCTTGTGCAGGAGGGAGAAATATTGGATCTATAAGTTAAATACTCTCAAACCAGGTGGCCTCAATTAGATTACTGAGATGATATGAATATTGAATTGTCTCTTTTGATTGTTCAATTCTCCTTTTGAACTGTGAATCCCCGACATGTCAGTATCCTTCGTTTTTGAGCCCTCCGCTAAGTACTACATTCAGTGCTATACATTAATTTCACCACATATGTACATATACATCATCGGTTATGGCCAAATGCTCTATGTTAGTTTGACCTATTGTTGCAATCACATCATGTTCTGGATAATATAGTTATAATGGTGACAGCCCCGATGCTCTTAATCCTCAATGCCTCGGTCGCATGGTGATTACCTCTTCGCTTTAATAACAGTGAGCAATCTAGTGCTGATATGACCATTCTCATTGGCTGTCATCAGGATAATTTTTCACAGCAGGCGTCCCGTATTTTTAACAGTCAATGTAGCGGACTTTTAAATTATGCACATTTTCTAATTTAGACCGGTGTAACAATTGTATAAATGTAGTATCTCATTTCTCGTTTTCCTTGAGAGTGGGATCTTTACTATGGAGACTCCACATTGAGGAGAACACAACAAATTAATAAATAAATGTGGCTCCCCCGGTGTTAATGTGCCACAGTAACATCACAAAGGTTAACTCCCCACACAACACTCGACACTGCACTAGCACCTCTAGGCCAGAAGTGGGAGCTCAAGCAGCTCCCTGATATATTCTGGTGTGGAGAGGAAGTGGGGGAGAGCAGAGTGGTGGGAGGTGTTTACCTCAGAGTTGCAGTGACAGTTAGTCAGTTGGAGTTAGTTCAGTTCCTGGGAGGACTGAGGAAGAAAGACTGGTGGTGTAAAGGGGCTGCCTTAGGCCTCTCCACAACCTGCTACCCACTTCCAGGCCTAGCCAGGGTCTAAGGGAAGGAGTAAGAGAAACAGGAGAACACATCTGAGAGACTAAGTTACCTCATAACTCGCCCTGGAGGAGCACACAGACCGGATACCGGATCCGAAACTGGGACTGACACACGCAGCACAGAAAACACTGGGATAGTGGAGGTGACATACCTACACCGTACCTCAGCGAAGCAACATGGCGGGGTCAGAAGCACACTGAAAGACTCAAGTTGCCTAGCAAAGGGGGTACCTGTGAGGAGAAACAGGGTCAGCAGCTCAGCTAAAGCAGGAGCAGGGCCACACAAAAGGCGCAGGAGTAGGAAGCTGAGGACCCGGTCAGGGTGGGAGCAACCCGTCCCCGGTACAGACTCCGTGGACAGTACTTGCTGAACAACAATTCCAGTAAAGCCGTGGAAAACTTCAAAACCGTGATTGTGTGTGATCCTTGTGCTCAAACCCTGAGTGCACACACAAACTACCATCATCTCTACTACTACCCCTATCCTACAACAGCCATAGCACTATCTATAGACTATTACTACCACTGCCCCAGGGAATCAAGCTCTACCCGCGGAGAGCCAATACATCTCCAGCTGCCAAACATCATCCCCGGAGATTCTGCAGCAGCAGTGGTCACCCTGACCACAACCCGTGGGTGGCGTCACAACAAACTTCCCTGTAAATATCCCCCCCATTGATTGCGGAACCCGGGACACGGTCCGGAGCCAGACAGCTGTGATATCCCCAGCAGTACCCTCGTCCTGTACCGAGTACCCCGTCCAAGTGGGCTCCACATAATCACAATTTTTGTTATTTAATTTTATTTTTATATTTATATTTACATTTTTTATTAATATATACATTTTTATTTGATTTTATTATGCTATTAATTTATTATATTATATCAAATTATACTTTTTAAAATTAATATACATTCTAGTTACAGATTTTACACAGAATAAATTTTGTTTTTAATTTTTTAATAATAAATCTCCAATAATGAATATATAAATAAAGTTATCTTTTTCATAATAATAATATTTTTATATAAAACATTTCTTTTTTACTGCGTTGTTTGCTGTATGTGGAGTCCTCTTGGGAACAATGTTAATGATCTGTAAACTAGACAAAAGAGAAAAATTAACTACCATATTTTTCAGATTATAGGACGCACTTTTGTTCCCCCAAATTTTGGGGGAAAGTGGGGGGTGTGTTTTATAATCTGAATATACGGATTATACTGCAGGGGAGGTAAGGGAGCTCTGGAACCTGTCCAGGGGCTGGGGGAGGTTGGGGCGGGCTGGGACAGGCTGCAGGAGGCAGCAAGTGATCTCCTGCTCCCGCTCATATAATATGCACTGCCGCTGTCCATCACCGTGGTCCTGAAATCGCGCCAGGGGATTGGCTGGGGGAGTAGCGCATATTATATGTGCCTGCGCCCCCCAGTGATGGCACATTCCCCCCCTGTTTGATATGGCCCCCCATGCTGCTGCCCAGAGTAAAATAAAAAAGCTTTACTTATCTCCTCCAGCGCTGACCTCCCGCTGTCTCCCTGCTCTCCCTGCTGCTGTGATTGGGCATGCAGAGACTATGTCTCTCTCTCTCTGCTGTGCCGATCACATGACCGGCACTGACAAGCAGGAAGTGGAGGAGCGCAGCGGCAGGAGAGAGACCCGGAGGACACCGCTGGAGGAAGGTGAGTAAAGAGTTTTTTATTTTACTATGGGCAGCAGCATGGGGGCCATAGCCAGGACAGGGGGAATGTGTGCAAGCCACAGGCGACATGCGCAAGCCACAGGGGACATGTGCCAGCCACGGGGGATGTGTGCCAGCCACAGGGGACATGTGCCAGCCATAGATGACAAGTGCCAACAACAGTGGACATATGCCAGCCACAGGGGACGTGTGCCAGCCACAGGGGATGTGTGCCAGCCACGGGGGACATGTGCCAGCCATGGGGGATGTGTGCCAGCCATGGGAAATGTGTGCCAGCCACAGGGGATGTGTGCCAGCCGCAGGGAACGTATGCCAGCAAAAGGGGATGTGTGGCAGCCACAGGGAACATGTGCCATCCATGGGGGATGTGTGCCAGCCATGGGGAACGTGTGCCAGCCATGGGGAACGTGTGCCAGCCATGGGCAATGAGTGCCATCAATAGGGGACATGTGCCAGCACAGGAGGACGTGTGCCAGCCATGGGGGATGTGTGCCAGCCATGGGGAACATGTGCCAGCACAGAGGGACGTGTGCCATCACTGGGGGATGTGTGCCAGCACAAGGGGGCTATATCCAATATAAGGGGGCCATATCCAGATTAAGGGGGCTAATTTAAGCATGGGGGCTATATCCCAGGATGAGGGACAATGTACCAGGATGAGGGTGCTATGAGGGACATATACGCTATATGATTTGTTAGGCGGACACTGGCATTATAATTCGGACCCCATTTAACATTAAAAATTACTTTTTTCTCTTTTCCTTCACCAAATTTGTGGATGCGTCTTATATTCAGGCGTCTTATAAAGCGAAAGATACGGTAATTCATTAGACAAATGCATGACTGGTTTTCCCTTTTTATCTGATGTGTTTTTTTTTTTTAGTGACATATTGATCGAACTGAGGATACAATTTTGGTTCTCATAAAGTCCCGACCTCTATTGACACATTGGTATAATGATATAGGGACAGGAGATCAAACATCATTTGGATCAAAAGTAACTATTATCATAAAAATATATATATAATTTTCTTTTATATGTATATATATATATATATATACAGTGCCTACAAGTAGTATTCAACCCCCTGCAGATTTAGCTGGTTGACACATGCGAAATTAACTTGGCATTGTGACATTTGGACTGTAGATCAGCCTGGAAGTGGGAAATGCACTGCAGCCAAAAAGATTATTATTTTTTTTTTTTTAAGCGTTAAAAGTTAATTCAGAGGGTCATTTATTATTCAACCCTCAAACCACCAGCATTCTGTTTGGTCCCCCTAAAGTATTAAGAAGTAGTTTAGGCACAAAGAACAATGAGCTTCACATGTGTGGATTAATTATCTCTTTTGCCAGCCTTTTCTGACTATTTAAGATCCTCCCCAAACTTGTGAACAGCACTCATACATGGTCAACATGGGAAAGACAAAGAAGCATTCCAAGGCCATCAGAGACAAGATCGTGGAGGGTCACAAGGCTGGCAAGGGGTACAAAACCCTTTCCAAGGAGTTGGGCCTACCTGTCTCCACTGTTGGGAGCATCATCCGGAAGTGGAAGGCTTATGGAACTACTGTAATGGCCACTTTACACGCAGCTACAGTAACAGGGTGTCTACAGGTAACTTGCTGGTTGCAGTGAAATCATGGAGACATGGTTCTATCTTGTTGCTGTGTACATATGGAACTATGTCTCCATTATTTCACTGCAACCAGCAAGTTACCTGTAGACACCCTGTTACCTGTAGCTGCGTGTAAAGTGGCCATTAGCCTTCCACGGCCTGGACAGCCTTTGAAAGTTTCCTCCCGTGCCGAGGCCAGGCTTGTCCGAAGAGTCAAGGCTAACCTAAGGACAACAAGGAAGGAGCTCCGGGAAGATCTCATGGCAGTGGGGACATTGGTTTCAGTCAATACCATAAGTAACGTACTCCACCGCAATGGTCTCCGTTCCAGACGAGCCCGTAAGGTACCTTTACTTTCAAAGCGTCATGTCAAGGCTCGTCTACAGTTTGCTCATGAACACTTGGAGGACTCTGAGACAGACTGGTTCAAGGTTCTATGGTCTGATGAGACCAAGATCGAGATCTTTGGTGCCAACCACACACGTGACGTTTGGAGACTGAATGGCACTGCATACGACCCCAAGAATACCATCCCTACAGTCAAGCATGGTGGTGGCAGCATCATGCTGTGAGGATGTTTCTCAGCCAAGGGGCCTGGCCATCTGGTCCGCATCTATGGGAAGATGGATAGCACGGCCTACCTGGAGATTTTGGCCAAGAACCTCCGCTCCTCCATCAAGGATCTTAAGATGGGTCGTAATTTCATCTTCCAACAAGACAACGACCCAAAGCACACAGCCAAGAAAACCAAGGCCTGGTTCAAGAGGGAAAAAATCAAGGTGTTGGAGTGGCCTAGTCAGTCTCCTGACCTTAACCCAATTGAAAACTTGTGGAAGGAGCTCAAGATTAAAGTCCACATGAGACACCCAAAGAACCTAGCTAACTTGGAGAAGATCTGCATGGAGGAGTGGGCCAAGATAACTCCAGAGACCTGTGCCGGCCTGATCAGGTCTTATAAAAGACGATTATTAGCTGTAATTGCAAACAAGGGTTATTCCACAAAATATTAAACCTAGGGGTTGAATAATAATTGACCCACACTTTTATGTTTAAAATTTATTAAAATTCAACTGAGCAACATAACTTTTTGGTTTGTAAGATTTATGCTTCTGTTAATAAATCCTACTCTCGTTTGCAGTTTGAAGGCTCTAACTTATTGGCATCTTATCAAACCACCTAAATCTGCAGGGGGTTGAATACTACTTGTAGGCACTGTATATATATATATAAACATATGCAGGAAACACGTGCAATCTGCCTCTTCCTTACTATTATATAAGGTTCTCATTCATTTGCTATTATTTCCATACACTAATTATTCAAGATATTGCACTTACCGTATGTAATTTTCCTTTGTATTCTAAATTTTTTGACACAGAGCTTCTTTCTCTTTTTTTTCCTTTCACTATTTCTGTTCTCATCAATTCTATTTCTGCACACAAATTTGAAAACTTTTTTAGACAACAAAACATGCATAATTACCACTGAACTCATTTTGAACAATTGTTCTTTCAGTCACCGACGTTACACTCACCAGATTTCATTCAATGTATCACTGGTGCAGTTATACAATGCAAGTTTTCAGGATACTCTGAGCTTGAAAACCCTAATGGATGAGTTCGAATCCCTTTGCACATACACATATTAGCAGGGGAGTAACTACAATAGGTGCAGGGGTTGCGATCGCACCTGGGCCCTGCAGCCTAGGGGGGCCCCAAAAGTCCCTCTGGCCTATAGAAAAAGACTATTACTATTAAAGATTTTCAATAATTGGGGGCCCCGTTGGAGCTTTCGCATCGGGGCCCCTGTGCCTGAAGTTATGCCACTGCATATTAGACAACATATTTCACATTTTTTACATATTACGGTATTTCAGGATTAATAATAATATATTGATTATAGCACACAAATCAGTATAGATTATATGACTGTATTACACTCCAGTGAACAGTTGGTATCGATTATACTTTTCCTTATTTCGGGTGTTTTTTCCCTTCCACCTATTTCTCCTTTCCAGCTTTTTTCCTTTCCAGCTTTTTTCAGAACAAACATTGTCTTTTTGAATTGTTGATCACTGGCACATGGGAATTCACAAATTATATATGTGTATATATATATAATTTCCCCCCCCCCCAATGTTTACATATGTTTCTATTGGATGAGACAAGCACATGATGTCATTTCACCCCACCCCCTTTTGTGACATCATAATGATTCAGCATTTTGTCAACTGTATATAGGGAAGTTTTTGTTACCATTCCCTGTTTGTCCCTGAGGAAGGAGCATGGTAACGCTCCGAAACGCGTAGGAATAAAGAACACCCATTGAAACCAGTGTTCCAGTTTCTGGTTTCATTCATTCAGCAGCGTGGATCCTGAGACACTTCATCCCAATACAACTAGAGGACCAGAGCAGTCACTTACAGGACCCACAGCTACCTGCCTGGCATCCAGGGATCCATGGACACTCAGAGGAAAGTGGTAGCATAGTGTCAGAACTTTGGGAAGGCAGATGGAAGGCCATATACCCTGTGTCACAGCAGAATATGGACTCCAACTTGCCCTGGGCTGGCCAGGCTGTACTCCTGGTCTACACTGTACCCCCGCTGAACGGCAACAACTACCTTCTTCAAGTTAAGGGCAAGAACCGCAAGGACCTTTGTGTTGTCCCTCATTCTGCGCCCACCTGCACCAATACCCTCATCCTCCCCCTCTGCACCAACCACCATTCCATCCATCTTTTATACCTTCCAAAGGATTTACCCTAGCTAGAGAGGGTATACCACCTAGCTGCCCTACCATCTCCCCTTGAGAACCTCACTGCAGCCCCTGGTCACCTATGGTCAGAACTCCAGCTGGCATCACAAATTATCTCCCCTGTAGATATATCCCCTTTTAACATGTCTGGGCAGGGCCACAGCTCCTGGGTACCGTCACCATGAGACTCATGCCCCAGACTCCAGGCAGCTAGATAACCCCCGGCCCTCATTCCCACGACAGGTGCGGATTTTTGTAGACAAAAATTTGCACCTTCAGACAAAATACGCACCAAAAAAGATGTCATGCGAATGCACTAAAAAAATATGCCATGCGAATAATTTGCTTTTTGGTGCAGGAAGGTGCGGGAAGATGCAGATTTTTGTCCTGCGTGTATCATTTCATGTTAGTGACACCTCAGAAACAGGGCTTGTGCCCTATGTTAATGTGTATAAATGTGATTCAAATTTATTGGGAGCGTGTATAGAATTTGTATAGAATTAGGAGCTCAATCTAAGCCGCTTCTGACAGCTCAGTGTGTAGAGAACTTTCAGAATAGACGTAGCTTGCGCTCATATGCCAATTGAGTAGAAGAGGCAGAGAAGTCCCCGCTCTGGCTGCAAAAGTTTTTGCAGCCCCTCACCAGGTCCCCACAAATTATGTGCCTGCTCATTTTAATCACATTTACACACATTAACATAGGGCACAAGCATGGGCGTACCCAGGATCAAAACTAGGGGGGGCAAGCCATGGTCGTCCAGGTTGTAAAATTTTAGAACGGTGCATTATAATGTATGGAGGCATATGAGGCTACATTATACTATATACTGTAGATGATAATGGGGTTGCATTACGATAATTGGATGACTATGGGGCTACCTTATGAATGGGGGACTATGGGATGCATTATAATACATAGAGGACTATGGGAATACATTGTAATGTATGGAGGAATGTGGAGATGCATTATAATAATTGGAGGACTATGGTGGCAGAGGGGGAGGACCATATAAACCATGATGGGGGACATATATACCAGAAAAAGGGCCATATTCCAGGAGGAGGACCAAATACAGCAGGATAAGGGACATTAATACATAATGAAGGGGGAGAGGGGTCAATTTGTGAGTCTTTATAGGATTTAGAATGTTACACTGGGCCCATGCATCTGACCAACGTGCACGCGGAAGGTGGGGGCTTAAATTGTGCATCGGGGCCCATCAGACTCATTACGCCACTGGGGAGCCTTATGGGATAGTTCCATCTTATATACAGCCCCCACAATGTCCCATAGGGCTCACATCTCATATACAGCCCTCCATAGGGCTCCCATCTCATATACAGCCCCCATAGAGCTCCCATATCATATACAGCCCCCTTATAGGGCTCCCATATCATATATAACCCCGCCATAGGGCACCCAAATCATATTCAGCCCCCTCATAGGGCTCCTGTATCATATACAGCCCCAGTATAGGGTTTCCATCATGAGAGCCCCATGGGGGGTTGTACTTATTATTATTATTATTATTTATTTATATAGCGCCATTAGGTTCCATGGCGCTTTACATGAGGATAAGGGAGACAAGAACAAGTACACTAAATCTAGGCGATCGGGGACGTACAGGTACAGGAGGGGCAGGGACCCTGTCCACGAGGGCTCACAGTCTATGAGGGGTGCGTTAGGATACAGTAGGATGGGGGAATGTCAGGTATGGGGCGGTCGCCTGGGTCTCATGGCAGGTTGTAGGCTTGACGGAATAGGTGAGTCTTCAGGTGACACTTGAAGCTTCTCAGGGTAGGAGAGTGTCTGACGTGTTTTCGAGCAAGTAGTTCCAGAGTAAGGCAGATGCCCGGGAGAAGTCCTGGACTCGGTTGTGCGAAGAGGTGATGAGGGGGAGCAGAGGAGGAGTTCTTAGGAGGAGCGGAGGTTGCGTGAGGGTAGGTATCGGGAGACCAGGTCGGAGATGTATGGTGGGGCCAGGTTGTGTATGGCTTTGTACGCCATGGTTAGTGTTTTGAATTGGGATCTCTTGGAGACGGGGAGCCAGTGAAGGGCTTGGCAGAGGGGGAAGACAGGGAGTAGCGGGAGGACATATAGATGAGTCGGGCAGCGGAGTTGAGGATAGACTGGAGAGGTGTGAGGGAGTTAGCCGGGAGGCCATTGAGAAGGAGGTTGCAGTAGTCAAGGCGGGAGATGATAAGAGCACGAATGAGTGTTTTAGCGGTGTCGTGGGTGAGGAAGGAGCGGATCCCCGAGATGTTCTTGAGCTGGAGCCGGAGGGATGTGGTGAGGGCCTCGATGTGGGGCTTGAAGGATAGGGAGGAGTCAAGGATTACCCCGAGGCACTTGGCTTGGGGGACTGGGGAGAGGGCGCAGTCGTTGACGCAGATGGATAGGTTGGGAGGTGGGGTGGAATTTCTTGGGGGGAAGATTATGAATTCAGTTTTGTCTATGTTGAGTTTAAGGAAGCGAGCAGAGAAGAAGGATGAGATGGCAGAAAGGCATTCTGGGATTTTGGAGAGTAGGGAGGTGATGTCAGGGCCGGACAGGTAGATTTGGGTGTCGTCAGCGTAGAGGTGGTACTGTAGGCCGTGGGACTCAATGAGTTGCCCTAGGCCGAGAGTGTATATGGAGAAAAGTAGGAGTCCCAGGACCGAACCTTGGGGGACTCCGACAGAAAGGGGGTAGGGTGAGGAGGAGGTGGGGGAGTGGGAGACGCTGAAGGTCCGGTCCGCTAGGTATGAGGAGATCCAGGAGAGGGCAAGGTGGGTGATGCTGAGGGAGTCCAGGATCTGGAGAAGAAGGGAGTGGTCAACCGTGTCAAAGGCAGCAGACAGGTCAAGGAGGAGGAGGATGGAGTAGTGGTGTTTGTTCTTGGCGGTCAGTAGGTCATTGGTGACTTTGGTCAGGGCTGTTTTGGTGGAATGAAGGGGTTGGAAGCCGGACTGTAGGCGGTCGAAGTGGGAGCATTAGGAGAGGTGAGAGGACAGTTCGGAGTGGACGTGCTGTTCAAGTAGCTTAGAGGCGAATGGGAGAAGAGATATGGGGCGATAGTTAGAGACAGAGGTAGGGTCAAGTGAGGTTTTTTTTAGGATGGGCATGATTAGGGCGTGTTTGAAGGCCGAGGGGAAGGCACCAGTGCTAAGTGAAAGGTTAAAGAGGTGGGTGAGGGCTGGGATGAAAATGGAGGTGTGGTTCGGAATGAGGTGGGATGGGAGCGGGTCGTGGGCGCTGGTGGTGAGGTGTGATTTTGACAGGAGGAAGGAGAGTTGGTCTTCAGTTATGGGGGGAATTGGCTGGCTGATGGAGGAGGAGGGCAGTGTAGGTGGGAAGGGGAGTTGTGGGGATAGTGGACCGAAGCTGTTTCTGATCTTCTCGATCTTCTCCTTGAAGAAGGTTGCAAAGTCTTCAGCAGAGATGAGGGGAGAAGGGGGAGGAGCATGCGGGCGAAGTAAGGAGTTGAAAGTTTTGAAGAGCTGTTTGGGGTTGCGGGACAGAGAGGTTATTAGGGATGAGAAGAACACTTGCTTAGCGGTAGCAAGTGCCATCTTGAAGTCAGTGATGGATTGCTTGAACAGAGCAAAGTGCTCGGGGGTGTGGGACTTTTTCCATCTCCTCTCGGCGACCCTGGACGCCCGTCTCAGGTTTTTAGTGAGGGTGGTGTGCCAGGGTTGCCTGTTAATGCGTGGAGCATGGAGAGTGAGGGGGCAGCTAGGTCGAGAGCGATCGTTATGGTGGTGTTGTATAGGGTGGTGGCAATGTCAAGCCTTATGGGGGGCTGTATATGATATCGGAGTCCCATCTCATATACAGCCCCCCAATACCCCATACAGTCCTCATATCATATACAACAGCCCCCCATAGGGCTCCTATATGATAGGCTGTATATGATATGGGAGCCCTATGGGGGGCTGTATATGATATGGAAGACCACCCTCTCACCTACTGTGTCACAGGCCCCTCCTCTCACCTGCTGTGTCCCAGGCCCCCCTCTCACCTGCTGTGTCCCAGGACCCCCCTCTCACCTGCTGTGACCCAGGCCTCCCCTCTCACCTGCTGTGACCCAGGCCCCCCCTCTCACCTGCTGTTTCCCAGGTCCCCCCTCTCACCTGCTGTGTCCCAGGTCCCCCTCTCACCTGCTATGTCCCAGGTCCCCCTCTCACCTGCTGTGTCCCAGGTCCCCCCTCTCACCTGCTGTGTCCCAGGTCCCCCCTCTCACCTGCTGTGTCCCAGGTCCCCCCTCTCACCTGCTGTGTCCCAGGCCCCCCCTCTCACCTGCTGTGTCCCAGGCCCCCCGTCTCACCTGCTGTGTCCCAGGTCCCCCCTTTCACCTGCTGTGTCCAAGGCCCCCCCCTCTCACCTGCTTTCTCCCATGCCCATGGAGGAGGAGGAGGTGCCGGCCTTCTGTATGCGCTCCCCAGTGGAGCGCAGGGCAGGAAGCCGGCAGATCAGAGGAGAGGAGGGGCGGGAGCAGCAGCAGGAAGCAGGAGGCTTCCCTCCCTTCACCTCCTCTCCTCTGTCACATGGAGTGTTGGAGCCGCGCTGTCACATGGGTGTGTGTCCTCGGGAAGCACATCCATGTGAAGCAGAAGCTGCGATCGCGGTGGCGGTTGGAGGCGCGGGCCCCCTACAGGTCTGGGCCCGGTCTCAGCCGCGACTGCTGCGACCGTGATCGTTACACGCGCTCAGTGCCGCTCACCCCTTCTTGAGGGGGGACAGCTGTTCCCCCCCTGCCCCAAACTGGGTACGCCCATGGGCACAAGCCCTTTCTCTGAGGGGAAGGGGAGGGTCTCAGATTGGGGGAAGATAGAGATGGGGAGTTGGTGTATTTAGTGCGAGAAAACCCACCTCAACAATTGACATGCTGCAGATTTTCCCACACTAAAATACGCAGAATACCTGCTACGGAATAAAAGGCACCATGCAGACAGGAATTAACAAAACCCATAGACTTTGCTTACAAAACACGCTGCTGCATATTTGGTGCTAATCTGCTGCATATATTCAGCAGATACGCACCAAATATGCATTGTACGAGCGGGCACTCAGAATAAATTCGGCACATCTTCTATTGGTCATTCACCATCACAATTGTTTTATGGCATGCGCTGATTTTTTTGTGCTAAATTCCTCAAAATGACACACATGAATCATGAACTATCTCCCATTAAAGAAAAACATCATACAAACATAACAGGTGAACACATGGAAAATAGAGCTTAAGACAAGAATAAGGTGAAAATAAAAACAGGCAAAAAAAACTAAACTAAAACAAAAGCCAAGATTCATTATTGCATTATTTGTGGGGTTTTTTTTAACAAGTGTTTGCTATTATCTGTTTTTTTATTTGTGCCTAATTCTTCTTTTAATTTGCACCATTTTTAAAGTCTGTTTAAGGGGGCCGTCACACGCTGCGACATCTTTAGCGATATTGTAAGCGATCACGTGCACGCGCAATCGCTTACAATATCGCTCACATCGCTGGTGAGATGTCACACAGACAGACTCACCAGCGATGCGGAGCCGCGATCTCGCTCGTTACTATGGTACACATCGGGTAACTAGGCGCCGCGCGTCGCTTAGTTACCCGACGTGTACCATAGTTACCATCTCCCAGCATAGGCGCGGTCGCTGGGAGATGGATCATCGTGGTGTCATACACCACGATGATGCAGATCGTTGCATCGTTCATCGATAGATCTGAGAACCGAACCTCAGATCAGCGATGTCACGATCAAGCGATTTTAAATCGTAAATCGCTTGATTACATGCAACGATATCTTGCCCGATATCGCTTAAGCGATCAAAAAGGAGATCGCTTAAACGATATCGGGCAAGATATCGTTCCGTGTGACGGCCGCCTTATAAGTGTTCACCTGATTTTTTCTAATGTTTGAGGCCTCTATCACATATCCGTGCGGTCCATGCCAACACATGCGGAAGTCACGGACATACAGAGGCTCATTATTTTCTATGGCCCCCTTCACATGTCCGTGGTACTGCGTGGACCATGTCTCCATGTAGAGCAGACATGTGTCCATGTACTCCACACGGCGACATGTCCGTGTTTCACCAGCACCACGGACCGGTTTTTGGCCAAAACATCCTGCACACATATGTTCACAGTGTGACATCCGTCTGCACAGACCATGGGAAAGAGTTAAAAACTTAAAAATAAAGAATTTCATACTCATTTCCCTCCAGCGTTGTCTGCTCCTCTCACGTCCATTGCCACTCATTAGGCTCATGAATATTCACTTCACTGAGCCCAACAGTGGACTGGAAGTGAGAGGAGCCGTGGCACTGGAGGGAGGTGAGTATGCACTTACAGGCTGTCCGTGTGCTTTCCACGGATGTATGGATAGCACACGGAGAGCACACAAATTATTACACGGTGCGTGACCCCTCAGAAGCACAGCTCCTAAATATGGCCTATTTCACACGTCCATGGTTTCCACGGACGTGTGAAACAGGCCTGACACTGTGGGTAGACTGTAGTAAGACTTCTGGCGTGGTCCATCCCTCATCATAAATCGTCTGACTCATTCACGTGTGCGTGTCTCCGGTATGTGTGCCGTCCATATAGTCACATGCCAGAGACACGGACACACTCCACTGTGTGCATCAGACGCGTGTCCGTGTGCTCTACATGACGACATGTCTTTTTTTAGCTGGCAATATGGACACATGGACCCATTCAGGTCAATGGATCTGTGCCAAAAACGTCCCACACACGGATGTCATCTGTATGACATCCGTGTACATGGACCGGAACAAAGATATGTTAGTAAACATAAGTAGACTTTTATACTTATCAGTCTCCAGCAATGCTGCAGTCACACTCACTTCCCGGTCCGCTCATTAATCACATGAATATTCACTGCAATGACTGTAACAGCGGAAACAAGAGGAACAGCAGCACCGAAGTCTGGAAAGTAAACAAAGACATGCTGTCCGTGTGCTATTCGGATGTCATACAGATAGCACACGGATGACACATACACACAAACACGGACTAACCAAATGGCCCCTCTCGCATGTGCATTTTTTGTACAGATGTGTAAAAGGGGCAGGGTCCGTTCACACATTGCGTTTTTGCTGCGTTTTTTTGAGGATCTGTAATTCCAGTGAAATACAGTCATGTTTAGCATCCCAGCCAAGTCAATGCATTTCCAAATTTAGCATTCAGGCGCTCTGTTTTTTTTAGGATCCGTTTTCACTGGAAACGGATCCTCAAAAAGAATGAACATGTCAATTCTTTGATGATTTTCCTGATCCACTTTTCCATTGCCCCCACTGTAGAATGGGCTCAAAAAAAGCGGATCATGAAAAACGCACTGTGTGAATGGTGATGCGCTTTTTTTTTGACAAAAGTGGATCCGTTTTGCAGATCCTCAAAAAAAGTAGCAAAAACACACAGTGTGAACATAGCCTTAGGGTACCGTTACATGGCACGATATCACCCGCAACATCACTGAAAAGTCTCTGGTTGTGCGATGTTGATGCGACATCGCAAGTGCGTTGTGCCGTGTAACAGACCAATTCAACCATGATAAATCGCTGGTTGCGAGTTGACAGGTTTACTGACATTGTCCAGAAGCCTGGTGATGTTGCACAAGCGATTTGGCAGGATCGTGCCGTGTGACACCGCGATAATGATGTTGTTTGCGATTTCAGTGGTTGCGCAACCAAGGCAGTAGGCGTGCCTGAGCATTGTGTTTTCCACGCCCTGTCTGCGGCGATTGGTGGATAGTACTGCTTTCTGATTGGCTGGCCATGGCCAAGGCGCCATATTTTATTATCCGTGCGTTCATCAGTAGACTCCTTGACTTCTTCTTCTCAAGTGTCATTAAAGACCTTCAAACAAGGAGTGTCATTGAAGTCAGCATCCTTTTCATATGGCGTGTAGCTTGGCGCGTGTTGACAAAACTAAAAACCTTGCGGCCTAACGAGTGGTTTTGTGACGCCTAAACATACATATATGTGGTCATGTTCAATTTTCATTGATGGTAGCAGAAATGTCTGACACAACATGTGTCCCATATTGAAATCACTACACACATCTGATACCCCTCACTAAGGCCATGTCCTGCGCAGGAGCGTTACCGTGTGACACTTTGGCGCCGCCGCAGTGTCTTGCAGAAGCCTCAACAAATGCCAACAGACTTCAATAGCGAGATGGTACAAAGAACAAAGGTGTTAAGGTAGCTACCATCTTGCCAGACAAGTCTGACCAATGGTAACGCAGTTGTTGCGACCAATCGGAGTGGTAGGGGCACAGTAAAACAAACTCGGGGACGCCTATCTCCTAGGCTGTGTCAAACAGTATGCCCAAATTGATGATGTGGTTGTGCTGTGTGACACGGCGATCACGACCGCCAACATCGCTTCTGGTGTTGTTCAGGTGATTTCACAATCGCCAGATCGTCGGTGGTTGCACACAATATCCCTACGTGTGACATCTCAAAAGTGATCTCGGCAAACTGTCAAAAACGTGCACGCTCACGCAAAATCGCGGACGACATCGCTTCAACGTCGTGCCGTGTAACGGTACCTTTGCATGCACCCTCTTTAAGACCAGCATGAAAATCTCCTGCCTTGATGAATAGGGGTCATAGTCTGACTTTGTGTGAATAACAAGGCAAAGAAAAAATTTGCCTAAAAAAAACCTCGCAAATGATAGATCAGGGCCCAAAATCTACACAAAAAGGTGCAAAAGCAATGATGAATTGAGCCCCACAATACTAGATGGAAAAGTCACTTAATAATCCACCACATACAATAAGGGTGCAGCTCCTCCAGACCTGAGTAAAGTCGCGGGTGGCCGCAGGGAGGCCGCAGCCGCCCTGTACTCACCATGTGCAGTGGGTGCAGGGCGGCTTCTCCCCGCAGTCACCCGATGGCAGCCGCTTCCGACTCCGCAGCATGAAATGAACATGCTGCGGAGGAGCAATCCCATCCACTATGCAAGTACTGTACGACGCAGCGTTTTGGACGCAGCGCAAGACGAGTGTATCCGTGTTAAATCGGATACACTCGGATGCGATTTTGCCTCCCATGTATCCCTATGGGTCTCGGATTGTGTTTAAATTGGATGGCAAAAAGGACACATCCAAGCACAATCCGTGCCCCATAGCAATACATGGGAGGCAAAATCGGATGCGAGTGTATCCGCTTTGACACGGATACACTCGGAAACTCTGAAATCGTGGTGTGAAGCCGACCTAATAGAAACACGTCACCACTTCTGTATTTATCACCCACTCCTAGTTTCGGCTAGGCAGGTTTCAAATATCCGTGTCACCACGGACGTGTGAAACAAGGCCGTTTGGGGGCGGGGCATGCACACGTGTCACGGACGTGTAACACAATGTGTGCAGTCCGTGTGCTATCCGTTGGTCCGTGGATAGCACACGAACAGCCTGTCACCCACATACTTACCTCCCTCCAGCGCCGCTGCTCCTCTCTCTTCCGGTCCACTCTAGGGCTCAGTGAAGTGAATATTCATGAGCCCTAATGAGCGGCACCGGAAGTAAGAGGAGCAGACACCGCTGGAGCAAGGCGAATATAAAATTATTTATTTTCAGTCTTTTTGGTTTTGACCGTGGTCCGTGCACACAGATGTCACAGTCTGAACATCTGTGTGCCGGACGTTTTGACAAAAAGCGGTCCGTGGCTCCGCAGAAAAACGAACAAATCGTCGTGTGGAGCACACGGACACGCATGTGCTCCACACAGAGACACGGTCCGTGCGGAAACACGGACGTGAGCATGGGTCCATAGGGGATCGTATGCACCCTTATGTCCGTGCCTCCGGCATGTGTCCGCACGGACCGCACACGTTCCGGAGGCATGGATATGTGAAAGAGGTCCTACAAATACTGATGTGTAAGGCCGGTTTAACACATGCGTGTCGCCACGGATGTGTGGAACAAGGCCATTTGGGGGCGGGGCATAGACCCATGTGTCACGGACGTGTGACACGATGGGTGCTGTCAGTGTGCTATCCGTGCATCCACGGATAGCACCCGGACAGCCTATCACCGCATACTCACCTCGCTCCAGCGCTGAGTTCCTCTCACTTCCGGGCCGCTGTCAGGCTCAGTGAAGTGAATATTCATGAGCCTAATGAGCTGCATCGGAAGTGAGAGGAACTTGAACTGGCGCTGGAGCTAGGCGAGGATGACATATGTGTGCATGGACGTTTCACGGCGAAAGTGGACCGTGGCTCCGCAAAAAAAACGGACTTGTCGCCGTGTGGAGCACACGGACACGCATGTGCTCCACCCGGAGACACGGTCCGTGTGGAAATATGGAAGTGTGAATTTGCCCATAGGGGAACATGTGTCCGCACTGACCGCACACGTGCCGGAGGCACGGGTGTGTGAAACCGGACTAAACCTGACCTTGTCACAAACATGGCACAGATGGCTCCAAGTGTTGGCTCATTAGTCACTATACAGGGCTATTTTGTTTGATTGCTAATAAAGCAGTTGCAGGTGTAATCACCAGATATAAAGGACCCAGGGCCAAACACAAGCCATCCTGTCCACTCCAGACTCTCTCTACACTAGGACCCTGGTGAGTGGAGCAAGGGAGGAGGGGTTGGTTTATGGTTTAGGATCTTGGCTTGTAAAGTGACATATGTCTCTACTTTGTGTAATATGTCAGATTTCCAACCAACCCCCCTTGTGCTGCTATTATAGTGGGAGCACCTGTATTGCTGTTTCTGCTGAGATCTGACTAAAAATTCCAACACTTTTGTAACTGAGGCTGATTTTGCTTCTACTTGCAGACAGACTTCTGTCTTCACCCTTCTATCTACCATGGCATAACTGTCTACATAAAAACTCCTGGTTTTTGGGGCATATCCTGCTATGCCTTCTTTCAGCTTTTTAAGCTGCATGCACACAATCCAGAATAGCAGTGCATTACCACTGAGTTCATAATGCTACATTGTACAGCATGAGTGTACCCAGGATCAAAACTAGGGGGGTGGGGCAAGCCATGGTTGTAAAGTTGCACATCGGGGCCCATCACTCGTTATGCCACTGCGGAGCCCGATGGGGGGCTGTATATGAGATGGAAGTTCCATCTCATATACAGCCCCCAAATGTCCCATAGGGCTCCCATATCCTATATATAACCCTCCCATAGGGCACCCAAATCATATACAGCCCCTCCATAGGGCTCCCATCATGAGAGCCCTATGGGGGGTTGTATATGATATGGGGGGCTGTATATATTGGAGTCCCATATCATATACAGCCCCCCCCCCCCCCAACCCCATAGGGCTCCAATAATGGGAGCCCTCCAGGGGTCTATATATGATATAGTAGCCCTATAGGGTTGCTGTATATGATATATATATATATATAGGGGGGGGGCAGGGTTGTACGAGATGGGAGTACATGTCATCTCATATACCGCGTAGCCCCCACATAAGGCTGTTATATACAGCAGCCCTCCCATAGGGCTCCCCGCACAAGCCCCCCCCCCCCCCCCCCACATCACTTTTTTTATATTTGCATCTTTTTTACCAGGTAATGTTGTCCCCTCTTGACTTTTCTAGCTCGGCTCCAGCCTCCGCACAAGCAGTGTCCCCAGACCCCAGCTTGCACCGCTGGGACTCGGCACTCAGTGGTGATGTCATGATATCCCTTTTGAGTCCCCCTGCCCGCCGAGCTGATCTGCAGACACTGTCTGAGGGCGAGATCCGCCCTGCGCTCCTGCTGGATGCTACTGTCCCATTATGATTACCGCGCTGTCGCTGAGGTCACCGCTACACACAGGTGGAGCGGAGGTGCTAGCGGTGGCCGCCTCAGCTCAGCCGCCCTCAGACCCTGCCTTAAGGCATGTGAACCTGTGATTGTTTGATCACTCAACACTGAAGTATTAGTGTAAATGATGTTCTCCTATGAAGCTCCTCCTATTTATAGGTAGAGATGGATGGGGTGACCCATTGGCTCCCCACAACTGTCACTGACAAGCAACTTTAAATATGTAGTTGTCTGCCCAGTATGCAGTGGAACATGCCACAGGTAAATAATGGGTTGCAAATGCCAGGGGCATATCAACTATACTAATGTGATCCAATCAGGCCCCAGAAGACTCTACATGTGAGATATTAGTTCAATTATACCCTTTTGTTACTAAATGGGAAAGTGCAATGTCTTGCTGTACTAATATGGTGGCTCTTGCACCATGAGCGCTGCTGCGCATCAGCAGGTGTAGTAATATGGCGGGCGAGTTGGCTATGATTAGATGCTAGACTGTATGTGTTCCCTCCAGGTCTGATGTGACCTGCGTCATGTGAGTGTCGAGCCCACTAGGACGGGGGTACTCAGGACCGGACCGGGTCTGCTACTGGGGAAGTCACGGGTGGTCCTGGTCTGGACTGTCCCGGGGCCCTGGCAAATAAAAGGGTGTATTTACAGGGTATAAAGTCGTGACACCACCCACAGTGTGTGGCCAGTATTGGGGCCAGCACTGCCTCAGAACCTCCGGGGATGATGTAATGGCAGCTAGGATGGAATAGTTCTCCGTGGGCAGAACTGAGTTCCCCGGGGCAGTGTTGGTAAAGTCTATGATGTAGTGTGCAGGCCTTGTGCTGAGTGTAATGCACTTACTGTCCAGATGCTGCAGAAATCCTCCTTCAGTGTTGGAGCTGACAAGCTGTGGCTCTGCAGGTGGGAATCTTCTGCAAACCTGTGTGGAGGCAAAAGCTTACGAGGGAGTTGGAGTCAGGGTTCACCGTGTTTACTCTCACTTCTCAGTTACACGGGCACTCTCCCCTCGTGTGTGTGTGTGTGTGTCCTCCGGGTTGTCACTGAGCTCCCTGTTCTTAGGGGTAGGAACCCTAGTTTGGAACTGGAGCCCCCTGTCGGTTGTCTGGGGTTACCCGATAAATCATTTGGCCCCATTCAGAGCCGACACTCTGCTTCAGCCTAGCCTCCAGCAGTCCTCCAGGGTGAGGCTCTACCAGGCTCTTTCAATAGGAGGGCTACTCCGCCTGCAGTCTGCCGTCTAAGCTGTGTGTCAAATACCCGGTATCACCGGTCCGCTCGTCCCTCACACTCCTGGGGTGCTGGCTCCGGTTAAGCTGTCTCTCTGCGGCTCACACTGGCTCTTCCAGATTCTGCGTCCCTTTCACCCCACTCGTCCAGGACGTGTGCTTCTTTCTGTTCAGCTCACTCTGGTCTACTTACTCCTTTCTCCTCCCCCCTTCTTTCTACTCCCGTCACCTGACTACGTGTTTGCCCACCCACTGCCTCTAAACCCACCACCCCTCTCTTGCCTAGAGTTCCCAGGCTCCGGGTTGGGTGCTGCCCTCTACTGTTACGTGGGCTGTGAGGGTGTTGGTGTTCAACTGTCGTCACCTGCCTGGCTGCAGTTCCCTTTGTGGCCTCCTGGATACAGGGGTGCCACAATAGGAGTGTGGTTGAGGGGAGGTCTAAGGCCTCCCATGCATGATTGCAGTGGGTGAGAGAAAATGTTACCACACCTACTGACTGTATGGTGGGAGTAACCATGTTAGTTGGTGGGTGTTACCTATGCAAGAGTCTTTGCTGGCCAGCCCCCCCACCAATGTGGGTCTTGCTCCCAGACCCCTGTCTGCAATTCTTAAAGTATATGGCCACATCTCATCCTAAAGTAAAGAATAAGGTGGCAATATGGTTACCGCTACACCCAGTTCGCTACTGCACATGACCAGGTGTACAAAAATGGTGGCCACATCAATTACTACTGCGCATGAGCATGGAAAGATGTGGATTGGGAATCTGGCCAGCAAGGAGATGCCTGCGCTGCTTCCAGTGTCCTCTACGTTTTGCTAGTCTACAGACAAACAAAGGCTTTTAGGTAAGGAGATATATCTCGTGTACCAAAAGTGATGGTCTCTCTCTCCCCCCCCCCCCCCCCCCCCCTTCTCAATTGTGGAACATATTTTTCCAAGATCTATTGTAAGACACACTGGTTCATGGTAAGGAAGTGCCTTTAGGTGCTGAATATATGAAAAATGGTTAGCTAAGCCCACATACATGTCCAGAGCAAAGTAATTGAAGTATATGGGATTGGACCCTCCTGCTGTGTCCGATTTAATAAAATGAGGGTGTTCTAGACACCACACCCTAAGGACTGATCTCTAGGGAAAATTGAGTAAATGGGGTTCGTGAATCTCTGAAATGTGGTACTTCTTACAAATTTTGGCTATAAAAGAAATGACCCTATTTTATTCCTTCTCCCTAGTTATTCTAATCATGTCTGGTCGTGGCAAGAAGGTCCAGAAAACTGCAGTTCAAAAGTCCAGATCTGCCAGGGCAGGGCTCCAGTTCCCAGTGGGCCGTATCCACAGGTTCCTGAGGAAGGGAAACTATGCTCAGCGGATTGGATCTGGATCCAGCATCTTTCTAGCAGCCGTCCTGGAATACCTGTGTGCTGAGGTCCTAGAACTGGCAGGAAATGCAGCCAGAGACAACAAGAAATCCAGGATCCTGCCCCGGCACATCCAACTGGCCGTCAAGAATGATGAGGAACTGAGCAAACTGTTTGGTGCAGTCACCATTGCACAAGGAGGCGTTCTGCCAAATATTCAAGCAATCCTAGTACCCAAGAAGACTGCAAAAGGCTCGTCCTCCCAAGGACATAATGGGGCAGAGTCTCAGGAGTTCAGATCTATTTAACTACACCTTGGACATTTCTATAAAGCACTTTTGTATTTTAATTCTATCCTGATTAAAGACATATTTTTCTACATACATTTGCTTGTAGACCTTCAAATGCTACCTTATTTTATGGCAAAAATGTGTTTAGTAGCTTTCTCTGCATCCAGGTGTGTATGCAATAACCTGCTAAAGGAGGTGACTGGTCTAAATCCAGAGGTCTGCAGTCCACACCATGCTGTGAGGATTCGCTGGGAATTGCGGTCATGTGGATGGTATGAGTATGATAAGTGGCCACTCTCTGACTAGAGGGGCACAGTCTTGCCTAATGCAAATTTGGGGGGGGAAGGGTCCCGTCCCGTCCCCCCAAACCAACCCCCTTCTCATGTGCATTTCATTGCTCTGGGCATAATGATGCACTTAGGATACTATGACACTTGGCGGCGCACCAGCGATCCTAACAACAATATGACCTGGTAGGGATCACTGGCGCGTCACTATGACATCTCAGCAGCGACCGCAAACAGTCAGATCTCATCAGCAACGATCCGGAGGTCATTGGGACCTTGAGCTGAGGAGACAGTCTTGGGCTGGCTTGACACGACGATTTTGTTCCTGTCCGTGGGGATCTTTATTTTATTTTTCCCTCAAATCCGGCTCAATAGGCCCCCACATTAACTGCTCCGGACTGGATTCATTTCTGTCTGGTTTTGTCACCAGAGACCAAAAAAATGGTGCAGACTTAATTTTTGGGACCGGGGGAAAAACAGGACCGAAATTAATCCACAACTGAATACACAAACCCAGATGGCCATTTATGACCAATCATGAGGGGGATAGGAGGCAAAAACAATCCTGTTCTTCTCAAAAAACAAACAGAACAGGATATTTTTGCTCATTGGTTTTTGTAAAAAACTCACAAATTTGCCAGGTAAATACCATTGCACTTAGCAGCAGCTGCCAGCTCCTCTGAGAGGCAACACGGGTGTCTGTATGCCGGTACTCAGTCACCTGCAACCCACAGTGGGGGCGGTTGTGACACCAGCGTCCTGCCATACTGTCAGGGAGGTGACTGGTGGCATTTAAAGACACGAGGTTACCAAGGGCTCTGCCATTCACGGTACATGCAAGGCATAGTCTCAGAGCAGCCTATTGGTCACGCCCTTCTATTAGATCAGGCGGGCTGCTCCGCACTGATTACATGCCTCACAAAATGACAGACGCCCCCCCCCCCCCCCCCCATATATATAATTTATATATATATATATATATATATATATATAGATCGGGTCATATTACTTTTAATTTGTCATGACTTTTACTATTATCTGTACCCTAAATACAAAGTGTTTATAAGATATATATGTGGACCCTTGCATGGGTACCTCTATTTGGAGATTTTCTTTCTGATGTACACATATATTATACGGGTTTGAGCCTGCATTTTGGATGAGTAATTTTCTTTCTTTCATAAACTGCCATCTTGATTTTTAAGTCTTTCAAAATAAAGAACTTAAATTTATTGCTTGGTACTCATTTGTATATGTTCTAACTGTGTAAGAAGGCTAATGGATGTTTAGAAAACCCTTGTACAAGTATATTAGCACAGCTGAAAACAGTTTGGCTGATTAGAGAAGCTATAAAATTGACCTTCCTTTTGAGCTAGTTGAGAATCTGGAGCTTTACATTTGTTTGTTGTATGAAACTCTCAATGGCCAGAAAATAAATTTATTCTTACCGTTAATTCGGTTTCTAGGGCCCTTCCACGACAGCATAGGAGGTTGCCTCTCCACGCCCTATTAGGGACATGAAGCACAAGAGAGATTAAAAGGACCCTCCCACCTCCCCAGTGTCTTACAAAGAACCATAGCATGACCAAAGCAAGACAGAGCATTCCATGAAAAAAAAAGGAAAGGGAGGGAATTAGGTGCTGTCGTGGAAGGGCCCTAGAAACCGAATTAACGGTAAGAATAATTCTATTTTCTCCAGGCCCCTTCCACGACAGCATAGGAGGAATACCAACGAATACAAACCTAGGGCGGGACCACAGCCTGCAGGACTTTCCTGCCAAAGGCCAAATCCCTGGTAGAACCTAGGTCCAAACGATAATGTCTTGTGACAGTATGCAGGGAGGACCATGTAGCAGCAGTGCAGATCTGCTCAGGAGAAGCCCCCGCCTTTTCAGCCCAGGAGACTGAGGTAGCCCTGGTGGAGTGGGAAGTAAATCCAGAAAGAATCGGCAGATGTTGAGACAAGTAGGATGCAGCAATGGCCCGTTTAATCCAGCTTGCAATGGTGCACGTTGCCACCTTCTTGCCCTTATTGGGACCAAAGGGCTGGACAAAAAGGTTGTGATCAACCCGCCAGGGCGCCGTGACCTCCAGGTAACGAAGCACGATCCTGCGAACATCCAAAGAGTGGAACTCTTCCTCTTTCGGAGAACGAGGAGACTGACAAAAAGAGGGCAGGACAATGGACTGGGAACGACGAAAATCCGAGACCTCCTTGGGGAGAAAAGAAAGGTCCAGCTGAAGGATGATGCAGTCATCACGGACCGTCAAATATGGCTCCCTGATGGACAGAGCCTGGAGTTCCCCTACCCGGCAGGCGGTCGTAATAGCCAGGGCCGGCCTTATGTTGAATGGTGCCCTGTGCGAATTTGCCTTATGGCGCCCCCACGCCATTACTTACTCAGAACACATGAGCATACATGTTTGTACATGATCTATTCATGGTCTTCAAGGAGAGCAGGGAGGAGCGTTGCTATGCTAGGGTCAGAAAAAATCAGGGACCCAAGACCTATATCCTCTCCCACCTGTCATTACCAACCCTCCCATATATAGAGGTGTTACCTGTCATCTTACAGGAGGAGGAGGTGAGCTGTGATATCACCTATTGTGAATGGTGGATCCTGTGTTATCTACTGTATATAGAGGTGTTATCAGTCATTGTACAGGAGGAGGTGAGCTGTGATCTCATCTATTATGAATGGTGGATCCTGTGTTATCTACTGTATATAGAGGTGTTATCAGTCATTGTACAGGAGGAGGTGAGCTGTGATATCACCTATTGTGAATGGTGGATCCTGTGTTATCTACTGTATATAGAGGTGTTATCAGTCATTGTACAGGAGGAGGTGAGCTGTGATATCTATTGTGAATGGTGGATCCTGTGTTATCTACTGTATATAGAGGTGTTATCAGTCATTGTACAGGAGGAGGTGAGCTGTGACATCATCTATTGTGAATGGTGGATCCTGTTTTGTCTGCTGTATATAGAGGTGTTGACTCTTAAATAATGCAGCATTTCAAATAAGAACATACTCCAAAAGCTTCTGGGGACCGAGACAGATAGGAGAGTAGCAAGAAAGGCTAGTCCCTGGTGAATTCACCCCATTTGCGTGTATACGGAGAGACCGGTCACTCAAGGCAGTCAGCAGGGAGAAGCCTTCAGGGAACAGACTTTCTGACTAGTCTCCAGCAAGATTTGATCCCTGACAGAACCCCCCCATAGTATTCCACATAGTATATTGCACCCCCAAATTCCTCCATATATTATGCACCCCAATAGACCTCCATATAATATAATACACCCCCATAGTCCTCAATATAGAATAATGCACCACCACAGTCCTACATATAGTATACTAGATGGCGGCCCGATTCTAAAGAATCGGGTAGTCTAGAATCCATATATAGTTTATTTACTAATAGTTAGGGGAGTGCGGTGAAATGAATTGTGTGTATACAGGTGGCTCAGTGGGTAGCAGAGTATACGGTTGCTCAGTGGTTAGCACTGCGCGGTGGCTCAGTGGTTAGCACTGCGCGGTGGCTCAGTGGTTAGCACTGCGCGGTGGCTCAGTGGTTAGCACTGCGCGGTGGCTCAGTGGTTAGCACTGGGTGGTGGCTCAGTGGTTAGCACTGCGCGGTGGCTGAGTGGTTAGCAGTGAGTGTGGTGGCTCAGTGGTTAGCAGTGAGTGCGTGGGCAGAGTGGTCAGCGCAGCGCCGTGGGCAGAGTGGTCAGCGCAGCGCCGTGGGCAGAGTGGTCAGCACAGCGCCGTGGGCAGAGTGGTCAGCACAGCGCCGTGGGCAGAGTGGTCAGCACAGCGCAGTGCCGTGGGCAGGGTGGTCAGCGCAGCGCCGTGGGCAGGGTGGTCAGCGGTGGGGGGAACGGACACACACACACAGACACACACTCCGATATATTTACCACCGTCCCTGCTTCTTCCCTGCCACCTTCGTCTTCCTGAGTCCTCTGTTCTGCCGACATGTCGCCGCACCCAGGACTGGATCCAATATTGCGTCCGGGAACTCTCGGTGGCCCGATTCTTACGCATCGGGTATTTTAGAATATAGAAATAGAGATTGCATGGGGAAGGCGGTGAGGGCTGAATTGGGAGGAACTTTGAAGAAGGAGCGGCCGGTGAAGAACGGCGTGGCAGGGGGGAGGAGGATGGAGGACAGAGGAGGTAGCGGCGGGGTGTGGGAGGATGTAGCAGCACAGGCAGGGGGAGGAAGGA
Source organism: Allobates femoralis (assembly GCA_033576535.1). Taxonomy (NCBI): domain Eukaryota; kingdom Metazoa; phylum Chordata; class Amphibia; order Anura; family Aromobatidae; genus Allobates; species Allobates femoralis. The sequence continues at coordinate 82,098,768 of JARQOC010000002.1, forward strand.
ACGGCAGGGGGAGGATGGAGCACAGAGCGGCAGGGGGAGGAGGACGGAGGATGAAGCGGCGGGGTGGGGGAGGATGGAGCAGCACAGGCAGGGGGAGGACAGAGGATGGAGTGGCAGAGGGGAGGAGGACAAAGGAAGGAGGAGGAAGCGTTGCAGTGGGGGAGGATGGAGCGGCACAGGCAGGGGGAGGATGGAGCGGCAGGGGGAGGATGAAGCACAGAGCGGCGGGGGGGGGGTGGAGGACAGGATGAAGCGGCGGGGTGGGAGAGAACGGAGCAGCATAGGCAGGGGGAGGACGGAGGATAGAGTGGCGGAGGTGAGGAAGGCAAAGGAAGGAGGAGGAAGCGGTGGGGTGGGGGAGGATGGAGTGGCACAGGCAGGGGGAGGACGAAGCGGCATGGGGAGGACTAAGCACAGAGTGGCGGGAGGGAGGAGGGTGTAGGATGAAGCAGCGAGGTGGGGGAGGACGAAGCAGCACGGGCAGGGGGAGGACGGGGGATGGAGTGGCGGAGGTGAAGAGGACAAAGGAAGGAGGAGGAAGCGGTGGGGGAGGATGGAGCGGCACAGGCAGGGGGAGGACGGAACGACAGGGGGAGGACAGAGCGGCAGGGGGAGAACAGAGCGGCAGGAGAAGGACAGAGGACGAAGCGGTGGGGTGGAGGAGGATGGAGCAGCCCAGGCAGGGGGAGGATGGAGTGGTGGAGAGGAGGCGGACAAAGGAAGGAGGAGGAAGCGATGGAGGAGGATGGAATGGTACAGGCAGGTGGAGGACTGAGCACAGAGCGGTGGGAGGAGGATGATGGAGGACAAAGCGGCGGGGTGAGGGAGGATGGAGCACTGTAAGGCAGCTTAGTGGTTAGCAGTGCGCGGTGGCTCAGTGGTTAGCAGTGCGGGGTGGCTCAGTGGTTAGCAGTGCGCGGTGGCTCAGTGGTTAGCACTGCGCGGTGGCTCAGTGGTTAGCACTGGGCTGTGGCTCAGTGGTTAGCACTGCGCGGTGGCTCAGTGGTTAGCAGCGAGTGCGGTGGGCAGAGTGGTCAGCGCAGCGGCGCTGTGTGGGCAGGGTGGTCAGTGCAGCGGCGCTGTGTGGGCAGGGTGGTCAGCGCAGTGGCGCTGTATGGGCAGGGTGGTCAGCACAGCGGCGCTGTGTGGGCAGGGTGGTCAGCGCAGCAGCGCGGTGGGCAGGGTGGTCAGTGCAGCGGGGCTGTGTGGGCAGGGTGGTGAGCGCAGCGGCGCTGTGTGGGCAGGGTGGTCAGCGCAGCGGCGCTGTGTGGGCAGAGTGGTCAGCGCAGGGCAGAGTGGTCAGCGGTGGGCAGAGTGGTCATCGGTGGGGTGGACGGACACACACTCCGATATACTTACCACCGTCCCTGCTTCTTCCCTGGCGCCTGCGTCTTCCTGAGTCCCGACATGTCGCTGCACCCAGAACTGGATCCAATATGGCGTCCGGGAACTCTCGCGAGACTTCCCGGACGCCATCTTGGAGAAAGTATGTCGCCACCCCTGGAGCCATGGATCCAATATGGCGTCCGGGAAGTCTCGCGAGACTTCCCGGACGCCGTATTGGATCCAGTTCTCCAGGGGCGGCGACATGTCGGCGGTGGAGAAGACGGAGGAGAGGTGGCAAGTATAGGCGACTGTGTGTTGTGTGTGTGGTGTGTGTATGTGTTAGGGGCTGCCATAAGCGTAGCGGGCTCTATGAGTCCCGGCTCCCGCTTACGGCCGCCATCTTGGCTCACCCTGAGCGGGTGTAGCTCTGCCGGACGTTGGGACAAAGTGACGGATGTGAGGTCACAAATCCTTCCGGCTTTTATATACAAGATTGCACACCCACAGACCTCCATATAGAATAATGCACCCACACAGTTCTCTATCTAGAATGCACACCCAAAGTCCTCCATTTAGTATAATGCACGCCACAGTCCTCCGTATAGTATATTGCACACTTAAAGCATGACATATAGTACAATACACCCCCACATTCCTCCATATAGAATAATGCTCCGCTCCGTACACCTCGTACACACACGGCTCTGCTTGGTACACCTCGTACACACTTGGCTCCACTCCATACACCTCGTACACATTCGGCTCCGCTCCGTACACTTCGTACACACGCGGCTCTGCTCCATACACCTCGTACACACTCGGCTCCACTCCATACACCTCGTACACACTCGGCTCCACTCCATACACCTCGTACACATTCGGCTCCGCTCCATACACCTCGTACACATTCGGCTCCGCTCCATACACCTCGTACACACACGGCTCCGCTCCGTACACCTCGTACACACGTGGCTCCGCTCCATACACCTCGTACACACACGGCTCTGCTTGGTACACCTCGTACAAACTCGGCTCCACTCTGGAAACACACGGCTCCGCACACCTCGTACACGTGGCTCAGCTCCGTACACACGTTACTCTGCTCAGTACACCTCATACACACTCAGCTCCGCTCCGTACACACTCGGCTCCGCTCTGTACACCTCGTGCACACTTGGCTCCGCTCCGTACTCCTCGTGCACACTCGGCTCCGCTCCGTACACCTCGTACACACTCGGCTCTGCTCCGTACACCTCGTACACACTCGGCTCCGCTCCGTACACCTCGTACACACTCGGCTCCGCTCCGTACACCTCGTACACACTCGGGTCCACTCTGGAAACACACGGCTCCGCACATAACATAAGCGTGGCTCAGCTCCGTACACACGTTACTCTGCTCAGTACACCTCATACATACTCAGCTCCACTCTGTACACACGCGGCTCCGCTCTGTACACCTCGTACACACTCGGCTCTGCTCCGTACACTTCGTACACACTCGGGTCCACTCTGGAAACACACGGCTCCGCACATAACATAAGCGTGGCTCAGCTCCGTACACACGTTACTCTGCTCAGTACACCTCATACATACTCAGCTCCACTCTGTACACACGCGGCTCCGCTCTGTACACCTCGTACACACTCGGCTCTGCTCCGTACACTTCGTACACACATGGCTCTGCTCCGTACACCTCGTACACACTCGGCTCCGCTCCGTACACCTCGTACACACTCGGCTCTGCTCCGTACACCTCGTACACACTCGGCTCCGCTCTGTACACCTCGTACAGATACAGCTCCGCTCCATACACCTCGTACACATGCGGCTCCACTCCGTACACCTCCTACACACACGGCACTGCTCCATACACCTCGTACACACTCGGCTCCACTCCGTACACCTCGTACACACGCGACATTGCTCCGTACACCTCGTGCACATGCGGCATTGCTCGTACACCTCGTACACACTCGGCTCCGCTCCGTACACCTCGTACACACTCGACTCAGCTCCGTACACCTCGTACACACTCGGCATTGCTCCGTACACCTCGTGCACACTCGGCTCCACTCCGTACACCTCGTACACACGCGGCATTGCTCCGTACACCTCGTGCACATGCGGCATTGCTCGTACACCTCGTACACACTCGGCTCCGCTCCGTACACCTCGTACACACTCGGCTCAGCTCCGTACACCTCATACACACACGGCTCTGCTCCGTACACCTCGTACACACTCGGCTCAGCTCCGTACACCTAGTACACACTCGGCTCCGCTCTGTACACCTCGCACACACCCGGCTCCGCTCTGTACACCTCGTACACACGTCTCCGCTCTGTACACCTCGTACACACGTCTCCGCTCCGTACACCTCGTACACACTCGGCTCCGCTCTGTACACCTCGTACACACTCGGCTCCGCTCTGTACACCTCGTACACACGTCTCCGCTCCGTACACCACGTACACACGCGGCTCTGCTCCGTACACCTCATACACACTCGGCTCCGCTCCGTACACCTCGTGCACACGCGACTCCGCTTCATACACCTCATACACACTCGGCTCCGCTCCGAACACCTCATACACACGCAGCTCTGCTACATTCACACTATACATCCCTCTTGATCCCAAACAAACTCGCCTCATCCATTTCTTCACCTCTTCACTTCCTGCTTGGTGGAAGCTGCCCTGCATACTCGGAGATGCTGATCATGTGATCCCTGACTCCTCCCCCTTCATTGACATCATCACAGGTCCTGTAAGCACAGGCCTGTGCAGCTCCACAGGTGGGCTCACACTGCAGGGTGGGGGGGGATAACGCGGCGGCAGCGGCCAGGACTATAGTAGAGAGAGTGGCATCAGCAGGGAGCCCGCGCTACCACCGGGCGCCCCTGCGGATGCCGTCCTCTGTGTACTAGCAGCCGCACAGATCTAGCAAAGCCCCTGGGAGCGGGAGCAGGGCAGCAAATAACAGTGACAGCTGTCTCCCTGCGGCGCCCCCTGGAGCGTGGCGCCCTGTGCGGCCGCACGATTCGGACATGCCAAAGGCCGGCCCTGGTAATAGCCACAAGAAAAGCCGTTTTATGGGACAGTAGTCGAAGATCACAGGACGACAACGGTTCATAGGGGGAACGGGACAACCCAGTCAAGACCACATTGAGATCCCAGGCGGGAGCAAGGACCTTAATCCGTGGACGAATCCTAGAGGCGGACACCATAAACCGGCAAATCCAGCGATGAGCGGCCAAATCTGCATCAAAAACGGAGCTGAGAGCAGAAACCTAGACCTTCAACGTGCTAGGCCGAAGGCCAAGGTCCAACCCTGCCTGGAGGAAATCCAAAATTTGAGAGACATTAGGATGGAGGGGATCCGGAGGCCGAGAACCACACCAGGAGGAGAATCTCTTCCAGACTTTATTGTAAATAGCATTGGTGACTGGTTTACAATTCTGTTGCAAGGTCGCCACCACCTTGGCAAACAAGCCCTGTGACTTCAACACACGGGCCTCAGAAGCCAAGCAGCTAAGCTGAGCCTCCGGGGATCCGGATGAAACAGAGGACCCTGCGATAGCAGACTGGGATCCGCTCCCAGAACCACAGGGCCGTCGACCCGAAGAGACATAATCAAATTGTACCAGCTCCTTCTCGGCCATAACGGAGCCACCAGGATCGTTGGAACCACGTCCGTTCTGACCTTCCGCAAGGCCTTTGCCAGGAGGGGAATCGGTGGGAAGGCATACGCCATATGGAAGTCTCAAGGCCGCGAAAAGGCATCCACCCCCACAGCGTCGTCCCGAGGATCCAGGGAGAAATATGTTGCGACCTTGCGATTGGTGCTGGAGGCGAAGAGGTTGACATCTGGAGCACCCCATCGGGCCACCAGGAAGCACAGAAAACGGCCTGATTCAGACTCCATTCGCCCGGATGAAGGTCTGTGCGGCTGAGAAAGTCCGCCTGAATGTTCAAGGACCCTTTCAGGTGGACCGCGGAAAGAGACAGGAGGGACCGTTCCGCTCAGGAAAATATTCGAGAGGACACTGACCCCAGAGCCCTGGATTGAGTCCCTCCCTGATGACGAAGGTGAGCCACCGTGGAGACGTTGTCCGAATATACCATAACGTGGGAACCCCGTACCAGATGGGCTGCGGCCAGGAGGGCTTCCTCCATAGCCAGAAACTCCCTGTAATTGGAAGAGCGAGCCCTGATCAACTGGGGCCATAACCCTTGAAACGGGGTGCGGGCAACGACAGTCCCCCAACCCCTCTGGCTGGCGTCCGTAGTGAGAGTGACAACCGGGGACTGATCCCAGGCCACCCCCCTCTGCAAGTTCCGGGAATCCAACCACCAGCGGAGGGACGAGGAGGCAAGACTTGAAAGATGAAACGGCCTGTTGAGGGACGAAGGCAGGCCGTCCCAGCGGGAAAGGACATGGGCTTGAAGCGAGCGGGAGTGAGCTTGAGCCCACATGACCAAGGGGATGCAAGAAGTCATGGACCCCAGCACCGACATTGTCGTCCGCAGCGTGGGAGCGGACATCCGACACAGAACCTTGGCCTGCAGCAGCAACCGGTGGTCCTCCGGGAGAAAGGAAGCCTGAGCGTCGGAGTCCAACAGGACCCCGAGGAACCTCCTTTTGGTTGACACCTGGAGATGGGACTTCTGAAGATTGGGGATCCAGCCCAATGACTTCAGCACCCTGAGGGACTCTTCCACGCCCCACTGGAGGGTCATCACGGATGGAGCGACAAGAAGAAAGTCATCCAGATACGGCACCAGACAAAGGAGATGCCGAAGGGAAGGACATTGAATTGAAAATGGAGAATCTCCCTGTTGCGCATAATCGCAAACCTGAGGAACCGACGGTGGCGAGGATGAATAGGAACATGGAAGTACGCATCCCGCAGATCGATGGTAGTCATCTGGTGATGACAGCCAATTAATGGAATCGCCGATCTGACAGACTCCATTTTGAAATGCCGGTAACGGACATGCCGGTTGAGGCGTTTCAGGTTGATGATGGCTTTTGGACTAGAAAGAGACGGGAGTAGTGACCCAATGCTATGTCCGAAACCGGAACGGGGGAGACCACGTTGGCAAGCAGCATTTCCTGCACTTTGGAGTACAGGACTTTCTGAGCCGCCTTGGAAGGCAGCGCAGTGACCCGAAGACCCGGGGGGGGGGGGGGGGTTCTGACACAAACTCGATGAGGAGTCCCCTGGAGATGACATTCAACACCCACTGGGAAGTGGTGACCTCTCTCCACTGCGGGAGGAAGGCTGCCAGGCGACCCCCCCACCGGGATCGAGCCACTGCCTATCGGAGGCCTGGGGTTTATGGGACGGGACAAGGATATTCTTCCCTCTCCCTTTCTGGTAACTCCAGCGACCCGTCTTGCCCTTGCCTTTGGACTGGGAGGCCTCAGGCACCAAGGAACGAAAGGGCCGCTGGAGGACGGGCTTCTGCTCTGGGAGGGCCTTGCGGTCAGTCGCTTTTTCCAAAATCTCCTCCAAGGCAGGACCAAACACCATCTCCCCTTTAAACAGGAGGGAGCATAGCTTTAGTTTAGAAGTGTAATCCCCACTCCACAACTTTAACCACAGAGCCTGTCTAGCAGAGTTAGAGAGGACAGACGTCCTGACTGCCAAACGGACCGAATCCGCAGAAGCATCTGCGAGAAAACAAGTCGCTTTCCGAAGCAACGGAAGAGACTCCAGGAGTTCCTCCCTAGGGGTACCCTGCGAAATATGAGCCTCCAGCTGGTCCATCCACTTAAGAAGTGATCTGGATACACACGTGATCTGGATACACACCTAGATACACATATTCGCCTGCATAGAGGCTGAGGACGCTTCCCAGGAGCGCCTCATAAAGCCCTCAATCTTCCGGTCTAACTGATCCTTGAGCTGGGATGTGTCTTCAAAGGGAAGCGGAGTCTTTTTGGCTACTCGGGCAACCTGCACATCCACTTTCGGCACATCCCATTGGATCTCGCAAGGCTCCAACGGAAAGCGGCGAGAGAGATCACTTTTGACTCTCCTCTCAGGGAATTCCCATTCCTGGGAGATGAGCTCCAGGAGAGTAGAATGCACCGGAAACCCAGTCTGTTTAGCTGACCGGAGGCCCACAAACATTTCATCCTGGACGGATGAGGGTGTAAGAACTTCCTCTAACCCCATAGTGCTCTGGACAGCCCCAATAAGATCCACTAGGTCATCAGAGGGAAACAAAAATCTACGAAGATCCGCCTGAGGAGCAGCAGCGGAGTCCTCGGGGCCCTCAGAGTCGGAGTCAGGGTCAGGGTTAGGGTCCTCCGAGCCTGGCGGGGTAGCCTGAAGCTTCCTTCTCTTAGGGGAGGGAGGTCCAGCAACGGAAGACACAGGTGAAAGAGGCCAGGGAAGCTTGAATCTCCTGCTTGACCATGGCCCTCAAGTCATCAACCAGGCTAGGGTGCTCAGCCCTAACCACTTTATCTGTGCAAGTCTGGCACAGCTTCTTATCCCATCCAGCAGGGAGCTTCTTACTGCAGACAGGGCATTTAATAGACTTCTTAGGGGCTGGCTTGTCCTGTAAAACACAAACACTGGACCAGGAGCCATCAGCCACAAAGCCTACCCCAGCAGGAAAGGACCCCCCCCTGTACACCACACTTACTGGGGCAGGGGACCACTGGGCTCCGCAGATGCGGGAGAAGACATGGTAACACAGTATACAGCAATTACCTTACCATGTGAGGACTTCAGGGCAGCCTTTAAGCTGGAAGGCCTGCCTCACCCAGCGGAAATGTGACCCCCGCCTCCCGCACCAGGTCCAGGGCAGGCCGCCATTGGAGACGTGCCCGCACGCTGCCCCGCAGGATCCCACCGCCAGAATCCGGAAGAGACGCGCTCCCAGCGGGGAGCGCGCGCGCGTGACCGGAAGTCCCTCCCTCACAACGTCACTTCCGGTCACGGGGCAGCGCGCAGTGCGCGGGAAGCAGCCGGCGGGCTGCACAGAGTGAGGCCGCCGGCTGCAAGGTGACATAGCCCGCATCACCCCACCGGGATCCGGAGGGCCAGGCGGAGGGCCCACAGCTTCAGCCATGGGACCAGCAGAGGAGGAACCGAGGCCCAACCAAAGCTGTCCGGCAGTACGATGGTAAGCTGTAGTTTGCCGGCCCCCTACAGCATAGGACAAACCTCTCCATGCCCCATGGGGACAGGAAAGACACTGGCGAGTGGGAGATAAAAGGGTCCTTTTAACCTCTCTTGTGCTTCCTGTCCCTAATAGTGCGTGGAGAGGCAACCTCCTATGCTGTCGTGGAAGGGGCCTGGAGAAAAGAGAACTTTCATGTGAAATTTGACAGTCTATTCTTGTTCTTAGAAATGAAGGCTATTCCATGCGAGATATTGCGGTGTGTAGTACTCCCTTCAGAGGAGAGCACAAACAGGCTCTAATCAGAGTAGAAAAAGAAGTGGGAGGCGCCGCTGCACAACTGAGTAACAAGACAAGTACATTAGAGTCTCTAGTTTGAGAAATCGACACCTCGCAGCTTCATTAAATAGTACCCGCAAAACACCAGTGTCAAAGTTTGAGGTGTTTGGATCACACAGAAGAACATTTGTGAGACTCAGAAAAACTGAAAAGATGCTGGAAGAGTGCCTGACGCCATCTGTCAAGCATGGTTGAGGTAATGTGATGGTCTGGGGTTGCTTTGGTGCTGGTAAAATGGGAGATTTGTACAAGGTAAAATGGATTTTGAATAAGGAAGGCTATTACTCCATTTTGCAATGCCATACCATACCCTGTGGACAGCGCTTGATTGGACCCAATTTCATCCTACAACAGGATAATGACCCAAAGCACACGTCCAAATTATGAGTAAACTATATAGGGAAGACGCAGGCAGCGGGTATTCTATATGTAATGGAGTGGCCAGTGCAGTCACCAGATCTCAACCCCATTGAGCTGTTGTGGGAGCAGCTTGACCTTATGGTACGCAAAAAGTGCACATCAAGGCAGTCCAACTTGTGGGAGCGGCTTCAGGAAGCATGGGGTGCAATTTCTCCAGATTACCTCAGCAAATTAACGAATGCCAAAGGTCTGAAATGCTGTAATTGCTGCAAAGCGAACATTCTTTGATGAAAGCAAAGTTTGAAGGAGAAAATTATTATTTCTAACCTTGTCAATGTCTGGACTACATTTTCTATTCCTTTTGCAACTCATTTAATGAATAAAAGTGTGTGTTTTCATAGAAAACACAAAATTGTCTGGGTGACCAAACGTTTGCACGGTAGTGTACATAAAGGCGCACTCTATGGGAATTCCACCGCCTGATACCTTGAATTTTAGATTCCGATATTCCGGATGCAGCCGCTACTGTCGCTGCGCCTATGCGAAAAGAGTGAGAAGGTAGTTGAGCGCCGTTAGTCCCAGAGCATCGATGCATTTTCGTAAAACAGAGTTAAATTGGTAAACTATCACAGGTGACCCATCAGAATGAATAAACAATTGCAATGAGCCACTGGAATGTAGTCTCACCCAATTGCAAATATCATAGTAAGGGTAAAACACAGATTCGCTAATCGAAGTTAAACAAACAAGCGAACCTCTACCCAATTGGTCCGTTTTAGAACTTTGTAGAAAAAACGTAAATAGCCCTTGATACAAATGAAGGTCGTCAAAAACCAATCCCCACAAAAATGATTTTCTACGACACACAATTTCACCCACCCGAAAAGCCCACAAAAATTGCCAATGTAAAACAGGCACGAAGTAAAGTGATTTCAAACTTACTGAAGCAAACCAATGGCAAAGCGTACCACACCTTCTGTAATAAAGACAGGGAAATAGCGCTCCTTCCATTAGGGCGGAAGTGTCTTTTTCACATTCCCTTAAAAAATTGCTGGACAGGAGATAAGGAAACCGATTTGTTGCCCATTAATTTAAAAAAGAATGAGACCCCAGAAATGGTCTTGTGTCACTTCGACAAACTAAAACCCTCGTCAGTAGGGTTTGTAAATGCTCCACAATCCACTGAGAATCAACCACTCGACAATTGAGATTGACCGAGTGGCAACTGCAACACCAATCAGTCCACACAGCTACATAAGAAGCCCACGCAGAAGCAGAAATTGAGTCCCGAATATGGTCAGCAACGAATGATGGAAAATCGTCCGTAGGTGTTCCGAGCACCCTCCCGATCCATCTCTAAAGGCGCATTGATGCGTCCGTGCGGATGCTGACAAAATAAGGAAGCAAAAGAGAAACTGCCGGAACCGTCACACGTTTCACCTTTTAACCAGATATTAAACTTCAAGCATATAAATACAGTCTGGCGCAGCACCAAATTAATGGTCTTGTTCTTAGAAGACAAGGTATTAAGAGCCATTAATAACCCACTACACGTGGTAGCTGTGTTTTCTGCACTCTGCCTAGTTGGAAACTCGTAGACCAATACTGCAGGCCATTAGGCCGATCCTGCGGTTTGGAATTGTGCACTGGGATGAACATTGGACAGTGTTGTAGGTTCCGTAGGCCGTTGAGCAAAAGGGTGTGCTATTTTGGAAGTCAGATGCCCTGATTGGCAGAACTTGTTAGCTTGTCCTGCAGGCGGTTCTTTGGTCCATGCAGGTATGTGCAATGGGTGCTGATACCGTGATTTATTAGTGCATATGGGTGTGCGGCTGGCTTTCCTGCCCCCTTGACAGGGTGACTTAAAGAAGTAACCACCCAACATGGGGCCCGAACCCACGACCCTAAGATTAAGAGTGTCATGCTCTACCGACTGCGTTAGCCGGGCCCCTAAATTAAACCTGCCCACGATTATGTGATGTCAAATGCTGTGAATCGGTTAGATGTAGGCGGTTTTTGTGACTAAAAGGCCTCTACGTTTGTGCTGGCATGGTGTAGGGAACAATAGTGCTACTATATACATATAGCGGATGGCGAATTGTGCTTAATGAGCAGTGAACAGAGGAAATGAACAATGTTGTTGGGGAATGGGCTAAATGGTAGCTCTGGCTGCTAAGCAGTGAGCAGTTGTGAGACACATTAAGGGTATGTCTGTAGGGCGTGAGAAATCCAGTTTACTGTATAGAGCACGGCGTTCGCAGTCTACTGTGTATGCCATCGGTGCCGTACTAGATAGTTGATGGGCCTGACTTCTGGAGTAGTGGGCAGGTTGTGGTTAATAATGCTGAAGGTCGAATGCAATGTGGGTAGTTCTGGTTCACTGGACAGTGATGTAGGTTCTGTACCCTGCTGTAACATGTTTGTGGCTTGTTACTTCAGTGCGGAAGTGGAAAACATTAATGCCACCCAATAAGGGTAGCAATCTTTGTAGTCTGGTATTTCTGCCCCTACCGCCCCTGGTGGGTTGCGTGTGTGATGGCTCCCTGTTCCCTGTCCGGGGTGCGCACCCTGTTTCTTACTGATGGTGTGCATCCCTGCGTGGAGCCGCCGCAGTAGCAGAGGACCCAGGTCCTTGGGAGTTCGCTGAGTGTTCTGATGCTTCCTGTCCAGAGCAATGCCATTCTGTTCTCTTCAATCCACTCTCCCCTTGGATGGAGAGGAGAGGAACCATCAGTTTCTTTACATCCGTGGTGGGGAACTCCAGGCCTCAAGGGCCGCCAACAGTGCAGGTTTTCAGGATTTCCTTAGTATTGCACAGGTGCTAATGTGATCATCTACACAGGTAATGATTCCAACCCCTGTGCAATTCCAAGGAAATCCTGAAAACCTGCACTGTTGGCGGCCCTCGAGGCCTGGAGTTCCCCACCCCTGCTTTACATCGCCGCTGTATAGCAGGGCGATCCAGTGGGGGATGCACGACCACATTGTGTTGCACTGTGCATCCAAAGGGTTAACCCCCTGAGGATGTGACAGGCTGTGTTCCGGCGTGAAAGAAACAAGATGAGCCCGGCTGCAGAAGGGAAAGTGGTGATACTGTGCCTTGCCATATGTGTGCAAGAAAATGGGGACATCGGAGTCCTTGGAGGCCCTGTCGCCCCTAAGGTCGCCCTTGGAACAATGCATGGGGGCAACCCTGCACGCTTCCAACTGATTATGGGAGAGCGGTGCCCATGATGGATGCTGTCACCCGCACATGCAGCCCTTGCAAAAGTAAAGATAAGATTGTAAAAGAAAAATGTAAATAATGAAAAAAAGTTTAAGGATGTGGTCTGGTAAGGCTGGCTTGACACCACAGCACTATCAGGTCCGATTTTGCCATAATACAGCCGGATGGAGCCGGTGGCAGCTATCAGCTTTTTGTGTCCGGGGTGAAAAATCTGCCCCAATTGGATCTTCCCGGATCCAGGGCAATCCGGCACTCCCTAACATGGGAGTCTATGGGGCCAGATTGCCCCGATCCGGAAACCGGACACGGGCAGCTGAAATTCAGTGTAAGCTATGCTGATCTTCAGCATCGGGAGCTGTCCCCTATAAAGCGGTTCAGTATCATTCCGCAGGAGACAGCTGCACTCGGCTGGATCCGGCTACAAACAGGACTGGAGGGCATATTTGCCCTCTGTTTCTGTTTGCAAATCGGTTTCGGGGCTGTCAGGTTCACCCCTGACAGCCTCGGACCTGATGGTGCCGTGGTGTGAAGCCAGCCTAAGCAGAGCACATGTGCTTCCTTGAGACACTAAGCATGAACTGGCTACTTTCACTCCAACTTGGGGGTGTATACTGCTAGAATGAGCTAACTTTTTAATTAGCTTAGTGTCACCTCCTAGTGACAGAAAGCATACACCCATGGTATCCTGTGTCCTCCAATGATGCGACAGAGAAAATTACATAGGGTTCTAATATTGGGCCTTCAGGATTTCCTTGTTCGTTTGCATTGTTTCTATAGTGCAATTGATAGAACAAATCTTGGGGCATTATTGTCACCTCTTCCTAGTGAATAAATGAGGGCTGTGGAGTCAGTATCCATTTTGGGTGGAGTCGGATTCAGGGAAATTGAAGAGTCAGATGTTTGGCTTACCAACTCCACAGCCTTGGAATAAACCCTTTGGAACAAATATAATGAAAAATCTAAAACTCTTGCACCATTATATCACACGGGTAACACAAAATGGAGTTTATAAGGATCATTAAAGTCCTATCTGACTTAAGGGGAAAAACTGTTATGATTACTATTGATTTACTGGATGCCTACTACCAAATTCCCATCCATCCAGCCTACTGAAAACTTGAAAGATTTGCCATATTTCAAAATCAGTGGATTTATTTTTTTCAATTGAACGTTCAATCATCTGGAATCTCTTCAGCTCCCTGTAGTTCACAAAAATGATGGCAGAAGTGGTGACCTGCAGACAACAAAACATCTGCATTATCCTTTATCTGGACGATCTAATTGGGGCCTTTTCTGTTCCTCTTGTAGAACATCTAGACAAGATGTGCCAAATCCTAACATCCTTGGGCTGGTTGGTCAACTTCAGACAGTTTCAAAAATATCTTCAATTTGAAAATACAGAACAGAATCCTTAAGAAGTGCCATGTCCATCCTCTGTTCCATGGCCGCATGGTCTCAAGCTCATAAAAAGAGTCTTAGCGGTTCACATCCGACCCTAAAGCCAGACAGAGATATCTCCAATAGATGTATCCTTACTTTTCTGAAGAGTAGATAAAACATTACAAATGTAATTTACAATAAGGCATGGAAGACCTTTTTCATTTTGTTATGGCGATACTCCTCTTCATCCGCATGTTGCCAAAATCCTGGATTTTCCACAAAGATGACTGAAAAAGAATTGAATCCCAGTACCTTAAAAAAAAAACGATTTCAGTTCCAAGCTGACACTTCGATTAAAATATGGCTAACCATTGATTGATAAGACTGTTTATAACAGCAGTCTCTCAATTAACAGTTTCCAATGCAGTCCTATCATTAGATTCAAATGTTGTCCTCAAAGGCCTAGCGCTACTTCCACTTGAGCTTTTACACTTATTGGACACAAACTAATTATATTGAAAGGCATGACCGCAAAGAGACTAGGTGAATTTCCAAATATCAGATGACTGAATTTCTCTCTATATTGACCTTTCTTCAAAGGTGGTGTCTAATTTCACACCTTAAAGGGAACCAACCACCTCAGATGACGACTATAAGCAGTTAATACATGTCCCTGCACCCTACCTACACCGTTCCAGCTATGTTTTTGCTAAGAATATTGATAAATGCAAACCGAAATATGCACTTTGTAAACTTACATTCCTGCGTACTTGAGGGCGTCTCCCTCGGGCTCTCGTACTAGAGGGCTGTGCTCATCATGTCTGCTCTCCCCCTCCCTTATGCACGCCTCCTCTCAGCCTGCTATAGTGATGTGAGGCTGATTGCGTCATTAAGGGGCGGGGCTACCGGGATGCCGCGATTTAGCCCCGCCCCCTTAATGACGCAATCAGCCTCACACAGTATAGCAGGCTGAGAGGGGGCGTGCATAAGGGAGGGGGAGAGCAGACATGATGAGCACAGCCCTCTAGTACGAGAGCCCGAGGGAGACGCCCTCAAGTACGCAGGAATGTAAGTTTACAAAGTGCATATTTCGGTTTGCATTTATCAATATTCTTAGCAAAAACATAGCTGGACTGGTGTAGGTAGGGTGCAGGGACATGTATTAACTGCTTATAGTCGTCATCTGAGGTGGTTGGTTCCCTTTAAGAAATTATTCTACCTTCCTTGTCAGAATCCTTCCAATAGTTCCATTCCTTGGCTGTATACAGGATCAAACACAGTTATCTAAAGCAATAAAATTCCTGGAGCAAGGATCAAAATGTCTTTTTCTCCAGTACAATGGACCTAAGAAAGGCAAAAAGGCTTCCAAGAGCCATATACCAAGTAATACAGAAGGCAATCAATGCTAAATTTTTAATGAAAACCAATTGAATGCAATTAAGTGGGAAAAGGAATTGTGCACTAAGGCAGACAACCTCAAAGAACTGCTTGTGGTCAACGTGGAAGCTTATGACGTGTTCTATTTAGATATTTTACTATTCTGTATAGTCCATTCTTTTGGCCATATAGTACAATTTCAGTTTCCGTTTCCAATCCATCCATTCAGTCGTGTCAGACTGTTGGATACCATTTTTCTTCTCAGTTTGTCTCAACATCTTTCATTTCTGTGATGTCCATTCCCATATCTGCCATGTTGGTATCCAGCCAACGGGTCTTAGCTCTTCTGCGACCTTTACTGCCACTGACCATACCAAGCATCATGTCGTCCTCGAGGGAATTTGCTCTCATCACATAACCGAAGTAAGGGCCCTTTCACATCAGCGTTTTTTTTAAATCACGGCAGATGCGGTGAAAAAAACGCATCTGCCGTGATTACCGCATACCGGCTGCACTTGCGGCGCGGTTGCGGTTTTTTCCATGCAAAGTATAGGCGGACTTGCGGCAGGTGCGGTTTTGCACTTGCGGCAGGTGCGGCCGCGAAAAAAACCGCGGCTGACCGCGGTTTTTTTCGCGGCCGCACCTGCCGCAAGTGCAAAACCGCACTTGCCGCACCTGCCGCAAGTCCGCCTATACTTTGCATGGAAAAAAAACGCAACCGCAAGTGCAGCCGGTATGCGGTAATCGCGGCAGATGCGGTTTTTTCACCGCATCTGCCGCGATTTTCAAAAAACGCTGATGTGAAAGGGCCCTAAGACAGTTTGTTTTATGACTTTTCCTACCGACATCTGTGGATTGACACATTCTAGAACAGCCTTGTGATCTTGGCTGTCCACAGGATTTGTAGGAGTCTCATCCTGCACCACAGTTCAAAGGAATCGATCCTTCTATGATCAACCTTTATCAAGTACCATGTCTTGCACCGTTATAATGCAATTAGGAATGCAATAGCTGTGACCAATTGTCATTTGGTGGTGATCGAGATGTCCTTGCATTTCCACAGTTGCTCCATGTTCAGCATTGCGACATTACCCATTGCAAGGCACCGCTTGATTTCAGCTGTAGAGACACTGTTACAATTACAATGGAGCAAAAAGACTTGCAGGTCTCATCTGTGATCCACATCCGTACTTTTTGGGAGCTGGACCAGGAACTTGTAAACTTCCTTGGTAGGTGCTTCAGTGCCGACACCCAAAGTACCTTTGGCGTCTACAAGTCATGATGATGAATGAGAGCCTTAAGGCCCCCGTTACACGGCATAATATCCTTAACGACATCGCTCAAACGACATTGGTGTGACGTCGCTGTGTGTTACACCGAGATTTGAGTACGATAAATCGTTGATAGCAGATTTAGGAACATGTTCTCAAATCAAACGATCCGCCAATCTGCTGCATTGTTGTGTGTGTGACACCGCGATAACTATGTCGTTCACAACTTCGCCCCTTCACATCAGTGAACAAGTATCGTTCACAGGGTTGTGCGAACAATACCTGCTCACTACATCGTTGGTGCGTCGTCCACGATATCTGTGTGTGTGACATCTCACCAGCGATGTTGAAACTATGTCGGAAACGACCGCGCTACTGCGAAATCAATGCAGACATCGTTTCTACATCGTGCCATGTAACGGTACCTTAACGTCTAACAGAGGCAGCCAGGACTTCAAGTTGCAGCTAAGTTTACAGAACTCTGGTCTGGCTGCCATGGAGTACAAGCATGGATACTGGACCAGTGTCTTACGAATCCCTTTTCACCTCAAATGCAGGTTGTGGAGATTCAATTTCCTCACCCCAAAGTCGTAGGCGGCCAAAAAGATCAGAAATGGATATATCAGCAAACTTCAGATTACGCACATTACATTAGCAAGTGAACCTTCACAAACAAGGTACGGCAGGTTCCTTTGTCAAAGAACACAATACAATTAATTTGTGTTGTAATATTTATTGGTATGAATTTTTTTTCATTGGGAGGGGAAGATCATTTACAAAAAGGAAAAAAAAAACAAACAATTTGTTTTAGTGCACTTTCAAATAGCAGGCAAACAGTCTGAGACCTGGAATGCACGCTGGGTTCAGCTCATGCTGCGTCTACTTAATGGAGGACTGAATGGCACAAACATCGAAGAAGCCATGCAAATAAAACATCGTAAAAGCTCTAGATATCATCAGAAGCCATAAATGCTCCGTAGTAAACAGTGGCGAACATTTGTCGAAAGCCCTTTTTTATTTAGATGAGGTAAAGAGACCGGATCTCAGGTATTAAACTGTCCCAAGAGAAAACATGTTTTAGTTGACCAACTGTTTCCCTGTCTGCACCAGAGGAAGAGGCCGAGGGCTATGGCCAGGATTTCTTAAAACAGTTTTGGAGACCCCAAATGGTTTACTGGTCAATCAGGAAACTTAAGACGTGTCTGCTGTCACATACTAGACAGAGACATAGCGGGTGGAACAAGAGGTCATGACATGGAAGCCCCTTGAATCCTGATGTGACCAAGTTCCTGAACCATCCTCAGTGACTGGCGTGTAACACCACCATAGGGTGACCAGGTGTATGCAGAAATAGAGGGCACTATATGGAAAACCTGACAACCTAATCATGGTATTACTGCATTCCTCAAAAACAACTGTCTTCATAAACATCATCAATGAGGCAAACCTTAAAAACTGCACAAATAGCACCAGGCTTCACAAGTCTCCTGCAAAGGTCACAGTCACCAAACCTGCACTCACATGTAAGATCTAATTAGTGGATGATAGCTTTCATTTTTTGTTGCTTGCAGCCATCTTTTCAAGTAATTGCAGTTTAATGGCTTAACTAATCTGCTTATAGTGAAAGGTGATGTTGGGAATGATGAATGCCCCTATTAAAGTGTCAGACTAGGTGTGGAGTGCAAGTAGGGTTATGTTCAGATTTGCATTTTTGGTTATTCTTGTGGTCAAACATACAAAGCCCCCTACAGACCCCAATATAATCAATGCACTGAATTAGGGTAATCCCATATCCAGACTAAGCGGGAACATGTTTTATATTACAGCTAATGAAAGTTATGAGACAGTACGTTTTTCTTCACATCACCTCCGAGTGGGTTCAAGATGGAGGATATGGGCACTCAGTCTACAGCAAATATCGGGAGTTTACCTTTACTGTAACATTTCTATTGACCCCATTGACCAGATGGAGCTGCAATGAGTATTCAGTCAGCCTCCGTCTGAGGGTTAATCATCTGGGTACTGTATAACTGCATAGGAAAGGACAGAGGGCAAAGAAACATGTACTATGCTGCATCCTTACAGTGTATCCCTAGGCATCCGTCCAGACGGCAGGCCACATACCATCTGAGTGCATGTGGCCAAAAATGAGAAGACAAAATGTGTGCTCGCCTTACTGACGAGAGATAAATGAGAAATACCAAAAGGGCTGGTTTCACATACAGCAAGTCTTGCAAAAAAAAAAAAAAAAAAAAAAAAATTAATTTTTTTTAGATTTTAGCATTTTTGCTACTTACAGGTGTTGCTTTGTATTAATATGTAAATTGGCTTTCATCCAGTGCCTACAGGTGATGCTTATTGACTATTTCTCAGTTTCTGCTCCTCCCTTGCCCGATTTGCAGCTTGGCTCCATTCTAGCAGAGCTGTGACTACTAAGGAAGTCTGCGGTAGTCTAAAACACACCTCCTCCTGCCTCGTGATTGGTTTATGGTGTTGCTGCTCCCTATCGGCGGCATCTCTGATTGGCTGCGTATATCACGGGCTCACCAGTAAGTCTATGGGTGGATAGCCTGGAGGGGCGATTTCATACAACTTTGTTTTACCATGAATATTCCTAAAAATACCAAGAGTGAAAGTGTGGTGACTATTGAGCTGGATATAAGTTGTTCTTGGATGGCAGCTACACAAAATTGGTTGATAAATACACAGTAAATGAGACGGTTTGTGCCTGTTGTTAAAGAAAATAAATCAGCTTTCCTGATGTTTTTAAGTAAATACTCCACAAGCAATAAAAAAAACAACTGAAACTGACCATGTTTACGATTTCTCTTGCCAACAGGGTGTGTCCAGTTCTCTGGCTATGTTTTTCCAGGACTGCAGCTTGTAATAGGTTGTTTAATGGCAACTACACAAATTCATTGTTATGAATGAGATTTATTTCTGGTCATTTCTTTAACTCTCTCTTCATGTGAGGCCGGATTGACATGTGTGATCGGATAGCAATACAAAGCACCGATCGGTGGGTCTCCTGCCCTGAACTAACTGCCTCTGTGTCTGCCTAGGGGGCAGACCGTGTGAGCCCAGCACAATCCGCGTGAACCCGACAGATTACCCGCTAAGGGCATCGCACATTATTTGGAGCATACAACAAAAACACAATTTCTCATCAGTGGATGGGGTGAAGGTTGTGCATGCAAAGTGTCGATTTATTTATCACAGCTGGCAACTTTAAAAAATAAAAAGAATAGTTGGTTTTCACCCATAAAAAGGAAGAAAAAAAAAAAAAAATCAGTCTGGTGTGATCAGTTATGTACAAGAAGAATAGGACATATTACAGAAATAAAAAAAATAAAACAAAACAGTAAAAAGTAGCTCCCCAAAAATGAAATAGAAGAAATTTAAGAAAAATTGCTCACGCAATAACCACCCATTCCCTGAAAAAAAAAATTAACTCAATGCAACAGTTTTATTTGCATGGCAAACTGTGCCCTCCTGTTCTCATGCAGCGGTGTCATAACATTTCCCTTGACATCGGCAGAGGGAAATCATCCCAGACACGCTCACCCCACAATACCAAAAACATCTAACAGAAGGGATGAATGACAACACCACAAGCAGAAAAACGAGGCTCTGCCGTTCCACTTTTTATTTTGGATGCAAAAACTCTTCTGGGAGACATGACTTGTCTTAAAAGATCAGTACTTCATAGCAATCACATTTGCTCATCGGTGGCAGTCCATTTACAGTGTTGGAGGCTTCAAGCCGTATTTCTTGGCGACTTCAGTCTGGGCATATGCGGCGTCACATAGTGAGTACAGATGGGCCATTTCCATTTCAGATTTCGCCAAGTTGATGGCTTTATTGAACATGTCAATCGCTTTGTCCAGATTTCCCCTAAAATAGAAATATACAGTGTGATTGTTGTACAAAGAACAGTTCCTATATACATAGCAGCAACTAGAAGCTTTGTTAGTGCGGCAGTGCAGGAGCAGTACTGTAGAAAAACAAAACTCCAATATCAGAGTAAAATGTTGTAGCTTCATCTTTAGGCTGCCTTCACACAGCGTCCTGCGGATGGGAACCGCAAGCTGAGCGCAGGCACCGCAAGTCCCTATGTTTAACATGGGGACGCGGGTGTACGTGCTCTGGTGCAGATTGCAGTGCGCACCCCGTCCGCAGCCATTACCCGCCATGTATGATTTGTACGCATGCGCACAAATCATACTTTCTCGTCCGCACCAGGAACGCGACGTGTCACGTTCAGGGTGCGGATGAGAGTGTGTGATTTGTACACAAGCATCCGCCTCCATACAAATCACTCATGGAAGTGAATGGGTGTGCACACCAATCTGCACCCGAGCGCATACACCCGCGTCGCTATGTTAAACATAGGGACTTGTGGTGTATGCGCTCAACTTGCAGTTCCCCTCCGCAGGACGCTGCAGAGGGGAATGCAAGACTGAAGACAGCCTCAGATATTCAATACATGCATAGCAATCCTAAACACTCCCATGCATTTCAGGCCTTGTGCACCCAAGTCCAATGTGACTTTTCAGCCTAATATACATGTACTGAATTCTAACATATGTGAAACTAAAGCAGCACATTTTAACCCTATTGGACGGTGGACTATTTATTCTGAGTTTGTATAAGGGCCCATGATATGGATTAGCAGCGTTGGATGAAGCGTGTGTGCTGTTCTGTACGGTACAAGCACTGTGGATAGATTTATAGAAATCTCCAGTCCACTCTGCTTCTTTTTTTACACAACATAACCCGACATGTGGTGTGACTTCCAGAGCAGCAGCATGTCAATATATGCTTGTGGAGACATGAGTGTTCTCAGTGGGAGAATACAGCAAAAATCTGCTGCGCCCTGAACCCCGATTGTGGGTATCAGAGCTGGGAACACTTGCGTCTCTGCAAGAGAAAACACCCCAAGTCCATAAGGTAGTGTCTTCGGATTATCGGCACTCACCCTAAAACTTAGAGAAACCACCACACTTCTAAGCAGCAGCACTTACCTCTGAACTTCTATTGTCCCCATGGTCTCGTAAGCAAAGTCACATTTGTTATCTATTTCAATGGCTTTACTGATGAGGTCTAAACCTTTGTCAAGATCTTGTTTCCACTGCAGCTGTAGTAAGCTGGAAAAGTGAGGAGAAAACAAATCATAGCAGAAACTGAAATCTACAAGGTTTACAGGAAACCAGCAGCAGTGACCAATATTTACTGAATAAACTCAGGTTCTGGTTTCTTGAGCCCGGTTAGGTTAGGGTGGTCTGAGTTACTCTACAGATGACCACACATATTAGATGAATGCTGGAGGAAGCGGACAGCCATCTGGTATCACCTGCAGTGTCCCACCAGGTCCCGCTAGGCTCAGCTGTATGATTTATATATTTTCTTTTTTTTTTACTGATGGAGATAAAGTTGTCATTTAAGGGGTACAGCAGGGGTGGGGCCTTATTCTCTGTCCTCACTGATGAAACATGCACTCACAGCTGAACTTAAAGGGGAGCTCCGGGGAGATACCATTTTCTACTGTCCCTGCCCTCACGTACTAGCTGAGCTGTCCATTGCAGTTCTTGGATCTTTGGATCACTTATATATCCATAAAATAGTATCTGCTCCTCAATCCTCGCCCCTCCAGTACAGGACAATAGGTCACAGAGGAGATTCAGCTTCAGGCTGCAGCAGAGAAGACGAGGGTGTGGTGGGGGCATGGCTGCCAGCTCTGATGCTCCCCCTACATGCCAGCCCCCACTCTATGCCTGCTGTATGTATGAAGATTCTGCCTTATCCTGCCCACCGCTCGGGATCCTTGTAAGGGGTGTCCACACTTTATGCCTGCTTTATTACAGGTACTGCCAAAGCGAGGATGGCATCGCATCCTGAGCAGAGTGACAACATTTGTCTATACAGCTGTTACTGTCATTGTCTGGAGAGTTACAGAGGAATGTAATGTGATCCTCATGCGGTTATCCAGCAAGCATAGTGCGGACCCAGAGCGGTGCGATTAGGAGGAATAATCATACAGCAGGCAAAGAGTGAAAGGTGGCATGTAGAAGAAGCATCGGAGCTGGTGGCCATGCCCCACCACACCACCCTGTTCTCAGAAGCAGCCTGAAGCTGAATCTGATCTGTGACCTATTGTCCCATACAGGAAGGGTGAGGGCTGAGGAGCAGATACTATTTTATTGATTTATAAATTATCTAAAGATCCTAGAACTGCAGTGGACTGCTCAGCACCATGGTATGTGAGGGCAAGGACAGTACATTTTTTTTATATAATCTTTTAACCCCCTAATGACCAATGACTGCTATACCCTTCATGGCTTTGAACTGTCACTGTGTGTAAACACTCAATTTGGTCAAAGAAATGCAGAAAATATCATCCTAAATTTACCACTAACATGAAGTCCAATATGTCATGAAAAATCAGTCTTGGAATCACTGGGATATGTTGAAGTGTTTTACGGTACCGTTACATGTTGCAATGTTGCGTGCAACTTCACTGAAATTTTGCTGTGTCAGCGAAGTTGCAGCAACATTGCTGGAGCATTGTGCTGTGTGACAGCGCGATAAATCGCTAGTTGCAAGTTGCCAGGTTTATGAACATGTTCAAAAACATTGCGATCTTGCCCCAGCGATTTGGCTGTATCGTGCCGTCTGACATCGCAATAGCGATGTTGCTGGCGATACAGCCTATTCGCGATCGTTGCAGCAACATTGCAGCAGCGTCACAGGCAAAATCTTGCCGTGTGACACCAAGGTTGTGATGTCAGAAACGAGTGCGCACCCGCATCATCGCTTCAGACATCGGCCGTGATGTAGTACCGTGTAATGGTAGCTTTAGCGTTATAACCTCAGAAAGTGACACTGGTCAGAATTGCAAAAATGAGGCTTGGTTGTTAAGGGGTTAATCTCCCTGGAGTTTCCTCTTAATAAAATAGACCATGCAAATAAAAAAAAAAAAAAGGTATTTTATTCTGCGGATTATAAGACGCACTCCAAATGGAAAATAGGGATAAAAATAAACTTTTTACATATTATAAAAGGGTGCCCGTTTTATAATCCTAGAGTGCATTTTATAATCTGCATGTAGCTTGCCAGTGGGATGCAGTGGAGCGGAGTTACAGGAGGCAGGATCGTCCTTGATAAAGTCAGCAGCAAGTGTGGGGCAATGCAAGGCCCGAAGATGGGAGTAGGGGTGTCACGGTGATATAATGTGGGCGCCTTTGATGTCCGGGCAGTGTATGTGATGGGCATAAGGTAAATGGATGGGGATGCAGTGCACGCGCAGATTGAAATCTGCAAGAGCCAAGATCTCCATCTGCGCATGTGCTGCCTCTGCCATTGTGTCAAAAGCGGCACACACGCAGATTAAGATCTTGGCTCTCCGAGAGCGCATGTCTGCATGTGCACTGCATCCGCAACCATTTACCTTATGCATGTAATGTGCATTGCGCAGACATCAATGGCACATTTGGATTCCTTAATGTTCGATTGCAGGATTTTATTCAGATTCTTATCATCAATAATTTGGAGCCACTTACCCTTTATGAACATACGTGGTGGCATTGTCTGGCTCCAGCTCTATGCATTGATCGTACATCTCATCAGCTTTCCCAAACTGCTGCTGATCTGTTAGTGCCTAGAAAACAACACCAGAGGATTACCCAGAGCTTCCAATATCACGGCTTAAAGGGGAATTGCTATCCCAATAAGTAGTAGGTGTAATAATAATAATGTTTTCTTACTTTATATAAAGAGTTCTGTATGTTTTTTTGTGATGGTCACCAGTACTAGAGAAGAAAAAGGGTGCACTCTCCTTTGGCATTTGCAATGACCTGATCGGATTTCCCCAATACAATTAAACAAAAGTGTGAAGTTACTTACAGCAATGGCAGATGAGAACAGAATAAACATCTAAATCCAAGCAGTTAACAAGGAGATCTGTGTCCAAGGAGATGGCATTCTCATATTCTCAAATTTAGAGGCAAAGTGACATTTCCTAAGCAAAACCTGACACCCCACACCTGGCGGACAGATGGCGGAGTGGGAACAGCGGGATCGTGTATGACAATCTGTGACCGATTTTACAGAAATACACTTCTGAGCAGCAACAATGAAAAGTCAACAATGATGTATGGCAATGACCAGATCAATAGACCTAATAATGATATGACTCACCATAGCCAAGCTAATACTGAATGTACAAGCCAGGTGCAGAGAACCTCCCAATACTGAGATGGGGCAGCCCTGGTGCATGATACAGCCCCTCACAGCCTTCCTAACGGAGGGGAGCAGCTGCTTGCATGAAATCCACACTAATAAGACATGCATAGGGAGTTTGTGGTTTTGTAAGTGTGAGGACCCTTAAGGGCTAAAAAATTAGCTAACATCTCACATTTTTACATTTGTTGCAGGGCGTAGTGGGCCTTTTGAATTTAGGGGGGTACACTGGTGAGCCTGTCCTGTGAGATAGACTTATATAGTGGTAACTAGCCCACCCCACCTGGCACTACTAATAGGCTCTTGATCAGACACTTGTGTATCTCACCTATCTATATGACACACTATGCTTGTCTCATTAGTGTGTGTCTGGTGCAAGCAGCTGCTCCCCTCCATCTGGAAGGCTGTGAGGGCTGTGCTATCTGCATTATGCACCAGCACTGAACCTCTCTTTATATTGGAAGGTTCTCTGCACCCGGCTTGTGCATTCAGTATTAGGGTTGACTATTGTGAGTTATTTTTGACATTTTTCTGTGGTTTTGTAAAATGTCAATGATATGCTAATGATTATCACATGGACATTATTCAGGACTGAGTATGATCCCCGCACAGAAGTCCTCACACTTACAGATCTTGGCAGTGGAGGTGACACACCATGTTCTTGTATGTTGTAGATTTTGGGAGATTGGATCCCTTAAGGACTCCATCGCCTCTTGAAGAATTTGTAGAAAAATCAAAAATATTACATGAGCAGGGGCAAAGGCCGCAGCACATCCGCCTCCTCTGGACACTAAGCTTGAACTGATCAGTCTCACTCCAGCCCTGGGGGTGTATACTGCTGGGGAGCATCTGACCTTTTTATTTAGCCTAGTGTCACCTCCTAGTGGCAGCAAAGCATACACCCATGGTATCCTGCATCCCCCAATGAAGCGATAGAGCAGGGGTGGGGAACCTTTTTCTGCCGGGGGCCATTTGGAAATTTCTACCATCCTTCTGGGGCAGTACAAAATTGTCAACTTGAAAATTAACCTGTTATATTTGGTTAAACAATCAACTCATCCCTACTGTTGTGGCTGAAGCTGCTTCTCTTTGGTGCTGCTGTGATGTTAGGTGATATTGATCATGTTGCTTCTCAACTGGTTTTCCAGGTTTGTTACAGCCATAGACATCACAGGAGAGGCTGGAAGCATATAGGTCACTGGAGAGACTGAGGCTGGAGCATAGAGATCACTGGGAGGCTGAGGCTGGGGCATAGAGATCACTGGGGAGGCTGAGGCTGGGGCATAGAGATCACTGGGGAGGCTGAGGCTGGGGCATAGAGATCACTGGGGGGTAGGCTGGGGCATAGAGATCACTGGGGAGGCTGAGGCTGGGGCATAGAGATCACTGGGGAGGCTGAGGCTGGGGCATAGAGATCACTGGGGAGGCTGAGGCTGGGGCATAGAGATCACTGGGAGGCTGAGGCTGGGGCATAGAGATCACTGGGGAGGCTGAGGCTGGGGCATAGAGATCACTGGGGAGGCTGAGGCTGGGGCATAGAGATCACCGGGGAGGCTGAGGCAGAATGATCACGGGGAGGCTGAGGCTGGGGCATAGAGATCACTGGGGAGGCTGAGGCTGGGGCATAGAGATCACTGGGGAGGCTGAGGCTGGGGCATAGAGATCACTGGGGAGGTGAGGCTGGGGCATAGAGATCACTGGGGAGGCTGAAGCTGGGGCATAGAGATCACTGGGGAGGCTGAGCTGGGCATAGAGATCACTGGGGAGGCTGAGGCTGGGGCATAGAGATCACTGGGGAGGCTGAGGCTGGGGCATAGAGATCACTGGGGAGCGCATAGTGAGGCAGAAAGATCACTGGGGAGGCTGACCCTGGGGCATAGAGATCACTGGGGAGCTGGATTTAAAATGCGACGAGTCGGCACAATGTGTCTGCCAACCCAAGTACGGTGATCCCCAGGAATCTCCCCGAGGGCCGCATCCTGGGGCCTGAGGTTCCCTACACGTGCAATAGAGAAATGGAAATTATTCAGGATTGAGTATGATCCCCGCGCAAAAGTCCCTACACTTACACATTTTATCAATGAGATGGCTATTTGAGGCGTGATCTATCACGCTGCATGCACTTGGGCAAGTCATAAAACTCCGCTGTGGACAGCTCCCTTTGCAAATGTTGACCAATGAGGACCTAGAAGTACTCCATGGAAGACAAGTTCGGAGATGTCGCAGGCCATGATAGCAGGATTAGCCCACTCAGGATGCTTACAATAGCAATGTTTTGTGCCATTGTCATGTTGTAGAACATCTCCTGCATAAATGGTCAGATCTGTCCCAGACATGTCCTTGATGGGACATACATGGTCAGCGATTGCAAAGGGAGCTGCCAGCAGTAGATCTTGTTGATTTCTGTGTCCAAATACACTTGCTTCTGACTAATTGACCAGCAGAGTTATGTGCAATGCCTTTATTATCATGTTTTCAGTGATTTAACCCCTTCACCTCTGGGCGATTGTTTATTGTTTTCCCTTTCCCTTCTTCTAAGAGCCAACTATTTTTGTTTTTACGTTAATATGAGGGCTTGTTTTTTATGGGATGAGCTGTAGTTTTGATTGACATCATTCATCTTACCATATAGGGTACTGGAAAGCAGGAAAAATAATCCAAGTGCAGTGAAATAAAAAAAAAAAAAAATATATAAAAAAAAAAAAAAATGCAATTATACGATTGTTTTCTGGGTTTTTTAGTAACCACGTTCCCAATATGGTGAACCAGACGTGTCGGAATGATGGCTCAGATTAGTATGGGTTAGCAGATTCCAAACATGTATACTTTTACTGTTACCTAATTGGTGAAAAAAAATTCAGAAATTTTTAAAGAAAAAGAATTGCGCTTTTGTGTCATTTTCCGTGACCCTTAGGCGTTCTCATTTTTCGGGATCTAGGGCTGTGTGATGAATTATTTTTGTGTCTTAAGCTGATGTTTCTAATGATACCATTTTCAGATAGATAAGATCTTTTTGTTGCAATGCTGTGGAGACCAAAAAAACTATTTTGTCGTTTGGACATTGTTTACCCTCTTGTACCGTTTTATTTTTTCCCATAATTTAATCTTTATTGAAGATTTTCAGGCAAATTGTACAAAAAGCGCATGTCACTGAAGACATATATCCAATATAAGACGGGCAAAAGGGGGAGGGGAAGTAACAAAAGATCAGCATCTTGTAGTAGGTGATAAGGAACAAAGTCAAGCAGGTTAACAAATCATTTAAAAAATTGTCAAAGCTATACATTCATTGGGTGCAACAATGAGCAACCTAGCACAGCAGACAAACACGAGTATAGAATATTGACCAAAACAGCCGCTAATCGTTAGAGGGTTGGGACTGGGGTAGCTAGAGGGCGAGATGCCCACAAGCACCAAGCATTCAGAGTGGGTCTTTTATCCGAGGCGGAAAGGGCCAAGTGGTATGCAAAACAAAATATGGAGTTAACTATCAATTACTTCGGTAAGAGCAGGCGGGGCTGGAGCTTTCCACCTTGCCGCTAGGGACACTCTGGCCGACGTTAGAATATACGTTATGGTCTTACGAATTTCAGGCGGAAAACCCCCCAACCCAATGTGTAATACTGCCATCTGAGGAGAGAGAGGAAAGAAAGCCCCCAACGCAGACATGAGTAAACAAAAAATCAAGTGCCAGAAAGGGGAGATCCGGGGCATGACCACCACATATGGGCAAGGTCTCCCCGCCCGCCACACTGCCTCCAGCACAGCAACGAGCCCTGCTCCGTAATTTTGGCCAATCTAGTCAGGGGGAGATACCATCTCAAATTAATCTGTTTCAGACTTTCCAGATAATTTATACATCTAGTTGACCGGGATAGAGAATTTAGGGGCCCCCTCCCAATCCTCCACACAAGAGGAAAAGGTCAAGTCTCTCTCCCACTTTAACACATAATCCAGCTTGGTTGGACCGCCATTGTGTAGATAAGCGGAGTAAATTAAAGATAGGCCCTTTGTTCTGTGGGGGTCCGACAGGAGGAAGACCTGAAAAGGCGGAGGAGGAGAGGATGCCGGATTCAGGGCATGTCGGCATTAAGGTGCCTCTTATACAGTTTACAGATCTGATTAATTCCTTTTATATTTTGACAGATTGACCATTTCTGAACACGGCAATACCAAATCTGTTTTTTTTTTTATATGCTTTTAATTTCAATGGGGCAAAAGGCTTATGAACATCAAAGGGAGGAAGGCGGTCAAGAGTGTACTTATACACCTTAGGTTGTGAAGTGGTTAAAGCAGAAGACTCAACTGTTAGGCTATGTTCGTGCATGGCAATTCTACTGCATTTTTGCTGTGTTTTTTCTGCAGCAAAATCTAATGATTTGATATTAGAGAGTTCTTGCCAGTACAAAACCTGTGTTTTTTGCAGCGTTTTGCACTTCATTAATTTTAAAGCTGTTACATTACAAAACTGGGACAAAAACGCAGTAAAGAATTGACATGTTCATTCTTTAAAAAAATGCACCAAAAACCAAGCAGGTTTCAATTTCTGGCAAAAAACAAAACCAAAGCGTGTGGACAGCTTTTCCAGTATCACATAGGTTTTGCTGGGTATGAAAAACCCAGGTTTAGATTAGCATAGATTTGCAGAAAACCAAGGTAAAAATATAGCACACAAACGCAGCAAAAACGCCCTGCGTGAACACAGCCTTAAGGGAATAGTCTGACGGGATAACCACTTTCCATATGGGATAGAAGAGAACTTTCATGCCAATGCCTTACCTGGGCATAAAGGGCATAGCCTTCTGCACATTTTGGAAATTTCTTAATGACATCTTCAAACCCTTTCATTGCAGCTTTGATTTGAAGTGGATTGCTCCCAGTATATGCTTTACGGTACTAGAAGGAAAAGATAAGGGACATTAATACCTTCTCCATACTTGTACAGATGTGTAGCTGCTCCCCATCATGTTTCTTTTTACACATATTCAAACTAAAAATGCAATACGAATACAAATTGTAGATTGGTTAATTATCCTTTCTTGCTGTCTATATGGGGACTATAGGTGCTGACGTGTGCCTTATCAATGCATAGATCAGTACCCCATATCTAGAGGATATATCTCCCCACCATGGGAATGAGGGGAGTCTCCATAGTGTGCACACAGGTTCCTTAAGGGTATCGTTACACGTCGCAATATTGCTAGCAATTTCACTGGCAACTTACTGGTTGCAGTGAAATCATGGACACATTGCTCCATTTTGTGGCTGTGTACAAATGGAACAATGTGTCCATGATTTCACTGCAACCAGCAAATTGCAAGTGAAATTGCATGCAATGTTGCGACGTGTAACGGTACCCTTAGATTTGGCATTCCCAGTGAGAGGAGTGAAGGCGCCGGGTGTGCGCAGCAGTCACTGACTGCAGCGTGTACTGCTCCATACACATCCAAACTCATCACCGGAGCAACAGACTGCCTCCTTTCCTTACAAGCACTGTGGAACTCTGCTCCTGCAGTATGTACCCTGGTAATCAACCCTATTACAAAATATATTATAATTATATTTGTAGTAAAAAAATATAAAAAGTTTAAATACTGTATCATAACTATCCTTAGAATAAATTATTAATATCCAGTGGGGGGCATCATTCACCCCACCCCTGCTGATCAGCTGCAGCCAGGTACAGCACATTGCCCTTATGTGAATAAATGGGGGTGGTTCGCCAGTACCCGCGGTGGCAACTATGAAGTTGACGGCGCTGTGCTGTTCCGCACTGCAACTGATCATATCCAGCCCACACTGCCACCAGGAACAGCTGATCAGTGGGGCGCAGGGAGTCACAAGTCTACCAGTCCAATAAAGATGATTAGGGCAGATTATCAATATAAACGTACTGGACAATCCCTTTAATTAAATGCTGTATGACCATGTTGGTGTCAAACAGAATGTTTCCCAAACAACCTTGAAGCAATCTCACACTCACTGCATCTTTTTAGTTGTACAATATTACACACTCAACACTAATATTAGGATTATACAGCCACCCTGATATGGATTTTCTATGTAACTGCACCAGTTTTATAAAGTCTTAGATCTGTTTAATAATGTCTGCCACTTGTTTTGTGAAATTTGACAGATCCTCTTTAATGAATTGCCCGACTAATCCACCTCTCCCCTCGCTATTCATCCACTTCTACCCTCTGCAAATCCCTCCACTGGCTCCCAACTCACCAACGTATCTAATTTAAACTACTAACACTGACTTACAAAGCCATCCACAATTTGTCCCCACCACATATCTCTGAACTAATCTCCCGATATCATCAAACGCGTAATCTTCGATCCTCCCAAGACCTCCTTCTTTCCTCCACACTTGTACGTTTCTCATCTAACCGCCTGCAAGACTTCGCCCGAGCATCCCCCATTCTCTGGAATTCTACACCTCAAGACGTCTCACTGTCCCCCACACTTGGAACCTTCAAGCGGAACCTGAAAACCCATCTCTTCAGAACAGCTTGTAACCTGCAATGACCACGGTGCCACCTCACCACCACTGGACCTGGTGCTCCACCATCATCGGACCTGGCGCTCCGCCACCATCGACCCGCTCCGCCACCATCGACCCGGCGCTCCACCACCATCGGACCCGGCGCTCCACCACCATCGGACCCGGCGCTCCACCACCATCGGACCCGGCGCTCCACCACCATCGACCCGGCGCTCCACCACCATCGGACCCGGCGCTCCACCACCATCGGACCCGGCGCTCCACCACCATCGGACCCGGCGCTCCACCACCATCGGACCCGGCGCTCACCACCATCGGACCCGGCGCTCCACACATCACGCCTCCACCACCATCGGACCCGCGCTCCACCCACGCCGCTCCCACCACCAGAGCAGACCCAACCTACTGTCTCCCTTCCCACTGCCCTGTAGAATGTAAGGCCGCAAGAGCAGGGTCCTCTCTGTATTGGTCTGTCACTGTTAGTTTGTTCAGTGTATTTTTAACTTGCTTGTATGTAACCCTTTATCATGTACAACATTTATTTTTTTCAGCATGTACTCAGGGGGAAAGGCATCAACTGGGTTCTATTCACCCAATGAAGACCAAAATCATATGCATGTCCTAACTTGGACAAACATGCTGAACAGTATACTTTTTTGTCTTCGCCATGGGAGCATATAGGGCGTCATATGTGGAGGTTTATTTCTCCTTTCTCTTCAAATGTCGTTTGCCAGGCTTTACCATTATGATATCTCAGCATGCCCCTGAGCCAGCTCTCCGTCACACCTCCTATATGTGACCAGTCTATCAGACCCCAGCCCTGTAGTTAGAGTTCTCCTTTAGTTCCTTGGTGAACTTCACATGTACATAACAGACACAGAAAGGGACAACATTTTCTTTTTCATCTAAAAAGCACAAACATGTGTCCCAAATCAATTGCCTTTTTTAAGTAACCTCTTATTTGTGGTATACAATGTTTTCTGTGCAAGATCTTAATAATGGTGCACGTGCTTCTTGTGCAAAATCTAAAAGGTTCTACCCTCACCTGTATCCTCACCCATGCCTAGTAGGCTGTGACACCTCGCGGGCAGGATCTTCTCTCCTCACCTAGTGTATCCTTACCCACCCCTTGAAGACTGAGCCCTCGTGGGCAGGGTCCTCTCTCTTCCTGTACCTGTGTGTGCCTTTTAAGGTTCATGATTATTGTAGTAGTCTCTATTGTGTACTCCTTTTTCACATGTACAAGTCATGGAATAAATGGCAGTACAAAAATAAATTATAAATAAAAGGCTCTTTTCTTTTACTAATACCCAAAAAAAAGATACGGGTTCTGCAAAACCTGACCAAAATTTCCAAGACTGCATAAAATAATTTCATCAGTCAAATACTGGAGGGCGTTTAGGCAAAATAGTAGCAAAATCTTACAAAGCTGCTGAAAATATCGCTAAACACATGCAAACCGCACTCAAAAGGGCACAAATAGAGGTGGAAATTTACTCAGACATGGCACCAGACGACCTACTTCGCAAGACATGGGAGTATAAAAACCACAGAACTCCCCAGCCACCCCGGGAAACGGGACACAGGCCCTTGAAACCGCATTTAACTCCATAAATGATGGCACTCACATTGCCCCACAATCGTTGGAGGCCCACATAAGTATTCTACCCATGCCCCGGGAGAGATCCTACCCTGGCTGCTAAGTATAGACCTATCTCCCTACTATACATCGATGTAAAGCTTTATTCAAAGATCCTAGCGGATCGCTTAGAACCCCTACTCCCTCTTTAAACAACATAGATCAGGTGGGCTTTGTCAAGGGTCTCGAGGGTAGAGAAAAAACAATTAGGACCTTGCTCCTGATCAACAAGGCCCAAACTCAATCTTCCCCTTAGCCTGCTGTCTATAGATGCTGAGAAGGTCTTTGATAGGGTCCACTGGGAATTCATGAAGGAGGCGCTCACCCAAATTGGCCTAGGCCCTAAATTTCTAGACAGACTACTCTCACTATACTATACACCAACGGCCAGGGTCAGGGTCAACGACGTCCTGTTAGCCCCCTTCACTGTCGGGAATGGGACCAGGCATGGCTGCCCGCTGTCACCACTCCTCTATGTGATAGTCAGGCAACACCTAAGCTAATGCCATCAGGGGCAACCATAGCATACATAGCATACAGACGAAAGGGGGCCACTATAAAAAAAATAGCTGACGACCTTCT
This sequence comes from Allobates femoralis, assembly GCA_033576535.1. Lineage (NCBI taxonomy): Eukaryota > Metazoa > Chordata > Amphibia > Anura > Aromobatidae > Allobates > Allobates femoralis. The sequence goes on from JARQOC010000002.1 coordinate 82,132,155, forward strand.
TCTATACATATCTCAACCAAGGATCTCGATCCCATCTATTTTGAAGGAACTCAAGGTGTTTGGCTCCCTAAGCAACTTCAAGATAAATTTCACTAAGTCAGAGGCGCTGAATATATCCTTCTCCACAGAAGAGGTCTCCTCCCTAAAAACAAGTTTTCCTTTCAAATGGAAAACAGACGCCATCAAATACCTGGGAGTCCATATTCCCTCAGACTTATCGAAACTCTACTCACCTCCAAAACGCCTCCTAAGCTACCAAAACACGTCCCTTCAGCATATTATCACGAATCTAACACTCCTCTTGTCTCCTAAAAGCATCCTGTGAAAGTGCATAAAAACGTTTTAATACTTACTCATCAGTGATTATAATTAACAGGGGCTATATTCTTTGGTTCCCAGGGCGTGTTGTTTTGCAGCCTGAATGATCCACCCTCTCTCTGTCTGTGATGCTCTGCTTGTGCAGGCATTGCCCTCCCCCCTCTCTATTACTCACAGAATGCAAATCATTAGACCTCCCTTCAGCTCCACATCACAGCAGCACAGAGAGAGAGAGAGAGGGTGGATCATTCAGGCTGCAAAATAACCCGCCCTAGGGGCTAAAGAATATAGCCCCTGCTAGTTATAATCACTATTGAGTATAAAATCGTTTTTATGCACTTTCACAGGATGCTTTTAGGAGACAAAAGGAGTGTGAGATTAGTGATGGGATGCTGCAGGGACGTTTTGATAGTTTAGGAGGCGTTTTGGAGGTGACAGGATCCCTTTAACTACCAGCCCATACTATCTCAACTGGATATGCAGCTATCCTCATACAGACCACTCAAACCATCCTGGATGGGAAGGATAAATGTAATGACCTTCTGCCTCGAACACCATACATTTTCCAAACTGTCCCCACCACACCCCATAGTGTCTTCTTCTCCAGACTCTGCTCCCTTATAAGGAGGTTTGTATGGGGGTCAATGAAACCCAGGGTAAACATGAGGACCCTGTCAGTCCCCGTCAAACTCGGAGGCATGGGCCTACCTGACTTTCATAACTACTTCCTGGCCGCATCGTTAGTCAGATTGCTAGATTGGAAACACGGACACCACACTAAACGATGGGTAGCACTGGAACAGGAGGGACTGCACCCCCCCCCCTGCACCACCTCCCAAGGACACACCCCCTTGACCCACAACAAATTGGCCCTATGTTTGACCTCACCGCAGAAACTCTGAAAATTTGGCAGTCCTATAGAAATCATACTCCCATGAGAGGGACAATGAGCCCACTTGTTCCCCTTTTCTCGAACCCTGCCTTTCAGCCAGAGTTTCACAGGACGTCCTTCTTGGGATAGACGAGAGGGTAGGACGTCCGCATGGGACAGATTCTCTACAACAGCAAGCTCCCCTTCTTTGAGTCACTACAAAGTCTCTTACCGACAACACCTTTGAAATGGTACGAGTACCTCCAACTGCGTTCTTTCTGCTCCTCAGCAGTTCAGTCAGGAGGGATCAGATTCCTCCCCTCCCCCCAGAGGAGTTGTTCCAAAATGAATCCCAAGCCTCTCATGCAATCTCCACAATACACTACGCCATTGCAGAGGAAAAGGCAACTGGGAATCACTTTAGCTGACAGGAAATAAAAAGCTTTCTCTTCACACACAAGATGGCAAACGTGCGGCCCAATAGAGAAACCACAAAATACTGCTCAGGTGGTACTGCTGCCCTGACTTGCTACACGTGATCTTTCCTTGACCTCAGAGCTATGCTAGCGGTGCAGATCAGAAGTAGGAAACATGCTCCACATATGGTGGGAATGCCCTAAATGTAAAAGTTTCTGGGAGGGAGTATTTCGGAATTACAACCTCATCACAGGAAAACAAATAACGGGCAGCCCCGAGATGGTCCTACTATCCGTATACCCCGGATCAATCAAAGCCACCAAATGGGACATCCTCAGTCTGTCTCCTGACAACTAGGTCCATCATCCCACGATATTGGAAATCCACAGAACAACTTCCTATTGTAGACTGGTATGAGGAGATGGTGGACATTTTTTGGATGGAGGAACTTGCAGCCGAGAGCTCGGGATCCATGGATCAATTTAACGCCACATGGACGGAATGGATCTTCTTCAGGAACTCCCCCTGACTTCCCAAAATTATTTTCCCAGCCACCCTGAAGCCAAGTGGCAAAGCCAAGATGCAGGCCCCAGGAGAACCCAAATACTCCTCCCCCCTCACCGCTCCCAGTTCTGTCCCCTCTCCCACGCCCTTCCACGCTCACGCTATACATCCTTCTATCACCTATAGACTACCTAAACATTAAACGATAGCTGACTCTGTAGGACTCTGAGCAAGTCACCCAGCCCACGATCTGATAAGACGCTGAACCACATTTACACAAAACTAAAACAGTGCAGAGGAATAAGGCACCAACAAGGCCTAGGATGGGAGTCTACGCCTAACAGACATCTGAAACACAGACGGCACTGGAAGCTTGGGGCTCTCAATCACTCTTGATGGACTTCCTATACGACCCCCAGTCCCACCAGTGGCTCATTCCTAACAATATCCACTGTATATCTGTATGCATTTGATTATCGTGGTTGTTATACGATTCATTACTGTATGATTTTTTGATATGTACTCAAACAAAGATTGAACCATAAAGGTGCAAATTAAAAGAGTAAGGTGCAAATGAAAAACAGGCAAAAAAATGCCAAAAAGTAGACAAAAAGAGATGCAAATGTGATATTGAATTTGGTCCTTGTCTTCTTAATACCAGGAGTGAGTTCATACACTGGAGACCGACAGATCAATACTTACTAATGCAAAGCACTTCTGGGCCTGAGCCAGAGCGGAGTCTGGGCGCAATCTAATACATTCATCAAAGTCTGCGACAGCTTCATCAACTTGGTCCAGCAGGATTTTCAGCTGTAAATAAAGGAACAATTTCACACCCGCACCTTATAGTCGCCTCCTTTAAAGGGAGCCAACCAGCAGGATTTAGGGCTATAAAGTCAAGCCAGTTCTTTAGAGGATCTAGAACACCGAGTGCAATCATACCTTTACTTAATACATGTATGATTGCAGAGAAAAGTGTTATAGAAGTTATTGTAAAGAGGGGAAGAGACGAACCAAGTGTGCAGCACAGTGGGACTGGGTTTCTTTTAGTACTCCCCTACCAGCTTTAATACAAACCCTCCCTTCTACCCCTCCCCGTCAATATATCAGGCACAGGATGTCTGACATTGTACATGCTCACAGCGCAATGTCAGGCGTTTTAAGTGCCCGAGCTCATCCCGCTCCTTCCCACCTCAATGGCGTTTTCGGCTTCTCTGGATCCTCCTGTGATCGCGCTGTCACAAGACTGCAGGAGAAGACACCGTTCCCCCCAGTCTGTGCGCATCCCCAGCTGTCTCCTCTCACAGATCGCGGTCACAAGCAGGAGAGGAGACTGAGACAGGTCCCCGCTATTGTCATCACAGAGATCTGACATTGTGCTTTGAGCATGCACGATGTCAGACGTCCTGTGTCTGGTAGTGACAGGAAGAGGAAGGGGGGGGTTTGGCTTAGAGTAGACAGGGGAGTAATAAAAGAAATCCAGCCCCTTATAGTGACGCCGTGCTGCACACTCCGTTCGTCTCCTCCCAGATTTGCCATAACTTCTAGAACACTTTTCTCAGCAATCAAACATGTAATCATTGACGAGTCTAAGGCTCTGGCTTCACTATACAGCCCTAAATCCTGCTGGTTAGTTCTCATTAACAAATACATATCACTGACTTATGAACATATCTAGAATTATATTTTGCAAGCTTTGTAACTCTTCATTACCAACAAATAAATCGATGATCTTTTAAAATAACAGTAAATGAATACTGAATTGAAGCCCAGAGTGTTAAAAAGAATCTGTCAGCAGGATTGTGCTATGTAATCTGACAGCAGCATGATGTAGGGACTGAGACCCTTATTCCACTGATGTGTCACTTTGTTTAGAGGTGAAGTAGTTGTGATACTATCACTATCTTCTCTGCTGAGATCTAGGAGAGTCCTGCATATCCCCACTCACAGCACAGTGACAGCTTTTTGTGTATACTGTATATTGACAAAGCTGCTAATTAGTCCTGCTGGAAGGGTTGGACAGTGAGGCACAAGACATCTAGTATTCTGGTGATAACCTCCTGCTAAAAAAAACACTGATTTTATTAAAACTACAAATAGCAACCCAGTAAATGACACATCGCTGGAATCAGAATTTCTGCCAGTACATTATGGTGCTCTCAGATTACACTAACCTGCTGACAAATTCCCTTTAATGATTATAATATACCCAGCGATGCCAATTTAAATTCCTTAAGACATCCATTCAGTAACAGTATTATGGTAAGAAGAGTTCATAACCGATTCACAGGATTAATGATATCAACTAGACTGGTGGTCTGACCACAGAGACCCCCACTGATCACCAGAAGAGCAGACTTATGTCTGAATAAAGTGTGGTCAAGCATATGCACCACTTCCCCATTCACTGTCTATGGGACTGCCCGAAGAAAGCCAAGTGCCGTTGCTCATTCTTGCAGTAGCATGGAGAATGAATGGTGCTGCAACCCCAAGCTTATCTGCCGCTTTGTGCAAACAAGAGACAGAAGTCACCTTTTGTGGTGGAGGACCCAGACTGATGAATTGGTTATCACCAAGCCCATAAATCAGCGATAAAAGAACTATTTTAGTAAGAAGTAGTTAATATCATAAAACATGGCCACTCACCTGCCCTCTGTGGTGGTAAACATCTGCGTTTTGTGGGTCTATGTCTGCAGCCATGTTGAAGTCTTGAGTAGACCACATGGGCAGTTGTTGCTGCATATACATACTGCCGCGCTTGATTAGGGCATTTGCACGTAACTAGGAAAGCACAAAGAAAATAATTTTCATTTAAGTGGACAGGCCAAATATATGTTGTATTAAACAAAGAGAATTTTGTTTACGTACCGTAAATTCTTTTTTCTTTAATCATCAATGGGAGACCCAGACAATGGGGTTTAGGGCGCTGCCCTCCGGAGGTCACACTAGGTACTACAAGTTTGTAGACACCGCCTCCTCCGCTTATAAACCCCTACCGCAGGGAACATCCTCAGTTTGGTCCATAAGCTGCGAGGAGAAAATAAACCACACCCGAAACATCGGGAAGAATGCCGTACACAGACGGTTCAACAACCCGGCAAACACTGTCTCAACAGAGAGCAGAACAAATGCAAAACATGCAAAGGAACAACTGGGTGGGTGCTGGGTCTCCCATTGATGATTAAAGAAAAAAGAATTTACGGTACGTAAACAAAATTCTCTTTTTTCTGGTCATCATAATGGGAGACCCAGACAATGGGGATGTCCTAAAGCAATACCCCAGGGCGGGAAGAGTTCCTCAACAAGACGGATAACACATGGTTCCCTTCAAAGGTGGGCAACCGCCGCCTGGAGAACCCGCCTGCCCAGACTTGCATCCGCAGAGGCATGGGCATGCACCATATAGTGCTTAGAGAAAGTGTGCAGGCTGGACCAAGTGGCCGCCTGACACACCTGTAGAGCAGACGCTCGATGTCGCAAGGCCCAAGAGGCACCTACAGCCCTGGTGGAGTGAGCCTTCAATCCCACCGGGAGAGGCAAACCAGAGGACCGGTAAGCCTCTTGAATGGACGCCTTAATCCATCTGGCCAAGGTTGACTTTGAAGCCGCGGACCCCTTACAGCGACCTGTCGTAAGAACAAATAAGGAATCCGAACTCCGGAAGGAGGCGGTCCTGGACACATAAATGCGTACAGCTCTCACGAGATCCAGAGTATGGAGGTCGCGCTCCACCTGATGAACGGGAGCGGGGCAAAATGATGGGAGAACAATCTCCTGGTTCAGGTGAAAAGTTGAAACCACCTTCGGCAAGAATTCTGGCCGTGGGCGCAACACCACCTTGTCTTGGTGAACCACCAGAAAGGGTGACTTGCACGATAGTGCAGCCAATTCTGAGACCCTCCTTAGAGACGTAATCGCCACCAGAAAGGCCACTTTCTGGGACAGACGAGATAGAGAAACATCTCTCAATGGCTCAAACGGCGGTTTCTGTAATGCCGCCAGGACCATGTTAAGGTCCCAAGGGTCCAGAGGTCTCTTGTAGGGCGGAACCATCCGCGACACCCCCTGCAGAAATTGACGCACCTTCGGGAGGAGCGCCAATCGCCTGTCAAACAGCACCGAAAGTGCTGATACTTGACATTTCAAAGAGCCAAGGGACAATCCCAACTCCAAACCCGACTGTAAGAAAGCCAACAACGTCGGGATGGACAAGGGCCAAGGAGACCGTCCACCAGAGGCACACCAGGCAAAAAAGATCTTCCACGTCCGGTGGTACATCTTCCTGGAAACAGGCTTCCTAGCCCGATTCATAGTGGCCACCACTGTAGGGGAGAAACCCCTAGATGTCAGGAGCCAGGCCTCAAGAGCCATGCAGTCAATCTGAGGGCCCTGGAATTGAGGTGGAAGAATGGGCCTTGTGCGAGTAAATCTGCGCGTTCTGGAAGAGCCCACCTGTGTCCGCCTGACAGTTGCCACAGGTCCGGATACCAGGACCTCCTGGGCCAATCTGGAGCCACTAGAATGGCTATCCTGCACTCCGACCTGATCTTCCACAGGACCCTGGGAATCAGAGCCAGAGGAGGGAACACATACGGCAGTTGGAAGCTGGACCAACTCAGTATCAGAGCATCCGCCCCCAGGGACTGAGGATCCCACGATCTCGCCACGTACTGGGGCACCTGATGATTCAGCCTTGAGGCCATCAGATCCACGTCCGGAGTGCCCCATCTGCTGCAGATGTCCCGGAAGACGTCTGGATGCAGGGACCACTCTCCGGCGTCCATCCCCTGCCGGCTCAGGTAGTCGGCCTCCCAGTTCTCGACCCCTGGGATGTGAACTGCGGAGATCAAGCAGTCGTGTTCCTCCACCCACGATAGGATGCGGTGGACTTCGGCGAGGGCCTGAGCGCTTCTGGTCCCTCCCTGATGATTTATGTAGGCGACGGCCGTCGCATTGTCGGACTGTACCCGAATGGGTCGTCCTGCCAGGAATTTCTGAAACGCCAGGAGCGCCAGATAGACCGCCTTGATCTCCAGGACGTTGATCTGCAACGTCGACTCCGCCTGAGTCCAGAGGCCTTGAGCCCTGTGGTGTAAGAACACCGCGCCCCAGCCCTTCAGACTGGCGTCGGTGGTCACCACTAACCAAGAAGGTTTGAGGAAGGATCTTCCCCGTGACAAGTGACGTGGCTGTAGCCACCACTGCAGGGAGTCCCTGGTCGGTTGCGATAGTGCCACCAACCGATTCAGAGAGATCGCTCTCTTGTCCCACCGGCGAAGAATCTCCAGCTGGAGAGGACGGAGACGAAACTGTGCAAATGGCACCGCCTCTATTGCCGCTACCATGCGTCCCACCAGTCTCATCAATTCCCGAAGGGATGAGTGAGGTGACAGGAGAACGTGCTGTACTCCTGATTGGATCGCCATCTGTTTGACTCGTGGTAGAGACACCAGGGCTGAGTCCGTGTGGAAATCCATGCCCAGATATGTCAATGACTGGGTCGGAACCAGGGTCGACTTCTGAGTATTGAGAAACCACCCGAACTGTTCCAGAGACCTCATGGTCGCTTCCAGGCTCACCCGACAAAGGTCTTCCGATGGCGCCCTGACCAATAGGTCGTCCAGATAGGGTATGACGGCGTGACCCTGCACATGCAGGAGAGCCATCATAGATGCCATCACCTTCGTGAACACCCTTGGTGCAGAGGCCAACCCGAAGGGTAGGGCCACAAATTGGAGATGTTCGTCCCCCACTGCGAATCGTAACCAGCGTTGATGAGCCGGTGCAATGGGCACGTGAAGGTAAGCGTCCCTGATATCGATGGACGCTAGGAAGTCCCCCTGCGACAGACCCGCGATAACGGAACGTAGGGATTCCATGCGGAACTTCCGCACCAACACGTGACGGTTGAACAATTTTAGGTCTAGGACCGGTCGAAAGGAGCCGTCCTTCTTTGGGACAATAAAGAGGTTGGAGTAAAAACCCCTGAACCTCTCTGCCGTGGGCACTGGGACCACTACTCCGTCTCTGCGGAGTCCCTCCAACACCCGGAGAAAAGCCTGAGTCTTTTCTGGGGATGGAACAGACCGATGGAATCGGGATAATGGTTTTGACGTCAGCTCTATCCTGTAACCTCGCGAGACTACGTCTCGAACCCACTGATCTTGAACGTGAAGTAGCCACTTGTCCTGAAAGCGAGACAAGCGGCCCCCCACCTGTGGGGAGGCAGGATGAAAGAGTGAGTCATGTAGAGGCGGGTTTGGGGGTGGTAGTTGCTGCCCCCGCCGGCTTCTTTGGACGACTCTTGGAGCGCCACTGAGAAGCGGGCTTGCCCCCTCGGTCCGTGCGAGCGGACGGTGCTGATGACTGTGAGCCGGACCGAAAGGACCACTGCTTTGGGTTCCTCTTAACGGTATACCGTGGCTTAGGCTTATTCTGCGGTATCTTAGACTCAGCAGAATCCTTGATCAGCTTGTCCAGCTCTGTGCCAAAGAGTCTGTCACCAGAGAACGGAAGATTCTGCAGAATCTTCTTAGATGTGGCATCTGAGTCCCAAAGACGCAGCCACAACAACCTGCGGATCGCTATCGCATTGGCCGAAGCCACAGCTGAGCGAGTGGCAGTTTCCAGAGACGCCGTCCTGGCGTAGTCCGCATAGGCCCTTGCTCTCTCAGTGAGTGCCAGGACCTCCGGACTGGACCTTGCCAGGTCAGTGATACCATCCAAGCAGGTAGTAATCGCTTGTAAGGTCCAGACCGTGGCAAAATTAGGGGCAAATGAAGACCCCACAGCCTCATAGGAAGACTTGGCGAGTTGCTCGACCTGTCTATCAGTAGCATCCTTCAGCGAGGAGCTATCAGAGGCAGAGAAAAGGGAGCGTGCAGCAATCCTGGTCATGGAAGCGTCCACCTTTGGAGACTGCGACCATTCCTGAAGCACCTCCTGGGGGAAGGGGAAGCGATTGTCCTTAGGTTTGCGGACATAGCGCCGCCCAGGATGTAACCTGGGTGCTCTAACCACCCTTCCAAAATTAGTGTGGTCCATGAAGGATCCACTTGGTCTAGCCTCTGGCCGCAGCCATTGATAGACCTCCTTCGGGTGCACGACAACCTCTTCAGGGGGAGTCACGAGACGCAAGGTCTCATTGATGGAGGACACCAGATCCTCCACCCCGTCTGGAGGTTCAGACACAGACCCGAAGTTTGAACCCCCATCATCTTCCTCACCATCAGAGGAACGCTCCTCCTCAGAGAGAGCCTGGAGCTCGGGTGAATCCTCACGACGAGCCCGCTTAGGGGGTCTCACAGCAGAAGAGGGAGACACCCGGGGGTAACTGGAAGGAGTAGCTGGGTTTTCCAGTCTCCTATGCAGTGCCTCCAGTGACTGCGACATGGAGGACATCTGGGACAGCAGGGATTCATTGATCCTATTCTGCGTTTCCCATGGCCCTTGGATTACCTGAATCTCAGGGTATAGCACCGGAGCTGCTGCTGCCTCAGCTGAGCCAGCCCGGGCTTCTGGGCGTCCGCAGTTATTGCAGGACCCCTCCACCAAAGTTCCCTTGCAGGTAGCACAGGTAATGGTGTTATCCGCCGCCTTAGCAGCATGCTTCTTAACTGAGGACATATCCACAGTAGGGGTTGAGGCCAAGGCCAATAGACAAAACAAACCGGGAATCCCGGTGGCTTACCGACCGCAGTAACGCGGTGGGAGGAAGCGGTGTGCGTGTGTGACCTCCGCGAGTTCCGGTCTCCCTCTGAAGTGCAGACACGTGCTGCCGTAGATCCCAGCCGGGAAGTGAGAGAGAAGATGGCCGCCGCCAGCATAGACGTGGGCGGCGCCGGGAACACGCGGGAAGCACACGCACACGCCCCCCGGTGACGTCACCGTAAGGGCTGCCTCTCCTCCTCCAAGCAGCCTCTGTAATGGAGGTGCTGGAGCCCGCAGCGCGGGAAAACAGTGCGAAATCATCATGCACACATACCCAGACTGTCATCACATACAAACATGCACAGTCTACGGCCTCAGCCCCTGTGACACACAGGGCGGTCAGCCAGGGTGACCCCAGCACAGGGTACACCGCCAGATCCGCGGACCCGAGGGTAACGCGCGGTCTGAGTGCCAGGACACATCAAGTGCCAGACACTACCCCCAGGCACACAGGAGACACAGAGTGCCTCAGTGCCGGTCCGGTCTGTAAGCACCATTTAGGGAGGCCTCGGACGGGGGTTCAGCCCAGTCCGGAGTGTAAGCACCATTTAGGGAGGCCTCGGACTGGGCTGGCTCCAGTCCGGTCTGTAAGCACCATTTAGGGAGGCCTCGGACGGAGCGGAGCTGTGCAAGGCTCCCATCTCCCACTCTCCAGAGCCCCCCAGAGAGGGATGGAAAGGAGCGCAACAGCGTACCGGGAGAACACAGAGTGTCCAGGCACTAGGCCCTCCGGTACCTCCACCAGCGTGTGCCACAAAGGGTGAGCGGGGAGGCTGTCGCAGGTCCCGACTAGGACCATATTACCTTGTCTTCAGACGCCATCACGTAAGTAGTGAGAGTGCAGTGAAGTGCAAGCAAAGCGTGATCCTCCGAGCACACTAAGTTTAAAACTGAGGATGTTCCCTGCGGTAGGGGTTTATAAGCGGAGGAGGCGGTGTCTACAAACTTGTAGTACCTAGTGTGACCTCCGGAGGGCAGCGCCCTAAACCCCATTGTCTGGGTCTCCCATTATGATGACCAGAAAAAAGCGGTATAATAAACACCTATACTCGCCTCCGGTGCTGTTCCAGCGGTGTCACCACTTGCTCTCCCAAGATCACGTGACATTGTTATGTCACACGATCCCCGTGGCCGATCAGTAATGACTTCACACTCCTTCTTTGGGCAAATCAAGACATCTAGAGGAAATGACCGCAGCTCTCACTTCCTCCGGGTGTCAATTACATCAATAGGAAAGGAGAAAGGCCTGCAGGGATCGCATGACATAATGTCAAGCTATCCCTAGGAGAGCCAATCACACCACCATTGGAACCAGAAGTGAGCATAGGTACTGAATACTGGACAACCCCTTTAACACTACGGGTTGCTCAAACCTTTGTGCTCTGTGTGGGAACTAAAGAATGACCTTCAAATTTTACTTAAACTACAAAGCAAGACAGAAAAAGAAATGCCTGTAATATATAATGATCACAAGAACCTGCCGGTTATAGATCAGCGGGCTGGCACACTTTAGTGTTAGGAAATTGCTCTACTTTTCTTTGCTGTGGGTTGAATAAATCTTCTCCAGTGTCTTATACAGACACTAATACTAATTTTTCCCTAAAACGATTGTAAATGGTATCATCAATTGAAGTCCTTAGTTACCTTAACATTGGCGTCTTCCAAGCTAATAACCTGATCCAAGTCTGGCTTGGCAGCAGCAGAGTTTCCGATGAGCAGGTAGAAGGTGGCCCTCAGTAGTAACGCTTCAGCCGTGGATTTGCCTTTGGCCTCCACTTCCTTTGTGCATTCACTGATTATTTTGTCGTAGTTTTCTTCTTCCATGTATTGTTTTGCTTTTAAATAACCGGATCTAAATTGAAAAGTAAAAAAAAGGTAAAAAAGGTTGATGTAAACATTTTGGAATGTGGGCAAAATGACACAAATCTCATCTAAACGTTCTGGATCTTTTCCACTTGTAAATAGACATTAAATGGGGATTTTTCCCACCATCACTTCTTTTTTTTGTTTTACTTAAAGGGAATCTGTCAGGTCAAAAATCCATAAATAACTGCTATGATTTTCTAATTCCTTTCTCTGAGCTCTCTCTATTGATGTATTTCTATTTATTGCGGTTTTGCCACGATCCAGCCAACCTGGCACTTGCGGCAATGGACAAAAACCGTTACTGCCAGCGGGTTTTCAACTTGCTGCAAGTGCAAAACCGCAAGTGCCGCACACCCTATATGGAATGCATTGGTTCCGGCAGATCAGGCAAAACTGCCTGATCTGCTGCAAATCCTGAGATCCGCTGATGTGAAAGCAGTCTTGTAATAGAAATCTCACAGATAGCATAGTGCAACACCTCCCCCTCCCAGCACAGAGGGGAGGAAGAGCACCCCAGCTTGGGTGGGTGTGGATATTTAAATAACACATACATCAGCCAGACTATTCAGCTGTCAATATAATGGAGAAGACTAATGTACCAGCTCCCTGCAGGGTATGAAAATGCTTATAACAAGGAAACTACAAATGGTACAATTATGATTTCACATGTTTTAAAAGTCTGCCCAGGCACTATTCAAGGGTAATATTAGTATCATACTGAAAAATGACCTGACAGAGTTCCTTTAACACTAAAGGCCCTGTCACACAAAGAGATCGCTAACGAGATCGCTATTGGGATCGCTGTTGCGTCACGAAATGTCGTTCTGTGTGACACGCACCAACGATCTGGCCCCTGCTGTGAGTTCGTTGATCGTTACACACTGCTCTGGGTCATTCCTGCGTTGTCGTGCTCCTGCTGGGAGCGCTAAATCGTTGTGTTTGACAAAGATAATGAGCAACGATCTCAATGCTACGCTATGGATAGAAAATTCACAACATCCTCGGAATAATTACGGATCACTGGTGCGTCGTTTTTCACATCGCTGGTGAGATACCTGTTTGACATCTTACCAGTGATGTGTAAACGACGCACCAGCGATCTCTGCACATCGTTATCGGGATCGCTGATGGGTGGTTATGCGAGACTGGGCCTTAAGGCTACATTCACACATGTGCATTTGTTATGCATTTTTTCACAAATCTGCATGCCTATCACTATGCCAGCAAAGTCTATTAGAATTCTATAGTTACGTGCACATGTTGCTTATTTTTTCTTGCAGATTAGGTGCAGAAAATAATCTGCAAAGTGTCAATTCTTGGTCCACACCAAAACGGGGTCAAAAAGGAATTACGATTTCGTGAGTTTTTCTGCAAGGAGATGCAGATTTGCATCCCCAAATGCTCAACATGCACACAAAGCCTAATAATGAATTCACACAGCCGTGCTCAAACTGAAATATGTAGCCTAACGGTCTCACATCTGCCTCCAGGGCTGTTCACAAAGATCAGTAGACACGTGATGGAGTCAGGTATTGTGGTCTGAGCAAGGGCCTTATAACAAGGATGGGTGGATTCGACCCAATCAATTTACCCTGTCAGTAATTTGCAGGAGGCACAGATGATAAGTACCAAGCTCCCATGTAACATACTGTATCTTCCATTTAGATGAAAAAAAAATTAAGAGATTTTCATCTCTCTCGTCTAATTCATTACATCAAGGTGATAAACTATGTGTGTATCCAATAAACTAAAACCATCAGAGGTGACACCACCTGATTGGAGGGGTTGGGATGTGTCGGGCCCCCACCGAACTTATATTGGTTATCAATACTAAGGATAGAGAATATTGATATAAGCACTGGTAAACCCAGTGATAAATTGGAGAAAAAGAACCCAGGACAGAGGCCGTCTGATGGACTAACACTTTTCCCCAGTGTCTAGATCACATTTTCCGAATTTATTGCCTTCATTTCCTGATGAAAATATTTAAAACTGAAATCAAACTTCATAAGGCAGAAAACCTGGCACCGGCTCTGCATTGTCACTTGCCGTTTTTGGAACATTCACTTAAAACTCAAAAGGGTAGAAACGTTGAAAGCGTCCGATACACATTAAGGCCCAGTTACACACACAGATAATTGTGCAGAGATTGGTCACAGATCTCTGGTTGCAGTGAAATCATGGACACATTGTAACATTTGTACACAGCCACAAAATGGAACAATGTGTCCATGATTTCACTGCAACCAGAGATCTGTGACCAATCTCTGCACACATATCTGTGTGTGTAAATGGGCCTTTAGATAGAGGTCAGTGGGATTATCAGCAATCTGTGCACGTCTGTTTCAGGCAATTACCCGGAATCCACATAAAAAAGTGCTGCGACATCATCTCAAAACATGAACATAAGGCACAGCAATGTCAAAACGGCATTGCTGTGCACATGTTCAGTTTTATGTCACTTCTTTAAATTAATTCAGGTTTTCATCAACCCTGAAGCAGCTAAAAGGAGTGACCTGTCTACACTTTGGGCAGAAACCATCCTCTGTGTATACTAGAAGGTATAGAGTTCAAGACATTAATTTGTAGACCAAGAACAAAACCAAAACCGCTGGTGAAGCCGCTTCAGGAAAACGTCGCTATGAGAACAAAAACAAAGGAGAATTTAACAAGTCCGACAGTCACGGCCTATTTAGAGCTGAGATGTCTAGAGCGTCCCTATGTCTCCTGATCTGAACACAACAGCTTCAGAGACGGGTACAGTGGTGTTCAAAATAATAGCAGTCCAATATGACTAACCAGATTATTCACTGTTTTTGGTATAAATGACATTACACATTGCAAACAATTTACCAGTTGTTGCAGTAGATTCTTCGGCTGGTTTCACATTGCAGTTTTTTCCCTGATCAGGTTCATCAGTGTTTGTGTGCCAAAACCAGGAGTGAAACTTGCAGAGAAAAAGTATAACTGAAAGATTGACACCTGTCCTGGGTTTTGGAGACACTCCTGGTTTTGCCACACAAAACCTGATTTACCCTGATCAGGCAAAAACTGCAGTGTGAAACCAGCCTAAAGGCCACGTCACACACACAGATATCTGATGCAGAGATTGGTCACAGATCTCTGGTTGCAGTGAAATCATGGACACATTCTTACATTTATACACGGCCACAAAATGGAACAATGTGTCCATGATTTCACTGCAACCAGAGATCTGTGAACAATATCTGCATAGATATCTGTGTGTGTAACAGTACCCTTAGGCTGGCTTCACAACACTTTTTTTGTGGTTCAGGTTCTGTCCAGTGTTTTGCAGGAAACACCGGACAGAACCAGACTTGCCTGGACAAACAAAACCGGGGGGGTCAAATGTGTTCTCCAGTCGTGTTTTGTTGCTGGAATCGGCAGATCGCAGCTGCTCAAATTTCAAGATCGCAGCTAGCGGGGAGCTGGCCTCGGTCCTGAAATCTCTGCAGGGAACAGCTCCAGGTGCTGAAGTTTAGCAGCGCTCACTTCAGGGTTTCTTAATTTTCAAAAAGTGTAACGGAGAGGTCCTAGGACATCGGCAGTGTGGACGTCCTAGGGTGTCTCCGTGACACTTTTTGAAAATAAAGAAACCCTGGAGATCATCACATTGGCGAGTGCCTCTTCATTTCTCCTTACTCACATAGTTCTAAAAAACTGCCAATCCTAACATTAAAAGAAAAGATACTGATATTTTTTTGAACAGCCCAATGTTCAATATTTTGTAATTTTCTGCACAGAAGTTAAAAATTAGACATATTTCTCTTCATGTTTTGATTGATAAACCAGTGTGCAATGCTCCCATTGCATGGAAAAACTGTAATAAAGATTTTGGGCTTAACTCGTGTTTTTTGAGCACACTGCTATTATTTTGAACACAACTGTATGAGTTCGGACACTCAGAGCATGGCAGGTCTGACAAGGTGCAGCATGTGGGATGTCATCTATGACTTCAGACAATGGTTCTCTGGTGTATGGGCAGCATTTGGGACCTAGAATTATAGCAGCGAGTGACTTACTTCTCCTTGACCACAGCTGCTTCTCCCTCTTTATCCTTATCTTCATCTGACTTCTCTTCCTTGTGTCGGGGCTGGGAGATGATATCGTCCGTGAAAGAGCTAAAATAGGACTTGATGAACTGTGGTGAAGGCATCAGTGGCTCCCTGTTCTAGAAGCAGAAATAAAATACATTAGGCAAGTGATTGTTAATTTATAAGGGCAGATTCCTGGCAACATGGAGCGTAGATGGACTAAGTACAAGATTGATTAAGGCTCATAATAAAGGCTTATACACATGAGCAGCAGATCCCGATTATACAGACAGTGATGTGCTGATGACAATACTGTTTTTATATCCTGTATAACAATCAGCTGATGAGAAGGCATGCTACTTGTTTGTCAGGTAACTTGCACACGGCAATGGTCGGGAAGGTGCGCGTTTATGTGCAAGCGTTTATGAATTATCAGTCCAGGGGCCCTTAGACTAAAGTAAATCTGTTAACAAAAATTGCAGAGAGAAATATTGAACCATCTGGTGAATAGCTCTCAACAATATGTCCGACACTCAGAACTGCAGTAAATCCTGCACGGTGTTCACATTATGTCAGAGATTTGGGTGGGAAGTTTATATTTGGATTTGTCATTGTATAGGACTCATCAGACGTCAGCAAAGTAGCTTGCGTGGTGCTAAAGGGAAAACGGTGTCTGTTTTATCTACAACTCCAGAAGAGGAGAATGGTTTATAATGTAGAATAATGGGAGGAGAGCTCAGGGCCAAAGCAGATTCAGTAAAGCCATGAAGGTCTGTTGCGCCATAAAGCCTTCATACTGATCATATAGTTTATAGATGGAAGTGACCATGGTACAAAATGAAAAATATATAGACTATGTAAACACCGCTAGTGAAAGGGGTGTTACCATCATATATAGTGATGGCCTATAGCTTGGATATGACCACTATATAATAGGAGGGGGTCTGACCACTGATGAGAATAAAGAGGAATGACAGCTGGTTCAGCCCGGCATCCCTGGACCATCCACTGTGCAGGGAAAATACGTCCGGGCCCCATCTAAGTGAATGAGGATGGCTGCAGTTGTCTGAACAAAATTATGGCCATCGTGTAGGGAAAAAAATGTAAAACTTCACCAGCATCCCCTTCACATTCAAGATCACCAAGTGTCCTGAGGTTGGACCACTGCAGATCACAAAATTACAGCACATCCTAGTGATTTACTAGTGTGTGACATTGGAATCCCCTTTAAGACATACTCGTGTAACCCTTTATCCAGCAATACCTTATATTTGTCTTTGGCTTTTTCTTTCCCAAGCAGCTTAAGTACTTTATCTGCTAGCAGCATGCTGTTCTGGTTCTGGAATCCTTCCAAGATGCAAACGGCAGTGACATCTATAGACACAAGATACAACAGGGTAAG
This sequence comes from Allobates femoralis, assembly GCA_033576535.1. Classification (NCBI taxonomy): domain Eukaryota; kingdom Metazoa; phylum Chordata; class Amphibia; order Anura; family Aromobatidae; genus Allobates; species Allobates femoralis. The sequence goes on from JARQOC010000002.1 coordinate 82,149,298, forward strand.
ACCGGACCCGAGACATTCACTTTCATTTTCGATTCTAATGTTATCAGTATGCAACAGCTGACTACCAAAGAATCAAAAGGCTGTGAGGACATGTTGCAATATCACGTTTTTTTATGCGTTTTTCAGTGCAGATTTGTCACAAAACTTGAATAGAATCTTGATCCCAGCAAAGGCTGGTTTCACACTACGATTTTTTGCAATCCGACGCTGTCCGATATAAATCAGACAGCATTGGATCCAAACTGATCCCTGCAATCGGATGCCAAATAGGCATCCGATTCTGACATTTTGCAGCATCAGTTTGCCCGGCTCCTCCTGTCACCTGTTCTCCCTTGGTGCTCCCCCGCTTCTCCCCTGGTGCTCCCCCACTTCTCCCCTGTGTTTCCCTCTCCTCCGGAATAAAAAAATAATAAACCATCTATTCTCACCTGTCCACGAGTCCCCCGGCGTCTCCAGCTGTATCTTCTGATCCTAGGACCTCGCGTGATGTCATAGTCACATGACCGATTACCGCGGTAACCGGCCATGTGACTGAGACTTCATGGCATGTCCTAGAGGCAGGATGTGCTGGAGACGCCGGGGAACTCGTGGACAGGTGAGAAAAGATGGTTTATTATTTTTAACCCCTGCCTTTACTTAATTTTACTTTCGCAATGTATGTATATACATTGCGGAAGTAAAATTAGATGGTTAGGAGCAGTTTTAGTGTACTGAGCATGCTAAGTACACTAAAATCGGGTCCGAGGAGACATCAGATGTTTCCTTGGACCCTGCTCCATAGGGCACCATGTTAAAGTAATCGGATCAGATTTGGCATAATTGCCATCCGATCTGTCAGATCCGATTTTTTTCCGATTTTTGATTCGGATGCAAAAATCAGAGCAGTCTCCGATTTTTGCACCGGAAAGAAATCGACAAAATCGGATCGGACACGATTCAGATGCCATTTAGTGCACATCCGAATCGGTCCGATCCCCATAGGATCACATGGGGCCAAATTTGGAACCGATGCTGTCCGATTTCTATCGGACAGCGTCGGGTTTCAAAAAATCATAGTGTGAAACCAGCCTAAGTGAATGAGACTCCTGATCCCAGCAAAGTGAATGAGAATCCTCATCCCAGCAAAGTGAACGAGAATCCTGAAGTGTCATGAACATGTTGAGTATTTTCTCCTTGCAGATTTAGTGCAAAAATAAATTTGCAGCATGTCAATCCTTGCAGCATTTTTGCTGAAGATGTCACCCTTTCTAATGAATGAGAAGAATCTGCACCAAAAACGCACCGAAAGTGTGGCAAAACACGCATTTTTTTTTTTTGCCACTGTGTTTTTCCTGCCAAGAGATGCAAAAATGGTGCAGACATTTCTGCACCACATCCTAAATGTGTGCACATACACTAATGAAAAAGACAACTATGCCACAGATTCTTTGGGGAAGGGTCTTCTCTAAGGAGCAGCTCTGTGTCAGCTCTTGTAACCACAATGAATAAATTCAGCGCTGGCGGGTTTTACTCTGAGATTCATGCAGTTGTTGATCGGCGATTCCGCCCCAGTACACAATGTTCGGAGCAGTCAGTGACTGTGCAGTTATTATCAGATACAGGGAGCCTCATACAGCTGCTGGCAAAAGACTCCTAGTAAGTAGAGTTCTGGCAGGAGGATGATCCCTGGAGTGTAAGGCAGGAGGTGAGGCCTGGATGAGCAGGGAAAAGCAAGTACTGCTATAATCATCTCCTGAGGAAAACGTAAGCAGCATCTCAGTGAAGTGGAGACACGTTTTACTTATAGAAGAACAAACAAACCTCCTGTGAAAAGGAGCACTAATCTTATTGGGAAGAGAGCAAAAGCTCAAGTGATGTGTGCAAATTCACTCTCCATGTATGCAGTGTATTTATTCCTTTTTCCCTCTTAAAGGAAAGACCACACACAACACCGTTCAAAAGTTTGGGGTCACCCAGACAATTTTGTGTTTTCCACTCTTACTTTTATTTATCCAATGAGTTGCAAAATGAATAGAAAATATAGTCCAGACATTGACAAGGTTAGAAATAATGATTTTTATTTGAAATGATAAATTTCTCCTTCAAACTTTGCTTTTGTCAAAGAGTGCTCCCTTTGCAGCAATTCCAGCATTGCAGACCTTTGCATTCTAGCTGATCATTTGCTGAGGTAATCTGGAGAAATTTCCCCCCCATGCTTCCTGAATTCCCTCCCACACTTTGGATTGGCTTGATGGGCACTTTTTTCTTTTCAGTTGTTTTGCGTCTCACAAATGTTCTTCTGTGTGATCCAAACGCCTCACACTTAGATTAATTTGTCCATTACACTTTTTTCCAATCTTCCTCTGTCCAATGTCTGTGTTCTTTTTTCCCGTACTAATTTTTTCCTTTTATTAGCCAGTCTCATATGGCTTTTTCTTTGCCACTCAGCCCTGAAGGCCAGCATCCCGGAGTCGCCTCTTCACTGTAGACGTTGACACTGGCGTTTTGCGGGTACTATTTAATGAAGCTGCCAGATGGGAAGCTGTGAGGCGTCAATTTCTCAAACTAGAGACCCTAATGTACTTGTGTTGTTGCTCAGTTGTGCAGCGGGGCCTGCCACTTCTCTTTCTACTCTGGTTAGAGCCTGTTTGTGCTCTCCTCTGAAGGGAGTACTACACACCGTTGTAGGAAATCTTCCGTTTCTTGGCAACTTCTCGCATGGAATAGCCTTCATTTCTAAGAACAAGAATAGACTCGAGTTTCACATGAAAGTTCTCTTTTTCTGGCCATTTTGAGAGTTTCATACAACAAACAAATGTAATGCTCCAGACTCTCAACTAGGTCAAGGAAGGTCAGTTTTATAGCTTCTCTAATCAGCCAAACCGTTTTCAGCTGTGCTAGCATACTTGTACAAGGGTTTTCTAGGGTCTTCTAAACATCCATTAGCCTTCTTACACAGTTAGCAAACACAATGTAGCATTAAAACACTGGAGTGGTGGTTGTTGGAAATGGGCCTCTTTACACCTATGTAGATATTGCATTAAAAACCAGACATTTGCAGCTAGAATAGTCATTTACCACATTAACAATGTATAGAGAGTATTTCTGATTCAGTTAATGTTAGCTTCATTGAAAAAAATGTGCTTTTCTTTTAAAAATAAAGAAATGTCTAAGTGACCCCAAACTTGAACAGTAGTGTATGCAGCCACCTCTGTGACCAACGGCTTTACAATTCAGAAAAAATATTGTGCGGGCAGTGGCCACCGCGAGTGGGATGGGATTGAGCCGCATGGTGTGGTCTTACCCTAAATGTGTAGCAATCGCTCGATAACCAAGAAGTATGGATTTGGCTTTTTCATGAGTCTATGCCGACTTGTGAATGTTCACTCCAGGTCCTAAACCTTCTTGCATTTTGTGCAGTTGTGAAGTAACTTATAATTATAGTGCAGGCCTTACCTTCTAAGCACTCCTTCTTGTTGTCAAGCCTTTCATGCGCTTTTGCTCGTCGGAATAGGGCTTTCACATATTTGGGATTTAGTTCCACTGCTTTGGTGCAGTCCTGGACGACTTCTTTCCACGTTTGCTGAAAAAAAAAAAGGGAAATTAAAAAATAGAAATAAAAAAATAAAATTACAACGAATCGCCTACAAATTATGACTTACAATATTGATAAATATATAAGGAACAAATCTATATAAGGCTAGGTGCGGCCAACCGTCTTATTTGAGAATTGGGACGATTATGCAAATCACAGTGATCAGACTGCGACAAGAGTGTGATCCCACTTTCTTGGATCAGGAGAAGATGGAATGGAAAACGGACCGGCTCAGAATTCATCTCCGATGTTTCGTACGCAGCCATTGTCTTGAATAGCCAAGTGCGATCCAAACATCAGCTCAAACTCAAGCATGAAGCAATCTCAACAATTATTCCTAAAATTTATTTTTAATAAGTCTTTTGGAAGGTGATGATGGAAAATAGGAAACAAGTTGTGGAGGGAAAGGATTTACTGATGGGTGAAAATAAAATGATATGCTATGGTCAACAAGGCCAGTGTTATTGTAATAAATGAGGCCTGGTATTGTGTGCATTTTTGACCTTAAGGCCCCAAAATACATAAAAGTTGATGACAAAGAACAACTTCACTCCAAAACAGTTTTTGTCAGTTAAAAACTGGAGGATGAACGATGTTTGTAGACAATGAATTACAGATGGTCATCTTTTCCTAAAATCTGTGCGGCTACGCTGGCATTATGATCATTCAACCAGCGACATTCTATAGACATCTGCACGAGGCAGTGCCAAACCCCATGATATAGCCATTAAAATAAAAAAAATAAAAAAACAAAACACCCTGCTGCCAACATGGCTTTAGGTGGTAGCCTTGCCATATTGATAAAGGTTTAGAAAGAAAAAACAAAAACAAAAATCACACGCTCATGTACAACTGCATTACAAAAAAAAAAAAAAAAAAGGAGAAATCAAGTGTCGCCCCCCCGTGGGTTCGTTTCTTACCTGCTGCTCATAGGCGGCAGCTCTGTTCTGGTAGAACGTGGACAGGTCGACCTTCTTCTCTGGAGGACACAGGCTGATCGCCTCAGTGTAGCACTGAATGGCCTGGTCATACTTCCCGGCTTTAAAATACTTGTTTCCTTTGTTCTTTGCACCCTGCGCTTTTTCTAGGGGGGTCTGTAAGGAAAAACAACAAGTAATGTGAGGGGGGTATATACCAAAAATCCCGGCAATAAGTTGCAAACTGTGAGCACCACCCGCAGTTGCTGTGCTTTGAAGTTTTCAACAGGGTGGATAAAAATCAATGTTTTTTTTTTAAAAATAAAAAAAAAAAAAAAAAAAAAAAAAAAAATCAGATTTTTTTTTATTTAAATCGGATTTTTTTCAATAAACAGCTTTTTGAGGAAAATATTTTACCATCCAAAGGTTCTTCCATCATGAGATAAAGCTGAGTTTTTAACTCAGTAGAAAAAAGGCTGTATATGTGTAACATTCACAATGCCATGCTCTTCCAGAGGTTTTTGTAGGATTAGTGGGCAGTTTCTCTCCTATATTATCACAGACGCTCGCTTTACTTACGCAGTTCTCAAAACTGAATTTGACTCCGCAGAGGTCCCAGCCTCTTCTTCACGGCAAAAATGTTACAACATGAACAGAGTTGAGAAAAAGACCTTAATCCTATTGTTCTACAAACCTATGAATACAGAATCAACCCCTTCAGTGCCAAGTCCAAGAAGTTAGACAATATGTTTCTGATTGTTTGGAGTGGAATAGATCTGCACAACACAAGAAGAATGTGAATCTAAGTGTGAGGAGGAGTAAGGGCAAGCAGACAAGAAAATGAAAGTCAGAAAGATGATGGGAGTATAGGGTGCCAGGCTAGGCGCCGAAATGCGTAGGAGGAGAAAGAATAAAGGATGGAAATCTGACTGACTCTTTGGTGAGTTTTTTAAGCCCTGGGCAGTGCGGACCGTGATACACCTATACTCCCATCATCTTTCTGGATTATAACCACTGTTCAGTGGTCGGTGGAGGTCCTGCAGCAGCTTGGAATAATATTTCCTAAACGCCTTCAAGCCAGTAGTGGGGATCACAACTGCATCAGGTGAGTGGCTTCTCAGCACCACCCCATTACGATTAGTGTCACTAGTGATAGGGCACTATTGCGCCTCTTGTCCCCCACCCTTTTATATTTTACAAGAAACTGAAAGTGAAACTTTGAGCACAATACTGCAGCATAGCCACAGACAGACAAGTGTGGATCTGTTTGTGTGTACGATCTGAGGTTTATTACATTATTTCCTTATAATGGCAGCAGGTCGTAAAAGAGACCCAGTTTGGGAATATTTTAATGAAACTCCTTTGCCTATCGGTAAGGCAGGCATGCGTGCAAAATGCAAACGATGCAACAAAGAGATGCAAGGCCTGGTGGCGCGAATGAGGCAACATCATGAGAAGTGCGGTGATGAAGATGACCAAAGAAACACTTCTGAACAGGCAGGATCTTCAGGTTGGTAAACATTTTTATTGAATCCTATTTCTAAAGACTGAACTGTCATGTGTGAGAAAAATTATATTTCTTATTATTACTGCATGTTACTGTCATTTGGTACAGTTCTGAAGAAAAACAAATATTCCTTTTGGGGCAGGGGCAGTGATGTGTTGTGTACAATAAGCAGAAATGGATGTTTGTTTAAGCAAATAACTTATGCTGTAATGTTGTTATTGTTTCAGTTGAATAAATCTATTTAAAGTGTTAAGGTCAGGATTATTTTTCTCCTTCCTAAGTACAACAGAACAGTGGTGTCCAAATATGAATAATTAACCCATTAAACTGGGGAGAAAAAAAGTAATATAAAAAGTGATTCTAAAAATCTTCATCTACTTGCATGTTAAAGTAGCAAGAACTAGTTTAGGTAGAAACTTTGATTTAAATCACTGATTTAAATCAAGCCTTACTGACTAGCGATTTAAATCAAATCCACCCTGGTTTTCAAGGCTCTAAACAATTTCCCATAGTCACTCTAAGGGACTGCAGTCATTACAGGGTGCAATGGACACATTCTCAAGATCACCCGGTATACCCAGCACAGGTGGGCATGTGACCACAAGTATGGAACTTGCATAGCTGCAGTCACATGCCGAATAGAGTCTCATCCGCCTCTCTCACGTTCTAGTGTTGGTAAGTGACCACAACTATACAAATCAACAAGGCCATCAGATGTAACATAGTACAAGTGTGGACCGTGATATCTGGAGCAGCTATAGGCCCCTCCTAACACCATCTCAGCTACCCCATACATGCCTATAGAACTACAGAGTCTCCATGAACTGATTAGCAAACATCTGATTCCGGCCTAGGTAAACCCCCAAACATGTCAGTGAAATCCACCAACATGTATTATCTTTATACAGGAAGGATAACCCTGCTTTTAACGTGATCAAAACACCGCACATACAGGACCTCCTTGCGTGACCAATAACATCATCACATCTGTGGCTATACTAAGCTTTGTGACTTGAATAAACCCCTCCAAGCTGCTCCGCTCTGGCAGACCCGGACTGTACATCCATTGTGTACACGGACCATGAAACTAGGACTTGGGAAACCCACATTCTCCAAGGATTGATATAATAAGGATTGATAAGGGCAGATACAATGTAGGAAGGCGTCCTAGCTGTGGACCCTCTATGCACAATTCTCAAATGAGTTCTTCACCCTACAAATAGGGGATCTACTAAGGAACAAGTGTAAATAACACTGGGATGGATTCTGGACAGTGATACAACATATTCCTTGAAATCGTCTTGCTGGGCATGATTTTTTTTTATTTTGACATGGAAATAAAATAATGAAGATTTTAATGGAGACGCCTGGTGCTGGAAATTTTCTTTTTCCTTTGCTCTTGCTAGTGAGTGGTATCCATCTACTTGTTCCTGGCACCTGTGTTCATCTGGATCCCAGTGAGGCACCACTAATCCCCCTTCCCTGCTCCCAGTATGATGTTACAGTGGATTAATAACTATGGATACAGTACACATCCATGTGACCGGTCTCCTAGCCACTTTCTAGAATTGCCCATATATACATTATAGATGCCCCGTGACAAAGCAGGGCGAAACACTGGGACACCATGCAGCACTGGAGTCTTGGAGTTTGTATGTTCTCCTTATGTTTGTGCAGGTTCCCTCCTAGACTCCAAAGACATATTGAAAGGGAATGTAGACTGGGAGCCCCAATGGTGACAGTGATAATGATTACGTAAAGCGCGGTGTAATTAATGGTGCTATATAAGTGAATAAACTAAATAAATACACAGTGCTGCAGGTAAGTATTCAGGCCGTTTGCTTTTTATTTTTGCACTGATGATTCTTTTATTCGCCCTCTGGGAATGATTAGTATTGGTTTGTATACTTTTTAGTGTTACTCAGACATATGATGGTCCTGCAAGTACTGTGAATCACGTCAGTTCTGCTTTATATACTTTAGTAGCAATTTACTCCTTTGATCATAGGTCATTTATTCACAAGCCACAAGAACCAATTACATCAGATAGCAGGTGTCTCAACAGTTAATAATCTGTTTAATTACCTTTTACGCTATTGATGAACTAATATATTGCATATCTTAATAATAATTTTTATTTATATAGCGCCAACATATTCCACAGCACTTTACAATTCAGAGGGTATACGATACAATACAATAATATATAATAAAATACAATACAATATGAGGCAATACAAATATAATACAATACAGACTATATGAGACAAAAATAAATACATCACTGAGCTCATTAGGAGTGATGTCCCTGCTCACAAGCTTACAATCTATGAGGAAATAGTGGAGACACAATAGGTAATAGTAACAAATGCTGTCATATATGGTCCAGCCATCAATATAATAAATAGGGGATTCACGGAACGCTGCATGAACTGGTCAACAGCCAGGATCTGTACAAATACAGATAAGTGCTATAAAATGTATCGGGGTGTAGAAAGATACAAGAGGCCAGATATGGAGAAGGACAGAATGGGAATAATTACATAGATGAGGTAAGGTGGTAGGTTAGCCTAAAGAGATCAGTAACTGTGGAGGAAGTAGAGAGCAATAGGGTCTTATCTTTAATAGAACAATTGCTGTATAAATATAATTGCTCACCTGAGCCGGTTGTGTCCCCCACAACTGGTATCAGAGCGTATAGTATGGCTGCCGCAGGATCCAACACTCCACTGGAAACATGGGAATCAATGAGGGCAACAAATGGACAGTGTCCTTGGAAGCGCGCTGCTCATACGATGGAAGAGACGGTCAGACAGATGAAGGTGCAAGGGTGGATTTTATTTCATCTGACGCGTTTCGGAGTCATGTCCCGGATTCCTTCCTCAGGGAGCCAACAGAGTGGTAACCTAAAGAGATGTGTTTTTAACGCTCGCTTAAAGCTATGGACATTTGGAATTAATTGAATTGTTCTTGGTAATCCGTTCCAGAGAATTGGTGCAGCTCGTGAGAAGTCTTGGAGACGGGAGTGGGAGGTTCAGATTGTAGATGATGTCAGTCTTAGGTCACTTGGTGAACGGAGGGCACGTGTAGGGCGATAGACAGAGATGAGGGAGGAGATGTAGGGCGGAGCAGAACTGTGGAGGGCTTTGTGGGTCAGAGTGATAATTTTGTATTCTATTCTGTAGCGGATGGGCAGCCAGTGCAATGTCTGGCACAGGATAGAGGCATCGGTGAAGCACTTGGAGAGGAAAATAATCCTGGCTGCTGCATTCAGGATGCATTGGAGAGGAGAGTGTTTAATAAGAGGGAGACCAATTAGTAGAGAATTGCAGTAATCCTGACAATGAATAAGGACGACAATTAGAGTTTTTGCAAAGTCAACAGTAAGAAAAGGTCAAATTCTAGAGATGTTTTTGAGGTGTAGGTGTTGTGAGCGAGTGAGTGACCGGATGTGGGGAGTAAAGGAGAGATCTGGCTCAGATATAACCCCAAGACAGCGGGCGTGCTGCTGAGGAGTAATGGTTGAACCACATACAGAAATGGCAATACTAGGTTTCGGAACATTAGTAGATGGAGGAAACACAACAAGTTCAGTTTTTGACAAATTCAGTTTAAAGGTAGAGAAGACATGATGTTAGAGACTGCAGAGAGACAATCACTGGTATTTTGTAGTAACGTGGGGGTGATGTCAGAAGGTGTGTATAACTGGGTGTCATCAGCATAGCGATGGTAGTGAAAACCAAATCTAATGATGGTTTGTCCAACAGGGGCAGTGTATAAAGAAAAGAGAAGGGAACCTAGGACTGAACCCTGAGGAACCCCAACCGTGAGGGGAAGAGGAGGAGCAGGCGAAAGATAAAGAGAAGGAATGGTCAGAGAGGTAAGAGAGAACCAGGAGAGAGCCCAATAGTGCAAAGCATACAGAGAAGGAGCTAGTGATCCACAGTATCGAACGTAGCGGAAAGATCCAGGAGGATCAGTAGGGAGTAGTGACTATTAGATTTAGCTGTTGGTAGATCATTAGAGACCGTAAAATTAAAATTTAGTGAGGGCAGTTTCAGTAGCATGTGAAGTACGGAAACCAGATTGTAGAGGGTCAAGAAGAGAATTGTCAGAGAGATAGCTCTGACACTATGCTTAACATGTACCTGAGTGGCAGAGCCCTATGGCAACCTTGCGTCTATGGATGCCACCAGTCACCTCCCTGACAGCATGGTCAGACGCTGGTGCCACAACCGCCCCATCTGTGGGTTGCAGGTGATTGAGCACAGGTATACAGACAGCTGTGTTACCTACAAGAAGCCTGCCACTAGGTGCAATGGATATTTACCTGCCAATTTTTTGGCGAGTTGTTTTCAGACGGGAGTGGACCAAGAGTTCCAGGAGTTTAGAGATGAATGGGAGATTAGAGACAGGTCGGTAGTTAGCAGCTGAGTTCTGGTCGAGGGATGTTTTGTTTTAATAATGGGTGAATGCTGGCATGTTTGAAGGTGGGGAAAACACCAGATGAGAGGGAAAGATTAAATATTTTAGTTAGGCGAGATGTAACAGCTGGAGAAAGGGATTGAAGGAGATGTGCGGGAATAGGGTCGCTGGTGCAGGTAGTAGGGCGAGAAGATGCAAGGCGCAGGGTGACTTCTTCCTCTGTGACCGGATCAAAGCCGGAAAGGGAGTTGGATGAAGTGCATGAGGAAGGAGAATGATGTTCTGAGGCTGTGAGGAAATTTCCTGTCACATGTTGTCAATTTTGTCTTTAAAATAGTTGGCCAGATCGTCAGCTGTGAGGCTGGTGGTTGGAGCCTGTACTCTTGGACTGAGGAGGGAATGGAAAGTGTCAAATAATCATTTAGGATTGTTAGCTAGTGATGCGATAAGGGTGTTGTAGTAAGCTTGTTTGGAGAGATGACGGGCCGCGTTGTATGTTTTCAGCATAAACATATAATGGATGAAATGTTCAGCGAGTTTGGATTTTCTCCACAGGCGTTCTGCACACCTGGAGCACCGCTGGAGAAACCATGTTTGCAGTGTGTGCCAGGGTTGCCGCTGTCGGTGCAGAGTTGTTCTAAGTGTAGGAGGTGCAGCTTCATCCAGGGCACTTTGCAGTGTTTTATTATCGAATTTTAGAGAAGAGTCAGGACAAGAGAGGGAGGAGATAGGGGCCAATGAAGACTGTAAATTCTTTATGACATTCTGGATGTTAACGGCACATATATTCCTATAAGTGTGGGAGTTGGGGATGTCCTTGATGGATTGACAATTCTTGAGTGAGAATGAAAGAAGATTGTGGTCAGACAGCAAAAGAGGGGAATTAGTAAAATCATGTACTGAACAGTGCTGGGAGAAGATCAGGTCCAGGGTATTCCCATCTTCATGGTGACAGAGTTAGTAAGTTGTGAAAGGCCGAGAGGAGATAAGGGTTAAAAAAATGAGAGGGAGATGAAGAGATGGGGTTGTCAGTTGGGACATTAAAGTCCCCCATGATGAAAGTGGGAAGGTCACAGGATAGTGTGGAAGCCACGTGGCAAAGTGATCAAGGAATTGACATGGGAGGCCTGTAGGGCGATATATCACTGCCACTCGCAGGGAGAAAGGCCTGTAGAGTAACAGTGTGTACCTCAAAAGAAGGGAAGATAAGTGAGGGGACAAGTGAGATAACCTGAAAAGCACAATTTGTTGAAAGGAGTAGTCCAACACCTCCACCTGGTCTGTTCTCAGGTCAGGAAGTATGGGAAAATTGCAAGCTACCATATGACAGAGCAGCAGCGGCAGTAGTGTCCGATTGCTGAATCCAGGTCTCAGTCATTGCTAGAAGATTAAGAGAATGTGAAAGGAAAAGGTCATGGATGTAGGAGAGTTTGTTATATGCTGAACGAGGGTTCAAAAGGGCAAAGTTAAAGGAGACAGAAGGCATGCAAGAAATATTAATGAGATTTCTGGAGCAACTGAATGTAGCAGGTAAACAGTAAGGCTTACTATAATGAGAAGGACCTGGGTTAGGTTCAATATCTCCTGCGACTAGGAAGAGAATAAGAAAAGTGAGTAGATAATTGATTTGTGAGGGTGACTATTACGTTGTAAGGAAGGCGTGAATGGATCTGAGTGGTTTAAGATTCTAAATAAAGCATGAGAGCTGTACATGAGAGAGGGGAGGAGAGAGGGACTAAGGTTGCTTTCACATAACAATTTTTTCCTGTCCGTGGGGATCCTGTTTATTGCAGGACCCCACGGACAGGAAAGGACAGGATCGGATGTGTGCCTCAGTTGCCATTTCTGTGTCCGGATCTGTGATTTTCACAGATCCGGACACAGAAAGGAGCTTGAGCCTGCAAAGTGAAGGCAAGTGGGGCACTTTCACATTGTATATACATACATTGCGGAAGTGAAGCAAGTGTTAAAAAAAAAAAAAATCCTCAACTCTCCGGCGTGGGTCCCGTATTATGCATCATCTAGCTCCAAGGGCTTAAGGACCTAGATCAGCTGACCAGACGGGGCAACCCGATTAGCTGATTGTCACATGACCGCATCAGCTGAGCGGTTTAAAACTCGCACCCGCAAAAAACGACCATTTGACGGAAGTGGCTGTTTACCAATTGAGATGGGTGAGTGGATATAGGACTAAAGGTCCATATGCACATGGCACTTTTAGTACAGATAGGACTGGTGGATTTGATGATGTATTACTGTTACAATGTTGTTACTGTAATCCCCACCTTAGTGTGCCACACAGATGATTGTTTTGGATCGTATTCCCATGCACTCTGCACTTTAACCTAGTAACCTTGTCTCTTGGTATGGGACGACAGCCCTCTGTACCTGTCTCCCTTGTAACTTTGTAATTGATCCATTATATGTAACTGGTTTTAGCTATCATTGCACAACGATTGGTATCTCTGAATAAATACTGCACTAAGCATTTGCCATTGTTGTAGTTTACTTCACTAAAACCGTAGAATGGTACTTTTGATTCCTTTTTCTCTTGATTTAATACTGTTTTTTATCCTAAAGAAATAATTACAGCACTTGCAATTATGCGCTGTAACGTCTGTATACTCTTTCCTGTGCTGTAACGTCTGTATACTTTTCTGTGTGTATGTCGTATACTCTTGCGTCCCCCCCCCGGCCCAGGAAATGTGGCATGATCAGACCAGGTCATTACACAGTACATAGTAACGACACATATAGAAGATTGTCTCAGCACAGGAGATGTGGTATGATCAGACCATGTCTTTGTAGGTCCGAAACAGCCATTACACAGTACACAGGGACACATACAGCTCTTGCAAAAATTAAGAGACCACTGCACAGATTTCTAAAATCCCCATCTCTACATGTCTGACAGCCATTCCATCCCAGTGTGAGTTGAATTCCAACTAAAGTGCAGCTCATTCTACTTGATGTGCTTCCGATTAGGTTATCACCTGAACCAAATATTATTTAACAAGGGAAAGTATAAAAACACTGCAATAGGACAAGCTGGATGGCAAAACAAGTGCTAGGAATAGCCCAAAAGTAATTTGAGTGAAAAAATAACTTTTCACCATGCCAAAGGAGTAGAATAGAAAAGTCTTGAGTGAGGAAACGAAGGGCTCAATTCTGGCTTTACTAGCAGAGGGATACAGTGAGCGTTATGTTGCCTCTATCCTTAAAATTTTGAAGACGGCAGTCTATTACAAGGTTAAGCTGCAGACATTGGGGGACAACAAAGCTACAGACCGGCAGAGGGCGAAAACGACATTCCAATGACCGGGATGACCGTTATCTTATTCGAATGTCACTTTGCAACTGCAGGATGACATCAAGTGACCTACAAAAGGAATGGCAAATGGCAGCTGGGGTGAAGTGCACGGTGAGAACAGGTCATAACAGGCTCCTAGAGGCAGGGTTCAAGTCATGTAAAGCTAGAACAAAAAGCTTTGTCAATGAGAAAGCAAAGGAGAGCCAGGCTGAAGTTTGCCAAAAACCATAAGGATTAGACCATAGAGGACTGGAGTAAGATAATCTTCTCCGAACGAGCCTAATTTTCAGCTTTGCCCAACACCTGGTCGTCTAATGGTTAGATGGAGACCTGGAGAGGCATACAAGCCACAGTGTCTTGCACCCACTGTGAAATTTGGTGGATGATAGGTGATGATCTGGGGATGCTTCAGCAAGGCTGGAATTGGGCAGGATAATCTTTGTGAAGGACATATGAATCAAGCTGCATACAAGGTTATCCTTGAAAAACACTTGGTTCCTTCTGCTCAAGCAATGTCCCCCAACTAGGACTTTTTTTCCAGCAGGACAATGCCCCATGCCACACATCTAGGTCCATCAATGTGTGGATGAAGGAGCACCACACATCAAGACCCTGTCATGGCCAGCCCAATCTCCAGATCTGAACCCCATTGAAAACCTCTGGAATGTAATCAAGAGGGAGATGGATAGTCACAAGCCATCAAACAAAGAAGAACTGCTTACATTTTTGTGCCAGGAGTGGCATAAGATCAGCTAAAAGCAGTGTGGAAGACTGGTGGAAAGCATGCCAAGACGCATGAAAGCTGTGATTAATCAATATTTGGTGCAATAACCATGATTTTTACTGAACTCTTCTTGAGTTAAAACATTAGTATTGTTATTTCTAAATGAATATGAACTTCTTTTCTTTGCATTATTTGAGGTCTCAAATCACCGTTTCTTTTTTTATTATTCTGATGATTTCTCATTTGCTGCAAATAAATACAAAATTTTTAGCTTTGAATTTCGGAGATATGTCGTTAGTAGTTTATAGAATAAAACAACAATGTACAGATTACTCAAAAATATACCTATAAAGAGAAAAATCATGAGAAACTGAAAATTTTGCAGTGGTCTCTTAATTCTGTATACAGCTTTGGCAAAAATGATCTTAGCACAGGAACATTTTTGTTAAACACATCCAAGTGTGGATATTATTATTATTCCAAGATTTATTGATTAAAGGGATCCTGTCACCTCCAAAACGCCTCCTAAGCTAGCAAAACATGTCCCTGCAGCATCCTATCACTAATCTCACACTCCTTTTGTCTCCTAAAAGCATCCTGTGAAAGTGCATAAAAACGTTTTAATACTCACTCAGTGATTATAATTAGCAGGGGCTATATTTTTAGTCACCAGGGCGGGCTGTTTTGCAGCCTCGAGGATCCACCTCCTCTCTGTCTGTGCTGCTGTGATGTGCAGCTGAAGGCAGGACTAATGATTTGCATTCTGTGAGGGATAGAGAGGGGGGAGGGTAAAGCCTGCACAAGCAGAGCACACAGACAGAGACACGGTGGATCCTGGAGCCTGCAAAACAGCCCGCCCTGGTGACTAAAGAATATAGCCCCTGCTAATTATAATCACTAATGAGTAAGTATTAAAAAGTTTTTATGCACTTTCACAGGATGCTTTTAGGAGACAAAAGAAGTGTGAGATTAGTGATAGGATGCTGCAGGGACATATTTTGCTTAGGAGGCGTTCTGGAGGTGACAGGATCCCTTTAAAATGAACTTTAGAATGGAACTTTGTTGCTGGAAAACCCCTTTAATAATGACTGCAGTATAGGAGAAAGGCGACGTCATCCAGAACCCAATATGATGGTGGAGCCTCCTGTACAGTTGGGAGAGTTCAGCCTCTGTGCACAGTGAAGTTTGCCCTCGGCCCTGCTGTGGATGAAAACATCAAGGACTGGACTGTGTGCTGCAATGTTTTCTAGCCTGGAAACATTCACTTCTAGGGGAGCACAAGTCTGTAATACAGCAGATGATGGTGGAGGGTCATACTGCCCCCCTCCCCTCCAGATTCCAAATTATCTCACAGGCAGTAGATTAACCATTCAGGCCCATAGATGTCTGAGGTCACTTGATTGTCTGAGATTATCACAGGCACAGAAGCATCATGCAATTCCATAACACCGGAAACCGTTTTCTCCAAAAGAAATTTCTGCATCTCTTGGGAGGAAAAACGCAGCGGCAAAAACATGCAATTTTGCTGCATTTTCAGTGCAAATTTTCCCCATTTATTAGAATGGTTGAAATCTGCAGCAAGAATTCACATCCTGCAGATTGTTTTCTCAGTGCAGAAATACAATTAACATGTGCAGGAGACTTCAGGATTCTCATGGAATTTGCTGCATCAGGAAACCCTTCAGGATCTGTGACAAATCTGCACTCAAAAAGGCAATACAAAATGCAATATGTACACAGCATCAATGGTCCTGTAAATGGTTATACATTGTAGACGGATGACAAGTGAGGAAAAAAAACCTCAACCACTTTTCTGGATGAATTTCTGTATGATTTCTTATATGGTAAATGTATATGTACAGATACAGGTAGCAGTTTTATAAATGAATCCTATAGAAGTTTCATTGTGCACAATCAGAGAAACGTCTCACCTCACTCAGACATCTACGCTGTCCGTGTTTTTCACAGAGTCAACGTGTACCCATTTATTTTTTGGCTTTTTCATGCCTACACTTTGTAGTTTATCATAACTACATTTGATTTCTAGCTGTAATCGTTGTCTGATGTGTATTATCTGTGCTGGTAAATTCCAGATCTAGGTTCTCTTGCATTGTCCTGAAGAGCTAGCTTAATAGGAAAGATTAGATCCGCGCCATCAATACATAAGCCCTTGCCAGTCATCAGACACCCTGCTGGCATAGTGTGCTGGCCAAAAGAAGAAATGGAAGCTGCAGATGTGAAGACCCAGAAGCTCCCGACAATGACCAGGATCGCTGGAACATCGCTGTGTGGTTGCTGGGGAGCTGTCAAACAGGCAGATCTCCTCAGCGACCAGGGAGCCACCTTCCACATCACTAGATAAGCGGGAGGAAGCTGGTAACTATGAAAAACAGTGGATATTTCGGCAGCGTGCGCTGCTTAGTTACCCAGTGTTCATCATGGTTACCAACGTCCTCCTGCTTACAGGGTGCGCTAAGCGGGAGGATGCTAGTGACCATGATAAACATCGGGTATCTAGGCAGCGCGTGCTGCCTGGATACGCGCTTTTCATCATGGTTACCAACGTCCTCCCGTTTAGTGCTGGTAACCATGATAAACACCAGGTATCTAGGCAGCGCGTGCTGCTTAGTTACCCGGTGTTTATCATGGTTACCAGCCTGTGAGGTCGCTGATCGCTGGTCTCTCGCTGTCACATGCAGCGATGAGTGCTGACCAGCGAGAGACTAACGACCAAAAAAAATGGTCCTGAAGGATTTGCAACGATCAGCGACCTCACAGCAGGGGCCCTGTCGCTGCCGCTTTCCACACACAGCGATATCTCTGGCGAGGTCGCTGATTTCAGCGATATCGCTGTGTGTGACGTACCCCTAACACCCAAAGATTGTATACAACAGAAAGGAAGGTGGTCGAGGCTTGATAGGTATCCAAGTCTCCATCATAGAGGAAACATGGAGTGTCCAGGAATACATCCGAGAAATGGGACCAAAAGATGAGATGCTAAGGGAGAGCCTAAAGCGGCAGCAACAACAACAATCCTGGAAGGAAGAACAAAAATAAGAGGTGCAATGGCAAGTCAAACCGCTGCATGGGATGTACCACCCACAGGTAATGGAGATGGATGACATGGAGAAAGCTGGACTCCAGAACAGCACAGAGGCACTAATCATAGTGGCACAAGAGCAGGCGCTAAGTACCAGATCCATAGAAGCAGGGATCTACAAGACAAGACCCAAGGTGCAATACAGGGCCAGAGTCTTGTGTCAGTATAAAATAGACCAAATCTGTCTCCTAAACTATATAATAATTGGGCACAGTACTTCAATGCAGTTGTGCTGAAATATTAAGAATTACTAAATGTAGTCTCCGACGTTGTCCAGAATAGTAACTAACTGTTCTTAACTATAACAAAATAGAATGGGTTAACAAAGTTTTGCTTCTCTCTTCTGAGAGTAATAAAGCGGCTATGTGAGGCACAGGCTCCAAGTGTAATATCAGGGGGCTGTGTGCGGTCTCCCGCTGTAATACCGGGGAGCTGGAGCCATCATGGACAATATATTATATCAGATTTGCCTGATTTGCCGTTTTTGCAAAAAACAGATCCGTCACACTTGTGGCAGGATTGCAATTGGGCTAATGCATTTTGTATAGGAGCTCCGGCATATGCAGCACTTGCGTTTTCATCCAGATCTGGCACTTCAGGAACCGGACAAAAAATGCTGCTAACGGCAGTTTTAATACATGCCGCAAGTGCTTGATTTGCCGGATTTGGATGAAAACGCAAGAGCCGCACATGTCAGGAACTCATATACAAAATGCATTAGACAAAACACAATCTTGCTGCAAGTGTAACGCATCCGGTTATTACAAAAAAAAGGCACAATTCTGAAAACAGATGTTAAAGCACCCTGAGGCTGGCTTCACACTACATATTTTTTGTGATCTTGTTCTGTTCGTTTTTCAAAGAACAGTACAGGATCGTTTTTTCCTCCCATGTATCACTATGGTGCCGGATTGGCCATATTTGGCCATCCGGTTTTGTGTATTCAGTCTGGGATTTGTTTCTGTCCTCTTTTTTCACCGTTCCCAAAAACAAAGTATGCAGCGTTTTTGGGCTCCGGTGACAAAACTGGACAGAAACTAATCCAGTTTGGTCCGGGACACTTAACATGGGGGCCTATGGAGCCAGATTCGGGGAAAAAACAGAATCGTTTCTTGGATCCAGTTCCAGGGTACAAAGCATGCTCAGAACAAGAGCACTGCTCTGTACCCGTGGTACATGTGTGTAATTTCACTTTCGTAGTGTATCTATATACACTGCTAAAGTGAAATTAAATCAAGTCACATGACTGCATCAGCGCGGTTTAAATCTTTTTTAAAATCGGTTTTAATCCTTTAGCCTTCGGAGATGAATTCATCGCGGGACACTTGGCAGTTAGGCGAGAATTTTTTTATTTTTTTTATTTTTAACCATCCCTTGACTTAATTACACTTTAGCAGTGTATGTACATACACTGCTAAAATGAAAGTGAACAGCGCCAACACACTTGTCTGGCTCAGCTCCCCCCTGCTCTTTCTGTGTCTGGATCCTGGACACAGAAATGGCATCCGGAGTTGCCAATCCTGAACTGTCCGTTGCTGTTTGTGGGGATCTGCAAAAAACATGATCCCCATGGACAGGAACAAAACGTAGTGTGAAATCAGCCTTACCCTAAGGCTGTGTTCACACTGGGCGTTTTGGGCTGTTTTTGCTCATCAGTTTTTGTAGCCAAAACCAGGAGTAGAGCAATCAGAGAAAAGTCTAATAGAAACACGTCACCACTTCTGGATTTAATCACCCACTGCTGGTTTTGGCTACAAAAACTGTTGAGCAAAAACAGCCCAAAAACGCCCAGTGTGAACACAGCCTAAAGGCCCCTATACACGCTGAGACTTTCCAGCGATCCGACCTGGCCGGGATCCCTGGAAAGTCTCTATGCAGTCGCTGGTGAGCTGTCAAACAGGCAGACTCACCAGCGACCAATCAGCAGCGACATCGCAGGTAACCAGGGTAAGTATGAGGTAGCTAAGCAGCTCGCTCTGCTTAGTTACCCGGTGTTTACCCTGGTTACCAGCATCCTCCCGCTTACAGGGTGGGCTAAGCGGGAGGATGCTGGTAACCAGGGTAAACAACGGGTAACTAAGCAGAGCGCACTGCTTAGTTACCCGGTGTTTACCCTGGTTACCAGTACCCAGCAACTAATGTGTGGCGCTGAGCATTGGCTGGGAGGTCGCTGATCGTTGGTCTCTCGCTGTCACATGCCGAAGCGTGCTGACCAGCAGGAGACCAAGGACTAAAAAATGGTCCTGAACGATTTGTAGCGATCAGCGACCTCACAACAGGGGCCAGGTCGCTGATGCGTGTCACACACTGACTGCAACATCGCTAGAGAGGTCGCTGTTAAGTCACAAAACCTGTGACGATTCAGCGACATCGCTAGCGATGTTACAGTGTCTGAAGTACCCTTAAAGCCCCCGTCACACTAAGCGAGAACGCTAGTGAGATCGCTGCCGAATCACAAGTTTGGTGACGCAACAGCGACCTCGCTATGTTTGACACTTAGCAGCGACCAGGCCCTTGCTGTGAGATTGCTGGTCGTGTCAGAGTAGCATGGACCATTTTTTGATAGTTGGGGTCCGGCTGGGCAGCATGCATCGGTGTGTTTGACAGGGACAACGACCTCAATACTACAGGTCTGAGAAACAGGGTCTCAACGACCTCCATATCATTCTGGATCGTTGCTACGTCGCTGGTGAGATCTAACTGTTTGACATCTCACCAGCGACCACAGAGCGATGCACCAGCGATCCCTACCAGGTCGTATCATTGTCGATATCGCTGGTGCGTCGCCAAGTGTGATGGTACCCTAACTGGAAAAACCAGAGGCCTACTGAAGTGGGTGTGAACCAGTGAAGCAGGAGGCAGTCATTGGTGCCTTGTGGTGTGCGACTCTCTGTTATGTTAATAAGAGTCAAGAGTGCAACTAAAGATGATATCTTGCCTGTGGCCTCATGTAATCTATGTAAATAACCCCTGGGGAATTTGTACAATAAGCCATTGTCCTTGAGATAGCATCAAGTCCCTGACCAAATGGAGTTTGTATGTCCTCAGGCCTTTTGATATGAAGATGTATCTTAAGGTCCAGTCACATGTAGCAACGCACCAGTGATCCGGACAACGATACGACCTAATAGGGATCGCTGGTACGTCACTTTGGGGTTGCTGGTGAGATGTCAAACATTCAGATCTCAGCAGCGACTTCAGCAACGATCCGTAATGATATGGAGGTCGTTGGGAATTGTCACTCTCGGGCGTAGTATTGAGATTGCTGGTCGTTGTCCCTTTCAAATACAGAGATGCAGCGTTCCCAGCGGGAGCGCAACAACCAAAAAATGACCTAGAGCACTTTGTAACGATCAGCGATCTCACAGCAGAGGCCTGATCGTTGCTAAGTGTCTCACATAACGAGATCGTTGTTACGTCACAAAACCTGTGACGTTACAACGATCTCGTTGTGTGTGATGGGGGGGCTTTAAACACCTTCATGCTATCTGACGGAAGGCGTAGACCACTGCAAATACTTTCATACAGATCTATGTCCGTAGAAGTTTAGGACTTTATATTCTTAATGGACGAAGCAAGGGAGACTCTTTAGGAAGGTATACACTAAACTCTCATGTAGGGAGGAGTGTAGTGGATTATGCCATTACAGATATGAATCTGGCAAATATCAATGCCTTCATAGTCACCCCACAGCCAACTTCTTCTGTACTTGAAATCTCCAATCAAAAGCCAAAGCAGAGCGGCCTCTTCACCCGGCTCCATCCTATAAATGGTCCAAAATGTCAGCATTAAAGTATAAAGAAGCTTCCAGCAGACCTGAAATACAGCGGATTGTCCACCACTTCTACAACTACGAGTACAAGCCTAACCCAAAGGGAGTGAGTCAAGTTGCAAAAGACCTCAACAATATATTCTATGCAATGGCCAGACTGTCTGACCTTAAAAAAGTCAGCTACAAGAGACCAAAAAAAACAGATCAATGGTTGGTTTGACAGAGAATGTAAAGCCATACGGAAGACCCTGAGAACAGCCTCAAACAAGAAACACAGAGACCCCAACCACCCGGGCCTATGAAACCATATAAAGGCAGTACAAAACCATCATCAGGAGGAAGAAGCAGAGTTATCGTACATCTCTACCAAGCTTAAGCAACTCCAAGATGCCCTCCAAGACAACTCCTTCTGGGAACTATGGAACCACATGGGCACGAAAGACAAGAAAAACAACATCCATATCCTAAATCAACATCTGGCTCCATTACTTCAGAGACCACTATAAAGACATTACAAAGCAAGAACTAAGCCACCAACAGGAAAACATAATGGCAAAACTAAAAGCAATGGAGGAAAAAATCAAAAATTTCCAAAACCCTGTGGGTACACCTATTACATTACAGGAAGCAGAGAGAATTTCTTCCATAATATGTAGAAAAGCCAGTTGCCTAGATGGGATCCTACCAGAAATGCTGAAGTACAACCCACCAGAAATACAGGCTGCAAAGTAGGGCTGGGCGATTTTGGAAAAAATCAAAATCTTTATTTTATTTAAACCTATGGACGATTTTCGATTTAAATCTCGATTTTTTTTTTCTATTTTTTTTTGCTTTTCTTTGATGAATAAAGAGAAAAAACTAAGAGGTACCGGATATACTTGTGTATAAGCCGACCCGTGTATAAGCCGACCCCCCTACTTTTGCCCCCAAAACCTGGGAAAACCTATTGACTCGTGTATAAGCCGAGGGTGGACCCCAGCACAGGTATACAGCCCCCAGCGGTGTTTACAGCAGCAGCCCCCAGCGGTGTTTACAGCAGCAGCCCCCAGCGGTGTTTACAGCAGCAGCCCCCAGCGGTGTTTACAGCAGCAGCCCCCAGCGGTGTTTACAGCAGCAGCCCCCAGCGGTGTTTACAGCAGCAGCCCCCAGCGGTGTTTACAGCAGCAGCCCCCAGCGGTGTTTACAGCAGCAGCCCCCAGTGGTATACAGGGCCCACCCATGGGTATACAGGGCCCCCCCACCAGTAAGGTAATAGAACATTATACTTATCCCTGCCGCTGTCCCGCCGCCGCCACTGCGTGCCTCCGGCTTCATCTGGCTTCTTCCGGCTTCCTCCTCCGACGCACAGACAATAACGTCATTGTCTGTGCGACGGAGGAGGAAGCCGGAAGAAGCCGGAGGCGCGCGGTGTATAATGTTCTATTACTTTACAGGTGGGGGGCCCTGTATACCCATGGGGGGGGGCGCCATTTTAAATTGAATTTGACGATTTTCGTCAAATCCGAATCGTGGCCACAGCAGGGGGCGAATTCATCAAATTAATTCGATTAGTCGCCCAGCCCTACTGCAAAGGTTAAACTGTTCAATATTGTGCTGAGGGCCGGCTACTTCCCTCGTACCTGGAACCAACGCCTCATCACACCCATCCACAAGAGTGGGGTCAGGTATGACCCAGCCAACTACAGAGGCATATGTGTCAGCAGCAACCTAGGAAAACTGTTCAACAGCATCCTGAACACGAGAATCCTCACCTTCCTCACCGAGCACAACATCCTCAGCAAGAGCCAAGCAGGGTTCATGCCGAACCACCGCATCACTGACCACATCTACACCCTGCACAGCCTCATTCAGAGACACGTCCACAATACAAAGAACAGGAAGATATACGCTTGCCTTGTGGACTTTAAAAAGGCCTTTGATTCGGTGTGGCACCCGGGCTTATTCCTGAAACTGCTGGAGAGAGGAATAGGAGGAAAGACCTACAATGTCATCAATAGCTGCTACACTGAGACCCGCTGCAGCGTGAGTGTGAACGGTAGAAGAACAGCTTATTTCCAGCAGAGCCGTGGAGTCAGACAAGGCTGCAGCCCAAGTCCAACGCTCTTCAACATTTAACTCAACGAGTTGGCTACCACTGTGGAATCTTCCACAGCACCAGGTCTCACCCTCCACGACGCCCAGGTGAAATTCTTGCTGAATGCAGATGACCTGCTGCTGCTGTCACCAACAGAGAAAGGCATCCAAGACAACCTAAAAATCTTAAGAGAAATTCAGCTCCGTCTGGGCACTACCGGTCAACCTAAAGAAAACAAACATCACGGTGTTCAAGAGAAAAAGAAAATGAGACCAACACCCTTCATTTGTCCTCAACAACTGCACACTTACAGGAACAGACAAATATACCTACCTGGGCCTAAAGAGTCACCGGTCAGGAAGCTTCAAACAAGCCATAGAGACCCTGAAGGACAAGGCCTGTAAAACCTTCTATGCCATCCGAAGGAAACTACCATCTGAAGCCACCAGTGAGGGTCTAGTTAAAAATCTTCGACTATCATCACCACAATACTCCTGTATGGCAGCGAAGTCTGGGGTCCTCACACCTACCCACACTGGTCAAGGTGGGATTCCAGCCCAACAGAAATATTCCACTTGGAATTTTGTAAGCACCTTCTCCAGGTCCATCAGAGCACCTCCAACAGTGCTTGTCGGGCCGAGCTGGGCAGATTCCCTCTACACCTAATGGTTCTAAAGAGGGCGCTGTCATTCCAGGATTACCTGCATAGGAGCAATCCAAGCTCCCATCACCATTAAGCCCTGACACATGTAGGTGAAGCAGAAAAAAACAGGACCCTCAGAACAGCCCATCCAAACCCAACACGACCAGAACACCAATCACAACCACCTGGCAAAAGCCGGAATCAGGAAGATGGTAGACAAAGGCCAGGAGAGGTATGTCAGTGACGGGAAGAACGATATCATCAACTCACAGAAACTGACCATGTACCGGAGTCTACAGAGAGACTACAGATTGGCCCCATATCTGGAGAACTCCCGGAACCCAAAGACCGCAAGATCCTGAGCCGATATAGACTCAGTGCCCACAGTCTGGCCATCGAGTCCGGCCGACCCAGGCAGAGCTACAAGCCCAGGGAGGAAAGACTGTGCCAACACTGTGATCAGGAGGCCATAGAGGACAAAACCCACTTCCTGCAACACTGCTCCAAATACTCAGCAGTGAGGGACACTCACTTAAGGAGAATCTCACATCTCTTCCCAGATTTTAGAATTACAAAGGAGGGAGAGAAAACATATATATCCTGCTGGGAAAAGAAGAGAGAGCAGTGGAGATAGCAGCGCAGTATGTGACCGAAAGTCAGACTGCGAGAAAGAATTATGATATGCCATGGACTTCTATATCCCCCACCCTGGATCTGCCCACATCCATTGTTCTTATAGCCCCCACCCTGGATCTGCCCACATCCACCTTTCCTACAGCCCCTAAGGCGGCCGTCACACGCACAGATATCTTGCCCGATATCGTTTAAGCGATCTCCTTTTTGATCGCTTAAGCGATATCGGGCTTAAAATCGATGCATGTAATCAAGCGATTTACGATGTGAAATCGCTTGATCGTGACATCGCTGATCTGAGGTCCGGTTCTCAGATCTAGCGATGAACGATTACACGATCTCCTTCATCGTGGTGTATGACACCACGATGATCCATCTCCCAGCGGCAGAGCCTATGCTGGGAGATGGTAACTATGGTACACGTCGGGTAACTAAGCGACGCGCGCCCCTAGTTACCCGATGTGTACCATAGTAACGAGCGAGATTGCGGCTCCGCATCGCTGGTGAGTCTGCCTGTGTGACATCTCACCAGCGATGTGAGCGATATTGTAAGCGATTGCGCGTGCACGTGATCGCTTACAATATCGCTAGAGATATCTCAGCGTGTGACGGCCGCCTAACAAACATCCCTTCAGTCCCTATCCCTATTCCCTTTTGTACACTTGCTTTGGCAAAACTAATGTGTATTTAGTCCTGAGAATAAAGCTGCTTTGAATCTTGAATCCTTTGACCGTTTTGGACTTAAGAGAGCCACCTTCAGGAGATCTGTCCACATCCCCAGCTATGTACATGTTACTGGGTGACTCAAAAGACTGTGACCTGATTGGATGTGTTACAGGGATGGGCATTGTATGGGCCATGTTTGGCTGTGTGACTGACAGAGGTTGCACACCAGACTAGTTAGTCAATCTTTCCATCTTCTACCAGCCTCTCCTATTACTTTTTTCCCTTTCATTGTATTCCTAGTCCCTTTAGTTAGGTCTCCCTTATGCATGTCATTGTAAATACAATATTTGTAACAAATCCCCTTTCTAAAGATCCAGTAGCTCATGTTAATTATCATTAACTGGCACCCAAAAACGAAGCAGATTCTACACGGGGGCTGTGTGCCACCTCCCGCTGTAATACCTGGCGAGTGTGTGCCACCTCCCGCTGTAATACCTGGCGAGTGTGTGCCACCTCCCGCTGTAATACCTGGCGAGTGTGTGCCACCTCCCGCTGTAATACCTGGCGAGTGTGTGCCACCTCCCGCTGTAATACCTGGCGAGTGTGTGCCACCTCCCGCTGTAATACCTGGCGAGTGTGTGCCACCTCCCGCTGTAATACCTGGCGAGTGTGTGCCACCTCCCGCTGTAATACCTGGCGAGTGTGTGCCACCTCCCGCTGTAATACCTGGCGAGTGTGTGCCACCTCCCGCTGTAATACCTGGCGAGTGTGTGCCACCTCCCGCTGTAATACCTGGCGAGTGTGTGCCACCTCCCGCTGTAATACCTGGCGAGTGTGTGCCACCTCCCGCTGTAATACCTGGCGAGTGTGTGCCACCTCCCGCTGTAATACCTGGCGAGTGTGTGCCACCTCCCGCTGTAATACCTGGCGAGTGTGTGCCACCTCCCACTGTAATACCTGGCGAGTGTGTGCCACCTCCCGCTGTAATACCTGGGAGTGTGTGCCACCTCCCGCTGTAATACCTGGTGTGTGCCACCTCCCCTTGTAATACCTGGTGAGTGTGTGCCACATCCCCTGTAATACCTGGGAGTGTGTGCCACCTCCCACTGTAATACCTGGTGAGTGTGTGCCACCTCCTGCTGTAATACTGGGGGCTGTGTGCACCTCCCACTGTAATATCTGGTGAGTGTGCGCCACCTCCCGCTGTAATACCTGGCGAGTGTGCGCCACCTCCCACTGTAATACCTGGTGAGTTTGTGCCACCTCCTGCTGTAATACTGGGGCTGTGTGCAACCTCCCACTGTAATACTGGTGAGTGTGCGCCACCTCCCGCTGTAATACCTGGCGAGTGTGTGCCACCTCCCCTGTAATACCTGGTGAGTGTGTGCCACCTCCCGCTGTAATATCGGGAAGCTGTGTGCCCCTCCGGCTCTAATACCGGGGGCTGTGTGCCCCTCCCAACTGTAATACCGGGAGGGTGTGTGCCACCTCCGGCTGTAATACCTGGTGTGTGCCACCTCCCTCTATAATACCGGGGGGCTGTGTGCCACCTCCCACTGTAATACCGGGGAAGCTGTGTGCCACCTCCCACTGTAATACCTGGTGAGTTTGTGCCACCTCCTGCTGTAATACTGGGGAAGCTGTGTGCCGCCTCCCGCTGTAATACCGGGGGGCTGTGTGCCACCTCCCACTGTAATACCGGGGAAGCTGTGTGCCACCTCCCACTGTAATACCGGGGAAGCTGTGTGCCACCTCCCACTGTAATACCGGGGGGTTGGGGGGGGAGGGGCTGTGTGCTACTTGTTTCTAATATACTTTTCCTCTAATTGTTCCACTCCTGGTTTTGGCTACAAAAACTGCAAGAGCACTTGCGTAAAAATACGCAAAGTGTGGCAGCACTCTAAGGCTGCGTTCACACATTGCGTATTTTGTTGCGCTTTTTGCTGCGTTTTTCAGCCGCGCAAAAAAGCGCAACAAAATACGCAGGAGCTTTCACACACTGCGCTTTCTTTACCCCAGAAAGCGCAGTGATGTCACACAGGGGAGGAAGAATCCTGCTTCCTCCTCCCCTCTGTGACAGCTGTGACCGCCCATTAGATTTCGCAGTGTATTAATATACACTGCGAAATCTAAATTAAACAAAGGCAAGTGTATGAAAAATAAAAAAGAATGAAATACTTTACCTCTCCGACGCCTTTTCCCGGTGTCCAGTAATGAGGCCAGGCGAGGAGTCTTCTGCCAGGACCTGCGGTGACGTCAGAGGGGCCGCTCGCGGTCATGTGATACATATCACATGACCGCGAGCAGCCAATCAGCGCCGGGAACACCCCTCTGACGTCACCGCAGGATCTTGCAGGACACAGATCTCCTGGCACCGGACACCGGGAAAAGGCGTCGGACAGGTAAAGTATTCATTCTTTTTTATTTTTCATACATTTGACTTTATTTAATTTAGATTTTGCAGTGTATATTAATACACTGTGAAATCTAATGGGCGGTCACAGCTGTCACAGAGGGGAGGAGGAAGCAGGATTCTACCTCCCCTCTGTGACATCACAGGGAGAAAATGCAGGAGCAGCTGCGTAAACAATTGACATCTCAATTCTTTACGCAGCTGCGCTTTCTCCCAAAAAAGCACTGCGTATTTTTACGCACTGTCTGCACGGCAAAGTGAATTTCCCATTCAGTTTGCTGGCAGACACAAAACACATTGCGGCAAAATACGCAATGTGTGAACATAGCCTAAGACTGGAGATTGCAGAGTACTGGACTCCTATCAAAGTTATCCCACAACCGTAGTAAAGGCTGTAATGTAAGAGCGGGCCAGACTACTTTGACAATAGGTGATCAGAGAGGAGTTTCAGCACGCTCTATGCATCTTCTATGGGACTCTAGAGAAAGCAGAGTACAGCACTTCGGAGTCCAGAGGTCCTATTACAATGAATGGAGCAAGCTCAACCTCTGTTCTGTTCAAGACAGAGCATGTTATTTGGATTTTTGATGTCCGATTGCTGGGAGCACTCACTTTATCCAATCCCATTCCAGCTGTCAGAACCCCAGCGATCAGTAAATTATCCCCTTAATCGAGCCCAGTAGTCGGACCCCCAGTGAGCTGTACACCATCCCCTTATACACTACACGGTGAGGGATTCTTACTGCCTGCTCTCTCTGGGCCCCCGTGCCGCCCTCCTCTCTCTCTCTCTCTGGGCCCCCGTACAGCCCCTCCTCACTCTCTCTCTGGGCCCCCGTAGCCCCCTCCTCACTCTCTCTCTGGGCCCCCGTAGCGCCCTCCTCACTCTCTCTCTGGGCCCCCGTAGCGCCCTCCTCACTCTCTCTCTGGGCCCCCGTAGCGCCCTCCTCACTCTCTCTCTGGGCCCCCGTAGCGCCCTCCTCACTCTCTCTCTGGGCCCCCGTAGCGCCCTCCTCACTCTCTCTCTGGGCCCCCGTAGCGCCCTCCTCACTCTCTCTCTGGGCCCCCGTAGCGCCCTCCTCACTCTCTCTCTGGGCCCCCGTAGCGCCCTCCTCACTCTCTCTCTGGGCCCCCGTAGCGCCCTCCTCACTCTCTCTCTGGGCCCCGTAGCGCCCTCCTCACTCTCTCTCTGGGCCCCCGTAGCGCCCTCCTCACTCTCTCTCTGGGCCCCCGTAGCGCCCTCCTCACTCTCTCTCTGGGCCCCCGTAGCGCCCTCCTCACTCTCTCTCTGGGCCCCCGTAGCGCCCTCCTCACTCTCTCTCTGGGCCCCCGTAGCGCCCTCCTCACTCTCTCTCTGGGCCCCCGTAGCGCCCTCCTCACTCTCTCTCTGGGCCCCCGTAGCGCCCTCCTCACTCTCTCTCTGGGCCCCCGTAGCGCCCTCCTCACTCTCTCTCTGGGCCCCCGTAGCGCCCTCCTCACTCTCTCTCTGGGCCCCCGTAGCGCGCCTCCTCACTCTCTCTCTGGGCCCCCGTAGCGCCCTCCTCACTCTCTCTCTGGGCCCCCGTAGCGCCCTCCTCACTCTCTCTCTGGGCCCCCGTAGCGCCCTCCTCACTCTCTCTCTGGGCCCCCGTAGCGCCCTCCTCACTCTCTCTCTGGGCCCCCGTAGCGCCCTCCTCACTCTCTCTCTGGGCCCCCGTAGCGCCCTCCTCACTCTCTCTCTGGGCCCCCGTAGCGCCCTCCTCACTCTCTCTCTGGGCCCCCGTAGCGCCCTCCTCACTCTCTCTCTGGGCCCCCGTAGCGCCCTCCTCACTCTCTCTCTGGGCCCCCGTAGCGCCCTCCTCACTCTCTCTCTGGGCCCCCGTAGCGCCCTCCTCACTCTCTCTCTGGGCCCCCGTAGCGCCCTCCTCACTCTCTCTCTGGGCCCCCGTAGCGCCCTCCTCACTCTCTCTCTGGGCCCCCGTAGCGCCCTCCTCACTCTCTCTCTGGGCCCCCGTTAGCGCCCTCCTCACTCTCTCTCTGGGCCCCCGTAGCGCCCTCCTCACTCTCTCTCTGGGCCCCCGTACCGCCCTCCTCACTCTCTCTCTGGGCCCCCGTACCGCCCTCCTCACTCTCTCTCTGGGCCCCGTACCGCCCTCCTCACTCTCTCTGGGCCCCTGTACTGCCCCCTCCTCTCTCTCTGGGCCCCTGTACTGCCCCCTCCTCTCTCTCTGGGCCCCTGTACTGCCCCCTCCTCGCTCTCTGGGCCCCTGTACTGCCCCCTCCTCGCTCTCTGGGCCCCTGTACTGCCCCCTCCTCGCTCTCTGGGCCCCTGTACTGCCCTCTCCTCTCTCTCTGGGCCCCTCTACTGCCCTCTCCTCTCTCTCTGGGCCCTGTACTGCCTTCTCCTCTCTCTCTGGGCCCTGTACTGCCTTCTCCTCTCTCTCTGGGTCCCTGTACTGCCCCCTCCTCTCTCTCTGGGCCCCTGTACTGCCCCCTCCTCTATCTCTGGGCCCCTGTACTGCCTTCTCCTCTCTCCTGTTCTCCGCCTCCCATTCATTTCCGCACACAGTATGGAGGACTCACGGTGACATTGACATGTTGCGCACACAGCGCCCTCTGGTGGCCGGGCACACACACACACTCCCCTGCTCACCATCTCCGGCTGCACGCCGTCCTCCTGGCTGGCGGTGTTCGGCACCGGGCTCGCCCTCCCCTCCGGTGTTCTTCTCTGGTTGTCTCTCTTGCTGGACCTGTGCCTCCTCCATAGATACAATGCTCCAGCTCCCAGGAGCAGCGGGGTCCCAACGGCCAGGGCCAGCTTCCAGTGCGGGATCCCGGGTCCGCCTTGCGGGTCCACGGGCTTGGAGGCCGCCATGATTAATCCGTCCCTGCAGTTGCGGACACGGGGGAGAGACAGGGAGGCGGAAAAACCGGAAACGCGGTGCCTGCTGGGAGCCGGCAGGTGGGGGATCACTTCCGGGAGCACAAACTGTGGTTGGCGGGCGCCCTCTAACGGCCGTGTGCGTCACTGCGTCACTTAGGAGCGAGGGATGGAGCTGTCACAGCGGCGCCGGGTTATCAGGGTGAATGATACTGTATGTGAGGAGGGGACACAACTGGAGGAAACACAGTGCACACTGCAGGAGACACACTGCAAGAGGAGACACACTGCAGGAGACACACTGCACACTGCAGGAGGGGACACAACTGGAGGAAACAGTACACACTGCAGGAGGAGACACACCATACACTGCAGGAGGAGACACACTGCAGGAGGAGACACACTGCAGGAGGAGAGACACTGCACACTGCAGGAGGAGACACACTGCAGGAGGAGACACACTGCAGGAGGAGACACACTGCAGGAGGAGAGACACTGCACACTGCAGGAGGAGACACACTGCACACTGCACACTGCAGGAGGAGACACACTGCAGGAGGAGACACACTGCAGGAGGAGAGACACTGCACACTGCAGGAGGAGACACACTGCAGGAGGAGACACACTGCAGGAGGAGAGACACTGCACACTGCAGGAGGAGACACACTGCACACTGCAGGAGGAGACACACTGCACACTGCAGGAGGAGACACACTGCAGGAGGAGAGACACTGCACACTGCAGGAGGAGACACACTGCAGGAGGAGACACACTGCACACTGCAGGAGGAGACACACTGCAGGAGGAGACACACTGCAGGAGGAGAGACACTGCACACTGCAGGAGGAGACACACTGCAGGAGGAGACACACTGCAGGAGGAGAGACACTGCACACTGCAGGAGGAGACACACTGCACACTGCAGGAGGAGACACACTGCAGGAGGAGAGACACTGCAGGAGGAGACACACTGCAGGAGGAGACACACTGTACACTGCAGGAGGAGACACTGTACACTGCAGGAGGAGACACACTGCACACTGCAGGAGGAGACACACTGCAGGAGGAGAGACACTGCACACTGCAGGAGGAGACACACTGCAGGAGGAGAGACACTGCACACTGCAGGAGGAGACACACTGCACACTGCAGGAGGAGACACACTGCACACTGCAGGAGGAGACACACTGCAGGAGGAGAGACACTGCACACTGCAGGAGGAGACACACTGCAGGAGGAGAGACACTGCAGGAGGAGACACACTGCAGGAGGAGACACACTGTACACTGCAGGAGGAGACACACTGCACACTGCAGGAGGAGGCACACTGCAGGAGGAGAGACACTGCACACTGCAGGAGGAGACACACTGCAGGAGGAGACACACTACACTGCAGGAGGAGACACACTGTACACTGCAGGAGGAGACACACTGTACACTGCAGGAGGAGACACACTGCAGGAGGAGAGACACTGCACACTGCAGGAGGAGACACACTGCAGGAGGAGACACACTGTACACTGCAGGAGGAGACACACTGTACACTGCAGGAGGAGACACTGCAGGAGGAGACACACTGTACACTGCAGGAGGAGACACACTGTACACTGCGGGAGGAGACACACTGTACACTGCAGGAGGAGACACACTGTACACTGCAGGAGGAGACACACTGCACACTGCAGGAGGAGACACGCTGTACACTGCAGGAGGAGACATACTGCAGACTGCAGGAGGAGACACACTGCACACTGCAGGAGGAGACACTGCAGGAGGAGACACTGCACACTGCAGGAGGAGACACACTGCACACTGCAGGAGGAGACACATTGTACACTGCAGGAGGAGACACACTATACACTGCAGGAGAAGACACTGCAGGAGGAGACACACTGCAAGAGGAGACACTACACATTGCAGGAGGTGACACTCTGCAGGAGAAGACACACTGCAGGAGGAGACACAATGTACACTGCAGGAGGAGACACACTGCACACTGCAGGAGGAGACACACTGTACACTGCAAGAGGAGACACACTGCAGGAGGAGACACTACACATTGCAGGAGGTGACACTCTGCAGGAGAAGACACACTGCAGGAGGAGACACACTGTACACTGCAGGAGGAGACACTACACACTGCAAGAGGAGACACACTGTACACTGCAGGAGGAGACACTGCACACTGCAGGAGGAGACACTGTACACTGCAAGAGGAGACATACTGCAGGAGGAGACACTACACATTGCAGGATGTGACACTCTGCAGGAGGAGACACTGCACACTGCAGGAGGAGACACTGCAGGAGGAGACAGTACACACTGCAGGATAAGAAACTGCACACTGCAGGGGAGACACACTGCACACTGCAGGAGGAGACACACTGGAGGAGGAGACACACTGCACACTGCAGGAGGTGACACTACACACTGCAGTAGGATACACTGTACATTGCAGGAGGAGACACTCTACACTGCTGGAGGAGACACACTCTACACTGCAGGAGGAGACACACTCTACACTGCAGGAGGAGACACACTGTACACTGCAGGAGGAGACACACTGTACACTGCAGGAGTAGACAGTCCACAGTGCAGGAGGAGACACACTGCAGGAGGAGACACACTGCTGGAGGAGACACACTACACACTACAAGAGGAGAAACACTGCAGGAGGAGACACACTGCAGGAGGAGACACTACACTCTGCAGGAGGAGACACACTGTACACTGCAGGAGAAGATACTGCAGGAGGAGACACACTGCAAGAGGAGACACTACACACTGCAGGAGGAGACACTGTACAAAAAAAAATCCTCTGCAGGAGGAGACACTACACACTGCAGGAGGAGACACTACACAATGCAGGAGGAGACACACTGCACACTGCAGGAGGAGACACACTACTCACTGCAGGAGGAGACACACTGCGCACTGCAGTAGGAGACACTACACACTGCAGGAGAAGATACTACACACTGCAGGAGGATACACACTGTACACTTGCAGGAGGAGACACTATACACTGCAGGAGTAGACACACTGCAGGAGTAGACACTACACACTGCAGGAGACACTTTGCACACCGCAGAAGGAAGCACACTGCAGGAGGAGACACTACACACTGCAGGTGGAGACACACTGCACACTGCAGGAGGAGACACATTGCAGGAAGAGACACACTGCAGGAGGAGGCATGCAGGAGGAGACACACTGCAGGTGAGGACTCACTACACACTACAGGAGGGGACACAGTGTAGGAGACACACTTCAGGAGGGGACACACTGCACACTACAGGAGACATACTGCAGGAAGAGACATACTGTACACTTCAGGAGGAGACACTGCACACTGCAGGAGGAGACACTGTACACTGCAAGAGGAGACATACTGCAGGAGGAGACACTACACATTGCAGGATGTGACACTCTGCAGGAGGAGACACTGCACACTGCAGGAGGAGACACTGCAGGAGGAGACAGTACACACTGCAGGATAAGAAACTGCACACTGCAGGGGGAGACACACTGCACACTGCAGGAGGAGACACACTGGAGGAGGAGACACACTGCACACTGCAGGAGGCGACACTACACACTGCAGTAGGATACACTGTACATTGCAGGAGGAGACACTCTACACTGCTGGAGGAGACACACTCTACACTGCAGGAGGAGACACACTCTACACTGCAGGAGGAGACACACTGTACACTGCAGGAGGAGACACACTGTACACTGCAGGAGTAGACAGTCCACAGTGCAGGAGGAGACACACTGCAGGAGGAGACACACTGCTGGAGGAGACACACTACACACTACAAGAGGAGAAACACTGCAGGAGGAGACACACTGCAGGAGGAGACACTACACTCTGCAGGAGGAGACACACTGTACACTGCAGGAGAAGATACTGCAGGAGGAGACACACTGCAAGAGGAGACACTACACACTGCAGGAGGAGACACTGTACAAAAAAAATCCTCTGCAGGAGGAGACACTACACACTGCAGGAGGAGACACTACACAATGCAGGAGGAGACACACTGCACACTGCAGGAGGAGACACACTACTCACTGCAGGAGGAGACACACTGCGCACTGCAGTAGGAGACACTACACACTGCAGGAGAAGATACTACACACTGCAGGAGGATACACACTGTACACTTGCAGGAGGAGACACTATACACTGCAGGAGTAGACACACTGCAGGAGTAGACACTACACACTGCAGGAGACACTTTGCACACCGCAGAAGGAAGCACACTGCAGGAGGAGACACTACACACTGCAGGTGGAGACACACTGCACACTGCAGGAGGAGACACATTGCAGGAAGAGACACACTGCAGGAGGAGGCATGCAGGAGGAGACACACTGCAGGTGAGGACTCACTACACACTACAGGAGGGGACACAGTGTAGGAGACACACTTCAGGAGGGGACACACTGCACACTACAGGAGACATACTGCAGGAAGAGACATACTGTACACTTCAGGAGGAGACACATTACAGGAGGTGACACACTGCACTGTGCAGAAGGTCACACACTGCACACTGCAGAAGGTCACACACTGCACAATGCAGGAGGTGACACACTGTACACTGCAGGAGGAACACACTGTAGGAGGAGACAGACTGCAGGAGGGGATACACTGCAGAGGTGAAAAATATTAGGCTATGTTCACACGCGGTGTATTTTGCCACGTTTTTGGCAGTGGCGCTTTTTTACAAAAAGTGCGACTGCATGGGGACACCGCACTTTTCCTGGCGTGCTTTTCCTGAGGCCATTTTAACATGTAGCCTATGGGAAAAGTGCGCCGAAAAAAGTGCAAAGAATGAACATGTCAATTCTCTTTGCGCGCAAAAATATGCAGCTAAACACGGCGTGTGCACGCCTTTAAGCAAAAGCCATAGCTTTTGCTGGAAGGCATATCCAGCTTTCTTTTGCACTGCTTTTACGTGAACGCTCAAAAGAAGCGCCACATAAAAGCAGGAATATGCAGCAATTATGCCGCGTGTCAACGTAGCCTTAGAATCTGAGAGTCCTTCGTGGTTGATACCTTTTAATGGCTAACTCAAAAGATGGTAAGAAAAAGCAAAGCAAGCTACTAAGGTCTCTTCAAGCTAGTAATGACAAATTCTGAATGTACACACATATAAACACACAAATAGGAGGCTGGATATGCAGTACATAGATAGTATCCTGCTAAATGCAATGGTATTTGTAAGAGGCCAAATTTGGTGAGTTTTTTTTCTATATATTTTCTATGTACCAATTCGGTGATTTTTGTCTAAAGCTAAATTATACATGTGTTATACATGTGGATAGGTACTCATAGGCGTGAGGGTCCGTGACGGGGGCTACGAGCTTACTCTATTTTGGTCCAAAATAACAAACTAACTCCTCACTCTCATCTATAGAGTTATATTGCATTTTTTTATCCATCTGCAGTCTACAGCTGTGTCCTCTAGGGGGCGTCAGTCACTTGTGTTGCATATATTGTTGCAGAGCGGCCCGCCTTGTCTAACAGCTGGGCGTCATTAATAGGTTGCTTTCTGACTTTATGCTTCACTTTTGGAGTGACTGCCGCCCTGTAGTGATCTCTTATCCAGTGATATCACCTGTCTCCTCCTTGTGGCACGGCTGGTCGCTGGTGCCACAATCGCCCCCGTGTCAAGGTTGTAGGGGATGGAGCATCGGTGTTGAGAGATATGGGTTACTTCTGAGAAGGCTGATAGTATCCTGCTAAATGCAATGGTATTTGTAAGAGGCCAAATTTGGTGAGTTTTTTTTCTATATATTTTCTATGTACCAATTTGGTGATTTTTGTCTAAAGCTAAATTATACATGTGTTATACATGTGGATAGGTACTCGTAGGCGTGAGGGTCCGTGACGGGGGCTACGAGCTTACGCTATTTTGGTCCAAAATATCAAACTAACTCCTCACTCTCATCTATAGAGTTATATTGCATTTTTTTATCCATCTGCAGTCTACAGCTGTGTCCTCTAAGGGGCGTCATTCACTTGTGTTGCATATATTGTTGCAGAGCGTCCCGTCTTGTCTAACAGCTGGGCGTCATTAATAGGTTGCTTTCTGACTTTATGCTTCGCTTTTGGAGTGACTGCCGCCCTGTAGTGGTCTCTTGTCCAGTGATATCACCTGTCTCCTCCTTGTGGCACGGCTGGTCGCTAGTGCCACACTCGCCCCCGTGTCAAGGTTGTAGGGGATGGAGCATCAGTGTTGAGAGATATGGGTTGCTTCTGAGGTGGCTGATAGTATCCTGCTAAATGCAGTGGTATTTGTAAGAGGCCAAATTTGGTGAGTTTTTTTCTATATATTTTCTATGTACCAAATCGGAGATTTTTGTCTAAAGCTAAATTATACATGTGTTATACATGTGGATAGGTACTCGTAGGCGTGAGGGTCCGTGACGGGGGCTACGAGCTTACGCTATTTTGGTTCAAAATATCAAACTAACTCCTCACTCTCATCTATAGAGTTATATTGCATTTTTTTATCCATCTGCAGTCTACAGCTGTGTCCTCTAAGGGGCGTCATTCACTTGTGTTGCACATATTGTTGCAGTGCGGCCTGCCTTGTTTAACAGCTGGGCGTCATTAATAGGCTGCTTTCTGACTTTATGCTTCACTTTTGGAGTGACTGCCGCCCTGTAGTGATCTCATGTCCAGTGATACCACCTGTCTCCTCCTTGTGGCACGGCTGGTCGCTGGTGCCACAATCGCCACCGTGTCAAGGTTGTAGGGGATGGAGCATCGGTGTTGAGGGATATGGGTTGCTTCTGAGGTGGCTGATAGTATCCTGCTAAATGCAATGGTATTTGTAAGAGGCCAAATTTGGTGAGTTTTTTTTCAAGGTACATTAACCCCAGAACCCATGAGATGGTCTGGCAGATCATAGTACCCCGCACAGAGATCCAATGGTACTAAATGCATAGCACAACCAAACTGGACACTTTGGGTGGAAAAAGCTGGAAATGTTGCTCAAAGACAGATTATACTGTGTTGGCATGAGAGGATCCATAGAAAGATGGTGTGAAGACTGTGGACCATGTAGCCTACGCAGAAAGGACCAGGAGAGTCAAAGAGCACCACTCCAATCCATTGTAACAACACAACCACTCCAAATAGTAGCCTTGGACCACATGAAATTAACTTCAAGCAGGACAGGCTACACTTATGCTTTGACAATAGTGGACCACTACCCCAGATTCCTGATGGTCGCACCCGTAAAAGATCTCACAGCTGCAACAGCCGCAAAGACCTTCCAAAATGTCTTCTGTAGACCACTAATCTACCCAGAACAAGTCTTAACGGATAGAGGTTCAGCATTTGAAGCCGAAATCTTCCAAGAGTTTTGTCATCTTTATGGTTGTAAGAAGATAAGAACTACACCATATCATCCTCAATGCAATGGGTTATGTGAGAAGATGAACAACAAAATGATAGACATGCTCAAGATACTACCTCTTGAAAAAAGGAATCAATGGCCAGAAAAACTGCCAGATCTGGTAGACATGTACAATCACATCCCAGTGAGCTCTACAAACTGTACACCCGCCTATCTCATGAGAGCCCGTACAGGAAGACTACCTGTAGATTTGGAATTGGGTCGTTGAACCCAAAGCACATACTTCTAACTCTGACTGGAACACTAACCATCTAGAACAGTATAGACAAGTCCAAGCTTGTGTTGAAGACAGTCTAGAAAAATCCAGACAACGGCAAGAGAAAAACTTCAACAAAAGTGCACCAGCAGAACCAATACTACCCGGAAGTATCGTATTAAAAAGAAAACGGAGAAGACATAAACTAGATGATCAATGGGAAAAGGAACCCTACACTGTTTTAAAATCCAACTTTGATAACACCAAAGTTTGCCTCATCAGCAAAAATGGAGGAAAAACTACACAAACAGTATCCAGGGATCATTTGAAGAAATGTCCAGAAGCATGGAAGGCCCAAGACCTTCAAGATTCTCCAGAAGAAGAAAAAAAAGAACTATGAAATTCCAATTCCATGCTCAGAACCAAAACAATCATAAGTCATATCCATAATACTTGGAGACTTCCTAGAAGATTTGCCTCAACATGAAGGAGCAGTAATGGTTCCAATCATCAACTTTTAATAGTCTCAGGAAACCATCCCAAGAAGTCAGGAAGAAACACCCATTGTCAGAGAATCAGAGGATCCTGCAATCGGTGCACCTGCTAGTCCTGTAGTGAGACTAAGGCCACGCAGACGCTTACCTGACTTACCCACATTGCATTCTCCTGACATATCACCTGAGATAGCCACACCTGTAGTGCGTAGATCAAGTTGTAGCACACGTGGGCAACCCCCATCCAGGTATGGAGATTGGGTATAATAAGTGTAAAAACACAAAAGAAAGTAACATGTAAATAGTAACTCTTGTAAAAAATAAAATTGTAAATAGTAGTATGCAAAAGGGTGAAGAGTAGGCCAAAACAGGTCACACCAGGTTCACAACATCAAAAGAGGGGTGAGTGGAGTTGGTGTAAGGAGCTGTCTAGGGCGAGCAAAATCTTGGCCAATAGGTGACCTCAGGGCCAGGAGGCCTACAGTGCTTATGACCAGTAGAGGCCCCTATAGTAACTAGGACTCCTACGCTGAGGCACCCGTAGTAAACGCTGTTGTGTATTCTGAACTTTTAAGCCTACAGAGACTTTACCTGTAAGGACTTTATCAAACTCAATGATCTTTTGAAAAACGTTATCCCTTTTTACCCGGAGCTTACAGAGACTGTACTGTAAAGACTCTTCAAAATAACTTTTCCCCCTGATTTCCACTTTAAAAGGACCATAGTCACAGGACTGGTTGTGACAAATAACTTCTTTTTCCAGCCTGCGGTGGATGGACTAGCACCGTATGGACTGTACCTGTTTTGCTATTTTTCAGTGTTTTTTTGTAAATTTTTGGTTTTTGAGACTCTGTAAATATGTTACCTGTTATTATGTATATATATATATGTTAACCAAAAATGTTTCTCAGTCCAGGAGTACTGACCTTACCTAGGGGGAAAAGTGGCGCCCTTCTCACACAGGTAACCACAGACTCACCTACAGCACAGACAGGTTTCCACAGTGGGTACACAGACAGAAACAACACTTTCCACCCCAGCACAGTAGGGAAAGCTCAACTTGCTGCCCTTAGGCAAGATCCCCTATAAATACTGGTGCTGGAGCGGAGTTAGTTGGAGTGTGCAGACGCTACAAGAGCTGTGAAGACGTTCTGGTGGTCGGTGCCCAAGCAAGTGACCCTGAACAACCTTCAAAGTAGTTCTGCAGGGCCCAAGAGTGAGGTCGGAAGGCGAGGAGAAAAGAGAGAACAGAGTGGGAACCGAGGAGCCATCGTTAGGTTCACCCAAACAGCACACCAGACACCGGAGTCCAAGTCTACTGGAGAGCACCTGGCCCAGGAGAGAATACCAGTCTCCCGGGCACCTGCGCAGTCACTCACCAGAGAACCAGGCACCGCGGAGAGAGGAATAGCGGTAGTCCATTGAGGGTTTCACAACGACAGCACAGGTGATAGGAGAGCAGAGGAGGCCAGCCAAGTTTCACACGGGGCAGGGGCTTCACACACACGGAAAAAGAGACAAGGAGGACTTATACCCACTCGCTGTGGAGACCCAGAAGTGCATCCTGAATACCTGGCAGTGCCCTGGACGTTTACCTGCAATCTCACCAATAAAAGGTAAAGAAACAACCAGTGGCGTGTGGGTCGGTTCCTTACCCACACCCCTGCCATCCACAGAGACTGTCCCATTATCCAACAGCCCGGCCAAATCCCTGCTCCATCCCTCATCATCATCACCAAACTCCCCAGGGATACAACTCCGCTTGTGGGGAGCTGCTCATCCATCATCCCTGGAGGCCCCACACAGCGCTGGTGCAGTCGCCAGATACCACAGGTGGGTCACGATAAACTTCCAAACTTTTATTCCTATTTCAACTACCCCCTTTTTAGTTGACCACCAGGGCCACGGATCTGGGCAGGCCACCAGTGACATCCCTACCACAGCGCAGGGCCCAGATACCTGAGTCCCCATACCCTGGACTAGTCATAAGAGACACTGACACTGCTGCATATACATCCCTTAGGAGACATAGATACTGCTGTATATACATCACGGGACACTGAAACTGCTGCATATACATAACATAAGAAATACTGAGGCTGCTGTTCATACAGTACATAGTGTCAGGCTCACTTGGTTAGGTAGATCCTACAAGCCCAAGGTCTGGGTGGACACACAGGTGCTGGTGCAGCATATGAGTGAGGCATGCAGAACACAGATAGTTCAAAGAGTGGAAACCAAAGAAAGGTGCAATATTGGAAAACGCTGGCAGCCATGTACTGAGCAAGTTGAAATGTGGAATTAATCTAATATATAATTACCCTAAGGCCACTTCCGTCATATTCGGCAGTGTTTCCGTCGTCGTATGCGTGGCTGCCACACTCGCAATGCCTTTGCGAGTCCTTCCAGAGTCTCTCCTCACTCGCAATGCCTTTGCGAGTCCTTGCTGAGTCTCTCTCTCTCTCCTGCCACACTCGCAATGCCTTTGCGAGTCCTTGCAGAGTCTCTCCTCACTCGCAATGCCTTTGCGAGTCCTCTCTCCTTGCAGCACCTGAGATGATGTCACTGGTATGGGCGGGGCTATATCACATGACTCTGACATCATCACAGGCACTTTCGTTGCTGCACTCTCAGCACAGGAGACCTCATGCCGCTGTCTCACATCAGACGTGTCCTCATCACTGATTCTCTGCCTCTGACATCCTGCGATCACAAGGGAACATACAGCTGACAGAGGACCCCGGACTGAGCCCCCAAGAGCTGATCTCCATGATACAGGTGAGAGGAGGCTGCACAGGAGCAACGCTCTGCAGTGAGCAGCCTGCACAGGAGCAATGCTCTGCAGAGGGGAGGCTGCACAGGAGTAATGCTCTGCAGAGAGCAGGCTGCACAGGAGCATTGCTCTGCAGAGGGGAGGCTGCACAGGAGCAATGCTCTGCAGAGATGAGGCTGCTCAGGAGCAATGTTCTGCAGAGAGGAGGCTGCACAGGAGCAATGTTCTGCAGAGAGGAGGCTGCACAGGAGCATTGCTCTGCAGAGAGGAGGCTACACAGGAGCAATGTTATGCAGAGAGGAGGCTGCACAGGAGCAATGTTCTGCAGAGAGGAGGCTGCACAGGAGCATTGCTCTGCAGAGAGGAGGCTGCACAGGAGCAATGTTCTGCAGAGAGGAGGCTGCACAGGAGCATTGCTCTGCAGAGAGGAGGCTGCACAGGAGCAAAGCTCTGCAGAGAGGAGGCTGCACAGGAGCATTGCTCTGCAGAGAGGAGGCTACACAGGAGCAATGCTCTGCAGAGAGGAGGCTGCACAGGAGCAATGCTCTGCAGAGAGG
The DNA here is from genome assembly GCA_033576535.1 of Allobates femoralis. NCBI lineage: Eukaryota > Metazoa > Chordata > Amphibia > Anura > Aromobatidae > Allobates > Allobates femoralis. Next base: position 82,191,372 of record JARQOC010000002.1, read on the forward strand.
AGGAGGCTGCACAGGAGCAATGCTCTGCAGGGAGGAGGCTGCACAGGAGCGATGCTCTGCAGAGAGGAGGCTGCACAGGAGCAATGCTCTGCAGAGAGGAGGCTGCACAGGAGCATTGCTCTGCAGAAAGGAGGCTGCACAGGAGCAATGCTCTGCAGAGGGGAGGCTGCACAGGAGTAATGCTCTGCAGAGAGGAGGCTGCACAGGAGCATTGCTCTGCCGAGAGGAGGCTGCAGAGGACCAATGCTCTGCAGAGAAGAGGCTGCACAGGAGCAATGCTCTGCAGAGGGGAGGCTGCACAGGAGCAATGTTCTGCAGAGAGGAGGCTGCTCAGGAGCAATGTTCTGCAGAGAGGAGGCTGCACAGGAGCAATGTTCTGCAGAGAGGAGGCTGCACAGGAGCATTGCTCTGCAGAGAGGAGGCTACACAGGAGCAATGTTATGCAGAGAGGAGGCTGCACAGGAGCAATGTTCTGCAGAGAGGAGGCTGCACAGGAGCATTGCTCTGCAGAGAGGAGGCTGCACAGGAGCAATGTTCTGCAGAGAGGAGGCTGCACAGGAGCATTGCTCTGCAGAGAGGAGGCTGCACAGGAGCAAAGCTCTGCAGAGAGGAGGCTGCACAGGAGCATTGCTCTGCAGAGAGGAGGCTACACAGGAGCAATGCTCTGCAGAGAGGAGGCTGCACAGGAGCAATGCTCTGCAGAGAGGAGGAGGCTGCACAGGAGCAATGCTCTGCAGGGAGGAGGCTGCACAGGAGCGATGCTCTGCAGAGAGGAGGCTGCACAGGAGCAATGCTCTGCAGAGAGGAGGCTGCACAGGAGCATTGCTCTGCAGAAAGGAGGCTGCACAGGAGCAATGCTCTGCAGAGGGGAGGCTGCACAGGAGTAATGCTCTGCAGAGAGGAGGCTGCACAGGAGCATTGCTCTGCCGAGAGGAGGCTGCAGAGGACCAATGCTCTGCAGAGAAGAGGCTGCACAGGAGCAATGCTCTGCAGAGGGGAGGCTGCACAGGAGCAATGTTCTGCAGAGAGGAGGCTGCACAGGAGCAATGCTCTGCAGAGAGGAGGCTGCACAGGAGCAATACTCTGCAGAAAGGAGGAGGCTGCACAGGAGCAATGCTCTGCAGAGACGAGGCTGCACAGGAGCAATACTCAGCAGAGAGGAGCCTGCACAAGAGCAATGCTCTGCATGAGTGGAGCCAACATGCTGGCGACGGCGGAGTGAAAATGCCGTGGCGGGGAACACGATGACCCGCTGGTAAGTATGACAGTCAGAGTACCTCTGCAATACTCTGCAGAGAGGAGGCTGCACAGGAGCAATGCTCTACAGTAAGGAAGCTGCACAGGAGCAATGCTCTGCAGAGAGGAGGCTGCACAGGAGCAATGCTCTGCACAGAGGAGGCTGCACAGGAGCATTGCTCTGCATGAGGGGAGGCTGCACAGGAGCAATGCTCTGCAGAGAGGAGGAGGCTGCACAGGAGCAATGCTCTGCAGAGAGGAGGCTGCACAGGAGCAATACTCAGCAGAGAGGAGCCTGCACAGGAGCAATGCTCTGCATGAGTGGAGCCAACATGCTGGCGACGGCGGAGTGAAAATGCCGTGGCGGGGAAGACGATGACCCGCTGGTAAGTATGACAGGCAGAGTGCCTCTGTCCTCTGCTGACCACTCTGCCCACTGCACTGCGCTGACCACTCTGACCGCCGCACTGCGCTGACCACTCTGCCCACCCCACTCACTGCTAACCACTGAGCCACCGCGCACTACTAACCACTGAGCCACCGCGCAGTGCTAAAGTGCTAACCACTGAGCCACCGCGCAGTGCTAACCACTGAGTCACCGCGCAGTGCTAACCACTGAGCCACCGCGCAGTGCTAACCACTGAGCCACCGCGCAGTGCTAACCACTGAGCCACCGTATACAGTGCTAACCACTGAGCCACCGCGCAGTGCTAACCACTGAGCCACCGCGCAGTGCTAACCACTGAGCCACCGTATACAGTGCTAACCACTGAGCCACCGTATACACTGCTGACCACTGAGCCACCATATACAGTGCTAACCACTGAGCCACCGTATACAGTGCTAACCACTGAGCCACCATATACAGTGCTAACCACTGAGCCACCGTATACAGTGCTAACCACTCAGCCACCGTATACTCTGCTACCCACTGAGCCGCCATATACAGTGCTAACCACTGAGCCACCATATACAGTGCTAACCACTGAGCCACCTGTATACACACAATTAATTTCACCGCACTCCCCTAAATATTAGTAAATAAACTATATATGCATTCTAGACTACCCGATTCTTTAGAATCGGGCTCACAGCTAGTGTCACTATATAAATGAATAAATATTATAGTTTTAATTTTCTTATAGTACTCTTATTGTTTTTATAAAGGTAGAATGTTTGTCTTAGTAAAATTAACCTGATTTAGTGTTAATAGGTGGAAAAGTGGGAAAAAGGGGAGGAGGCGTGGTTTGCCTATGGCGGAGTAGGATGTTTCCTGCTGCAGCTCCGCGCCACTGAGCCCTTATCACCGCCATTACACTAAAGCACAGCGGTTATAACAATATGGGAAGACCAGGAAGAATACTGGAGGAGCGGGGCGCGAAGATCCGGGTGAGCAGGGACTCCTAGACGGCTTCCTCCGTTCTGCAGCAACCTCTCAAGTAAACAGCCCAGCTCCAAATATGGCGCTGACAGCACACCGCACCTGAGCTTCACGGAGGGAGAGAGGTGAGGAGGAGCGATCCCAGCAGGAGCAAGGGAGAGGAGTTCAGCGATGAGGAGGAGAGAGGGAGCCTGTCTAATGATTGCACCATGGCTGAAATATGCGTCCAGATGAAGTTGTTACCAACTAAGAAAGACTTAGAGCACTTTGCCCACAGGATAGAAAGCTCCTATAAAAAAGAACTTAACTTCTCAGAGCTGAATTCACCACCAGAGCAGAAGAGGTAGAAAAAACGCAGAAGGGAGTGCTGGAAGAACTACAAGCACATAGAAGGATCCTTGAATCACATACAACTAAGATAGAGGAGCTGTTGTACGGACAGGAGGATTTGGAAATCCGTAACAGGCGGAACAATATAAGGATCCGGGGTCTGCATGAATCTGTATCACCATTGGATCTCAATAAAACAATTCAACAGTTGTTTAATCAGGTCCTTGAGGAGGATCAGGTCAACTGTATAGAGCTTGACCGAGTCCACAGAGCCCTGGCACGACCACCACCTTCAGCAGAGGCAAAACCCTGCGATATTATATGCAGAGTCCATTTCTACAATATCAAAGAAGCCATTATGTCGACGGCAAGGCAAAAACGCCAGATCTCCTTTATGGGTGCACCCATCATGCTGTTGCCAGACTTAGCGAGACACACTCTCCAACAACAAAGAGGCCTGAGACCACTGCTAGCACAACTTCGGGATAAACTGTAAAAAGAAAAATAGGGAGGGGGACAAGAGGCGCAATAGTGCCCTATCACTAGTGACACTTGTGTGTGCTGGTGGTGCTGTGAAGCTGCTCACCTGGTCCAGTTGTGACCCCACAACTGGTTTGAAGGCGTTTTTGGAATCTATGTTCCAGCTGCTGCAGGACCTCCACCGACCACTGGATAGTGGTTTGAATCCAAGAAATGATGGGAGTGCTGGTGTGTCACGGTCCGCGCTGCTGTAGTGTGGATAAAACTCACCAAAGAGCCAAAAGCATTTTCATCCTTTATTTCCTCCTCTCTCCTACGCGTTTCAGCTCCACACCCGGCGCCTTACCCGGCGCCTTCCTCAGGGAATATCCCTGAGGAAGGCGCCGGGTGTGGCGCTGAAACGCGTAGGAGAGAGGAGGAAATAAAGGATGAAAATGCTTTTGGCTCTTTGGTGAGTTTTATCCACACTACAGCAGCGCGGACCGTGATACACCAGCACTCCCATCATTTCTAACTTCGGGATAAAGACATCCAATGCAGATGGGGTTTCCCATTTTAATTAATAGCTACTAAAGATGGGAAATCCAGCGACATTCAGGAGATTGGAAGATCTTCCACATTTTCTGGACACTTTTGACCTACCTATCATCACTCTGCCTGACTGGCCTAGATTTCCAGAGCTACCTGACCCACCACCCCGATGGCAAAGAATACGAAGAGAGAGGGACCACCAGACATCCTACTCCAGGAGCTGGGAACACATGAACTGCCTCGTCAATTACTTTTTTTTTTCTTTCTTTTCTCCTCTAGTACACTCGATTCTATGCTGTGAGTTATTATACGGTTATGTCTCCTTCCTGGGAGTCTTGGAGAGGTGCTCCCCTCCTTCCACTTGTTCAATAAGTTGATAAAAAGGGACCCCCAATTTGCTTAATATAAGCTTTATAGTGGTTTCAAAATGGGAGTCCCATGATATTTATACTGTTAATAATGTTTTCGGGTATTCCCCAAGTCTTTGATCTAAGAGAAATAGCTGATAAGCCAACTTAGATATTAATATCTATAAATAGTGCGGTGTGGGGGGCGGGTGACGGGTTTCATCCCCTTCGGCTGATACGTACCCCCACAAGTGCAGGATAGCGTTGTTGCAATCCTTAAATTGCACCTTCATAGGTTAATGATGTGCCATCAAAATTTTATTACGATGACACTTGAGTACTTCACTACCTTCTCCACCCTTCCTTTCTCTTCCCCCCTTTTCCCTCTCCCGCCCGTCCGGGTAACTGCCAGCTCTACACATGTAGTTGCTCGATCTTTTTACATCACACATGGGTACCCTGAAATGCTGCTTCCTTTAATGTCAAAGGTCTGAACCAGCCAGGAAAAAGACGTCAAATCACGTACTCATCCCACAAATGTAAAGCATTAGTTCTGATGCTTCAGGAGACCCACTTTAGAGCCGATGCTACCCCAAAATGCGACACAGATTACTACCCAGTCTGGTATCACAGTACCAATCCAGTGGCCAAGTCTAAAGGGGTTTCAATTGGCTTCCATAAATCCTTTACACCCACTGTCCTCAAAACTCTAATAGATCCCTCTGGCCGTTATCTTTTCCTGCAGGTGTCATGGCTTAATAATACATTCGTCCTTGCTAACCTGTGTTTTCCCAACAGTGGGCAGAGAAGGTTCGGAGTGGGTTGTCGCAGGAGGTTGGAGGAGTTCGCAGGACCATTCCCTATTATACTTGGAGGAGATTTTAACTTCCCAATGCAGCCAACCCTGGACGTCTCCTCAGGTAAATCTTATCTGTCTGTGCCATCTCTCCTACACCTTAGACAACAATGGCACACTCTCCATTTGGTAGACGTATGAAGAATACTCCATCCTGATACCAAAGACTTTACGTACTATTCCCCTGTCTGTTCTATTTATAGCAGAATAGATTGTTTCCTTATCTTCCATTTTTGACTAGACAGAGGAGTAGAAGCGGAAATAGGCTCCATCTTATGATCGGACCATGCGCCCATATTTTTCTCACTTATACAAGACAACTCTAGATCCACATATACATGGCGTCTCAATGAAAACCTTTTACAAGATCCCACGTGTTTGAAAGATCTGAAAGATACTATAAGTAACTTTGTGGTAGATCATTCCTTGGACGCCACATCACCATCTGTGAAATGGGAGGCACTTAAAAGTGTCCTTAGAGGAGTCCTTAATTCCCATGGTTCCCGCCTAGAGAAAGCCAGTACATCAGATATTATCACTCTCCTTTCCCAAATAGCTAGTATGGAATCCCAACATAAACAACATCCGACTCCCAACAGTTTGCCTAACTTTCCAATCTCAGACATACCCTCCTATCTATATTGGACCAAAAAGATCACACTGCTAGAGAAAAACTCAAAGCGCGTTTCTACAAAATGGGCAATAGATGTGGCAAGATGCTATCGAGAGCCCTACACCCCCGCAATTCATACACTTATATACCTTGCATAAAAGATGACACAGGCTCCAAAGTCCACAAGACTAAGGACATATTTAGCTTCCACCAATTCTACACCTACTTATACAACATTAAAGGCCATTTCCATGACTTACCTGAAACGCAATTCAGAGAAAAGATAACAACATTCCTCAGGAGACATAAGATCCCCTCCCTACCGGAATCCGCATTCCCAGACTTGGAAAAAGACTTCACAATAGAAGAACTCTCAGACTCGGTTAAAGAATTGAAATCCGGTAAGAGCCCAGGGCCAAACGGTTACTCCTCTGGCTTTTATAAGATTCTAGCTGATTTGTTGAATCCCATTCTCTTGGGAGTCTTTAACCATGTCTCAATGGAAGGCTCATTTCCTCCACAAGCTCTTATGGCCCATATTACAGTCATACCCAAACCAGGCAAAGATCCAACTAGTTGCGGCAGTTACCGCCCAATATAACTAACAAACCTAGATCTAAAGCTATTTGCCAAATTAACTGTCAATGCACTGTCTACATATCTTCCTGGTTTGGTGGATTCGGACCAAGTGGGATTTGTACCTGGACGTGAGGCCAGGGACAACACAATTCGTTCAGTCGCCCTTGTTGATGTCGCCAGACATAAAGGAGTTCCCATGTGCATTCTGTCGATTGATGCTGAGAAAGTGTTTGACAGGGTGCACTGGGACTTCATGTTCCAGGTTCTTGACTCTCTAGGACTTAAAGAGACCATGATGCACAGGTTAGGTGCTCTCTACACACTACCGTCTGCCCGCATCAGAGTAAACGGATCGTTGTCTGACCCCTTTAACATACGCAATGTCACACCACAGGGGTGCCCATTATCTCCAATCTAGACATCTTAACGATGGAGATTCTGGCTATTGCCATAAGGACCAACCCATCAGTCCATGGAATTAAAACCACCTGGAGTGAACATAAGTTAGCCTTATTTGCAGATGATTTACTTTTATATATAACCCAACCTTTAATTAGTCTACCCAACGTCATCTCGGAGATTAATCTATTTGGTCAATTAAGTAACTTTAAAATAAACTTGGGCAAATCTGAGATACTAAACATCTCACTCCCGCGAGACATGGTTACAACACTAAGGGCCACATTCCCCTTTAATTAGAAATCGGACTTCCTTACCTACAGTATCTAGGAATTAAATTGACAGCAAATCCTACCCATCTATTCAGCACAAATTACACAGTTTTATTAAAATCTACATAAATTACAACTCACATGGCTGGGCAGAATTAACACCATCCATATGGATCTCCTCCCACGCCTGCTTTTCTTCTTTCAGACGATTCCCATATTATTACCTGCCTCTTTTTTCTCGAAATGTAAAAGCTCCATAACAAAATTTATCTGATCACATCACACAGCAGACCAAGATTGTCCTACTCACTCCTAAGTAGGGAGGTGGAGAGAGGAGGAGTGGGTCTACCTGATTTTCAATTGTATCATTATGCCGCATTAGGCTCTTGCTTATTGGATCTATTTCATATTGCTCCAAATAAAAGGTGGGTAGACGCGGAATCATATCATTGTAACCACAACCCCCTGGCAAATATTTGGATCCTAGATACTTCAGACAACAAAGCCCCTCCCATAATCACCAGAAACCTGCAATTGTTTCTCAGACGCTCGAAATTGTCATCTCATCTGACTTCAATCCCCGGACCATTAACCCCGGTGTTTTTCAATCCAGCCTTGCCTCTAGATCCATGACAGTTATCTTTTCTAAACAAGCCTAGAGAACTATACCTGACCCTATCTCACTTTTTGACACCTACAGGTCTACGCTCCCTACGAGATTTATTCCGGTGTGCCCGATTCCACCAGATGCCAGGTTTCAACTATATAACCTAACCAGCTACGTCTCAACACTTCCTCGCTCCAAATATTTCGCCCGCTATCATCCTTTGAAAAATTATGCTTGGGAACACGACTCCCAACACATGCAATCTCTACATTGTACAAAATATTCCAAGATATGTCAATGTCCCCAAAAGACGAGTTTCCCGCCTATATAAATAAGTGGGAAAAAGATCTTTACAAAACATTTTCACCAATAGAGAAGGACAAAATATTCCTGTTCACATACAAAGCTTCATTATCTGCTATATCCCATGAACGTAATTACAAGGTGGTGGCAAAATGGTACAGATGTCCTGCGGAGATTCAAACCATAAACCCTGCAGCTCCAGCCGAGTGCTGGAGATGTCAGGCAGACAGAGGACATATCTGCATATTTGGTGATCCTGCCCGCTCATTCAACGTTTTTGGTGTTGCATGTATAATCTTTATAATATGGTGACATTGGACAGGCTTGCTCTGACTCCGGAACTGTCCCTCTTAATTCTGTTGACTCTTCCAATTGCTGGCTTCAAGTGTAACCTGCTTTGACACTTTTTGACGGCCGCAAGGCGACTTATCCCAAGATATTGGAAGCAGACTCGTTGCCCGGAACTAGTAGCCGAAATCAATGACATCTACAGGATGGAAAACTTAATAAATCAGATGACTATTACTGGACCTAATTCCAATTAATTTTTCCAGACTTGGTCCCCCTGGATTTTGTTCAGGGACTCCCATGACCCTAGCAATTGGATTTCAGACCATAGTGGCTGAGTGAGATAGTCAACGTTGACAGCTTCCCGATATCCCTGGACATCCGCATTCCTACCCTACTTTGCTCCCTCTCATTTCCTTTCCCCTCCTCACTTCCCCTCTGTATCCTATTTTACCTGCCTTCCCCTTTTTGTTTATTTTTTCTCTGGCTATGTTTTCCTCCCACCACCTCCCCATCTATATTCTTTACCTTTCTCATATTACGTACTCAATATTACTGCATACATTGAATAGTTAGACCTATATTGGTTAAAGACCCTCAACCAGATAAATAGACACCAGGTTGCACCCATGACTCAGAAGCCTTAAGGTACCGTCACACGTAGCAATATCGCCACCATATGGCTGGCAATTTGACGTGAGCGCGCACGTTCCGGGCACTTTTTTGCACATTGCCGTCGCCCTGTCACACATAGACATCTTGCGTGCGGTGTTTGGCGATCCTGCGTTCCGGTAATTGCCTGGCGCAGACCGGAAGCAATTTGACATTCCCACATTGCTGCCAAATCACCGCATCACACGCCACCACCGCATCAGCGATGTGGGCGAGAGTGTGAGCGTGGTGAGGAGACAGGTGTGCCAGAGTTTTGTACACTGCGCCCCTACCACTCCGATTGGCCAACACAACTGCGCCGCCATTGGTCAGCCTTGTCAGGAAGTCTGCCCACTACATGACACATTTGACCTTTCTACTATATCGCGATTCAAATATGGCACCTTAGCCCACGGCCAGCCAATGGGAAAACACGTGTGACACCAATCGCGGCAGACGGGGCGCGCCAAACAGAATACTCAGGCACGCCGCTGGAATTGCTTCCAGATGGTCTGAGCTCACTTTCTACATTGCTATCACCCAGTCACACGCCATGATGCGCAGAAATTGCCTGGTGGAATCGCCTGTTTTCTGAGCAGAGCAGGGCGATCAGGCGACGCACCACCGGCGATTTTTAGCCGTAAAATCGCCCTGTCTCAGGCCACTACGTACAGGCGATGTGGTTTCCACATCGCTGAAATACACAAATTTATGGCGATATGGAAGCCATATTGCCATGTGTGACGGTACCTTTACAGGTTGTAAATGATTTTTACTTATATTTTAGATATGATTTTTTTTTTCATTCTTATAACTGACCTCTATATGTTTAAAAACCCAGCAGGAGCCGGTTGAAATTATTTGTATTTTTTTTTTTAATTAGACATGATAACATCACCTGGCTTACCATCTATGCACAGTAACAGGTGGAATTAGTTGATATTATATAGCATCAATGTATGGGTCTTAGTACAATATTTTATATTTTTGTATGTAATTTTTCTTGATTTTGTGATAGATTAGTCTACTGTTTGTAATGTTATATTCTGAAACTTCAATAAATATTGATTTACTGAAAAAAAGTGGGAAAACCCAAATACAAGAAAGAAGACTGTCCTGGGAAGCAACAAACTATTTTTGACAGCTTCTAGCAGAAAGCTGAATGTATTAGTAGTGTGTGATGGTTTCTGATAGGCTGAAGTTAGGAGTTGATGACTTCAGCTGAACATCACACACCCCCACTTTATCAGACTGTGAAGTACTACAGGTCCCGGCAACAGGCTAGAAGTAACCATGGTAATCATGTCAGCTGACCGTGTCACCATGTTGTGTCAGCTGATAGTGTCACCATGTTAATTGTGTCAGCTGACCGCAGACAGGGCAGAAGCTCTTGGTGCCATCATTGTGTCCTCGGAGCTCGTGGTGATAGGATGCTTTCTCTTCAGCGTGACCTCCGATGCAGAGTTCAGTATGCTTTATTTATTATTGAAAGGTATGTTGTTGGGGCTTAATAAATGGGTAAATGAAGGTTGTCGGTGTGTTTTATTTCTGATAAGGGAATTTAAAATTTTCTCTGTGTGTTTATTAACTATTCACTTACTGGATTGGTAATGGCTAGGTATTAGAAGACACCTGACATTACAAATCCAGGGCTTAATGAGAAGCTGTCAATACTCAGCTGGCATTAACCCCTTTCTATCACCCCGATACCACTGCACCAGGAAAAGCTGGGCTTCTAATGAATGCGCCAATTTCTGGGGTTGCTGTGGGTTGCTATTCTATAGTGTGGGGGCCCAATAACTATTAGCAGCACCACGCTGAGAATTCCAGCCCCGGCTGTCTACTTTTACCTTGGTTGGCAATAAAAAATAGAGAAAAGGCCACACATTTTATTTATTGAAATTAAAATATAAAAGGGCTCCCTTTATTTTTCATTGCCAGCCAAGGTAAAACTAGGCTACTTGGAGTGGCAGACCGCAGCTGTCTGCTTTATCTGTGCTGCGAATGAAAAATACAATGAAGCAGTATGAATTTTTTTCCCCATTGTTTATTTATTTTACACACTATGACGGCACTAATGTACAGATTGTGGGAGCACAGTTTGAGTACAACAGCCAATTACAGATGCTCTAACAGAGTGAGCATCTGTGAGTGTCCGTTGCAGTTCAGTGCAGGGAATATTCATGGGGCTTAATGGGCGACCCTGGAGCGTGTCACCATGGTTATCGTGTCAGGTGATAGGACACTTGGATCCAGCATAATACTGGTGCAGTAGCTTCCAGTTGCATCCGGTTTCTCAAAAAAATATCTGGTCAGTTACGTTTTCCACCAGATTCTTGCAGGACAGAAGAGAACGCAAGTTTTAAACCAGCCTGAACAGACATTTCACAGACACTAGATGTCGATGTACAATAACTAATTTTTATTAATGTGAGGAATAAAAAACAACTATATAACAAAATAAGGTGCAGAATGTCAATTACACAAAGCAAAGCATTGTTTTCCCTTTGATACATTCTTAAAGGGGTTGAAGGCATGTTCCCGGACAGACTTACTCGACGAGGCTTCACTCAATGCAAGAGTATAGAGCAAGGCTACGCCCACTAGATGGCTGTGCCTACTAGTTGGACACGCCCACTCCATACATTTGCTTTGAGCGAGACCACGCCCACTAGTTGGGTTATTACCGGTAACATGCATACCGCAGAACTGTGGTCCCTTTCTGGCTTAGAGACCTGTGAATCCTTGCAGCGCACAGCGCCAGGCTGGGAGCATTGATAAGTCTGAAGTCATATAGGCATAGGACCCATGGAAGCACTAATTGTGCGAAACTGTGACCATCATCCGACCTTGCCTCACTCCCTTCCCTGCACAGATGTAGCCCTGCTTTTACCGGAATACATTTCCAGCACTGCATTCAAGCTTTGGTGAGTGACGCTCCTTCTTTCAACAATTATGTATGCAACAGTTTTTTTGAGCTAAGCAACACCATTGATGTCCACTGCATTGTGGCTAGTGCCCGGTCTTCTTCTGTTTACAAAGTACTAAAGCCACATATAATGGCTGAAGAAATATCATTTTAAACCACACAACCCCTTTAAAGATATCAGATATTTCACTGCTTATAGAAAAGATATTGACTCTGTCATTGTGTTCCAGACCTAGGCCACTTACACGTGTCAGTATCTTGTACCAGCGTAAGGCTAGGGTCAGATTCGCTCCATGCATCCGCTAAAAGCATGCGTTATTTTCATGTGTACATATGTAAAAACGCATGCGTTAACACACTGATAGTGCCAAACGCATTGCACTTTAGCAATACGATTTTGCATTGGAGTCTATGTGTTTTTTGTAGCGCACATAAAAACGTGGGCTGCAGCGTTTTTGGGCCTGTTATGGAAAACGCATGTGTTTTTTTAACATGGGAGTCTATTGGAAACACATGTGTTAACGCATGGTACATACATGAACCATGCGTTAAAGTATGCAGTAAAAATGAAAACACATGTCATGGGAATGCCAAGGGGAAAAAAAGTATCCTTTCATGCATCCCTCAAACGGATGCAACATCCCAAATGTGCCCCTAGCCAAAGCCAAAACCATGAGTGGGTCTAAAACATGGAAAAAAATGGTCGTCTTGCATTAGTTTTTCTTTCTGCAGGTTTCACTACTTGTTTAGCTTACAAAAACTAATACAAAAATCTCCATGTGTGACAGTGGCCATAGCTGCAGAATGCAGGTTTTGCTGCACGTGATGACCCTGATTAACAACTTAATCTGTAAAGCAGATTGGATAGTAAGGTGACGAGCACATGTGTGATTTATAAATAGGATGTAAATAAAACACTACGTATTGTACTCAGCTCTTCGTGTACTCATATACTAGGACTTATTGGACAATGAACATGAGTGATACATTAAGGTGGATATATTGATTTCTTAGTATATTTCTATTTCTTAGTACAAACTTAGACTAAAGGCCCTGTTACACGCTATGATATTGTTAACGATATCGTTGCAACATCATCGGATTGATGACGTTGCAGTGATGTCGAAACCACATCGTTGTGTGTGATATGTACCAACGACCAACGATAAGTTCGTTCATCGTTGGTCGTTGGTAAATGACCCAGATCATTTTTTTATCGTTGGTCTCCCGCTGGCCGGCTAGCTTCGGCGTGTGTGGCAGCGGGAGACCAACGATAAATGAGCTCCCAGCGCCGCACAGCACACGCTGGGACGCTGGTAACCAGGGTAAACAGCGGGTAACTAAGTGCAGCGCTGTGCATAGTTACCTGCTGTTTACGCTGGATACCGGTAAGGGATATGCCCCCAGCCTCTCCTGTAATGTCTAGGGCTCTAGCAAACCTGGAAATGCAGTTGAGAAGCAACATGATCAATATCACCCACGCCAAAGAGAAGCCGCTCCAGCCACCACAGTAGGCAAATATAGCGGGTAATTTTCAAGTTGATAATTTTGTATGGTCCCCGAAGGATTGTAGAAATTACCAAATGGCCCTCGGCAGAGAAATAGTTCCCCGCCCCGGCCTAGGTAATAAGAAAAAAAGAACCTCGACCAACATAGGGTCACATTTTTGTATAATTTTAAGTGGCTCACAATTTTATAATTTCCAAGGAAAACAGCAAACATATTATACGAGTTTATAGTGGAAGCATAAATATGTTATGGGAGAATTTTTGAATCCAGTTTGTTTACACAGGATGTCCCTTATTCAGCATTTACCATATAACCTTTCTATGGAATAGATTGTAATCTACAGTATAATAATAATAGATAATAGTAATCTGTTATAAATGTATGATTGCTAGGGGTCTGGCTGCAAAGACCCTCACTGATCCCAACACTGGGAAGACCCAAAATGTGTGACTGAAGTGTTAGTGAGAATGTCTGACCACTAAGCCTATAGATAGTGAGTAGACGTTGCACATGCTCATTAGTGCTTCAGTAACACAGGGGACTTTGGGACCCACTTTTCCATAAAATTTGATGGTTCCATTAGTTATCCTTTCATAGCCTAGATAGAGGTGATCAATGTTTTTCACCGAACAACCTCTTTAAAGGTTCTTGACTTGTACATTGATGAATAATAGCTCAGACATGTTCTGGTTTGTATGTAGTCACAAAATGCCATCCATACAAAACTTTGACCCATCATATACATCTGTTGCCTCGAACCCCATGCACAGTCATGCACCCATTTTAGGACTGATAGGACACGCCAATGGAAGGAGCGAGAGGCAAAACGGAGAAGTGCATGCTTGACGTCTGCTCAACTAAGTCGGGGCTCTTCAGGGGCGGGATGACGACATGCAGGAGATGAACGCCAACTCCTCTGCCCTCCTGTCCTCACAAAAATGCTGTCCACCAAAAATTGTTTTACAGTGCTGTCTAGGTTGGCCTCCACAACGAGCTGTTATGGCAGCCAACTGTCACAGTGGTCTTTCTGGCTGGCAGGACATCCTCAGCAGAATAAGAAGGGGTTAAAGTTGTAGATAGGGAAGCAGAATCAGCTGCTTGGAATAAGTTATGTCTAGACCTCAGGTGCAACATAATAAACTCCCTTTTACTGGAGTAGTATATTACAGTTCACAGTTATTCAAGATACAGAGTCGCAGCCTATGATGGTGCGATAAACTCAGCTTTCTTTCCGGCAATGTGTGACAGCTCTCCACACTCCTGCTGGTTATAGCTCTATACTACGCCCTTAAGCCTCTCCTCTCAGCCTTGCATCCATGATACCTTAGGCTTAAAGGAAAGTACTTCAGCTTTCTTCCCACTGCTGACAATTCAGGATCCCATCAGGCAGCTTTCTCCACACACCCTCACTGATCCCTAACTGTTTTTGTCTGCCATTACTGGGACTGCGCAGGACACTATGTCCCATGCAGCTGAATATATTTTGCTGTGTCCCGACAGAGACCCCAGCAAAGGCACTGCCTGGCCTCCTTTCTCTCCACCTCCACTGAATCCAAGGAGAGCACAGTTGCTCCTCCTGGGCTCAGTAGTTGTCCTATAGGGGTTGCTTAACATCAAACTTTCCAATAGCTCTTGCACTAATCACATCTGCGTGTAGAAAAATGTATAACAAAGAGCTGATTTCCCAACATGGGTTTAAAGATGCACACGTGGTCAAAATTGTTGGTACCCCTTGTTTAATGAAGGAAAAACCCACAATGATCACGAAATAACTTGAATCTGACAAAAGTAATAATAAATCTATGAAAATGTACAAAACCTTCCTTTGTTATAAGGTTACAAATAGCAACCATGGCCCATTTGGCTAAAAATATGACAACTTGATGTGTTACTGAAGATTGTTAAGTTTTGTGATTCATATTATTAATTTATTTGCAGGTAAAATGGCTATGTAGATAGTTATGTACTACTGCATTTTTTTTCATCATCTCAATACATTACTCAGCCCAAATGCTTATGATTAATGTTTATTTAACAGGATAGTAACATCTAGGATGACACAATCCCCATACACTAAAGTCCGGCTGACAGGTTAATGTGTATGTGGGTGTCCTGACTCTTTCGGAAACATGATGGGGAAGAAATGGGTCAGACTCTCTTGTCCTTAAAGCGAACCTGTCACCCCCCCGGGCATCAAAAGCTAAAATAGCCACCTTCTGCAGCACTAAGGCTGCATTCAGAGAAGGTGGCTATAGCCTTTTGATGCCCTTTATACTATGAAATATGCAGTTAGGTAAATGCTCACACTTCTGAAGACCAAAGACCGGGAGGCGGGGTTTCACGCTCCTCTGACCCGCCCCCTCCTGTCCATCATGGTGCTCGCCTGCTGCTGCCTCCTCTGGCTGTGTAAAATGAACGCGCGCCTCCATTCTCCTGCACGGCGCCGCGCATGCGCTGTGCGCCCGGTGTCCAGGAAGTCGTCGGGCAGCGCGCACAGCGCATGCGTGGCTCCATACAGGAGAACGGAGACGCGCGTTCATTTTACACAGTCAGGGGAGGCAGCAGCAGGCGCGCACAATGATGGACAAGAAGGGGCGGGTCAGAGGAGCGTGAAACCCCGCCTCCCGGTCTTTGGTCTTCAGAAGTGTGAGCATTTACCTAACTGCATATTTCATAGTATAAAGGGCATCAAAAGCCTATAGCCACCTTCTCTGAATGCAGCCTTAGTGCTGCAGAAGGTGGCTATTTTAGCTTTTGATGTCCGGGGGGGGGGTGACAGGTTCGCTTTAAAGTGAAAAGCTGTTGCCAGATCCATGTATTTATGTGTATATGGAGGACTGTAGAGGTATAGAGGACAGCCAAGTGAGCGTTCAGCAGGTGTATGGCCAGCTTTTGTCAGTACCTAAATATTTAGGTAATACACTTAATAGGGCCGCCCATGCTTAGTGCATTATGGTGTCTGCTGATTAGTATTGCACAATAGCAAATACTGTATAAATGAGACACACGACATGAGAGATCAGTGCCGTATCTAATCCTGTTGCCGCTAAGACTAAGTAGATTTATGGAGCTGTCCTGTTATGTAACATTGGTGTCCAGGTATCTGCTCTGCTTCTTACACCAGTTGAGACATTTACAATCCACTTAATATAAGCCACTAACACATGTACAGACATACGAAGCGAATGCAGGTTGTGCCTCGCTAATTGGCTGCATGGAAATAATTCACATGTACGGGGAACGCAGCCGGCAACGTTTATGACACATGTCGGCGACTTTACATAACAGGACGTGAAGGAGCTCTGCTTCTTATATATTTAGACACAGGAATGAAGGAAGATCGGGATTAATCTGCGCTGGACCACAATGGAGCCGATGCTTGCACACAGAACTTTTATTCACACACATGGAACATACAATTGCCTACGTGTTTCATGGCCACCTGGCCACTTCGTCAATCTTACAGCATGACATACAGATCCCCTTTATATATACAAACACTGTGACATCACAATGATTACATCACTTCCTGTAGGAATGCCCCTAAATGACAAACATGATTATAAATTGATTTAAAATACCCACATGTTTGTGTAATCAAGTTGTTAAAGGGTAAAACTTACATAAGCAACAGTACAAAACCAATTAAAACATAGACACAAAAACGAAAACATAAAAATCATGTTAAAATTATGTGTCTAATTTTATATTAAAGAGTGGTCCTGAACTCATCTCTGAGAGAGAAACCCTTCACAGGGGTTTACTCCTGAGAGGAGCTATATCAAGTTTGGTCTCCAACCTTTCTCCATCTCATAAAGTAAATGATTACATCTGTATCACATGGGGAAAATATTATTTTAATATATATGTCATGCTGTAAGATTGTAGCCCTGAACAGAGGCCAGGTGGCCATGAAACGTGTAGGCAATTGCATGTTCCATGTGTGTGAATAAAAGTTCTGTGTGCAAGCATCGGCTTCATTGTGGTCCAGCGCGGATTAATCCCGATCTTCCTTCATTCCTGTGTCTTCATCTGTTTACACGGGATCTGCAGCAGCCAGGCTTTTACAGTTGGTTGTGACTTTCACAACCTCGACTGGTGTCCCGATCGTTGGTGGGATCGCTGGGACATTGCAGCGTGTAACGGGGCCTTAACCTCTACAACATGGACAAAACCAAAGAGCTTTCTAAGGATGTCAGCAAACATGAAGACAGGGAGGAGACTTCCTAGCTGTCTACAAATATCTCAAGGGCTGTCACACTGTAGAGGGATCAACTTTTTTCTCATTTGCACAAGGAAAGAATAGAAGCCATGGGATGAAACTGAATGGGAAGAAAAACAGATTACATATTAAAAAAAACTTTTTGACTGTGAGGGTAATCAATTATTGGAACAGGCGACCACGAGAGGTGGCAAGTTCCCCTTCAATGGAAGTCTTCATACAGAAGCTGGACAACATTTGCCTGGCATGATTTAGTGGGTTCCCTGAAAAATGCCCACAAGGAAAAATGCCCACAGGCAACCCTAAACCTAACCCCAACTCTGTGGGCATTTTTCTTTTGGGCATTTTTCTGGTCACCGATTTAGTGAATCCTGCTTGAACCAGATGACCCAGGAGGTCCCTTCCAACTCCACCTTTCTATGATTCTATAATAACTAGATCAGACTGCCACAGGAAATTCTTAAAAAACAAAGCGAAGCATACTCCACTCTTCTGAAACTTTTATGGGTCTTAGAACAATCCTGGAGTGATATTTCATTGTAAGTGACCTCAGGGGTGAACCTAGCCTCTCTGCTGCCTGAGGTGAACTTTAAAAGAGCGCCCCCCCCCCCAAAACACAAGGACGTCAGCACCATCACACGCACATGCAAGAATCACATAGAAGAATCCAGAATAAGGATCATTAATGGCAATTGTGTTATATAGGGATATACATGCAACGCACACTAAACTCCTGTTCCTTTCGTCTTTCATATTGGGAGGTGCAGAAGCCATATATACGCATTCTAAGGTGTTGTGACTGGGCACAACCATCAAAGGTGAGCACAACACACACCTATATAACCTCTTCACCACACAGATAAGACCCTATTTTGCGCTATTTCTTCCCCTTTAGCAAATATTAGTAAGGATGTCAGGGAAAAGATCCTAGACCTGCACAAGGCTGGAATGGGTGACAAAAGCATGAGTAAGACGCTGGGTAAGCTGGGTAAGAAGGAGACAACAGTTGGTGCAAAAGTAAGATAATGGAAGAAATACAAAATGAGTGTCAATCAACATCCAGGATCATGAAGAAGGTGAGAGATCGGCCTAAAACTCCACGGGGGAAACTTGTTAATGATCCCAAGACAGCTGGGACCACTGTCACCAAGAAACCCATTGAGTGATACATTACGCCGTAATGGATTAGGCTGGTTCAGATGCGGGGTATTTTGCCATGTATTGTAGCAGTGGTGCTTTTTTTGTGCGCCTTTGTCCGCAAAAAAGTGTGACTGCATGCAGATGCAGCGTTTTTCCCGGCGCCCTTTTCCCGAGGCATTTTAACATGTAGCCTATGGGAAAAGCACGCTGAATATAGCACAAAGAATTGCCATGACAATTATTTTTGCGCGCGTGCTTTTGCAGTGAAAGCGTGCACGGAAAAATACACGGTTAAATGTGACATCTGCACGCCTTTCAGCAAAAGCCTCAGCTTTTGCTGGAAAGTGTATCCAGCTTGGATTTGCACTGCATTAATGCAAGCACTCAAAAGCGCCACGTAAATGCAGGAATACACGGGCATTACACCACGTCTGAACGCAGCCTGAAAATCCTGTAGTGCCCACAAAGTCCCACTGCTCAAGAAGGCACATGTGCAGGCCTGTCTGAAGTTTGCCAATGAACACCTTGGTGATTGTGAGAGTGATTGGGAGAAGGTGCTGTGGTCAAAGGAGACGAAAATTGAGCTCTTTGGCATTAACTTAACTCGCCGTGTTTGGAGGAAGTGAAATTCTGCCTATAAACCAAAGAACACAATCCCCATAGTCAAGCTTGGCGGTGGAAACATTGTTTTGGGGGTGTTTCTCTGCTCAGAGTGCAGGACTTCTTCAATGCATCAATGGGACAATGGATGGAGCCATGTACCATAAAATCATGAGTGACAACCTCCTTCCCTCCGCCAGGACGACAATGGCCCAAAACATGCAGCCAAGGCAACAAAGCAGTGGCTCAAAAAGAAGCACATTAAGGTCATGGATTGGCCTAGCCAGTCTCCAGACCTTAATCCCATGGAAAATTTATGGAGGGAGCTGACGTTCTGAATTGCCAAGCGACAACCTCAAATCTTAATGGTTTAGAGATGATCTGCAGAGGAGTGGACCAAAATTCCTCCTGACATGTGAGTAAATCTCATCATCAACTGCAAGAACCGTCTGACTGCTGTGCTGCCAACAAGGGTTTTGCCACCAAGTATTAAGTCTTGTTTTCCATAGGGATCAATTACTTCTTTCTTTCTTCAAAATGCAAATAATTTATATAATTTAGACAATGTGATTTTCTGGATTTTATTTTATTTTTGATATTCTATCTCTGAGTGTTAAAATTAACCTCCACTTAAAATTATAGATTGTTTATGTCTTTGTCAGTTGGTAAACCTACAAAATCAGCAAGGGATCAAATACTTATTTCCTTCACTGTAGCTGAACTAGAGCTGGTGCAGAGAAGAGCAACCAAGGTTATTAGAGGACTGGGTGGTCTGCAATATCAAGACAGGTTACTAAACTTGGGGTTATTCAGTTTGAAAAAACAAAGGCTTAGGGTTGATCTTATTCCAATGTACAAATATATGAGGGGACAGTACAGAGACTTTTCTAATGATCTTTTTACACCTAGGTCTGAGACGAGGACAAGGAGGCATCCTCTACTTATAGAGAAAAGGTTTAATCATAAAAGCCATCCCACCACATTCTTAAATACTTGATGCTAGGTTAGGACTGTCCCACTGGGGTCACCTTGCTGTGGTGGGATGGCTGTTAATTTTTTGATCAAATATTGTTACCCTAAAGTACCCTATTTTTATTTTCATGCACTATTGCAATATATTTATTTATTTTAGGGTATCTGCCAGGGGCGTAACTACAATAGCTGCAGGGGTTGCGATTGCACTCGGGCCCTGCAGCCTAGGGGGGCCCCAAAAGTCCCTTTGGCCTATAGAAAAAGACTAATACTATTAAAGATTTCCAATAATTGGGGGCCCCGTTGCAGCTTTTGAATCAAGGCCCCTGGGCCTGAAGTTACGCCACTGGTATCTGCTCATTTTTGTTTCTTATCTTTGGTGTTGCTATAGGCCTCAAATAGTATAAAGGCCTCCATTTATCTCTGAAAACTATATATTGGTCCCCACACAGCCCTAGAGACTGTATGAAGGCCCCCACATAGCTCTGTAAACTGTACAATGGCCCATACTGTAAGGCACACGCAGGTGTAGGAGTGGTGTTGTGGATCCATTGAACCACTGAAGTGAAGGTTGACCCATGACAGGAACAGGCTGGAGATGCTGGTTGTGATTAAGCAAAAGACTTTAATAAATAATCTTGACCAATACAGTTAGGAATGATACTGTCACGCCCTAGGGGCGCACGAGACGTGGACCCGCTGGACCGCTGCCGGAGAGGATGCTGATACCAGGTTAGAGAGAGAGAACCGGACTAGAATCTATATTGCATAAAGGGTTTTATTGATACAAGGAGTCTACCCCTAGGGAAAGGCCACAGGGCCCCCTCACAGTTCCTTCCTCCGGAGACGCCCGGGAAGGCCTTGACCCCTATACAGGGATTTGCTCCCAGCACGGAGCTCCGGAAGGTCTGTGAGCGGGATTACCCGTGTTAAACCGACCCTCAGGCGGTAAAGAAAAACAGAGGAATAACACAGAATGCAAAAAACCCAAAGAACAACAAAAGTAGTAAAATGAAGAACACGGAAACAGCACGGAGACTTGCGACCACCACGGAGTCCGGTCCGGGGGAAGACCAGAGAAAACCACACAAGGACGGTCCGAAGGAATGGTAGTAACGCGGCACGGAGCGACACGGAGCAGCTCGGAACAGCAAGGAGAGGCACAAAAGACCACGGAGCTGCCCGGAGGCAGAACAGCGACACTGCAACAAGAACAAACAGATGAGTGTTAAACACTGCAGAATAACATCATACAACAGGACCAGGACCGGCAACCTCGGGATGAATGAAGTGAACCAGCAAGGTCTAAGAGTAAATGCGCACCTGCAACAAGAACAAACAGATGAGTGTTAAACACTGCAGAATAACATCATACAACAGGACCAGGACCGGCAACCTCGGGATGAATGAAGTTGCCCCGGCAAGGTCCAGAAGCAAGTGCACACTTTATATACCTGCTGCCCTACAGGGATTGGCCGGGAGGCGGGGCAGACTAATTGGCCAGCTGGCCCTATAAAGGTAACAGAGAGAGCGGCCCCGCCCCCTAGTGAACACACCGAGGGGAAGCAGAGCGGGGCAGCAGTCAGGGAGCGACGGTCTGAGCAGCAGGTGTGCGATGGAGCACCCCGGAGCCCCGGGGTCGCCTGCGGATGGCCTGCAACCTGGAACCCCGACCCCGGAACCGGGAAGGAAGGGTAACTGCACGGGAAGAGGGACGGACAGGGTGCAGGGCGGAGGCGCTGGACCGCGGGGCAGTTACAGATACACTACTCAGACAACACAGGGTGAGGGAACCACAATATTAAGGCTTTACTCGATCCCCAAATAGTTAACAGCATAATACATATCCAGCAAAACACAAAATATAACAGGCAACAGAGTCTCACCCTTCCGCTGGCTCACCAGGGATTAGAATATTTGTGCCTCAGAACTTCCAGGGCTATTTACTCCAAACCAATGGCACCCTGCTTTTAGCAGGCACCCACCGAGAAAGAAATAATGCCAGATTTAGGAAGCTGAGTCAGCCCGGCAAAGTCTGTAGGCAGGTGACTGGATTGTCCCAACCTGCGTGGCTTTCTTATGCAGTCTGTTATCCCAGCCGAATCCGATTAGTCGAGGCTGAAGTCCTTGTGGTTTTAGAATCCAGGTTCTGATTCCCTTGGTCAGCACCGGAATACCTAGGCCTGGGGTTATCGCCGGCCAATCAGACCCAAAGATCCTAGATTAGCTGCCTGTATCCAATCTGCTGGTCAAAGTGAACAAAAATGCGCGGACCTGTTTTTGGTTGACTGGGCCCGGCCACTGGGTAATTGCTTCTATTTTGCCAGTTCTGGATGAATGCACCCACTTCCCACCCGATGTCCCATGTATAGCACCTCGGCCATCCTCATTTGGCATTTGTCAGGTCAGATGGTGAGCTGGGCTTTGGCTACCCTTTGCAGCACCTGGTACACGTGCTGCAGATGCTCTTCCCAGGTGTCGCTGAAGATAGCGATGTCATCCAAATATGCTTGGGCATACCCCTGACATCCCTCTAGTAAATGGTCCACCTTCCTCTGGAAGGTAGCCGGGGCATTCTTCATCCCAAAAGGCATGCTGGTGAACTCATTTAGGCCAAAAGGGGTTATGAAAGCTGATTTCTCTTGAGCATCTGTTGTGAGTAGGATTTGCCAGTATCCCTTGCTCAGATTGAGGGTGGATATAAACCGAGATCCCCCCAACCGATCTAGTAGTTCATCCACCCAGGGCATGGGGTAGGCATCCATAACTGTGATCTCATTGAGCCATCTATAGTCCACACAGAAACGAGTACTCTTGTCCTTTTTTGGCACCAGCACAACACTGGCAGTCCATGGGCTTTGGGAGGGAACTATGACTCCCATATATAACATGTCATCCACCTCAGCCTTTATCATTGCCAACACCGGAGGTGTCACTCGGTAGGCGGGTTGGCGGGGGTGTTTATCCAGGCAAACCTGTGAACAGTGATTCATATGGTCTGAGTACGTCTGATAACTGTTGCTTCTGTGATGGACAAAGCTGTTCTCCCAGTGACACATCTTTTACCCCCATTTTCCTTTTGGAGTCCACTAATAGGTCTGGGATCTGGTCTATATCGGGGTCATCTACATTGGGAAAACAAACTGCTAAGTTGGTGACCTCTCTTTCCTCATAAGCTTTTAGCCTGTTAACATAGTAGGTACGCTCACGAACACCTGCTCGGTCCAGGGCCACAGTGTAGTCAGTATTTCCACATTTCCTGGTAATGGTAAATGGACCTGCCCACATGGCTTGCAGCTTGTTTTTTTGTACTGGTACGAATACTAGGACCTTCTGGCACAGGCAAATTCTCGGAGTCGGGCAGCACGGTCATAACATCGCTTTTGCCTTTCCTGAGACACTTCTAAGTTCCCGTGGGCTAATGCCATGAGGTGCCTCATCCTTTCTCTAAATGTTTGAACATAGTCCAGTATGGGAACCTCTTCTGTGGGGAAGGTGCCCTCCCAACTTTCTCGTACCAGCTGTAAGGGCCCCCGTTCTTTTTTCGGCCATATAACAATTCGAAGGGGGAGAATCCAGTGAAGTCCTGCGGCACCTCCCAGTAAGCAAAAATGAGCTGCTGCAGGTTTTTCTCCCAGTCTTCCCCCCCTCGGCCTCTACATAACGTCTAATGAGCTTTTTCAGAGTTCCACTGAAGCGCTCACACAATCCATTTGTTTCAGGATGGTAGGGGGTTGTGCGCATGGGGCGTACTCCATGTTTCTCCCAGAGGGTTTGAATCAGTTCGCTTTGGAACTGCGCCCCCTGGTCAGTTAATACTTCCTGTTGAAGCCCTACCTGGCTAAAGATGTCCAGTAAAGCTTGAGCCATATGCTCTGCATCTATGGAAGTCAAGGCAGT
Source organism: Allobates femoralis (assembly GCA_033576535.1). NCBI lineage: Eukaryota > Metazoa > Chordata > Amphibia > Anura > Aromobatidae > Allobates > Allobates femoralis. Next base: position 82,215,517 of record JARQOC010000002.1, read on the forward strand.
GGCTTCTGGGTAGTGGGTGGCGAAGTCTACCAGAGTGAGGATGAATCTTTTTCCGCTGAGGATGGCTAAGGGGCCTACTAAATCAATGGCAACTCTCTGGAACAGTTCCCCTATCAAAGGCATGGGTTGGAGTGGGGCACGACATGGGGCTCTGCCTATACGTTGACACACTGGACAAGAGGCTTTGTATTTCTTCACTTCTTGAGTGACCCTTGGCCAAAAAATACTACGCAACAGGCGGGTTCGGGTCTTTCTGGTCCCCATGTGCCCAGCTGAGTGTAAATCATGAGATAAGCGCAATAGTTGTGGTCGGTATTGCTGGGGTACCACAAGCTGATGTACACGGGTCCAGGTTTTTTTTGGGCAGGATGAAGGCTTTTCCTGATATAAGAGGCCTCTTTCCCACTGCTGCCACTAATTGTGGAGACACGGGGGACAGTGGGGGCTCTCGTCCGCTAGCCCAGCCGCCTTTAGCAAGACAGCCTGGACCACGGCTCATCCCCAAACTGAACGCCTGAGCTCCTTAACCGTGGGCGGAACACTACTTAGACAACAGAGGGTGAGGAAATCACAATATTAAGGCTTTATTGGATCCCCAAACAGTTAACAGCATATAACACATAACCAGCAAAACACAACAATGTAACAGGCAACAGAGTCTCACCCTTCTGCTGGCTCACCAGGGATTAGAATATAGCAGAGGAAAGTCTGTAGCCAGGTGACTGGATCGTCCCAACCTGGGTTGCTTCCTTATGCAGCCTTTGTCATCACAGCCAAATCTGATAATTCGATGCTGAAGTCCTTGTGGTTTTATAATCCAGGTTCTGATCCCCTCGGTCGGAACCGAAATGCCTAGGCCTGGGGTTATGGCTGGCCAATCGATCCGAAGATCCTAGATTAGCTGCCTGTATCCAATCTGCAATCACCCTGGTTAATGCACAGGTCTCCTTATATACCTGAGCCCTCATTGCAGGATATTGGGGACGGCACGATTGGTGGAATAAGACTGTCTTTTCATTGGCCCGACCTCAAGCCTCATATAACTATTTTTAGTTGTATTGCAGTCCAGGCAAGTAAGAGCCAATACTGATTGATATAGCACCTAGCACGATACAATGGAGTGTTAGTAGGAGACATTTAGTCTGCAATCATTGACATTTAAATAATGGTAGCTGAGGCTATTTTACATAGTGTCAACAATCCACAGTGATACCATGGCATTCTAACAGGATTAAGTCCCTCTGACCTTACAGAAGAGAGTAATTGCATTACATAAGTCCACATCATCAAACCTCTACAAGACTTGTATTTACAGTACCAAATACTGTCTAGCTGGAGTTTAAGGACTTAACCCATGAATGTTTGCAACAAAATACCATATTGTCTGGGTTACATAAGAAATCATCATATGTTCTACATTGAAGGAGTCCATTTCGCAACAAGGAGCTTGCACAGAACTCAGGTCAGCGAGGCAACTGGGAGATGATCCAGAAGGCGTGATGCCGGAGGTGGAGACGTGGACAAAGTAACCTCTGGACAGGCTCTTGCAGGTGTAATGGGTTCTGTGGCAACGTGGCTGATACACTGCAGGATGGACAGGTGACTTACTGGCGAGATGACACACAGGCTCATGTGGCAGGCTCTAGGATTGACAAGAGATGTAAGCAATGAGAATTGCAAAGGTGAATTCAAAGGCAGGGATCGGGACGGGGACCTGAGGGAAAGCAACACAAACTAGGGACGGGCAGTGTTGCTCAGGCACCACCTGGAAGGGGAAGGTGCCTTAAATAGATGTATATATCAAAGAGGATTAATTTCTAAAATATAACTTTTATTTGATTTTGTTAAAAAGAAACCTATAGTTCCTGTGATGCGGTTTATACAATCCAAACCTTACCAAGGGGATCTAGGGGGGTGGGAACGCTGTCCCTATACTCTCCCTATCTCACCCTGCCTTGCAATGGAGTTTTAGATACGTAAAATTCTTGCTGGTGTCCCCATACCACGGTGACTGCCCCTCCTAACCCTGATTGCACACTAGGCTGAGGGGTTATGGGTCTCACAATTTCACACTAACCTAAAGACCTATTTGTCTCGTATATGTGTCATGGAAGTGCAAAAAGAAGTCCTACTAGCAGAGTCAATCCCCGTTACTTCAGTGGAAAAAGCCACATAGGACGTGTTTGTACAAAAAAATCTGTTTCTTGTGATAGGGATCCCCTCTATCAAAGGGTGTGTGTATAGAGGCGTGTTAGTGTAGTGACCTATTTTCCAATACCAACAATGGTTGGCAATAAACCAAATCTCAGATGAGATATATGTCACACTTTACCTATAACCAACACACCCCCATAAGATATGTACATAAAAACACTGTCAGAGACCAAAACCTGGCCCAGACCATAGCATGTAGGACATATAAGACACACAACCGTGCCACTGAGGGCACCTGTAAGGCAGGGGTGTAGTACCCAATGTAGCTAGCCAGTAGTCACTTAGCTTAGCATGATGATGCCGCGTCCTTCACTCTACGCGTTTCCCCCACCGTAGTTCTCGTCGGCGGGTTCCTCAGGAGTGATCCTCCGCAGCACCGGGCACCGGTCTGTGCCCTGGGTCGCCCAGGTTGAAGGAGATGATGATCCTCCTTCTCCCCTTCAGTATGGTAAATGACTTCTTTTTGCACTTCCATGACACATATACGAGACAAATAGGTCTTTAGGTTAGTGTGAAATTGTGAGACCCATAACCCCTCACCCTAGTGTGCAATCAGGGTTAGGAGGGGCAGTCGCCGTGGTATGGGGACACCAGCAAGAACTTTACGTGTCTAAAACTCCATTGCAAGGCAAGGTGAGATAGGGAGAGTATAGGGACAGCGTCCCCCCTAGATCCCCTTGGTAAGGTTTGGATTGCATAAACCGCATCACAGGAACTATAGGTTTCTTTTTAACAAAATCAAATAAAAGTTATATTTTAGAAATTAATCCTTAAATAGATGTAGCCCTCTACTGGAAGGCGGGAGGGCAAAATTAGGAATTGGTGTACTGGCCCTTTGAATACTAACTGGTGGGTGGTGCACGCCTTCTGAGCACACTCCCGAGGGTTCTGCAGACAGGACGCAACCCCAGGAGTGAAAGGACATGGGGGGAGCACAGGAGGATGATGCAGGACCGCCGGCTAGGTGAGATACAAGGCTGGGGGGCAGGGGCGTAACTAGAACTGGCAGGGCCCCATAGCAAACTTTTGAACGGGGCCCCCTCCAAGACACGCCCCCCAATGACACGCCCCTCCAAGACACGCTTCCCCCCAATGACACGCCCCTTCAAGACACACCCCCTTACAGGCCCCAGCAGTATATACAGCAGCCCCAGTGGTATACCGCAGCCTCCCCAGTGGTATATACAGGCCCCAGCAGTATTACAGCAGCCCCAGTGGTATACAGCAGCTCTCCCAGTGGTATATACAGGCCCCAGCAGTATTACAGCAGCCCCAGTGGTATACAGCAGCCTCCCCAGTGGTATATACAGGCCCCAGCAGTATTACAGCAGCCCCAGTGGTATACAGCAGCCTCCCCAGTGGTATATACAGGCCCCAGCAGTATTACAGCAGCCCCAGTGGTATACAGCAGCCTCCCCAGTGGTATATACAGGCCCCAGCAGTATTACAGCAGCCTCCGCAGTGGTGGTATATACAGGCCCCAGTGGTGGTATACAGGGCCCCTGGTGGTGGTATACAGGGCCCCTGGTGGTGGTATATACAGGCCCCTGGTGGTGGTATACAGGGCCCCTGGTGGTGGTATATACAGGCCCCTGGTGGTGGTATACAGGGCCCCTGGTGGTGGTATATACAGGCCCCTGGTGGTGGTATACAGAGCCCCTGGTGGTGGTATATACAGGCCCCTGGTGGTGGTATATACAGGCCCCTGGTGGTGGTATATACAGGCCCCTGGTGGTGGTATATACAGGCCCCTGGTGGTGGTATACAGGGCCCCTGGTGGTGGTATATACAGGCCCCTGGTGGTGGTATATACAGGCCCCTGGTGGTGGTATACAGAGCCCCTGGTGGTGGTATATACAGGCCCCTGGTGGTGGTATATACAGGCCCCTGGTGGTGGTATACAGAGCCCCTGGTGGTGGTATATACAGGCCCCTGGTGGTGGTATACAGGGCCCCTGGTGGTGGTATATACAGGCCCCTGGTGGTGGTATACAGAGCCCCTGGTGGTGGTGGTATACAGAGCCCCTGGTGGTGGTATATACAGGCCCCTGGTGGTGGTATATACAGGCCCCTGGTGGTGGTATACAGAGCCCCTGGTGGTGGTATATACAGGCCCCTGGTGGTGGTATATACAGGCCCCTGGTGGTGGTATATACAGGCCTCTGGTGGTGGTATATACAGGCCCCTGGTGGTGGTATACAGGGCCCCTGGTGGTATATACAGGCCCCCCGCTCTCCATTACCTGCAGCAGGCAGTCGAGCTGATCGCAGCCACAGCCTGTCATGTAGTGTGACGCTGTAGCCGGCGATACAGGAAATAGAGCGGCGCCGGCTACAGCCCACATGACAGGCAGATCAGCGCGACTGCCCACCGGTAATGGAGAGCAGGGGGGACGCAGCAGTAATGGAGGCAGCGGTCAGGGGGCCCCGAGGATAGCGTGTGGGGGCAGCGGTCAGGGGCCCCCTTGTATGACATGTGGGGGCACTCAGGGGACCAATGGGCCCCCCCTTTCCGTCCGGGCCCCCCCTACGGCACCCAGGGGGGTATGGGGACGGGGCTTAGTGGGCGTGGTCCCAAAAGTGTCGGGACCCGCTGGGCCAGTCCGCCCCTGTATGTATCGCAGGCGCAGCTGCCGGTATAGCAGCAGCTGCGTAGCGGCGCTGGGTCCGGGCCCCCCACAAGCGCCGGGCCCCAAAGCGACCGCTACGGCTGCTATGCCGGTAGTTACGCCACTGCTGGGGGGCTGCATGGAGAACAGAACAGACCGCTGGGGTCCGCGTGCTAAGCGGCAATCTCCCCGCTCAGTGGAGACAGGTACTGCAGCCAGGGCTGATCAAATGGTGCACCCTGGGCTGCGTGCTGGGCACCTGTCGAGCCCACTGGGACGGGGGTACTCGGTACCGGACCAGGTCTCTACTGGGGAAGTCACGGGTGGTCCTGGTCCAGTCCGTGTCCCGGGCCCTGGCAATAAAAGGGAGATATTTACAGGGGATTTGTCACTCGTGACGCCACCCACTTGATGCGGCCAGTAATGGGGGCCGCCGCTGCTGCAGAACCTCCGGGGATGATGTAATGGCAGCGGAGATGGTGTAGTTCCAGTGGGTAGAACTGTGTTCCCCGGAGCAGTAGGGGTTAAGTCTATTGTGGAGTGTGTAGCACACTTACTTTGCAGACGCTGCAGGGATCTCTCCTCCTGGCTGGTGCTGACAGGCTGTCTCCTGTATGGAGGGAATAGCTTGCACACAGAGACACAAGGGAAGCTGTTCCAGGGTTTTCCAAAGCTTTACTCTCGGTTGTTCAGACAGTTCACAGGTAGTTTGCAGTTCTTACAAGGTTCAAGCACAGTTCTCAGCACACGGGCACATTCTCCCTCTCCGGGTTCCCTTTGCTCTGCAGCCAGGCCTCTCTCTCTCTGACCCCTCACACAATCTGTAGTGTCCTTTCCGGGCTATTACGTTCTCTTTGCTTCGTGTTGTGCGACACTGGACAGTATGGCGGTGACTCGGGCTCCTGTGAGTCCTAAGTGTGTCACTAAGCTGCGAACCACTTGAGAAAGGCGCACTAAGCGCAGAAACACTCTATTTACATCATTGTACTAAGCTGCCTGTCCTTTAAGGTACCTTTACACGCGGCTACTGGAGGATGGATACAACCCGCTACAGGCTACAAATGTAGCTTGTAGCGTCAATATAGCCCGTAGTAGCGGCGTGTGAAGACGGGACGACACAGCCGGCAACAGATACATCTGTTTCCGAGCACTGCTCGAAAACAGATGGCTACAAAGCCGATTGTAGCGAGCTGTATCGGCGTGTAAAGAAGGAACAGAAGGGTTGTTTCTACACCACGCTATGTAGCTGGGGCGTGACACAGGGTCCGGGTTTCCGCGCCCCCTTCAGCGATCATTGGAGGAAGCTCCTGCGTTGCGATTGGTTGTCGCCGCACAGGGCGGCATATTTAAGGAGCTGACGAGTCACACTACACAATTGCTCGAGCTTCAAGTATTAATCAGCCTCCTGCGATGCCTGCCCAATCATGGTATTATTGCTTTGTCCTATCAGCGTACGGACGTCTCGTAATCCACAATTGGAGCACGCCTATGTGCTGTCCCTGCTGCACCAGGTACGCCCATAGTAGCTGGTTGTAGCGGTGTGTAAATGAGCTAAGATGAGCTACAGATGGCTACTTGAGACACCCGGCGATGTATCTAGCTATAGATGTTGCGTAGCGTAGCGCACCTTGTGGCGGCGTGTAAAGGAGGTGCGTTTACCGTTTGTAACCGTTTGAGCGTGCTCGTGCACGTGAAGTAGCGGGTTGTATCCATCCTCCAGTAGCGGCGTGTAAAGGTACCTTTAGGGTAGGGATCTCAATCTGAAACTCAGACCCCCCGTCGTGCTGTTTGGGGATGCCGGGTAAACTACGGTCCCCTCTAGAGCCGACACTCTACTTTAGCCCAGCCTCCAGCAGTCCTCCAGCACGAGGCTCTACCAGGCTCCTTTCCTTCTGTTCCTCTCTGTATATAGGAGGGCTACTCCGCCTGCAGTCGGTTGCTTTAGCTGTGTTTCTAGGGCCCGGGTTACACCGTCCCTCTCTGTCCTCTCACACTCCTGAGGATCTGACTCTGGATGGGCTTTCTCTCTCCTCTGGCTCGCACTGGCTCAGTACAGATTCTGCGCTCCGTCTGTCTTCACTCTTCCAGAACGTGTGTGTCTTTCTGGCTGCTCAGCTTCAGCTCAACCTGCTGCTGTTCTCTGGCCTGCTCCTCAGCTTCTCTGCTGCTCTTGATCTTTTCATCTCAGCTCACTGTGGCCTACTTCTGGTCTTTACAGCTCAGCCTACCTCGGCCTACTGAACTCCTTCACTCCTCCCCCTTCATATATACTGTCAAGTCACCTGACTACGTGTTTGCCCAACCCACTCCTCTGAATCCACCACCCCTCAATCTCAGAGTATCTAATCTCAGGGCTGGATGTTACATTCTCTTACACGTGGGTTGTGTGGGCTGTGAGGGTGTTGGTGTGCAACAATGTCCTACCTACCTGGCTGCAGTTCCCTTTGTGGCCTCCTGGACGCAGGGGCGCCACACACTGACCTCTCAGTTCAGAAGATGTTGGCCCCAAAGCTCGGGGTGTAATACATACACAACCCTACAAACTATTTTAAGGCCCCAACATAACCATACAAATAGTATAATGGCCCCCACATAGACCTCAAATAATATGATGACCCTTACATAGCCCTGAAAACTGTATGACCCCCCCCCCCCCCCATAGCCCTGAAAACTATAATGGACCCCACATAGCCCTACAAATAGTATGATGGTCCTCACATGCCAATGCAAAGAGTGCAGTGATCCCCATGAATTTTAAAAAACAAAAAATATATAAACATTCACCTTTCTTTGTTCTCCACTGCTCCAGTCTCTGTAGTATGTGGTCGATATGTAGTCTACATGGCTTGTTGTCAAAACTCAGACACAGAGAAAATGACAATGGAGGGAGTTGACGGCTCTATCTTTCATTATTGCTTATTCAATGAGTAGTAGCACTGGGGACTGCAATAATTACCCTGTATTGCTGTACGGTCATTCGCATATGTCCAAATTGCAGATACTCCAGATGGTGGTGCACACTTCAGATAAGTTCAAAGTCCACTCTCCCTCCCCTCACCATACCATGTAAAGCCTGTAATTTGGCGGATTAAAAACTGAAGAATCTACATTGGTGAGTGACGCACATTATTATCTTCTTTACTGAAAGTCATTATTGCTTATAGTTGAAAGTGCAATGACAGGTGGAAGGGCCAGTCGCTGGAACCGGCCCCCAACTCACATGCCCCATAATGGTCGCGTTGTCTGACGCTATTAGCAGTATGCCACTGTCTGGACTGGTAACCTAGCTGTATGACTGTTTGTGTGCTAATTGTCACCTGACCCAATGCCTTCCTTCATGACTTCCTAAATGTAATTTGTATTAGTTAGGCTGGGGTCACACACACAGATATCTGGGCAGATATTGTTCACAGATCTCTGGTTGCAGTGAAATCATGGACACAGGGTTCCATTTTGTGGCTGTGTACAAATGGAGCAATCTGTCCATGATTTCACTGCAACCAGAGATCTGTGAACAATATCTGCCCAGATATCTGTGTGTGTGACCCCAGCCTTACATTGATCAGATATCACATTACAAATAATACTAATGCTCAGGGCTGCAACTAGGAATTTTGGAACAGCACCAAAAATTAAACCTCAATTCATGTGTAAAGCTTTCCCAACCAGCAATCCATATGGTTCCTTACAATAGAGTAAAAAGGAAAAATATCACAAAAAAATTGAAAAAAGTGGACATTAGTGCTCAATGCATGGCCACGCCATTGGGCAATAAAGTCCAGTTTTTTTCAATAGTTATGTGCTGTTTTCCTTTTTTTACACTCTATTATGTATCACACACACACTTGAAACTGCTGTGGGTTGAATACACAATAGCTACAATAGAATAGAATAGAGAATACACAATAGAGACGGCTGCTAACTGTATACACAATAGAGATGGCTGCAGGCTGTATACACAATGGAGACTACTGCTGGCTATACATAAAATAGAGAATACACAATAGAGACTGCTGCTGGCCATACACAATAGAGAATGTGACACGCCCACCAGGGCTGTGGAGTTCTCGGAACCGAGTCGGGCAGTTCTCTGGGAAGGTCACGGCATAATGGCCCTGGCTGTGTCAAAAAGATGGGGGATATTTTATATGGGATTTAACATGATGCCACACGTGGGTTTCGGCCTCTGGGGCTGTTGGTAACGCAGATAGATGTTCTGCTCTCCATCGGTAGAGCTGGAGGCCCCAGGGCAGTTGCAACCAGTTTATATGGGAAGTAGGGAACGGTGGGGTGCAGGACTGAGGGCGCAACAAATGACTGGAGGACACAAAGGCTGAAGTTTATTTTACCTTTACTTGATGGTTGATGGTGCAGACCGGGGTAACGGTAACAGATAGTAGTGGAGATCTGGACAGCTGGGAAGCAATTGGGGATCCACCTTGCCAGGTGGGTTTAGAGGCCTCGCTTCTGTGCGGCGCTGTTTGGACCTAGCTGCATAAAGCTGTGCTGTGGCCCTTTACCTGTGTGTCTAGTCTCTGCCCGTATAAGGGAAACAAAAAGCAGTCTGCTGGAGCACTAAGGAAGGCGCAAAAGGAAAAGATTTATAGCATCCAAACCTTTATTGGCCTTCCCTTACATGCCACGATGTTTTTTCCACAGACTAGTAGCTGTCTTCCTCAGGTGACCAGATGAGATTGGGGCCCGCTCCTCACGTCTTGCACGAGCCCCCCCTTTCCTGTCAATCACTGCCGGGCCCCTGACAGCTGACGGCGACCCTGCTAATGCTTTTGGATTACATCTTCGTATCAAAACTTTGATATTGTTGTTTTTTTCCATCTGCCATATATATTCACTATTCTGCTGATCATGAAGATTATCTTTTTGATTGATAGTTTTAGCATTAACGGGGTTGTGCTATCTTGGATATTATTTACTTATCCACAGGACTGCTGGAGCTGCATTTATTTCAAGAACAAAATGATTGCTTGAGATGGGATTTTCTCTTAATCCTGCTTTTGTTCTAGTGATTGGTAGAGGTCCAAGTGATTAGACTCCAGCAATTTTTATCCTGTATGATGTGCTGATTTATCCTGTATCTCAGCCAATCAGACATTTCTGAGGTTTCTCAAGTTGCATACAGCGCACTTTTAATCTGAATTTTAAAATAAACCATTCAATATATGGATCCATGCTCTTTCTAATGACCCGCTTTGTACGCTTGTGAGGGTGGCCTGGAAGGTAGTGGCGAGCGAGGGGCTCAGTCCTTTGGCGGCTGAGACAGTATGTGCCCAGCAACGTGCACAGAGCAAAGGAGAAAAGGTTGATCGCGTAGCGATTCAGGCTGGGTGCATAGTCTTGATGTGTGCGAGCCATTCCTGTAATTAGGCCATCTGATAACGCGCGAGCAACATTTTACAAAGTCTTTTAAAACATACTTGACTTTATCGCTTGCGTTAACTTTTGACAGTTCCATTGCTCCTACTCCTTCAATTTATGTTCATCTATCCTCCTCTTTGCTACTTGGCAGCACAGTGCCATGCCTTAAAATCATATAGTTCTCCTTGATAAGGGTCTCATCCCACCCACAGGGACTCGATCTCTAAAACGGGGCAGACCGTTGTTGGACTCGCCTAGTCTAACGTTTGCTTCTGTGCTGACCTGTTCCCCCAGGTCTATACCAAGCTTCATCCTGAGGATACGTACCACTGGAGTCAGTCCAGTGGCTGGGGAACCTTGGTAGAGTTCGGGTCTGAAGCTCAAGAAAGTGGGGTGGGGGTAGCTCTCTATAATTCCCCCGTCGTGAGTTCTTCTCAGGCGCTCTATTCCCAGTGTCCACCGATGGTAATGTAACAGATGCCACAAATACCTACTTACTGCGGCCTAAGGTATCTTTACGGCTTACACACTGCTCCTACTCGCCTACTGTCACATCGCCATTAAACTCGGTGGCTGGTGTTCCTGCCTCGGCCACTGGGAGGAGCCGGTTTCCTTCGGCTGATGGCGCCGGTGATAAGAGGGCCTTGTCCTCATATGGACCTGCTCCTGCGACGTCTGCCTCTGTCGCTGAGCGCCGCCATGTTTCTCCTTTGGGTGGTGTTGGTAGCAGAGGAGCGGGCTGTCGAGATAACTGGGACGAGGGTACTTGGTACCGGACCGTGTCTGCTACGGGGGAAGTCACGGGTGGTCCTGGTCCGGACCGTGTCCCGGGCCCTGGCAAATAAAAGGGTGTATTAACAGGGGAGAATAGTCTATCATGACGCCACCCACTATATGCGGCCAGTAAGGGGGCCGCCGCTGCTGCAGAACCTCCGGGGATGATGTAGTGGCAGCATAGATGGTATAGTTCCAGTGGGTAGAACTGTATTCCCCGCGGCAGTGATGGTATAGTCTATAATGGATATGGATGGTGGAGACGGGGTTAAAGAACACACACTCACGTTTTGTAGTCCAAGGTGCAATTCTCCTTTTCTCCTGATGCTGCAGCTTCTTCTAATCTGTGTGCAGAGCCTACAGCAGGGGTCTCAAACTCGCGGCCCCCGGGCCGCATGCGGCCCGCCACGCTCCCCAGTGCGGCCCGGGCACCATGAAAGAAAAAAGCATGCCCCGGGCTCATTATACATGGAGCCGCCGCGGTACCGTTTTATTGTGACTTCCGGGTACCGGCGGCTCAAACAAGCGCCTTCGCACCTGTACATTCATGCAAGCAAGTGGCCGGTGGACCAATCAGAAGCCTCCTGTGACGTCACAGGAGGCTTCTGATTGGTCCGCCGGCCGCCTGCTTTCATGAATGCACAGGCGCGAATGCGCTTGTTTGTTTTCTTCCGGGTACCGCCGGCTCAGCTCACAGTAATGCGGTACCGCGGCGGCTGCATGTATAATGAGCCCGGGGCATTAATGAAACAGGCTGACCGGGCTCTCAGTTTGCGGTCGCAGCTGATGCCCCTGTGATAGCGGGAGCACAGCGGTAAGTGATCACCGGAGCTGATAGCCAGCCCCCCCCCCCCTGCTCCTCTCCCGGCCAGAGCTGACAGTAAATGCCCCCTCCCCCTCCACTGCTCCCAATCCAGCCGGAGCTGACAGTACATGGCCTTTCCCCAACCCCCCTTCCCCTGCTCCTCACCCGGCCAGCAAAAAGACCATCAACTCAAAACCCCTCCTGCTCCTCATCACCTGCCACCTCAGGGCTGACAGGGTCATACCACCTCCCGGATTAAGTTCAGCCAGCCAGCCCCTGATCAGGTGTGTGAGAGAGAGAGAGAGTGTGTGTATGTGTGAGTGCATTTGTGTGTATATGTGAGTGAGTGTGTGTATATGTGAGTGTGTGTGTGTGTATGTGTGTGTATTTGTGTGTATATGTGAGTGTGTGTATATGTGAGTGTGTGTGTATTTGTGTGTATATGTGAGTGAGAGTGTGTATATGTGAGTGTGTGTGTATTTGTGTGTATATGTGAGTGAGAGTGTGTATATGTGAGTGTGTGTGTATTTGTGTGTATATGTGAGTGAGTGTGTGTATATGTGAGTGTGTGTGTGTGTATGTGTGTGTATTTGTGTGTATATGTGAGTGTGTGTATATGTGAGTGTGTGTGTATTTGTGTGTATATGTGAGTGAGAGTGTGTATATGTGAGTGTGTGTGTATTTGTGTGTATATGTGAGTGTGTGTGTGTATTTGTGTGTATATGTGAGTGTGTGAGTGTATTTGTGTGTATATGTGAGTGTGTGTTTGTGTGTATGTGAGTGTATTTGTGTGTATGTGTATAACAGTGAGTGTGTGTGTATTTGTGTGTATATGTGAGTGTGAGTGTGTATTTGTGTGTATATGTGAGTGTGTATTTGTGTGTATATGTGAGTGTATTTGTGTGTATGTGAGTGTATTTGTGTATGTGTATATGTGAGTGTGTGTGTGTATTTTGTGTGTATATGTGAGTGTGTGTGTGTATTTGTGTGTATATGTGAGTGTGTGTGTGTATTTGTGTATTTGTGTGTATGTGAGTGTGTATTTGTGTGTATGTGAGTGTATTTGTGTGTATATGTGAGTGAGTGTGTGAGTGTATTTGTGTGTATATGTGAGTGTGTGAGTGTATTTGTGTGTATATGTGAGTGAGTGTGTGTATTTGTGTGTATATGTGAGTGTGTGAGTGTATATGTGAGTGTGTGTGTGTATGTGTGTGTATTTGTGTGTATATGTGAGTGAGTGTGTGTATATGTGAGTGTGTGTGTATTTGTGTGTATATGTGAGTGAGAGTGTGTATATGTGAGTGTGTGTGTATTTGTGTGTATATGTGAGTGTGTGTGTATTTGTGTGTATATGTGAGTGTGTGAGTGTATTTGTGTGTATATGTGAGTGTGTGTTTGTGTGTATGTGAGTGTATTTGTGTGTATATGTGAGTGAGTGTGTGAGTGTATTTGTGTGTATATGTGAGTGTGTGAGTGTATTTGTGTGTATATGTGAGTGAGTGTGTGTATGTGTGTATATGTGAGTGTGTATGTGTGTGAGTGTATTTGTGTGTATATGTGAGTGAGTGTGTGTATTTGTGTGTATATGTGAGTGTGTGAGTGTATTTGTGTGTATATGTGAGTGAGTGTGTGCATTTGTGTGTATATGTGAGTGTGTGTGTATGTGTATATGTGAGTGAGTGTGTATGTGTGTGTATTTGTGTGTATATGTGAGTGAGTGTGTGTATATGTGAGTGAGTGTATATGTGTATATGTGTGAGTATTTGTGTATATATGTGAGTGAGTGTGTGAGTGTATGTGTGTGTGAATATTTCTGAGTGAGTGTGTATATGAGTGAGTGTGTATATGTGTGAGTGTGTATATGTGTGTGCGTGTATTCCCGAGCCGCCTGAGCAGCACATCGCCGGCGGCTGCTGGGTGCAGGCTGGTGCCGGCCGCCGGGTGCTAGCCGGTGCCGGCTGCTGCCAGCAAGCAGAAGACTGGGAGCCACAGAGGAAGAAGCTGCTGGAAAGAGAAGAGTGGAGTCAGGTAAGGCGCTGTTACAGCCGAAGATAGCAGCCTGGGGGGAGGGGAACGTGACCGCTGAAAGTGCCTAGGGCGGCAGGAGCTCCAAATATGGCCCTATGTAAGTGTGTCAATGTGTGAGTGTGTGTGTGTATGTGTGTATGTATGTGAGTGTGTGTGAATGTGCGGGTGTGTATATATGGGCTTGTCCACGCACCTGCGCTCTTAGTATTTTCAGCAGACGCGGTCCCTGGTTACCTGATGTGTATCGTGGTAACCAGTTCATACAGCAGCTGCATAGTGCGCGCTTATCCAGAGCGCACAGGGAAACACTGCAAGCAGCGTTTCCCTGTGCGCTCGGGATAAGCGGACAGTGGGCAGCCTGCTGTATGAACTGGTTACCACGATACACATCGGGTAACCAGGGACAGCGTCTGCTGAAAGCGGCCGCATACACGCACCTGCGCTTCTCTGTCAAAGCCTAAGTATTTAGCGCAGAAGCGCTAAATACTGAGAGCGCAGGTGTGTGGACAAGCCCTATGTGAGTGTGTGAGTGACCGAGAGAACAAAAAGAACAGAGACCAGGACATTACTACAAGATGACCAGGGAGGAACATTACTTCAAGAAGGTGATCAGGATGGGGACATTACTACAAGACGGGGACCAGTTTGGGGGACATTAATATACAATGGGGACCAGTATGGGGACATTACTACATAAAGTAGATTAGGGTGGGGACATTACTACAAGAAGATCAGAATTTGTACTTTACTAGATTGAGCAAAAAATTCTGGTATTGCTAAAATGTCACTTAGGGTACCGTTACACGTCGCAACATTGCATGCAATTTCACTGGCAATTTGCTGGTTGCAGTGAAATCATGGACACATTGTTCTATATTCTTGCTGTGTACAAATGTAACAATGTGTCCATGATTTCACTGCAACCAGCAAATTGCCTGTGAAATTGCATGCAATGTTGCGACGTGTAACGGTACCCTTAAGGTGCTGTCACACGCGGCGATCTGGCCTCCGATGTCGGAAGCGATGTGCGGGTGCCCGCTCGCTTCCGACATCGCAGGCCAGCTGTCACACGGCACGACGTTGCCGGTGACGCGGCGGCGATGTGGGCGGATCCATCGCTCGCTGGGCTGGGCTCAGCCCAGCGAGCGATGGCTCAGAAACACTGCGATATAGGCTGGATCGCACCGCCAACAGTGTCAGACGGCGCGATCCAGCCTAATCGCTGGTCACAGGTTGACAGGTTTATGAACATGTTCATAAACCTGTCAACCTGCGACCAACGATAATTTGCAGTTGCGTCGCGCTGTCACACAGCGCGACGCACTTGCAATATCGCCCGCGACATCGCTGTGACGTCACTTTTCGGCGATGTCGCGGGCGAAATCGCCACGTGTGACCCCACCTTTAGTCCTACAAGCAATGCGGCCCCCGATATCAATTTTTTTTCAACGTGCGGCCCACCAACCCAACTGAGTTTGAGACCCCTGGCCTACAGGCTTGTAGCTCTGCAGGTGGGAGCTCTCTGCTGCTGGATGTAGGGCAAAGGTTGCAATCAATACACAGACTCACAGTTTTGCTGTTTTCCAAAGCTTTACTGCAGATGTTGTTGCAGATTGTAGTCCACGGAGTCTGTAATGGGGCTAAGCTCTCTTTCCCACTCTGTCCGGGTCATCAGCTTCCTCATGCTGCGCTGTGTGTGTGTCCTGAGCTGCTGCTTCTAGCTGAGCTGCTGGGACTTCTCACTCTTTCTCTGTGTTCTGCTGGTACCACTTGACTAGGCAACTTGAGTCCTCTGTGCTGTGCTGACCCCTCCGTGTTGCTTTGCACTGGTACTATGGGCATCTAGAAATCCCACTGTTCCTGTATTCACTGTGCTGTGGGTGCCAGACACAGTACCGGATCCGGTGTCCATTCTGTGCGCTCTTCTGGGGCGAGTGAAGGTATCACTCCAACTCCCAGACGTGTTCCTCAGTCTATAGTGCTCCTGTTCCTCCGACCCTTGCTGGGCCTGCACTGAGCTAACTCTGCTCTAACTGTGCTCTTCACAGCACTGATCCGTGCTGAACTGAGCTCTCCCTCATGAGCAGGAGTATTTAAGGGAGCAAGTGGTGCTCCCCCTCCTGGCCCAGAGGTGCTAGTGTTTGTCAGTGTGTTGTGGGGAGAGAACCCATGTGATGTTATTGTGGCACATTAACCCATGGGGTGCCACACGGGCCCTGCAGAGGTGTCTGTTAGGCGCAGCCTTCGTTCTCCTGTCAGAAATGGGGTGGGCGGAGCCAGTCGTGCATCACCATCTGGCCTGGTTCTAGGGGCAGTCCGGATGAGATCATCAGGCTGTGAGCTCCAGCCTATGGGAGGTAACCGCACCCTTCAAATACATTGGAGCCTGGCTTGCCGGCCGCCAGATATAGTTTTGGTTCCCTAGTGATATAGTGTGTGTGTAGTTTTGTGTCTGACCTTGCCTGGATTTCTGACTCTTCCTCTGCCTATCGATTTTGTACCTCAGCTGCCCTCTTGGTTTTTGCCCTTGACCTTTGCCTGGATTTTTGACTCTGCTACTGCCTGATGATTTTGTACCTTCGCTGCCCTCTCGGTTTTGACTCGGACTTCTGACTTCGTTTTTCGGGTCTTGATTTTTTCCCTGGCGACCTTCCTGCTCTGTTGCTCATATAGGCAGCTACCTCCTGGGCTTCGCTGTAATTCCAGATCCCTGTATAGGGGTTAAGGGTCTCGGGGTTTCTCGGGGTGCTGCCTTACCTACAGCTCAGCCTCACAGCGGATGGTCGTCACACCTACTGTCCTTTTCTTCTTTATGGTATGTGACTTGGACCGAGTGAAACTCCCTGGATGTGACTTGCACCTCACAGATTGGATAAAGTATAGACCCAGCTGAAAAGGTCACGTGGTTGTGGAGCCCACTGGAACGGGGTACTCGGTACTGGAGCAGGGTAGCACTGGGAATGTCACGGCAGTCTTGGTCCGGACCGTGTCCAGGGTTCCGCAAGTAATGGGGGAATATTTACAGGGGAGTTTGTCGTGACGCCACCCACTGGTTGTGGTTAGGGTGACCACTGCTGCTGCAGAACCTCCGGGGATGATGTTTGGCAGCTGGAGATGTAACGGCCCTCCGCAGGTAGAGCCTGGTTCCCCGGGGCAGTGATAGTTAAAGTCTTTGATTGAAGCTATGGATGTTGCAGGATAGGGATGATAGTGGAGGCGATGGTTGCTTGTGAGGGAAAGTAGGGCTTGAGTACAAGGATCACACACACTCACGGTTTTGTCGTTTCCAAGTCTTTACTGCAAATGTTGTTGGCAGAGTACTGTCCATGGAGTCTGTACCGGGGCCAGGATGCTCCCACCCTGACCCTGTCCCCAGCTTCCTACTCTTGCGCCTTGTGTGGCCCTGCGGCTGCTTTAGCTGCCTAACTCCGTCGAATGGAAATGGGACTACCCGTCTACCCGGGGTTAAGTGTGGGAGTGCTCCGGATGGGATCCACTTGAAAACCCTGTGACAGGAATAACTGCACACTCGTTTGTGGGTGCAGTACCCCTACTGTGGCGCACTGACCAGTGGGGCACCACATATACATAGTATTATAGCACATACATGAAGACATCACATTATATAGAATAACGCAGGACACAGTTCACATTGCTATACAACACAATGCGGTTGTTGTCTTCAGGCCATGAGTGTTCGGGTACCGACCAACCCCTTACGATTTTCTGAGTGGTTGGTGAGGTCTCAGGACTAAGACTCCCACCATCTGCAAGATGTTTAAGGAGGTAACATTTCTAAAAGAAATTAGGCTACATTCACACATACCGTTTTTGCTGCGTTTTTTTGGATCTGTTTTTCAGCTGTAAAACTTGATCTGTGGTGCCCCTGCGGTCTGGTCATCTCACAGGTACTGCACCTAAGCCATAGGAGTGGTATCCCACTCCCAGGCAAGGAGGAGACACAAACCCGAGATACACACACCTGCACCCAACACCTATACTAACTCCTGGCCAGGAGATAGAAGGGGGAAGAAGTGAGGAGCCCCATCTGCTGGCGGGAGGAGGGAATAGGCACAGGGAGTGGGAACAGAAGGTAGGTAAAGCAGAGAGGAAGAGGAGGGGACAGATCAATCTGAGGTCAGTCAGGTTCAGTTGGAGGGAGAAGGGAGTCTGTGAGGAACACCTAAGAAAAGATGGAGTTCTAGGGGAGGAGTGGGACCAGTGAGAAGGTCGCCACGGAACCCTGGCCAGAGGGACCCCATTTCAGTAACTATCCCGAGGTGGCTGCTGAAGGAACTTGGTTGCAAGAGGGGACCAGCCCCGATCTAGCCACACACTCCAAGATGAAGCTAGGAAACCAGAGGCTACTGAGCTGTATGCCCAGTAGCCATCAGCCGTGGACATTCTGTGAAATGGTGGCTATGTATAGGGTCAGGGGACATATCACCCATCACCCGACAAGGCTTGCAGCCACCTGTTCGGGACACTGTGCATGAAGTCCCAGGGCAGTAGAGTAGAGAAGCCAGTGTGGGAAGTCAACCAGGAGAGGCTTGTAACAGGGTGTCTAGAGGAGTGGACCCAAGTTGCATGGAAGTTGACTGGACTGCAGACCCGGAGGACACGGTGTCCCTGCTTGGCTGGACTACCGAACTGTGAGTAAAAGTTCAAGAACTGCAACCCTGGTGTCCTCCTGTCATTCTGCGTGCCCTCACTGCCGCCTGCTGCACTCTGACCCTCACCGTCCCCATAGACTGTCACACTAACCCTGGTGCCCCGCTC
This sequence comes from Allobates femoralis, assembly GCA_033576535.1. Lineage (NCBI taxonomy): Eukaryota > Metazoa > Chordata > Amphibia > Anura > Aromobatidae > Allobates > Allobates femoralis. Next base: position 82,234,100 of record JARQOC010000002.1, read on the forward strand.
CGCCTGTGGGGAGCGATACCACCCCGACTGCCGCACCATCTGCCCCAGTGGCCCCAAATCAGCAACATCGGGTATCCCTGGCCAAATACCAGCGGTGATGTCACGAAAAGACTACTAAATCCCCTGTAAATAACCCTTCACTGTACGACCAGGGCCACGGAGCTGGGCCACACCACCGTGACCTCCCAAAGAACAAGCTGGCCCAGCTACTGAGTACCCCAAGGCCCTTACGGCTGTTGCAGATCCGCTTTTTAAAAAACACATCACCTATTCACACACTGCGTTTTTGATCCATTTTTCTGAACTCTCGGTGCTATGTTTTTTTTTCTCTAGTTAGAATGGTTCCCTATGGGAAAATCGGATGAGATAAACACCACAAAAACTAACTTGCATTTTTCTTGGACGGATCACTTTTCCAGGAAAAAAATGAATCACGCCACAAATTGCCAGTCTGAATGGCAAAAAGTGAAAACCCATAGACTTTGTTGGGATTTCATTTGAGTGATCCATTCTCTGCATTTTCACTGTACAAACTGATGGAAAATATACGGATTAAAAATGGTGTGTGTGAATGTAGCCTTAAATTATCGATACATTTTAAGGTGTAATTACTAAGAGGGTTTGTCTCATCATTTAGTTACCGTAATTCAGACCAATGGCATTATTACGCTGCTGACCCAAACAATGCACTCTCCACTGTTGCAAGCAAAGGCAGATTTGCCTGTGCGGTTTAAGGGTTGTGTCAGTTAAGTATTTGGTGCCAAAATGTCTGCACTATCTCTGTGTCTCTTGTGTTTTTAATGCCTTTTTTACATGCATTTTTGGTGCAGATTTTCATCAGAATGGATTAAATCTCCAACAAAAATGCTGAAAGAGATGTTCTACTACTTTAATATTGATGACATATCCTCAGGATAGGACATCAATATCAAAGTATGTAAAGGTACCTTTACACGCCGCCACTGTGCCTAGCGATAGGTATCCACCGCACGTGCACGCGCACGTTTTTAACGGTGCACAATTATCCCCAGTGCCCGGCAGTTGCTACCTTCCTGTGGTGGCGTGTAAGGGCCCCTTTACACGCCACCACAGGAAGGTAGCAACTGCCGGGCACTGGGGATCATTGTGCCTGCTGCCATGAAATTGCTACGAAATGGCGGCGTGTAAATAGGGCAGTTCCTCCGGTGTCCTGCGGTTGCCTTAGATACCTGTTGCTGAGCCGTGCTCAAAAACCGAAGGCAACAGAAAGGCACAATTGCCATGGTAGTGGCGTCTAAACGGGGCACAGGCATGGATGTTGCGTCGCCTAGCGAACTCCCAGGGGTGTGCCACGGCGCCATGGATATCACACCCCATCAGCGATCATTGGTGGGGGCTACTGTGTAACCATTGGCTGTCCCTTCACAGGGCGCCATATTTAAAGAGCTGACCATTCACAGTCCACAATTGCAATGGCGTCATGTATTAGCCAGCCTTCCTGCGCAGGCTGGCCAATCATGACGCTATTGAGTTGTCCAATCAATGCTTGCGCATCACGGAATACACAACTCTGTCACGCCTATGTACTTACGGCGCGAAATATGTACGCCCATATTCCTTTGTGATAGCGGCGTGTAAAGCAGGGAAGGTATTCAACAGGAAGTTAGCCGCGGCACCTGTCGGCACTTCCGGGGAACAAAGATACCTTCAGTGGAGAATGTAATGGCGGCGTGTATACGCGGCATTAGCAATCGGTATCCACCGTTAAAAATGTGAGCGTGCACGTGCAGTGGATACCTGTTGCTAGCCATAGTGGCGGCGTGTAAAGGTACGTTATAGGGGCCCTAACACTTTATGTGGGTATCTCAAAGAATTTGATGGCGTAGGGTAATGACTAAGCAGAGGCAGGTTCAAGTTCAAGTCTATATTTGTACATAAACAAGAGCAGAACAATATACAAGTCCTATTGATAATGAAGCAGCGGGTATGAGTCCAAGAAAAACACATTTCAACAAAGTACAAGGCCGATACTGAGAATAGTCTTTGCACACAGTTCACACAATCCGTGGCCAGGTACAGTAATGGAAAAGTCTTTGCAACACAGTTCAGAATCCCGGACTTAAAGCAGTGCAGTGCGGTTAGAAAGACCAGTCCCAAGCTGTCCAGAAATATGCACAAATACATAACAAACAGATTGCAGCAACCAAGGATTACGTGAGGCAGAGTAGCCAGTATGGAGCTGGCAGCAGGAAAGATGCCTTACAAGACATACGTGGAGCCCACTGGGACGGGGTACTTGGTACCGGACCGGGGTATCACAAGGGATATAAAGGTAGTCTTGGTCCCGACTGTGTACCGAACCCACAAGTAAAGGGGAATATTTACAGGGGTTGTCGTGACACCACCCACGGGTTGTGGTCAATGGGGGAGCACCATTGCTGCTTGCGTCTGCCAGGAGGATGGATGGGGCTGCAGCCGGGTGGATGAATCCACCGTTGGTCGGGCTGCTCCTGACAGGGTGTAATGTATATACAACAGTTCAATATGCAGGGAATCACACACGGGAGACTTTAGCAGGGTTCACCGGGTTTAACTTGCAGTTTCCTTCAGTACAGTCCACAGTTCAAAGTTAGACAGCCTCTTACAGGTTAAACTCCTCACTTAATTTAACCTCTCTGCAGCCAGGTTTTCCTTCTGCGACCCTTCGCTCTCTGATACCTTTCAGGCTTTCCTCTACACTTTTCTTACCTAGTGTGCTGTATGGTGGCAACTCGGTCCCTTGCTTGGCTTCCCCATGTGTGTGGCAAGCCCGGGTCTTATGTGTTGCTATACCTCCTGCACGGTGATGGGAGCTCTGACATGGAATTAGAGTTCCCCGTAGGTGTGTCTGTGATCCGGCGTATAGCTTCGGTCACCTTAGAGCTGACTCTCTGGTCCCAGCCTAGCCTTCCAGTGTCCCTCTGTTGCAAGGGAGCACCAGGCCCTTTCCTACACATGTGACTCCGGCGTATGTCAGGGGCAGGGCCGCACCGTCCATTGGACAGTGTGATCCATGAGGATCAAGCGGCAGTCAGGCTGGGGAGCGGTAGTGTAGAAGGGGGCGGCGCCAGCATAATTCACTAGCTTTCTGTGTGACGGGCGCCGCCAACTTCAGCGGGTAAGAAGCACCCGGCAAGCCCCCCAGCCCCTCATGTAAGGCTGCTGGTGGGCGGCGGTGCTGTAACGTGAGAGCACCCCCCCCCGCTCCTCACTAAAGGCTGCAGGAGGGTGGCGGTGCTGTGACCCGACTGATAGCCCCCGCTCCTCACTCTTAAGGCTGCTAGAGGGCGGCGGTGCTGTAACCTGACGATCACCCCCCCCCCCCGCTCCTCACTGAAGGCTCAGGCGGCATGGGGGCTAGATGCACCTCTGGTCACAGGGGATCCCCTCTCTGTTGTCCTCTGTCACCGCTGCCGATTTCCTCATGCCAAGCTGCACTTGTCCGGTCTTTCCCCTTCCCTTGGGTTACAGGCTGTGGAGCGGGCTTTCTCTCCAGGGGACCGTGCCTCACAGGATTCTGTGCCTCCAGGGAACCCGAAACCTTCAGGGAAGTGTCTCTCTTTACTGGTCTTTACTGCTCAGCTCACTCTGGCCTACCCTTGGTCTTTGCTGTTCGGCACCCTCTGGCCTACTGACTCACTACTTCCTGGTTTCCCCTTTTGTACTCAGTCTGTCACCTTGCCTGCGTCCCACCCACCTTGACTAGCCCTACCACCCCTTGCCCGCCTAGAGTCCTGGGCTCCGGGTTGGGTCTTGTGTCGGTGGGTGTGTGTTTGAAGGTGTTTTGTGTAAAACCTGTCTCCACCTGCCTGGCTGCAGTTCCTACCTGTGGCCACCCTGGTCGCAGGGGCGCCACACACACACAAGCTGCTGGAGAGTAACAGAGTAGGTGATTTCAAGGCAGGGAAGCAGAGCTGGCCCAAGATAGCAGGAAGCTGAGAAAGATGCAGATGATGCACAGCTGAGCCAGAGCAGAAACGCAATACTCAGAAAAGGCCTGTATGTTCGACTTAAGCTTAAAAAAGGGCAGGAAACACATAGACATGGTGAGGCAGCAGACTCAATCTTGACTAAGGGCAAGTGGACACCGAAGGTAGCATGGAAAAGCCGAAAATCCTGACAGATTAGTGGGTGTCCATCACCGAGAACCCCCACAATCAACTTTTCTAAGTGCAGATGGCACTTGGCTGTGGTTACTACTAGTTGATGCACTTGTACTGTTCAGCTACCCAACTGCAAACATCAATCATCTGCTAGCGCATAGAAAGCAGATCGGTGGGAGTGCCAGGTTTCAGACCTCCACCGATCTGATATTGATTACTTATTGTTAGGATAGGTCAACAACACTCTAAAAGAAGTGGAACAGCCCTTTAACAAGGGTAACCCCTGAATATTTACGATTCATTTAATATATTTTTTAAATTAAAATGTTCTAGGAAATCATGGGGATCCATCTGAAGGCAAATTGTACATACTTCTCCATTCACAAAATGCCTTTGAGACGTGGGTTAGAAAGTGGCATACAAAAATAGACTGTGCTTGTCAGATATGATAAACAGGACATGTCTGAAGCCCAGACTCCAGTGTCACAGAAATCAAATAGCACCAGTATATCCAGTAACAACTCCAAGATATGCGACCACTGTAAACTGAAGTCAAGCAAGACTTAAAGGGACAATTTAAATGAAACCAGTCATTTACATGAGGTGAGTGTAAAAGTATAAAGACTAGAAAATATCTTGGAAAGTTAATGAAGATACAAACATATGTGTATAGTGATAGCCGGAAGTATTGGCACCCTTGCAATTGAATTGTACACTCTGTATTGTCCAGTAAATTAAGTATTCCTCCTAGAAAATTATTGCATATACACTTGTTTTGTTATACACGTTTATTTCCTTTTAGTGTATTGGAACAACACAAAAAATGAGAAGAAAAGACAAATTGGTCAGAAATTCACACAAAACTTCAAAATGGACTGGACAAAATTGTTGACACCAAGTTAATATTTGGTTGCACACCCTTTGGAATAAATAACTGTGATCAATCTCTTCCTATAACCATCACCAGCTTCTTACTCCTCTCGCATGGAATTCTGGACTCTTCTTTTGCAAACTGCTCCAGGTCTCTCATATTTGAAGATGTCTTCTCTCAACAGCAATATTAAAATCTCTCCATAGATGATCAATGGGATTTACATCCGGACTCATTTCTGCCATTTCAGATCTCTCCAGGACTTTGTTCCATCCATTTCTAAGGGTATGTGCTCACGGTCCGGAGGAGCTGCGTGTTGGATGCAACTCCTCCGGACCTGAGTGAAGCTGTGGGTAGCTGCAGGGAGACTGCAGCTGCCCAGTACTCACCATGTGCGGCGGGTGTGGGGCGGCTTCTCCCTGCAGTCACCTAATGGCAGCCGCTTCCGACTCTGCAACATGAAATAAACATGCTGCCGGCAACCTGCACCGCAGCTACAAACACGCTGCAGGCAGGTTAAGTATAGTGAGGATGGGATTTCTTGAAATCCCATGCACTATGCTTATACTGTACTACGCAGTGTTTTGGACGCAGCGGCAAGACACTGCATCCAAAATGCTGCGTATACTGACCGTGAGCACACACCCTTAGGTGTTCTTGAAACATGTTTGCGGTCATTGTCCTGCCAGAAGACTCATGACCTAGGTCGCAAATGACTCACCGCGGGCCGGGACTCCGGTTTAGACAGGCGATTCTTCTTCCCTCCTTGTCACGGGTGGACCGCGCCTGCCGGTAGTGGGGCCCGGTGTAGTGCAGATCAAAAGGGTTGAAGACGTCTTGGTGGAACAGATTAAAGGGGTTTTAATTTATTCGTGACGCCACCTATGAGTAGATTCGGTAAGGGCTACCGACGCTGCGGAACCCCCGGGGGATGGACAGCAGCAAGATGTTACACTCCCCACAGGCTGAGCGGTGATCCCCGGAGGCTGGAGCTGCTCAAGATGTTGTGCGGCAGCTGCGTTTACCTTGTTGTGCGGACGGACAGTTCATAAGGAAGCACAGACACAGAAAGTCTCTATAACGGGTCTTTACTGTAACCAGTAGGCAGTACATGGCATACAGTGGTTGAGTAGTAGACCGGGTGGACTCAGCAGTGATAGTGTCCCTCAGAGATCCGCAGTGTTCCTCCATTCTACCTACTTAGTTTCTTTACCAGCGTCGCCCAGGAATACCAGGTCGGGTACGGGAGGCTGCTTCAATGCCCTATCCATGATGTACGTTCTGGATGCTTTGGGGAGCCTTGGATCCCTCAGTGGGTACACCGCTGGTTAGACGACTGGAAACTGGCTGATGGTGGGGTGCTCCTATAAAGCTGATCCTCCACTCTTCTGGTTCGCGTAGCAGAGGTGAACTGCTGCCAGCTTCGGTACCAGTGAACCGGCTGTAAGTTGTGGGCACGGGAGTCTTTTGGGAACCCGTGTAGATAATGCCCAATCCCGGTGGTTAAGGCCTCAGGTGCTGACACCCGACCGGTGACGGCCCAGGGGCCCGCACGGGGTGCGGAGCCCCCGCTCCTCTCCAAGCTCTAGCCTGCTCTTGTCAGGTTCTAGATTCTCCTTCGTTCTCTATTCTCTGACTCTTCTAGACTATTGTGTGTTCTCCTACACTACCCTAACACTCCACCCACCAGGACCTAGGATTGGCCCTCTGTTCTAGGTGATGCATGTTGGGTTGGATCTCAGAGTTAACTATTTCACTGTTGTGTCAGAGAATATTGCGGCTGCAATACTCCCTTGTGACGCACTCGTTGCGGGGCGCCACACAAACCTAACTTTGTGATACTGGGCACTACACTGCAACCAAAAATCCTTTGGTAATCTTTAGATTTCATGATTTCTTGTATACAGTCAAGGCAACCAGTGCCAGAGGAAGCAAAACAACCCCAAAACATCTTTGAACCTCCACCATATTTGACTGTAGGTCCTGTGTTCTTTTCTTTATAGGCCTCATTTTGTTTTCGGTGAACAATAGAATGATCTGCTTTACCAAAAAGTTCTATCTAGGCCTGATCTGTCCACAAGACGCTTTACCAGAAGGATTTTGGTTCACTCACATATATTTTGGCAAACTGCAGTCTAACTTTTTTATGTCTGTGTCAGCAGTGAGGTCATCCAGAGTCTCTTTCCATACCATTTCATTTCTTGACAGATAGTTTGCGCCAACACTGGGGCACACTGAGCCTGCAGGACAGCTTGAATTTCTTTGGAACTTGATTGGGGCAGCTTATCCACCATCTAAACAATCCTGCATTGCAACCTTTCATCCATTTTTCTCTGCCATCCACACCTGTGGAGATTAGCTACAGTGTTATAAACTAACAGGGTTATAAACATCTTGGTTATGTTCCGCACCATGGACAAAGGAACACCAAGATCTCTGGAGTTGGACTTGTAACCTTGAGATTGTGGATATTTTTCAACAATTTTGGTTCTTACATCCTCAGGCAGTTCTCTTTCTGCTCTCCATGCTTAGTGTGGCACACACAGACACACGATGCAAAGATTGAGTCAACTTCTCCCCTTTTTATCTGGTTTCAGGTGTGATTTTCATATTGCCCATACCTGTTAATTGCCACAGGTGAGTTTGAACGAGCATCACATGCTTGAAACAAAATTGCTTAACGACAATTTTGGAAAGGTGTCATCGATTTTGTTCTGCCCATTTTTGGGTTTTTGTGTGAAATTATCTCCAGTTTGCTTTTTTTTCTCTCAGATTTTTTGTGTTGTTCCAATATACACAAAGGAAATAAACATGTGTATGATAAAAAGTATAATATTTTGGAACAATTTTTGGGTACTATCACTTTCAGCCATGGCAGTGTATATACATTGATGTATATAGATGTATTATTATGCAAACTAACAGGGAAGTTTGAGTTACATACACTTTAGTATAGTGAACTTTTCTATCCTTTCCCATATGTTATGCTTTAAATTGCAGCTCTGTGTGTGGATCTGATTGGCTGTTGTGTCCAATAATAGTCCCAGGAACACTTTTCAGTACATCTGTCATGTCTCAGAACTTGATCTGGTGACCTTTTGCTATGTGGTTGATTTCCTTACTTGTTGAGCCACAGCCTGGTTGGTGTCTGTCCAACTGCTAATGGTTGTCTTATATATTGCTTTTCTTTACTTTGCTTCTAGTCAGGTGTTTCTCACTTTCCTATTTTGTCTCTGTCCTGTCACATCCTGGATGGGGCTATTTATGGTCACCTTGCACCAGTGTTCTTTGCTGGCTATATTTCTAGGTGGATTTCAGCTAATGAGTTCCAGCCCTACAAGTAAGGGATTTTGAATGATAGGCAGAGACCACTTTAGTTACTTATCATTCACCTTCCCAATACCTTTCCTTGGTCCTCAGGTTGATGGGAGGTTTCCTTTGCTTTTATTTATTTTCCTTGTCTCTTTGTGAATGTGCTTTAAGTTTCCTCACCTTCGGTCAACCTCTGCCACACTTTCTCTCTCTTGTTTACTTGCGTGTAGGAACAAGAAAACAGCTCGATGGCCTTGCATGGAGCTAGGTCCGAGTTGTGGTTTTTAGTTGTGCGGCTAGCAATCTTCTAATCTGTATAGAGAACCAGTGGGGTGTGGGTGCAGCTGTTGTGTTGTTGACTTTATTTCCTTTATCTGTGTTTAAGTTAGGTACGTGCTAACAATATCAAAGCATCTTGGAATGATTTCCAGTATTCAATCATAATTTAAGTGATATGCCAAGGATGCTTTTCTATTTTTGCATAACATTTTCTTTCCATACATGTAGACATGAGTTATTATAAGGAAGGCTGAGTTCTAGCACTTCAAATTCCCTTGTCATGCAATGCTTTCGGATGTATGATTAAGGATTGTGTTTTTTTTTTTAAATATTATGTGACAAGGTCCTTCCAAGTTCGACAACTCGCCATTGTCCATGACCAAATGAATGGAATAATGAAGTGGACATGGTCCTTAAAATACTGATAAAGTGATAGTAGAATGTAATTGAAAACTATTTTTATTATTCAATACAGATACAGTAATTTTGATCTAGAAGCAACTAAAGCACCAATAAGAAAATTGCTCCTACTATCCATTCACATAAAGATTTTTGTCCAGCTTTAAAAAATTAAGCGTTTTTTAGTGTTTTAGTGGTGATTTTTTATGATTTCTTAAAAGGGTTGTTCTCATCTTTGTTCTTCAGCGCTCCTGAAAATTGACAGTTCAGACCATCAGAATTCTTGTGCCATTGACTGTGCGCCCTCCAATGCTGCTAGCAGTAGTAGCTTTGCCCCTGAAAGCCTCAAAGAAGAGCATTGGCACTGAAGCTAAACAGATCAAGTGATCCGGCTATCATAACAGCAACCGGAGCTCGTTAGCACAGCGCTGGTAAGCGTGCTATTACCTTCCAAACCAGTTACCACTGATAAAACTGCAGAGGTGGTAACGAACTGTAACTATAAAATTAGAAATACCTTAATTTTTAAGAATGGAGTACATTTTTAATAACATAAATGATAACATTGCAAAATTAAAAATTATGTAAGCAATATTTTGTATAAAATTCTATGCATTCTCCTTCCCCCCCAAAAAAAACAAAAAACGTTAAAGGGGTTGTCCACCATCTCAATTACTACATTTCCTTTTGTGAAAAACAACAGTCTATACTGTCATCCACTGCCGGTGCCGTTGGTATGTCACATGAGCACTGCAGACAATCAGTGGAACTTCCCTCTTGCTTCCTTTGGACACAAGTCATACCTGGAAGACACGAGAGCTGCTGTTGCTTTCTGACTTCTTCTGGATGTCAGTTACATCTGAAAGAAGCAAGAGTAAAGAGGCCACTGATTGGGTGCAGGGTTTACATGACACAACAGCGTCAAAGCAAGCCCTGGGAGACCGGATATGATTGTCATTTGAATGGCGTTAGCACAGGAAGTGAGTATACACTGTTTTTTTTTAATCCAGGAAGATATAGCAATTGAGAAGGGATTTTGAGTTGTGGACAGCCCTAACGGGAACCTGTCATTTTTTACCCCCTAGCCTATGACTACCTGTCCCTGAACCTTCCTAGCACATCCCTAACCATTCCTGTTTGACCCCAGTGTGCTCCTCATACTTCCCCCATTCTCTGCCCCCAGTGTGCTCCTCATACTTCCCCATCCTCTGCCCCAGGTGTGCTCCTCATACTTCCCCCATCCTCTGCCCCAGTGTGCACTGTTACTCCCCTCAACCTGTCCCCCTTCTCCTAATTGAATGTTTTGTGACACAACTCACCAACTCCTGCATTTCCAGGCTTCTTCTGTGTGATGTCGGCAACGTGATTAGGTGACGTGAACATGCTGCTGAGGTCCCCACACCTGGAAGTGTTGGGAATCAGGGCGCTGCTTTCATTGTATAGAGTGTCGGTTCTGTACACTGGATTGCAGGAGCTGGGGCACTGCAGATTCTTTTCTCCCACTGTCAGCTGATAGAGAGAGCAGAGAATAGCCATCTCACAATGTGGAGGGGTGAAATATGCAGCCGGTGGGGAGACACCTCGGGCGCAGCAGCAGGGGTCATGACGGCGCCCCCGAGGCAGATGCCCCACCAGCCCCCCTGTAGGTATTCTCATGCCTCATATAAATAGTACCTGTGTGTTAATGTATCAAATAAGGCAGCATTATAAAGATTTTTTCACAATATCACAATCTTGTAAAGTGTGGCACTGATTCATCAGGGCGTTTGTAGTAGAATTCCCTCAGAAAACACCTTGAAAAGTCAGCAAAATTGTGCAAAAATGTGGTGGCTTTTGGCATTTTATCTAGTTCCAGGCTCCAGCTGTGTATGTCAAAGTGGGTAGAAATGGGGCACAGAGAAACCTGCCAAACAAATTCATCATCATTTATGCCACAAAAGTGGTGTAAGTTATGCAAGAAATGTACATCAGCCCCTGAGTGGAGAAATATTTCTGACGGAGGAGCATTACAGTTGTATGATGCACCAAATTTATTAAGAGGAGAGCGCCTATTAAAGAGGACCAACCAGCAGGATTTAGGGCTATAAAGTGAAGCCAGTGCCTAACAGGCTCTGGGATACTGAGTGCAATCATACCTTTACTTCAATGATTACATGTATGATTGCCGAGAAAAGTGTTATCAAACATCAGAAAATCTTTGCAGGAGAGTGACGGAGTGTGCAGCACATTAGCAAGAGAGACTGGTTTTCTTTGTATTACTTCCCTATCTGCTCTAAGCCAAACTCTCCCCCTCCCCTCTCTTTCTCCCTACTCCTCCCCTTTCCCTCCCTACCTGTCACTATATAGAGTAGCAGGCACATTAGGTCTGCCATTGTGCATGCAGATTGCACAGTGTCAGGCTCCTATGTATCCCAGGTCATTCCTCATGCCTGTGTCTTCGACTTCTACGGTAGTTCTCTCCTCACAGTCACAGGTCTGTGAGGGCAGAGAGCTCGGGATGCACAGAGACTTGACAGGGTGGCAGCTCCTCCTGCAATGTAATTGGAGAGGGTGGGGCCTCCTACTGCACTGTGACCTGGAGGGGGCAGGACCTATTTCTGCACTGTGACCTGGAGGGGGCAGGCCTTCTTCCTGCACTATAACTTGAGGGGGTGGGGCCTCTTCCTGCTCTGTGATCTGGATGGGGTGGGGCCTCTTCCTGCACTGTAACTGGAGGGGGTGTGGCCTCTTCCTGCTCTGTGATCTGGATCTTCCTACACTGTGACTTGGAGGGACGGGCCTCTTCCTGCACTGTGACCTGGAGGGGGCAGGGCTACATCCTGCACTGTGACCTGGAGGGGGCAGGGCCTCTTCCTACACCATGACCTGAAGGGGGCGGGGCCTCCTCCTGCACTGCGCCACTGCTTTCAGACAGCAAGAGAAGAAGCCTGAGAAGCCAAAGACACAGGACAGAGTGAAGGAGCATGATCTGGGGCACATAAGAGCCTTACATTGTGCTATCTACATGCACAATGTCCAACCTAATGTGCCTGCTACATACCGTAGTGACAGGGAGGGAGTGAGAGAGATGTGGGAGAGTTTGGCCTAGAATAAAGAGGTGAGTAATAAAAAGAAACCCAGCCCCTCATAGTGAAGTTCTGCTGCACACTCAGTCCGTCTGCTGCCCAGATTTCCCGATGTTTGATAACAGTTTTCTCTGCAATCATACAAGAAATCATTGAAGTAATGGTATGATTGCACTCAATATCCCAGACACTGTAAGGCACCGGCTTCACCTTATACCATAAACCCTGCTGGTTGGTTCCTTCTAGAGAATTACTCATGTGCTTCTTTTATTAAGACTAGGGTACAAAACGCCAGTCTTAATGGGTCTATGTGCTCGACTTGTTTTATTCACACAGGCAGTCATACACTGATATTGGCCTTTGCATTCCAGTAAGACAGTTGACATGCCAACAAGTATATCTTTTATCACTGTATTTGTGGCACTCTGTATGTGATAGAATTCCAGCTGATTATTAGGCTGTACGAGGGCAGAAGAGTCACATGTATCCTACAGCTTAAACCCAAATTAACTCAAAGTAAGTTTTTATTTTTGGGGAAGGGGTGGGTTAAAGTATTTAAATGTTTATTTGATCTATATTCTACTTTATATTTCTATAACATTATTAAATATTACAGTTTGCCTAATGAGATTTATTAACATTGTCTGTAGATGTATCATTTTATGAGAATAAGGGACTTATATGTGGCATACCTATAGGATATGCTGTTTATGTCCAGTTGTGAGTTCTACCATTGAGATCCACACCTACCTTGAGATTGAGGCCACATCACGAGCTCTCAGGAATCGAGAGGTGGCTCTCTACATCCCTACATTCACCTATAAGGCTAGGGTCAGATTAACGTTTTTAGACGTGCCCCGGGGGGGTCTTGCTAAAAACTTAGACTTTGGCAGGATTAACGCGGTGCTAGCGCCATGCTAGCGCCATGCTAGCGCCGCATTAACTCTGCCAATATTATCCTATGGAGAGGCGGTCCTTACCGCGGCTCCAACGCCACCATCTGAGTGAAATCTCGCGTTATTTGCTAACGAGAGAAAAGACGCTTCTGAAATAATGACAGATTTCCATAAAATGCCGATGTCGGAGCCGCGTTAGGGGACGCATCTCCATATAGATGCATTGGCAGCGCTGACACCGCGTTACCATGCTGGTAACAAGGCATCAGGGCTGCCAAAACCTATGTTTTTAGCGTGACACCCTGGGGCGCACCTAAAAATGTTAATCTGACCCTACCTTAAGTCATTTTATTCAGAAATAGGATGTCTCCATCTTCCAACAAATGAAGAGGTGAAAAAGTTAATTAAAAGAAAACTGTCAGGTCATAAATCTGTGTCAACCCCACGGGACGGTTGCCACAGGAACACCTGCTGCAGGGAGGGTTTTCCACATAAAGTAAACTTACATGCAACACCTTTCACCCCAGACCTGAAGGGGGAGCTCTACTTGCCGCCTTCAGGAAAGGTCCCCTATAAATTCAGGCCCGGGGGAGGAGTTCGGTAGTTAAGTATGGAGCAGTATTGAGGAAGACACCTGGTAAACGGAGCCGTGCTAGGCCCGTACCAGAGGGAAGTCTAGCCAGTGTAAGGAACCCAAGAGTGAGGGTCGAAGGTGACCCACCCCAAGGCCGTGGGGACTCGTATCCCGGGCGTCGCTTATGGGGATTGTCACGGGTGGTTGATACCCGGGTCTGTGGTCCTGGTGGTTGCTTAAGAACATGTAGAAAAGAAAATAATAAACATGTATTGTTCGTGACGCCACCTGCAGTATCTGATGAAAACACCAGCGCTGCTGTCAGAACTCTGGGGAACGGTGTTACTGCAGCCAGTTGGTCTTGCTCCCCGCAGGTGGAGCAGAATCCTAAGGGCAGAGTTGATGTACTCGTTGTCGTAGTCACAGGCACAGTGAGGTGGCTCTGCAGACGAGAGGCTGTAGTTACCAGTAGATAGAAAGTCTCTCTGTGGCCTTCAACGGTGTGTCTTTCAGCTTCGCCGTCTGTCCTCACTCTTTCTCTGCACTGCTCCTACTTCCTTAGCGCAGCCCTGCAGTGATCCACTTGTTTTGCATCAGGCCCACAGGTCTGCTAGAGGTTACCCTTCTTTCTAGGGGAGAGATACCCTTTAGAAGGGGCTCAAACTCTGGACGGAGATTCTGGTGGGGATGTGCGTTGGACCGGGTTGTAGCTATCTGATTGCCCACGGCCCTCCAGTATT